>CM042696.1:367936143-368602810 GCA_023614405.1 Avena insularis | reverse complement strand
CAGAACTATCTGACCCATGATCTTGAATTAGCAGCCGTAGTTTTGGCATTGAAGACATGGCGTCATTATCTGATGGGTAATCGCTGTGAGATTTACTCAGATCATAAGAGCTTGAAGTATATTTTCACTCAGAAGGAGCTAAATATGAGGCAAAGGAGATGGATAGAGTTAATCAAGGATTATGACCTTGACATTCACTATCACCCTGGCAAAGCCAATGTGGTAGCGGATGCTCTTAGCAGATTGCCTTGCAGGCTAAACACCATGATCAAGGAGAAGCAACCAAGTTTGTACGAGGAGTTGGAGCAGTTTAGGACTGAGCTAGTTAGAAAAGGATTCTTAGCTAGCATTGAACTTCAACCCACTTTGATTAGCCAAGTCAAGGAAGCCCAGAAGGGAAATGAAAGTATCGACGGAATCAAATGTCGTATTGGTACAGGAAAGGTACCTGGATTCACCGAAGATGAAGAAGGAGTTCTGTGGTACAAAGGACGTATCTGTGTGCCAGCAGATTTGGAGCTAAAGCAAGTTATCATGCAAGAAGCACATGATACTCTTTATTCTATCCACCCTGGAGGAACAAAGATGTACCAAGATTTGAAAGAGCAATTTTGGTGGCACAAGATGAAGAGGGAAATCGGAAGCTACATAGCCAAGTGTGACATCTGTCAAAGAGTCAAAGCAGAGCATCAGACGCGCAGGACTATTGCAACCTTTGCAGATTCCGGAATGGAAATAGGATTCTGTTGGAATGGACTTTATTACCGGTTTACCTACTTCTAGTAGGGGAAATGACTCAATCTGGGTCATTGTTGATAGACTGTCCAAGGTAGCTCACTTTATACCTATCAAGACTACCTACCAAAGTTCGAAACTAGCAGAGCTATATATTGCTAGAATTGCTAGTCTGCATGGAACCCCCAAGAACATAGTATCAGATCGAGGAACCCAATTTACCTCGAGATATTGGCAGAAAGTCCAGGAAGGATTGGGAACCAAGTTGAATTTCAGGACCACTTATCACCCGCAAACTGATGGACAGACTGAGAGAGTCAACCAAATCTTAGAGGATATGCTAAGAGCTTATGTGTTAGAGTATGGATCAAAATGGGAAGACTGCCTGCCTTTCGCAGAATTCTCATATAACAATAGTTATCAAGCCAGTCTGCAGATGGCACCATTTGAGTTCCTATATGGAAGAAAGTGTCGCACCCTGTTGAATTGGTCGCAAGTAGGAGAGAGTTAGATCTTTGGACCCAACATTCTTTGAGAAGCTAAAGAGAAGGTTCACAAATTCCGTGAGCACCTCAAGAACACCCAATCCCAACAGAAGAGTTATGCTGACAAGAGAAGGAGAGACCTGACTTTCAATGTCGGAGATTTTGTATATCTCAAGGTTTCACCATTGAAGGGAACGCAACGCTTCAGCCTGAAAGGAAAGTTAGCCCCCAGATATATCGGGCCCTTCAAGATTTTGAACCGTCGAGGAGAAGTCTCGTATCAACTGGAACTGCCAGAGGAGATTTCAGCCATCCACAATGTGTTCCATATCTCGTTACTTCGCAAATGCCTAGAAGTGCCGGAGAAGACTGGCCTTTTCAAGAACATCGATCATCGAGCCGTTGAGAGCAACAATGACCTGACATATCGTGAAGTGCCCATCCGTATCTTAGAGGGTGCTTACAGAACCACCAGGACCAGGAGTATCAAGTTTCTCAAGATTCAATGGAGCAACCATATGGAAGAGGAAGCCACTTGGGAGCGAGAAGATTACATTAGGACAGAGTTCCCAGATCTCTTTAGTTCCTAGTTTTCTTTCATAAATCTCGGGACGAGATTTTGTTTAAGGGGGGAAGGTTTGTAACATCCCAAAACTTTAATCCAAGTGATCAAGATCCAAATCATCAAATTTAGAGTTAACAAAAACTTTTCCATTTAAAAATATTAAAGCATTCATATGTGTGTGCATTTAAATAGGAGTTGTTTTGAATTGCCATGTTTAAGTGATCCATTGATTTTAAAATGATTCTAAGGTGAAATAAACATCATCTAGATCATTCCCAAACAAATCCCAAAGAAAAAAAATCAAAATGAATAAAGGAAGTAAATGGTCATTTGTGCCATTTTAATCAACATGCCTACTTTGGCTATTCCTAGAACTCAAAGCCTAACAGAAACAAATATGGACCTTTGCACCCCTTGCTAGTAAAAGTAGTGATGTACCAAGGCCCACTTTGTGACCTACCAAAAACTTTCAAACACTAATTTTAAATGGCATTTGAAAATTGAATGTAGTTCATATGAGAAGATCCCACTTATGCCAAAACCAACCAAACCAATTCACCTTGACATTTCCCAGCAACCAGAGACTCCCAAGCATAAGATCAGATCACACACCAAAAATCTTTTCAAAATTCGAATTTAAATTTCTTGCGGACATTTGATCGAACACCTTGCAGACAGAAATAAAATGGCCTAACTATTACTGTTTCTAATTAAGCCATTGTCCCCCATTGCACCCTTTATACTCTCCCTTGTCCCCCTTGAGACCAACCAGACCCTCACCGGCCTACCCCTAAGCCGCAGCAGCAGTGGAGCGCCGCCACTTTGTGGTCGCTGCTGGCCAGAAGAGGGCAGAGCGCCAAGGACAGCGTCGTGCTGTTCCAGCAAGTCCCCTAACTCCGCCCAACCCTATCGCACCTCCCTGTCCACCCCTCGATCAACCACAGCCCCTAGACCACACCCCAGCACCTCCGCCCATTCTCTCTGCGAGCTCGCCAGAGCGCGTTAGCCGCCAGCACGCCATAGACCACCCCTCGACCCCAGCACCCCGCCAGACACGGTCGTGCACCGCCACACGACCCATAGTTGCAGAGCACCGCGTCGAGCACCGCCTCTGTCTCCCAGAGCGCGGGACGCTCCCGACCAAATGCCACCGCCCCTAGCCGCGCCATTGCGCCGTAGCTGACCACTAGGAGGCAGCCAATCGTCCGTCTACCCAGCCCATGCCCCTAGTAGCCTGTATCAACGTCACCGACGAGCTCGCCGCCGTGCCGCTCGGTCCCCTCGTCGACCTATAGAAGGAGGCCACCCCAGCACAAACTCCTCACACCATCTCACTCCCCTCTCTCCACTGATCCTTCCACCCCATCCCCGGAGAAAGGCGGGCTGCTGTTTGCCAGAATTTTGCCGGAGCTTGCCGCAGCAGAGGAGGAGAGGCGCCGTCGATTTCGTCCACCCCAGGAGCTGCCGCGACCACGCCTGAGTCCGCCGTCGACCGCACGTTCGATCGCCCCCATCGCCAAGTCTAGCTGGAGCCCGGGTAAGCCCCACGTACCCCCACCGAGCCACTAGGGTTAGCTCTCGTCGGCGACCTGTTCGCCGGGGACGACGATCCTCAGCCATTGATCACCCTTGTAATCGTAGCGCTGAGAGTGCCCCGTACCGCTTCGCGTTTGATGTGTCGCTGACCTATCGGACTCCTCGTCAGTTGTCATCCGCGCCACGGAGAGCCACTGGGCCGGCCCGTTAGTTTTCCCGTGCGACCCAGTTAGTTCAAATATAGATTTTTCTATTTTAGTTTGAACTCACTTCTGTACGTTAGTTTACCCATTGAGGAAGATCTGCTGAACCAAATTGAGTGATTCAAATTTTGTTAGGAAGCTACTGAAAAGGTCTATGCAAGACCATTGGATTGAATTCATTTAGAGTTAGAGATCTCCCCTAGTAAAAATAACAAGACAGAAGCTTTTTCACATTCAAACATTTTTATAAAATCAACCATAATAGCTTTTGAGTTGATTCCAACTCTCAAAAATCACATTTAACCATACCTATCTGAATATGTAATAATATTAAGGTTTACATGTAGTGAGTTTGGAATAGTACCAAAATAATGCTATATAGGCATTTCTAGTCACTTTAAATCACTAAATATTAAACTTAAACTTAATTGAATGTGATCCAACATTTAAATCACATTCCCATATGTTAAAATATGTGGTGATGATATGTGTCAACATGATCCCATATTTTAAAGTGGAGAATATTAGTTATTTTTCAATGAGTAGAAATTACTTTTCTTAAATAAAAAGAATGAAGCTAGTTAATAAAACCTTGTGATGCTTGTGATGATAATGGATCATCAAACGTGTGCCTTAACGTGCTAAGTAGACTAGTTAAGCTTTGTTTGGTGATTGTGTACTCTGTATGTATTTATAGACGATAGTACCGACCAAGCTTACGAGGAGGAGGAGTTCTACCAAGAGGATGAGAAAGAAAACTTCAACCACTGCACCAACCAAGGCAAGCTATTATTGGGAAGCTAACACTTGCAAGTATAATACTTAGCAAGATAGAATTAAACTACATAACCTGAGCAAGATGCATTAGGCATGCTTTGGTTATACCACTTTGACTATTACCTACCCCAAGTTTTATTTCCTAGCTTTTACTTCTTTACTTTATTAAAGTACCTTACTTGTTTGAAGGTAGCATAAAGAGTATAAAACTTGACCTATCTAGATAACCTTAGATCTCATTCTATGGCATGAGATTGATCTTAGCATCCCACTTTAGTGAACACTCTTAACTTAGTAGTTTAGAACTAAACTAAAACTTGAGTCACTTTAGATGGGAATACTTGGTGAAAATGAATGATGAAAACCTTGGAATGATGAGTCATTCTATTGAGATGTTTTGACATGTGTTGATAAACACAAATGGTTTATGATGATGAAAATATTGAGGCATGAGCCTTAGCCCTTTTACAAAAACTGATGGTTGGATTCGGATGCGATACCATTCCAAATTTACCGTACAAACACAATACCTGAATTGGGTAAGGCTTAGCCAGAAGTTTATATGCATTAGTATTAGTTCCCTTGCGGGAGAGGTTTGAGCTGAGGCTACCTCTCGATGTTGTCCTCCTATGCAGTGCCCAAGATGACAGATGGTCATGGTTGGGAGGCCATGCTCATAGGAGAGGTGCTTATACTAGGGTGTGTAAAGGAAAGGTTATGTTTAATTATCTGCATACCAAGTATGATGATTCAGGGTTATCCCTGACAGATGTATCGAATCTTGTGGTGAAAGTGTACCACCTCTGTAGAGTGTCAAACTATTCGAATAGCCGCGTCCGCGGTTATGGACAGTTGGAGTGGCCATACTGTTTCGTTGTCAGATGTTTTCAAAATGACTTGTGAAATGAATGATGAATCTTGACTTGACCACAACAGGGTTGTGACTATGACACTAGCTTCCCAACTTAAGTGATTCTAGAACTTTATTTTATCTTTCTTTGTTTCAGAACTCAGCTTAGGTTTCAAACTTAACTTGATAGTTAAACCTTAGAGTTAGCATTTCCTACTAGATCTATCTTACTTGTTAGTGGTAGTTTGCGAGTACTTAAAGAGTACTCATGGATTTTGTCCCTAGCGATTCTCATGGCTAGACTATGAAGGAGACTACCAAGATGACAGACAGTAGGACGACAATGATAACTAGGACTATCTGCCTTCGTCAGCATTGCCTGTGCCCCTGAAGATGGACCCCACTGCTATGCTTATTACTTATTCTGCTGCGTGTTGTATTAAGGATGGATCATGAGATCCTTATTTGAGTAAGACCTTATTTATGGTTTGTAATGGATGATGTACTGTTATATCCAATCTGTTATATCTCGCAAAAATGGTAATCCTGGGATTGAGATGTATGACATAACAGGCATCTGGGATTAAAAATCCGGGTGTTGACAAGAACACACATGCAATGAACTCTAGTGGATCCATGTGGTTTATGAAAATAATAGACAAGCAATGACTCTATATGTGGTTAATGGAAAGAACAAACATGCAATGACTCTAGTGGATCCATGTGATTTATGAGAAGAACACACATCCAATGAACTCTATTGGATCCATGTGGTTTATGACAATAACATACGTCCAATGAACTCTAGTGGATCCATGTGGTTTATGAGAATAACACACATGAAATGAACTTAGTGGATCCATATATGGTTTATGAGAATAACACACATGCAATGACTCTAGTTGTGGTTCATGAAAAGAACACACATGCAATGATAGTGGTGGATACATGTGGTTTATGAGAAGAACACACATCCAATGAACTCTAGTGGATCCATGTGGTTTATGACAATAACACACATCCAATGAACTATAGTGGATCCATGTGGTTTATGACTCTAGCAGTGGTTAATGAAAAGAACACACATGCAATGAACTCTAGTGGATCCATGTGGTTAATGAAAAGAACACACATGCAATGACTCTAGTGGATCCATGTGGTTTATGACTCTAGCTATGGTTAATGAAAAGAAAACACATGCAATGAACTCTAGTAGATCCATATGCTTAATGAAAATAACACACATGCAACTACTCTAGTGGATCCATATGTGGTTAATGAAAAGAACACAAATGCCATGACACTGGTGGATCCATATGTGGTTTGTGAAAAGAACACACATTCAATGACTCTAGTTCTGGTCCATGAAAACAACACACATGCAATGACACTGGTGGATCCATGTGGTTTATGAAAATAACACACATGCAATGACTCTGGTGGATCCATATGTGTTTTTTGAAAAGAACACACATGCAATGACTCTAGTGGATCCATGTGGTTTGTCATAAGAACACACATCCAATGACTCTGGTGGATCCATATGTGGTTTGTGAAAAGAACACACATGCAATGAACTCTGGTGGATCCATGTGGTTTATGAAAAGAACAGACATGCAATGACTCTGGTGGATCCATATGTGGTTTGTGAAAAGAAAACACATTCAATGACTCTAGTTGTGGTTCATGAAAACAACACACATGCAATGACACTAGTGGATCCATGTGGTTTATGAAAATAACACACATGCAATGACTATGGTTGATCCATATGTGGTTTGGGAAAAGAACACACATGCAATGACTCTTGTGGATCCATGTGGTTTATGAGAAGAACACACATGGACTGACACTAGTGGATCCGTATGCGGTTTAGGGAAAGAACACACATGCAATGAACTCTAGTGGATCCATGTGGTTTATGAAAAGAATAGACATCCAATCACTCTAGCTGTTGTTAATGAAAAGAACACACATGCAATGACTCTAGTAGATCCATGTTGTTTATGAGAAAAACACACATCCAATGAACTCTAGTGGAACCATGTGGTTTAGGACAATAACATACATGTAATGAACTCTAGTTGACACATGTGGTCTATGACTCTAGATATTGTTAATAAAAAGAACACACATGCAATGAACTTTAGTGGATCCATGTGGTTAATGAAAAGAACACACATGCAATAAATCTAGTGGATCCATATGTGGTTAATGAAAAGAACACACATGCCATGACACCAGGGAATCAATATGTGGTTTGCGAAAAGAACACACATGCAATGACTCTAGCCGTGGTTAGTGAAAAGAACACACATGCAATGACACTAGGGGATCAATGTGTGGTTAATGAAAATAAGACACATGCAATGGCACTGGTGGATCCATATGTGGTTTGTGAAAAGAACAGACATTCAATGACACCGGTGGATCCTTGTGGTTTATGAAAAGAACAGACATGCAATGACTCTGGTGGATCCATATGTGGTTTGTGAAAAGTACACACATGCAATGACTCTAGTTGTGGTTCATTAAAATAACGCAAATGCAATGACTCTAGTGGATCCATGTGTGGTTTATGAAAAGAACACACATGCAATGACTCTAGTGCTGGTTTATGAAAAGAACAGACATGCAATGACTCTGCTCTATCCATATGTGGTTTATGAGAATAACACACACACAATGAACTCTAGTGGATCCATGTGTGTATCATGGAAACAACACACATGCAATGGCTATGGTGGATCCATGTGGTTCATGTAAATAACACACATGCAATGAATCTGGTGGATCCATATGTGGTTTATGGAAAGAACACACATACAATGACTCTGGTGGATCCATACGTGGTTTAGGAAAAGAACACACATGCAAGGAACTCTAGTGGATCCATGTGGTTTATGAAAAGAACATGCGTGCAATGACTCTAGCTATGGTTGCTGAAAATAACATACATGCAATGACTCTAGTGGATCCATGTGGTTTATGAAAAGGACAGACATGCAATGACTCTAGCTGTGGTTAATGAAAAGAACACACACGCAATGACTCTAGTGGATCCATGTGGTTAATGAGAAGAACACACATCCAATGACTCTAGTGGATCCTTGTGGTTTATGACAATAACACACATCCAATGAACTCTAGTGGATCCATGTGGTTTATGAGAATAACACACATGCAATGAACTTTAGTGGATCCATACGTGGTTTATGCGAATAACACACATGTAATGACTCTAGTTGTGGTTCATGAAAAGAACACACATGCAATGACAGTGGTGGATCCATGTGGTTTATGAGAAGAACACACATCCAATGAACTCTAGTGGATCCATGTGGTTTATGACAATAACACACATCTAATGAACTCTAGTGGATCCATGTGGTTTATGACTCTAGTTGTGGTTAATGAAAACAACACACATGCAATGAACTCTATTGGATCCATGTGGTTAATGAAAAGAACACACATGCAATGACTCTAGTGGATCCATGTGGTTTATGACTCTAGCTGTGGTTAATGAAAAGAACACACATGCAATGAACTCTAGTGGATCCATGTGGTTAATGAAAAGAACACACATGCAATGACTCTAGTGGATCCATATGTGGTTAATGAAAAGAACACAAATGCCATGACACTGGTGGATCCATATGTGGTTTGTGAAAAGAACAAACATTCAATGACTCTAGTTGTGCTTCATGAAAACAAGACACATGTAATGACACTTGTGGATCCATGTGGTTTATGAAAATAACACACATGTAATGACTCTGGTGGATCCATATGTGGTTTGTGAAAAGAACACACATGTAATGACTATAGTGGATCCATGTGGTTTATGAGAAGAACACACATCCAATGACTCTAGTGGATCCATATGTGGTTTGTGAAAAGAACACACATGCAATGACTCTGGTGGATCCATATGTGGTTTGTGAAAAGAACACACATTCAATGACTCTAGTTGTGCTTCATGAAAACAACACACATGCAATGACACTGGTGGATCCATGTGATTTATGAAAATAACACACATGCAATGACTCTGGTGGATCCATATGTGGTTTGTGAAAAGAACACACATGCAATGCCTCTAGTGGATCCATGTGGTTTATGAGAATAACGCATATGCAATGACTCTGGTGGATCCATATGTGGTTTAGGAAAAGAACACACATGCAATGAAATCTGGTGGATCCATGTGGTTTATGAAAAGAATATACATGCAATGACTCTAGCTGTGGTCAATGAAAAG
Source organism: Avena insularis (assembly GCA_023614405.1). NCBI lineage: Eukaryota > Viridiplantae > Streptophyta > Magnoliopsida > Poales > Poaceae > Avena > Avena insularis. The sequence continues at coordinate 368,593,395 of CM042696.1, read as the reverse complement.
AACACACATACAATGACTCTGGTGGATCCATGTGGTTTGAGAGAAGAACACACATCCAATGAACTCTAGTGGATCCATGTGGTTTATGACAATAACACACATCCAATGAACTCTAGTGGATCCATGTGGTTTATGACTCTAGTTGTGGTTTATGAAAAGAACACACATACAATTAACTCTAGTGGATCCATGTGGTTTATGAGAATAACACACATGCAATGAACTCTAGTCATTCCATGTGGTTTATGACAATAACATACATCCAATGAACTCTAGTGGATCCATGTGGTTTATGAGAAGAACACACATCCAATGAACTCTAGTGGATCCATGTGGTTTATGACAATAACACACATCCAATGAACTCTAGTGGATCCACGTGGTATATGACTCTAGCTGTGGTTTAGGAAAATAACACACATGCAATGAACTCTAGTGGATCCATGTGGTTTATGAGAATAACACACATGCAATGAACTCTAGTGGATCCATGTGTTTTATGAGAAGAAACACATCCAATGAACTCTAGTGGATCCATCTTGGAATAATTTGATGTATGCCATGATGTATTTCCTTGTACAATACACTCAGATTCCATTTTTATACTACTCAGTTTGCCCTTGGTTTTTGATACTAATCAGTTTTGCCCTCTCTCTCTCTTTCCTAGAAGCCTAAACCTATGCTCACTCTGTCTGCTACGCCCTGATTGGTTGTCACAATTGTCACGCGGATCATGCGCACCAACCGTTGAACCTGTCTGATCCAACGAGGATCGTTGCACACGTAGTGCCCTTCATAGTTTAGCGTGAGACAACACGGGCGTCTCCCTCAGTGAGACTTGTACAAGAAGGAACAGAAAGCTTTCCATGGAAAAAGTCGTCGAGTGGTCATGTCATGTTTAATCAAGTCTAAAAAGCCTACTACTTCTACTACTACTACGCGACAACACATGCGTCATCGAGTGCATGGTCGTCGACGGGAAGCTGCAATTTATTGCCACTTAATTTTAATAAGACATATCCCATTTTTACGCAGCGGCTCTCAATCTCACTTCCAACTGGGCCCCAGCGTAAGAAACTTCCACACATTAGCCAGAAGCCGAAGAGCTGAGAAATTGGTCTCGAGGAGGGGGGGGGATCGAAGAGACCTAACGTCTCTGCCTTCATCGATTCCGTCGCACTCATCCACACATCCCTCTACCCGATCTAGCACAACCCCACAAATCTCGCTGTACAGCCACCTACCTTCTCCTCTACATTTCCCCTTTTAATTATCGCCAATTTTATGGTTGTGTCAAACTTCGTACATAGAAATTGTTTCTGCGCTCTTTGCATGCATTTGAATACTGAACTACCATGCATGGCCTGGGAAAAAACGTGACGTACCATGCGCGTGTCGCGGTGCACGATGCAGTAGCCTACACGGCGCGGTGCACGGTGGTGCAACAAAACGTGCCTTGCTTCCGTTCACTTTAACTATAGAGCCCCTCTCGGCATACCCACTCTCACTCTCGCTCACTCTCCTCACGCAACCCTCTCCACTGTCCCATAAGCTTCTGCAAACTCCCGAGAAAACCCCATCCGTGCTAGTGATGGCCGAGGAGGATGTGGTAGCCATCGTCGCCCCCAAGGCCGCCGGCGAGGAGGCCCCCGTCTCCTTCTCGGTCCCCCTCGATGCATTGAAAGCAACCACCATCCTCGTCCAGGCACCCGTCGAGGCATCGATGGCAGCCGCTGTTCCCATCCAGGCCCCTGTCCCCACTACCGACATAGCCGCCAGCGAGGAGGCCCCCACCGGTCACAAGTAGATCCAACTCTTCTAGGACCCCTACGATCTAGAGGAGTACATTGCTCCAGTGAACCCCCACGACACCGACATCGACAACCCATGGTCGGAGGTAACTAGGGTTTGCTCCCCTTCCCTGGTTCTTCTCCCGTTCCCATCGTTGGATCCAGAGGAGTACATCGCTCCGATGAACCCCTACATCATCTAATCCTCCCTTTTTTTTTCTTACAATAGGTTTACGACAGCGACGTCTGCAGCGATGACGAGTCCAGGCACACCAAGACTCGTAAGCTGCTGAGGAGGCTACAAGACGGCCAGTACGACGCCTTCTTCGCTGGCGGTGTCCATATGTGGTTTATGAAAAGAACACACACGCAATGACTCTAGTGGATCCATGTGGTTAATGAGAAGAACACACATCCAATGACTCTAGTGGATCCTTGTGGTTTATGACAATAACACACATCCAATGAACTCTAGTGGATCCATGTGGTTTATGAGAATAACACACATGCAATGAACTTTAGTGGATCCATACGTGGTTTATGCGAATAACACACATGTAATGACTCTAGTTCTGGTTCATGAAAAGAACACACATGCAATGACAGTGGTGGATCCATGTGGTTTATGAGAAGAACACACATCCAATGAACTCTAGTGGATCCATGTGGTTTATGACAATAACACACATCTAATGAACTCTAGTGGATCCATGTGGTTTATGACTCTAGCTGTGGTTAATGAAAACAACACACATGCAATGAACTCTATTGGATCCATGTGGTTAATGAAAAGAACACACATGCAATGACTCTAGTGGATCCATGTGGTTTATGACTCTAGCTGTGGTTAATGAAAAGAACACACATGCAATGAACTCTAGTGGATCCATGTGGTTAATGAAAAGAACACACATGCAATGACTCTAGTGGATCCATATGTGGTTAATGAAAAGAACACAAATGCCATGACACTGGTGGATCCATATGTGGTTTGTGAAAAGAACAAACATTCAATGACTCTAGTTGTGCTTCATGAAAACAAGACACATGTAATGACACTTGTGGATCCATGTGGTTTATGAAAATAACACACATGTAATGACTCTGGTGGATCCATATGTGGTTTGTGAAAAGAACACACATGTAATGACTATAGTGGATCCATGTGGTTTATGAGAAGAACACACATCCAATGACTCTAGTGGATCCATATGTGGTTTGTGAAAAGAACACACATGCAATGACTCTGGTGGATCCATATGTGGTTTGTGAAAAGAACACACATTCAATGACTCTAGTTGTGCTTCATGAAAACAATACACATGCAATGACACTGGTGGATCCATGTGATTTATGAAAATAACACACATGCAATGACTCTGGTGGATCCATATGTGGTTTGTGAAAAGAACACACATGCAATGCCTCTAGTGGATCCATGTGGTTTATGAGAATAACGCATATGCAATGACTCTGGTGGATCCATATGTGGTTTAGGAAAAGAACACACATGCAATGAAATCTGGTGGATCCATGTGGTTTATGAAAAGAATATACATGCAATGACTCTAGCTGTGGTCAATGAAAAGAACACACATACAATGACTCTAGTGGATCCATGTGGTTTAAGAGAAGAACACACATCCAATGAACTCTAGTGGATCCATGTGGTTTATGACAATAACACACATCCAATGAACTCTAGTGGATCCACGTGGTTTATGACTCTAGTTGTGGTTTATGAAAAGAACACACATGCAATTAACTCTAGTGGATCCATGTGGTTTATGAGAATAACACACATGCAATGAACTCTAGTCAATCCATGTGGTTTATGACAATAACATACATCCAATGAACTCTAGTGGATCCATGTGGTTTATGAGAAGAACACACATCCAATGAACTCTAGTGGATCCATGTGGTTTATGACAATAACACACATCCAATGAACTCTAGTGGATCCACGTGGTATATGACTCTAGCTGTGGTTTAGGAAAATAACACACATGCAATGAACTCTAGTGGATCCATGTGGTTTATGAGAATAACACACATGCAATGAACTCTAGTGGATCCATGTGTTTTATGAGAAGAAACACATCCAATGAACTCTAGTGGATCCATCTTGGAATAATTTGATGTATGCCATGATGTATTTCCTTGTACAATACACTCAGATTCCATTTTTATACTACTCAGTTTGCCCTTGGTTTTTGATACTAATCAGTTTTGCCCTCTCTCTCTCTTTCCTAGAAGCCTAAACCTATGCTCACTCTGTCTGCTACGCCCTGATTGGTTGTCACAATTGTCACGCGGATCATGCGCACCAACCGTTGAACCTGTGTGATCCAACGAGGATCGTTGCACACGTAGTGCCCTTCACAGTTTAGCGTGAGACAACACGGGCGTCTCCCTCAGTGAGACTTGTACAAGAAGGAACAGAAAGCTTTCCATGGAAAAAGTCGTCGAGTGGTCATGTCATGTTTAATCAAGTCTAAAAAGCCTACTACTTCTACTACTACTACGCGACAACACATGCGTCATCGAGTGCATGGTCGTCGACGGGAAGCTGCAATTTATTGCCACTTAATTTTAATAAGACATATCCCATTTTTACGCAGCGGCTCTCAATCTCACTTCCAACTGGGCCCCAGCGTAAGAAACTTCCACACATTAGCCAGAAGCCGAAGAGCTGAGAAATTGGTCTCGAGGAGGGGGGGGGATCGAAGAGACCTAACGTCTCTGCCTTCATCGATTCCGTCGCACTCATCCACACATCCCTCTACCCGATCTAGCACAACCCCACAAATCTCGCTGTACAGCCACCTACCTTCTCCTCTACATTTCCCCTTTTAATTATCGCCAATTTTATGGTTGTGTCAAACTTCGTACATAGAAATTGTTTCTGCGCCCTTTGCATGCATTTGAATACTGAACTACCATGCATGGCCTGGGAAAAAACGTGACGTACCATGCGCGTGTCACGGTGCACGATGCAGTAGCCTACACGGCGCGGTGCACGGTGGTGCAACAAAACGTGCCTTGCTTCCGTTCACTTTAACTATAGAGCCCCTCTCGGCATACCCACTCTCACTCTCGCTCACTCTCCTCACGCAACCCTCTCCACTGTCCCATAAGCTTCTGCAAACTCCCGAGAAAACCCCATCCGTGCTAGTGATGGCCGAGGAGGATGTGGTGGCCATCGTCGCCCCCAAGGCCGCCGGCGACGAGGCCCCCGTCTCCTTCTCGGTCCCCCTCGATGCATTGAAAGCAACCACCATCCTCGTCCAGGCACCTGTCGAGGCATCGATGGCAGCCGCTGTTCCCATCCAGGCCCTTGTCCCCACTACCGACATAGCCGCCAGCGAGGAGGCCCCCACCGGTCACAAGTAGATCCAACTCTTCTAGGACCCCTACGATCTAGAGGAGTACATTGCTCCAGTGAACCCCCACGACACCGACATCGACAACCCATGGTCGGAGGTAACTAGGGTTTGCTCCCCTTCCCTGGTTCTTCTCCCGTTCCCATCGTTGGATCCAGAGGAGTACATCGCTCCGATGAACCCCTACATCATCTAATCCTTCCTTTTTTTTCTTACAACAGGTTTACGACAGCGACGTCTGCAGCGATGACGAGTCCAGGCACACCAAGACTCATAAGCTGCTGAGGAGGCTACAAGACGGCCAGTACGACGCCTTCTTCGCTGGCGGTGTCCATATGTGGTTTATGAAAAGAACACACATGCAATGACTCTAATGCTGGTTTATGAAAAGAACATACATGCAATGACTCTGCTGGATCCATATGTGGTTTATGAGAATAACACACATGCAATAAATTCTAGTGGATCCATGTGTGGTTCATGAAAACAACACACATGCAATGACTCTGGTGGAACCATGTGGTTCATGTAATAACACACATGCAATCACTCTGGTGGATCCATATGTGGTTTAGGAAAAGAACACACATGCAATTAACTCTAGTGGATCCATGTGGTTTATGAAAAGAACAGACATGCAATGACTCTAGCTGTGGTTAATGAAAAGAACATACATGCAATGACTCTATTGGAAACATGTGATTTATGAGAAGAACACACATCCAATGAACTCTAGTGGATCCATGTGGTTTATGACAATAACACACATCCAATGAACACTAGTGGATCCATGTGGTTTATGAGAATAACACACATGCAATGAACTTTACTCGATCCATATGTGGTTTATGAGAATAACACACATGCAATGACTCTAGTTGTGGTTCATGAAAAGAACACACATGCAATGACAGTGGTGGATCCATGTGGTTTATGAGAAGAACACACATCCAATGAACTCTAGGGAATCCATGTGGTTTATGACAATAACACACATCCAATCAACTCTAGTGGATCCATGTGGTTTATGAGTCTAGGTGTGTTTAATGAAAAGAACACACATGTAACGAACTCTAGTGGATCCATGTGGTTAATGAAAAGAACACATATGCAATGACTCTAGTGGATCCATGTGGGTTATGACTCTAGCTGTGGTTAATGAAAATAACACACATGCAATGAACACTAGTGGATCCATGTGGTTAATGAAAAGAACACACATGGAATGACTCTAGTGGATCCATAAGTGGTTAACAAAAAGAACACAAATGCCATGACACTGGTAGATCCATATGTGGTTTGTGAAAAGAACACACATTCAATGACTCTGGTTGTGGTTAATGAAAACAACACACATGCAATGACACTAGCGGATCCATGTGGTTTATGAAAATAACACACATCCAATGACTCTGGTGGATCCATATGTGGTTTCTGAAATGAACACACATTCAATGACTCAAGTTGTGGTTCATGAAAACAACACACATGCAATGCAGTGGTGGATCCATGTGGTTTATGAAAATAACACACATGCAATGACTCTGGTGGATCCATATGTGGTTTGTGAAAAGAACACACATGCAATGACTCTAGTGGATCCATGTGGTTTATGAGAATAACACACATGCAATGACTCTGGTGGATCCATATGTTGTTTAGGAAAAGAACACACATGCAATGAACTCTAGTGGATCCATGTTGTTTATGAAAAGAATAGACATGCAATGACTCTAGCTGTGGTTAATGAAAAGAACACACATGCAATGACTCTAGTGGATTCATGTGGTTTATGAGAAGAACACACATCCAATAAACTCTACTGGATCCATGTGGTTTATGACAATAACACACATCCAATGAACTCTAGTGGATCCATGTGGTTTATGACTCTAGCTGTGGTTAATGAAAAGAACACACATGCAATGAACTCTAGTGGATCCATGTGTTTAATGAAAATAACACACATGCAATGACTCTAGTGGATCCATAAGTGGTTAACAAAAAGAACACAAATGCCATGACACTGGTGGATCCGTATGTGGTTTGTGAAAAGAACACACATTCAATGACTCTCGTTGTGGTTCATGAAAACAACACACATGCAATGACACTGGTGGATCCACGTGGTTTATGAAAATAACACACATGCAATTACTCTGGTGGATCCATATGTGGTTTGTCAAAAGAACACACATTCAATGACTCTAGTTGTGGTTCATGAAAAATACACACATGCAATGACACTGGTGGATCCATGTGCTTAATGAAAATAACACACATGCAATGACTCTGTGGATCCATATGTGGTTTGTGAAAAGAACACACATGCAATGACTCTAGTGGATCCATGTGGTTTATGAGAATAACACACATGCAATGACTCTGGTGGATCCATATGTGGTTTAGGAAAAGAAAACACATGCAATGAACTCTAGTCGATTTATGTCGTTTATGAAAAGAATAGACATGCAATGACTCTAGTTGTGGTTAATGAAAAGAACACACATGCAATAACTCTATTGGATCCATGTGGTTTATGAGAAGAACACACATCAAATGAACTCTAGTGGATCCATGTGGTTTATGACAATAACACACATCCAATGAACTCTAGTGGATCCATGTGGTTTATGACTCTAGCTGTGGTTAATGAAAAGAACACACATGCAATGAACTCTAGTGGATCCATGTGTTTAATGAAAAGAACACACATGCAATGAACTCTAGTGGATCCATGTGTTTAATGAAAAGAATACACATGCAATGACTCTAGTGGATACATAAGTGGTTAACGAAAAGAACACAAATGCCATGACACTAGTGGAGCCATATGTGGTTTGTGAACAGAACACACATTCAATGACTCTGGTTGTGGTTCATGAAAACAACACACATGCAATGACACTAGTGGATCCATGTGGTTTATGAAAATAACACACATGCAATGACTCTAGTGGATCCATATGTGGTTTGTGAAAAGAACACACATTCAATGACTCTAGTTGTGGTTCATGAAAACAACACACATACAATGACACTGGTGGATCCATGTGCTTTATGAAAATAACACACATGCAATGACTCTAGTGGATCCATATGTGGTTTAGGAAAAGAAAACACATGCAATGAACTCTAGTGGATCCATGTGGTTTATAAAAAGAATAGACATGCAACGACTCTAGCTGTGGTTAATGAAAAGAAAACACATGCAATGAGTCTAGTGGATCCATGTGGTTTACGAGAAGAACACACATCCAATGAACTCTAGTGGATCCATGTGGTTTATGACAATAACACGCATCCAATGAACTCTCGTGGATCCATGTGGTTTATGACTCTAGCTGGGGTTAATGAAAATAACACACATTCAATGAACTCTAGTGGATCCATGTGGTTAATGAAAAGAACACACATGCAATGACTCTAGTGGATCCATATGTGGTTAATGAAAAGAACACACATGCCATGACACTGGTGGATCCATATGTGGTTTGTGAAAAGAACACACATGCAATGACTCTAGCTATGGTTAATGAAAAGAACACACATGCAATGACACTAGGGGATCCATGTGTGGTAAATGAAAATAAGACACATGCAATGACACTGGTGGATCCATATGTGGTTTGTGAAAAGAACACACATTCAATGACACTGCTGGATCCATGTGGTTTATGAAAAGAACAGACATGCAATGACTCTGGTGGATCCATATGTGGTTTGTGAAAATAACACACATGCAGTGACTCTAGTTGTGGTTCATGAAAATAACACACACGCAATGACTCTAGTGCTGGTTTATGAAAAGAACAGACATGCAATGACTCTGCTGGATCCATATGTGGTTTATGAGAATAACACACATGCAATGAACCCTAGTGGATCCATGTGTGGTTCATGAAAACAACACACATGCAATGACTCTGGTGGATCCCTGTGGTTCATGTAAATAACACACATGCAATGACTCTGGTGGATCCATATGTGGTTTATGAAAAGAACACACATGCAATGACTCTAGTGGATCCATACTCGGTTTAGGAAAAGAACACACATATAATGAACTCTAGTGGATCCATGTGGTTTATGAAAAGAACAGGCATGCAATGACTCTAGCTGTGGTTAATGAAAATAACATATATGCAATGACTCTAGTGGATCCATGTGATTTATGAGAAGAACACGCATCCAATGAACGCTAGTGGATACATGTGGTTTATGACTATAACACACATCCAATGAACTCTAGTGGATCCATGTGGTTTATGAGAATAACACACATGCAATGAACTTTATGTAACACCCCAGAATTAGAGCTTAGAAATAAGCTGAGATAAGGTGTGTTCATTGCATTCATGCATAGAAAATCCAGATAATTTTCGCGCTTTTAAATAAAACTTGTCAAAGAGATTGAAGCTTATCTTAACTTGGTGGAACTGAAGTAGATCATCAAGTTGACTGCGATGAGTTTCAATATGATCTTTGCTAAAACCTTATCTTTGGGTAATAAAATTTGATCTAAGGGTAGATCAAATATAATAAAACTAAGTCACAACACACTACTTAATAAGGAGTACTTGATCTTCTAGAGATCATGACATGGTATTCCATACCACAACTCAAGGATGAATACTTAATATTCTAAAGCTGATATCAAGGTATTATCTACCACAAACCTTGAATAGCAAGTTAAGTATATAACTTAAGTAAAAGAAACTCATAATTAAATCTTGAAACACTTGTTTGCCATAGTTACTCTTATCATAGGTACCATGGTAGTTCTTAAACATTTAATATTATTACAAATAGAGTAGAAAGGGAAGTCAAACCAAGACCATCCATCAGATACCCTTAGTGTCATGTTAATAGATGACAATCCTATTTAACCAAGTCCTAGTGTCTATTGATCATCAATGTGTGTGATCAATTCTTGACCTAGAACTTATTGACTCATAGCCTTTGACCTATTATATTAACCTTTCAAAGATTTTAAGTAAAATAATAAGAAGGAGTAACTCACTCAAGAAGTAACTAGTGATCATGCAGCTATAAGGAAGCTAGTAGTATTAGAATATCCAATGATAATCTTGTTCAGCCAAGTAGGTATAAACCTAAAGTAAGTTCACTTAACAAGATAAGCTTATAGAAAGACTAGTACAAGTTTACTACTTAGTGGATAATAGATCTTGACAGACAATTAGAAGCCTAAGCTTAGTTTGATCAAATGATGATGGTCATTATTCTCAAGTCACTTGAGAATAGATGACTAGGTGTTGAAGGAGAGTTGTGAGTATACCAAATTAGGTAAATCCCTAGTAAGATGAATCATCTAGCTTGATCATGAGAAGTCAAGCTAGGGTATGATGAAGTATATAACATGAGTATATGTAGTAGTTGGAGGCATAGTAGTTTAACCAAGGTAATACAAGAACAAACTTGTATTGTGGAGAGTAGTACCATACCTATTCTAGAGGATTAATATCACATGTGATATAGAGAGGAGTGTAATCTAGCAAGCCTTAGAAGTAGATGCAAAGTAAATATGAAGGAGTAATGTTGAAGTGGCATGACCATGTCATCATATGATGATGGCTATGGTGGAGTCTGATGATTGTCTTATTCAGGAAGATGTGATTTTTATGAATAAGATAAGAGAGATACATAGAGTATATTTAGGAAAGGAATTCCTTATCTAAAGATAACCTTAGTGAGGTATTAAGGTAAGGATTCTTTAGAAGCCTTAACAAAGATCATATCAAATAAGGCAAGACCCATGTCTGCCTCTTTGTTTAAAACCCTAGAATAAAGAAGGTAGTTAAACCAAATCCTATTCGTAGGCAACCATTAAATAATACCTCTTGGAGAATTAAAGCTTCCAAGAGATAATTAGAGAACCAGGTGAGTGTTTATATATGGAAGCCTTGTCCACCTTGTTGTCTTAAACCTTAATAGTAATCCATATTTATATTTGAATAAACATTAGCATTTCTTCACCAATGATTATTATTGATTCATCATTACCTAACCAAAAGTGTTCTGTGGTAATTCTAAACTCTACAAACCAAGTATAATTAGATTTGGAAAATCACAAAATTTGGAGGACCATGAAACTTATATCACCCTATTATGAACCACAAAGATTAATACCTTATAATAAATATATATGTCATCCCTTTATGAGGCTAAGTATGAAGGGAATTCTCTACATATCATTCAACATTTTAAATTCTTGTCATAACCATTATCATAGTGGAACTAAGAACATTTCCATAAGATTTTCTTTAGAAGAAACAAATTCACAAAACCCTAATTTTTATTTACTTTACTAAATAAAAGAACTTTTCATACACTCATCAATTTCGAAAAGATAAAGAAAAATAAAGAGAATATTTAGTATAATGAGTCTCTAAACCATTTGGAATATTACACCAGAATTCTAAGGATTTAAATCCTTGTAGAAATCAAATTTGAAGTGAATTTATAAATAAAAAAGAAAACAGAAACTGGAAAAAGAATAAGAAAAAGAGAAGGAGCAGCCAACCGCTTCAGCCCACGGCCCAGCTCCCTACCCGTCGCCCGCTAGCAGCAGAAATAATCAACCGCACACTTTGTCAAGGCCTAGCAACAGCAGCCCAAGTTTCCTCTCGTTCTCACTGACAGGTGGGACCGAGGATGGACTGTGGGTTAGTTCCTAAAAACGGTAGGGAGTTTTCTAGAAACATACCATCATCGTCACCGCGACGCACATAGGCAGCTTGTTGGGGATCGTGCCGCCGTTGGATGTGAATCATCGGCGTCAGCAGGAACCAACCGCCAAGATGCTTGGCTCCGTTCTGGCCGAGGATAAGAACGACACCGAGAAGTCTCCCGTTCGTCCTCATCCTTACTTCCCTCCCTCCCTGAAGCTCTCTCTGTCTCCATCTCCCACACGGCCGAAACCCTAGCTCTCGGCCACCCCAAATCACCATCGTTTCGAGCTGCCCCATGACCGGAAGAGTAGCCCAGGAGCTCCGGCATGATCTTCTATGTCGGCTTGCCGAAGGAATCGAATCGAGGTTCACGGAATCGAGCCCCATGACGTCTTCTTCCTCGACTCCGACGAGGTCCGTTGCCGTCCTTGTCATTGCCACCGACCACCTTCAGCCTCGACGTCACCATCGTCACCACCGGGGTGAGCTCCTGAATCCTCCAGTGCCTTTCATGTCCTCTCTCCCACTCTGGTGCCTTCCCGCTGCGTTCGCCTGCAAGCACCGCATCTAGCCGCCATCGTGCACCGTACTCCGGAGACCAGAAACCGGCTGCGCGACCACCACTCAACTCGCCCTCACGCTCTCTCTCCCATCGGCCTAAGCACCAGCCCGCGCGGTCTCGGAATCGTCGCCGGCAACCACAATCCGGTGGTGGAGGCCGGGCTGGCATCATCATGACGTCATAGCCGTGTCACCCCCTGCCACATCACCGGGTGGACAGGTCTTTGCTCGCGTGGAAACCAACGTGGCATAGGCCCACTTGTCTATGACATATAGTAGGGTCTGAATAGGTGTAAAAAGTATACTCTACTTAATAAATAGATAAAACAAAATAAGTTTAGATATAAATATAATTTCTAGAAATTTAGTAAATGATTAAATCTTATAAATTTAATATCTTTTGTTTTATAATCTAGAAAAATATATATCAAAATGCTCAGAAAAATAAAATCTATAATTTAACTTTATTAACAAACATTATTGTGTTAACTATTTAAATAATTAATATTTAATAAAGATTTTAAAGTAATAATACGTTGAAAATTCATATTTTAATATTGGTAAACAAGAAAAATATAAATAATATACCAAAATTATTATAAAAACAAAATCTACATTTACAAACTTGTTTCAATTATTTTTTTGTCACTTAACTAAGTATTTATTGTTTATTTAGTGTTAATAAAGCAATAAAACTTATAAAAATCATAGTTTAATATTTACAAATCACAAAAATACATATAATATACCAAAATGATCACAAAAATAAATTCTACACATTAAAAATATCCTCTTTCATAATTAAAGTCAAACAAAAGGTAAAGAAATAATAAATCTTATTTTAACTCTCTTCTTTTATTTTAATTCCTTAGAAATATATAAATCTTTACTATTTCTTTTACCACTATTTGTTTAAAGTTTAAAAAATGTAATAACAAGTTCAATGAATGTTCGATGAATTAAAATTAAGTGTATTCTAATTTTGTCCATTATAAAATCATCAAAGTAGTATATTGCTTATCAAAAAGATATTATGCATCTATAAAATCATCAAGAGATTAATTACCCATTTCTTTTACAAGTTGGGAAAACTATTCAATGGTTTAAACCAAGTTTCTAAGTAATTTGAGTAATGCCCTTTCTATGTTTATAAAAGGTAAGCATTAATAATAAAGTAATTCTATTCACTTATAACTTTAATAAAACACCACCTCATTCAAGTAATAATACTTAAATTCTAACTTTGTGGAATGTTAAGAAGTCAACCATATACAATGTGGTGCCTTATTCAAAACATGTAAATCTCCACCACTTATGCTATGATTTTTTAATGTAGTAATATTTTCCTGAAAAGTTATTCTTTTAAGAAACATTAAAAAATGATCCTTGAACACTTCTTTGAAAGCTCTAATTGATTCTTAATCTTGTTTAAGAAATATTTTAGATACCATGATCCATTTAAGTGCTTTAATATTGCATATTATTTGTTGTATCTACATATTGTTTTACACACACTCTCACAAGCCTTAATAAGAAGCACAAGTGTGAAACTAGTATAAAAGTACAACACATTCCTGAGAACTCATCACAAACTCCAAACCCTACATCAGATCCGACTATTCTGGGGATTCGCGTTTATCAAATTGCATTACATTACTTATGCATCATTGCATCTTGCTTCTTTAAACATTAGTCCTGACCGAACCAATGATGTTGTTTATAGAATTTGGATCTTGTATTATCTCGAAGACCGTGAGTGCATAATCTTGCAATCACAAAAGGCAAGTTCACAACTTGCTCATGTCCTTTGATTATTTTCTATCAAATGCTTGTAACTCAAATGTTGTCATCACCTGAATTACAAAAAAGGACAAAAAATACTATTTTCATAATAATATGATTATGGATTATTTACCAAGTGGTAATAATCTATTGGTATAGTTCCAGTGGTAAAGGAACATAATACCCTCGAAGAGACCTAACGTCTTCGCCTTCATCGATTCCCTCGCACTCATCCACACATCCCTCTACCCGATCTAGCACAACCCCACAAATTCTCGCCGTACAAACACCTACCTTCTCCTCTACATTTCCCCTTTTAATTATCGCCAATTTTATGGCCGTGTCAAACTTCGTACATAGAAATTGTTTCTGCGCCCTTTGCATGCGGTTGAATACTGAACTACCATGCATGGCCTGGGAAAAAACGTGACGTACCGTGCGCATGTCGCGGTGCATGATGCAGTAGCCTACGTGGCGCGGTGCACGATGGTGCAACGAAACATGCCTTGCTTCCGTTCACTTTAACTATAGAGCCCCTCTCGGCATACCCACTCTCACTCTCGCTCACTCTCCTCACACAACCCTCTCCACTGTCCCATCAGCTTATGCAAACTCCCGAGAAAACCCCATCCGCACTAGTGATGGCTGAGGAGGATGCGGTGGCCATCGTCGCCCCCAAGGCCGCCGGCGAGGAGGCCCCCGTCTCCGTCTCGGTCCCCCTCGATGCGTTGAAAGCAGCCGCCGTCCTCGTCCAGGCACCTGTCGAGGCATCGATGGCAGCCGCCGTTCCCATCCAGGCCCATGTCCCTACTACCAATGTAGCCGCCAGCGAGGAGGCTCCCACCGGTCACGAGCAGATCCAACTCTTCTAGGACCCCTACGATCTAGAGGAGTACATTTCTCCAGTGAACCCCTACAACACCGACATCGACAACCCATGGTAGGAGGTAACTTGGGTTTGCTCCCCTTCCCTGGTTCTTCTCCCATTCCCATCGTTGGATCCATAGGAGTACATCGCTCCGGTGAACCCCTACATCATCTAATCCTCCCTTTTTTCTTACAGTAGGTTTACAACAGCAACGTCAGCAGCGATGACGAGTCCAGGCACACCAAGACTCGTAAGCTACTGAGGAGGCTACATGTCGGCCAGTACGACGCCTTCTTCGCTGGCGGTGTCCATATGTGGTTTATGAAAAGAACACACATGCAATGACTCTAGTGCTGGTTTATGAAAAGAACATACATGCAATGACTCTGCTGGATCCATATGTGGTTTATGAGAATAACACACATGCAATAAACTCTAGTGGATCCATGTGTGGTTCATGAAAACAACACACATGCAATGACTCTGGGGGATCCATGTGGTTCATGTAATAACACACATGCAATGACCCTGGTGGATCCATATGTGGTTTAGGAAAAGAACACACATGCAATTAACTCTAGTGGATCCTTGTGGTTTATGAAAAGAACAGACATGCAATGACTCTAGCTGTGGTTAATGAAAAGAACATACATGCAACGACTCTAGTGGAAACATGTGATTTATGAGAAGAACACACATCCAATGAACTCTAGTGGATCGATGTGGTTTGTGACAATAACACACATCCAATTAACTCTAGTGGATCCATGTGGTTTATGATAATAACACACATGCAATGAACTTTAGTTGATCCATATGTGGTTTATGCGAATAATACACATGCAATGACTCTAGTTGTGGTTCGTGAAAAGAACACACATGCAATGAAAGTGGTGGATCCATGTGGTTTATGAGAAGAACACACATCCAATGAACTCTAGGGCATCCATGTGGTTTATGAAAATAACACACATCCAATCAACTCTAGTGGATCCATGTGGTTTATGACTCTAGCTGTGTTTAATGAAAAGAACACACATGCAATGCAGTCTAGTGGATCCACGTGGTTAATGAAAAGAACACACATGCAATGATTCTAGTGGATCCATGTGGTTTATGACTCTAGCTGTGGTTAATGAAAAGAACACACATGCAATGACTCTAGTGGATCCATAAGTGGTTAACGAAAAGAACACAAATGCCATGAGACTAGTGGATCCATATGTGGTTTGTGAAAAGAACACACATTCAATGACTCTGGTTGTGGTTCATGAAAACAACACATATGCAATGATACTAGCGGATCCATGTGGTTTATGAAAATAACACACATGCAATGACTCTGGTGGATCCATATGTGGTTTGTGAAATGAACACACATTCAATGACTCTAGTTGTGGTTCATGAAAACAACACACATGCAATGACACTGGTGGATCCATGTGGTTTATGAAAATAACACACATGCAATGACTCTGGTGGATCCATATGTGGTTTGTGAAAAGAACACACATGCAATGACTCTAGTGGATCCATGTGGTTTATGAGAATAACACACATGCAATGACTCTGGTGGATCCATATGTTGTTTAGGAAAAGAACACACATGCAATGAACTTTAGTGGATCCATGTTGTTTATGAAAAGAATAGACATGCAATGACTCTAGCTATGGTTAATGAGAAGAACACACATGCAATGACTCTAGTGGATCCATGTGGTTGATGAGAAGAACACACGTCCAATAAACTCTAGTGGATCCATGTGGTTTATGACAATAACACACATCCAATGAACTCTAGTGGATCCATGTGGTTTATGACTCTAGCTGTGGTTAATGAAAAGAACACACATGCAATGAACTCTAGTGGATCCATGTGGTTAATGAAAAGAACACACTTGCAATGACTCTAGTGGATCCATAAGTGGTTAACGAAAAGAACACAAATGCCATAACACTGGTGGATCCATATGTGGTTTGTGAAAATAACACATATTGAATGATTCTGGTTGTGGTTCAGGAAAACAACAAACATGCAATGACACTAGTGGATCCATGTGGTTTATGAAAATAACACACATGCAATGACTCTGGTGGATCCATATGTGGTTTGTGAAAAGAACACACATTCAATGACTCTAGTTGTGGTTCATGAAAACAACACACATCCAATGACACTGGTGGATCCATGTGCTTTATGAAAATAACACACATGCAATGACTCTGGTGGATCCATATGTGGTTTGTGAAAAGACCAGAATGACTCTAGTGGATCAATGTGGTTTATGAGAATAACACACATGCAATGACTCTGGTGGATCCATATGTGGTTTAGGAAAAGAACACACATGCAATGAACTCTAGTGGATCCATGTGGTTTATGAAAAGAATAGACATGCAATGACTCTAGCTGTGGTTAAGGAAAATAACACACATGCAATGACTCTAGTGGATCCATGTGGTTTACGAGAAGAACACACATCCAATGAAATCTAGTGGATCCATGTGGTTTTTGACAATAACACACATGCAATGAACTCTAGTGGATCCATGTGGTTTATGACTCTAGCTAGGTTAATGAAAATAATACACATGCAATGAACTCTAGTGGATCCATGTGGTTAATGAAAATAACACACATGCAATGACTCTAGTGGATCCATAAGTGGTTAACAAAAAGAACACAAATGCCATGACACTAGTGGATCCATATGTGGTTTGTGAAAAGAACACACATTCAATGACTCTGGTTGTGGTTCATGAAAACAACACACATGCAATGATACTAGCGGATCCATGTGGTTTATGAAAATAACACATATGGAATGACTATGGTGGATCCATATGTGGTTTGTGAAATGAACACACATTCAATGACTCTAGTTGTGGTTCATGAAAACAACACACATGCAATGACACTGGTGGATCCATGTGGTTTATGAAAATAACACACATGCAATGAATCTGGTGGATCCATATGTGGTTTGTGAAAAGAACACACATGCAATGACTCTAGTGGATCCATGTGGTTTATGAGAATAACACACATGCAATGACTCTGGTGGATCCATATGTTGTTTAGGAAAAGAAAACACATGCTATGAACTTTAGTGGATCCATGTTGATTATGAAAAGAATAGACATGCAATGACTCTAGCTAGGGTTAATGAAAAGAACACACATGCAATGACTCTAGTGGATCCATGTGGTTGATGAGAAGAACACACGTCCAATAAACTCTAGTGGATCCATGTGGTTTATGACAATAACACACATCCAATGAACTCTAGTGGATCCATGTGGTTTATGACTCTAGCTGTGGTTAATAAAAAGAACACACATGCAATGAACTCTAGTGGATCCATGTGGTTAATGAAAACAACACACATGCAATGACTCTACTAGATCCATAAGTGGTTAACAAAAAGAACACAAATTCCATGACACTGGTGGATCCATATGTGGTTTGTGAAAAGAACACATATTCCATGACTCTGGTTGTGGTTGATGAAAACAACACACATGCAATGACACTAGTGGATCCATGTGGTTTATGAAAATAACACACATGAAATGACTCTAGTGGATCCATATGTGGTTTGTGAAAAGAACACACATTCAATGACTCTAGTTGTGGTTCATGAAAACAACACACATGCAATGACACTGGTGGATCCATGTGCTTTATGAAAATAACACACATGCAATGACTCTGGTGGATCCATATGTGGTTTGTGAAAAGAACACACATGCAGTGACTCTAGTGGATCAATGTGGTTTATGAGAATAACACACATGCAATGACTCTGGTGGATCCATATGTGGTTTAGGAAAAGAACACACATGCAATGAACTCTAGTGGATCCATGTGGTTTATGAAAATAATAGACATGCAATGACTCTAGCTATGGTTAATGAAAAGAACACACATGCAATGACTCTAGTGGATCCATGTGGTTGATGAGAAGAACACAGGTCCAATAAAATCTAGTGGATCCATGTGGTTTATGACAATAACACACATCCAATGAACTCTAGTGGATCCATGTGGTTTATGACTAGCTGTGGTTAATAAAAAGAACACACATGCAATGAACTCTAGTGGATCCATGTGGTTAATGAAAACAACACACATGCAATGACTCTACTAGATCCATAAGTGGTTAACAAAAAGAACACAAATGCCATGACACTGGTGGATCCATATGTGGTTTGTGAAAAGAACACATATTCCATGACTCTGGTTGTGGTTCATGAAAACAACACACATGCAATGACACTAGTGGATCCATGTGGTTTATGAAAATAACACACATGCAATGACTCTAGTGGATCCATATGTGGTTTGTGAAAAGAACACACATTCAATGACTAGTTGTGGTTCATGAAAACAACACACATGCAATGACACTAGTGGATCCATGTGCTTTATGAAAATAACACACACGCAATGACTCTGGTGGATCCATATGTGGTTTGTGAAAAGAACACACATGCAGTGACTCTAGTGGATCAATGTGGTTTATGAGAATAACACACATGCAAAGACTCTGGTGGATCCATATGTGGTTTAGGAAAAGAACACACATGCAATGAACTCTAGTGGATCCATGTGGTTTATGAAAAGAATAGACATGCAATGACTCTACCTGTGGTTAATGAAAATAACACACATGCAATGACTCTAGTGGATCCATGTGGTTTACGAGAAGAAAAAACATCCAATGAAATCTAGTGGATCCATGTGGTTTATGACAATAACACACATGCAATGAACTCTAGTGGATCCATGTGGTTTATGACTCGAGCTAGGTTAATGAAAATAACACACATGCAATGAACTCTAGTGGATCCATGTGGTTAATGAAAAGAACACACTTGCAATGACTCTAGTGGATCCATAAGTGGTTAACGAAAAGAACACAAATGCCATAACACTGGTGGATCCATATGTGGTTTGTGAAAAGAACACATATTGAATGACTCTGGTTGTGGTTCATGAAAACAACACACATGCAATGACACTACTGGATCCATGTGGTTTATGAAAATAACACACATGCAATGACTCTGGTGGATCCATATGTGGTTTGTGAAAAGAACACATATTGAATGACTCTGGTTGTGGTTCATGAAAACAACACACATGCAATGACACTACTGGATCCATGTGGTTTATGAAAATAACACACATGCAGTGACTCTGGTGGATCCATATGTGGTTTGTGAAAAGAACACACATTCAATGACTCTAGTTGTCGTTCATGAAAACAACACACATCCAATGACACTGGTGGATCCATGTGCTTTATGAAAATAACACACATGCAATGACTCTGGTGGATCCATATGTGGTTTGTGAAAAGAACACACATGCAATGACTCTAGTGGATCAATGTGGTTTATGAGAATAACACACATGCAATGACTCTGGTGGATCCATATGTGGTTTAGGAAAAGAACACACATGCAATGAACTCTAGTGGATCCATGTGGTTTATGAAAAGAATAGACATGCAATGACTCTAGCTGTCGTTAACGAAAATAACACACATGCAATGACTCTAGTGGATCCATGTGGTTTACGAGAAGAACACACATCCAATGAAATCTAGTGGATCCATGTGGTTTTTGACAATAACACACATGCAATGAACTCTAGTGGATCCATGTGGTTTATGACTCTAGCTAGGTTAATGAAAATAACACACATGCAATGAACTCTAGTGGATCCATGTGGTTAATGAAAATAACACACATGCAATGACTCTAGTGGATCCATAAGTGGTTAACAAAAAGAACACAAATGCCATGACACTAGTGGATCCATATGTGGTTTGTGAAAAGAACGCACATTCAATGACTCTGGTTGTGGTTCATGAAAACAACACACATGCAATGATACTAGCGGATCCATGTGGTTTATGAAAATAACACACATGGAATGACTATGGTGGATCCATATGTGGTTTGTGAAATGAACACACATTCAATGACTCTAGTTGTGGTTCATGAAAACAACACACATGCAATGACACTGGTGGATCCATGTGGTTTATGAAAATAACACACATGCAATGAATCTGGTGGATCCATATGTGGTTTGTGAAAAGAACACACATGCAATGACTCTAGTGGATCCATGTGGTTTATGAGAATAACACACATGCAATGACTCTGGTGGATCCATATGTTGTTTAGGAAAAGAAAACACATGCTATGAACTTTAGTGGATCCATGTTGATTATGAAAAGAATAGACATGCAATGACTCTAGCTAGGGTTAATGAAAAGAACACACATGCAATGACTCTAGTGGATCCATGTGGTTGATGAGAAGAACACACGTCCAATAAACTCTAGTGGATCCATGTGGTTTATGACAATAACACACATCCAATGAACTCTAGTGGATCCATGTGGTTTATGACTCTAGCTGTGGTTAATAAAAAGAACACACATGCAATGAACTCTAGTGGATCCATGTGGTTAATGAAAACAACACACATGCAATGACTCTACTAGATCCATAAGTGGTTAACAAAAAGAACACAAATTCCATGACACTGGTGGATCCATATGTGGTTTGTGAAAAGAACACATATTCCATGACTCTGGTTGTGGTTGATGAAAACAACACACATGCAATGACACTAGTGGATCCATGTGGTTTATGAAAATAACACACATGAAATGACTCTAGTGGATCCATATGTGGTTTGTGAAAAGAACACACATTCAATGACTCTAGTTGTGGTTCATGAAAACAACACACATGCAATGACACTGGTGGATCCATGTGCTTTATGAAAATAACACACATGCAATGACTCTGGTGGATCCATATGTGGTTTGTGAAAAGAACACACATGCAGTGACTCTAGTGGATCAATGTGGTTTATGAGAATAACACACATGCAATGACTCTGGTGGATCCATATGTGGTTTAGGAAAAGAACACACATGCAATGAACTCTAGTGGATCCATGTGGTTTATGAAAAGAATAGACATGCAATGACTCTAGCTGTGGTTAATGAAAATAACACACATGCAATGACTCTAGTGGATCCATGTGGTTTACGAGAAGAACACACATCCAATGAAATCTAGTGGATCCATGTGGTTTATGACAATAACACACATGTAATGAACTCTAGTGGATCCATGTGGTTTATGACTCGAGCTGGGTTAAATAAAATAACACACATGCAATGAACTCTAGTGGATCCATGTGGTTAATGAAAATAACACACTTGCAATGACTCTAGTGGATCCATAAGTGGTTAACAAAAAGAACACAAATGCCATAACACTGGTGGATCCATATGTGGTTTGTGAAAGGAACACATATTGAATGGCTCTGTTGTGGTTCATGAAAACAACACACATGCAATGACACTAGTGGATCCATGTGGTTTATGAAAATAACACACATGCAATGACTCTAGTGGATCCATATGTGGTTTGTGAAAAGAACACACATTCAATGACTCTAGTTGTGGTTCATGAAAACAACACACATCCAATGACACTGGTGGATCCATGTGCTTTATGAAAATAACACACATGCAATGACTCTGGTGGATCCATATGTGGTTTGTGAAAACGACACACATGCAATGACTCTAGTGGATCAATGTGGTTTATGAGAATAACACACATGCAATGACTCTGGTGGATCCATATGTGGTTTAGGAAAAGAACACACATGCAATGAACTCTAGTGGATCCATGTGGTTTATGAAAAGAATAGACATGCAATGACTCTAGCTGTGGTTAAGGAAAATAACACACATGCAATGACTCTAGTGGATCCATGTGGTTTACGAGAAGAACACACATCCAATGAAATCTAGTGGATCCATGTGGTTTTTGACAATAACACACATGCAATGAACTCTAGTGGATCCATGTGGTTTATGACTCTAGCTAGGTTAATGAAAATAACACACATGCAATGAACTCTAGTGGATCCATGTGGTTAATGAAAATAACACACATGCAATGACTCTAGTGGATCCATAAGTGGTTAACGAAAAGAACACAAATGCCATGACACTAGTGGATCCATATGTGGTTTGTGAAAAGAACACACATTCAATGACTCTGGTTGTGGTTCATGAAAACAACACAC
Source organism: Avena insularis (assembly GCA_023614405.1). Taxonomy (NCBI): domain Eukaryota; kingdom Viridiplantae; phylum Streptophyta; class Magnoliopsida; order Poales; family Poaceae; genus Avena; species Avena insularis. The sequence goes on along the minus strand of CM042696.1, from coordinate 368,570,182 downwards.
ATGCAATGATACTAGTGGATCCATGTGGTTTATGAAAATAACACACATGGAATGACTATGGTGGATCCATATGTGGTTTGTGAAATGAACACACATTCAATGACTCTAGCTGTGGTTCATGAAAACATAACACATGCAATGACACTGGTGGATCCATGTGGTTTATGAAGATAACACACATGCAATGAATCTGGTGGATCCATATGTGGTTTGTGAAAAGAACACACATGCAATGACTCTAGTGGATCCATGTGGTTTATGAGAATAACACACATGCAATGAGTCTGGTGGATCCATATGTTGTTTAGGAAAAGAAAACACATGCTATGAACTTTAGTGGATCCATGTTGTTTATGAAAAGAATAGACATGCAATGACTCTAGCTATGGTTAATGAAAAGAACACACATGCAATGACTCTAGTGGATCCATGTGGTTGATGAGAAGAACACACGTCCAATAAACTCTAGTGGATCCATGTGGTTTATGACAATAACACACATCCAATGAACTCTAGTGGAACCATGTGGTTTATGACTCTAGATGTGGTTAATAAAAAGAACACACATGCAATGAACTCTAGTGGATCCATGTGGTTAATGAAAACAACACACATGCAATGACTCTACTAGATCCATAAGTGGTTAACAAAAAGAACACAAATGCCATGACAATGGTGGATCCATATGTGGTTTGTGAAAAGATCACATATTCCATGACTCTGGTTGTGGTTCATGAAAACAACACACATGCAATGACACTAGTGGATCCATGTGGTTTATGAAAATAACACACATGCAATGACTCTAGTCGATCCATATGTGGTTTGTGAAAAGAACACACATTCAATGACTCTAGTTGTGGTTCATGAAAACAACAAACATGCAATGACACTGGTGGATCCATGTGCTTTATGAAAATAACACACATGCAATGACTCTGGTGGATCCATATGTGGTTTGTGAAAAGAACACACATGCAGTGACTCTAGTGGATCAATGTGGTTTATGAGAATAACACACATGCAATGACTCTGGTGGATCCATATGTGGTTTAGGAAAAGAACACACATGCAATGAACTCTAGTGGATCCATGTGGTTTATGAAAAGAATAGACATGCAATGACTCTAGCTGTGGTTAATGAAATAACACACATGCAATGACTCTAGTGGATCCATGTGGTTTTAGAAGAAAAAACATCCAATGAAATCTAGTGGATCCATGTGGTTTATGACAATAACACACATGTAATGAACTCTAGTGGATCCATGTGGTTTATGACTCGAGCTGGGTTAAATAAAATAACACACATGCAATGAACTCTAGTGGATCCATGTGGTTAATGAAAATAACACACTTGCAATGACTCTAGTGGATCCATAAGTGGTTAACAAAAAGAACACAAATGCCATAACACTGGTGGATCCATATGTGGTTTGTGAAAGGAACACATATTGAATGGCTCTGGTTGTGGTTCATGAAAACAACACACATGCAATGACACTAGTGGATCCATGTGGTTTATGAAAATAACACACATGCAATGACTCTAGTGGATCCATATGTGGTTTGTGAAAAGAACACACATTCAATGACTCTAGTTGTGGTTCATGAAAACAACACACATCCAATGACACTGGTGGATCCATGTGCTTTATGAAAATAACACACATGCAATGACTCTGGTGGATCCATATGTGGGTTGTGAAAAGGACACACATGCAATGACTCTAGTGGATCAATGTGGTTTATGAGAATAACACACATGCAATGACTCTGGTGGATCCATATGTGATTTAGGAAAAGAACACACATGCAATGAACTCTAGTGGATCCATGTGGTTTATGAAAAGAATAGACATGCAATGACTCTAGCTGTGGTTAAGGAAAATAACACACATGCAATGACTCTAGTGGATCCATGTGGTTTACGAGAAGAACACACATCCAATGAAATCTAGTGGATCCATGTGGTTTTTGACAATAACACACATGCAATGAACTCTAGTGGATCCATGTGGTTTATGACTCTAGCTAGGTTAATGAAAATAACACACATGCAATGAACTCTAGTGGATCCATGTGGTTAATGAAAATAACACACATGCAATGACTCTAGTGGATCCATAAGTGGTTAACGAAAAGAACACAAATGCCATGACACTAGTGGATCCATATGTGGTTTGTGAAAAGAACACACATTCAATGACTCTGGTTGTGGTTCATGAAAACAACACACATGCAATGATACTAGTGGATCCATGTGGTTTATGAAAATAACACACATGGAATGACTATGGTGGATCCATATGTGGTTTGTGAAATGAACACACATTCAATGACTCTAGCTGTGGTTCATGAAAACATAACACATGCAATGACACTGGTGGATCCATGTGGTTTATGAAGATAACACACATGCAATGAATCTGGTGGATCCATATGTGGTTTGTGAAAAGAACACACATGCAATGACTCTAGTGGATCCATGTGGTTTATGAGAATAACACACATGCAATGAGTCTGGTGGATCCATATGTTGTTTAGGAAAAGAAAACACATGCTATGAACTTTAGTGGATCCATGTTGTTTATGAAAAGAATAGACATGCAATGACTCTAGCTATGGTTAATGAAAAGAACACACATGCAATGACTCTAGTGGATCCATGTGGTTGATGAGAAGAACACACGTCCAATAAACTCTAGTGGATCCATGTGGTTTATGACAATAACACACATCCAATGAACTCTAGTGGAACCATGTGGTTTATGACTCTAGATGTGGTTAATAAAAAGAACACACATGCAATGAACTCTAGTGGATCCATGTGGTTAATGAAAACAACACACATGCAATGACTCTACTAGATCCATAAGTGGTTAACAAAAAGAACACAAATGCCATGACAATGGTGGATCCATATGTGGTTTGTGAAAAGATCACATATTCCATGACTCTGGTTGTGGTTCATGAAAACAACACACATGCAATGACACTAGTGGATCCATGTGGTTTATGAAAATAACACACATGCAATGACTCTAGTCGATCCATATGTGGTTTGTGAAAAGAACACACATTCAATGACTCTAGTTGTGGTTCATGAAAACAACAAACATGCAATGACACTGGTGGATCCATGTGCTTTATGAAAATAACACACATGCAATGACTCTGGTGGATCCATATGTGGTTTGTGAAAAGAACACACATGCAGTGACTCTAGTGGATCAATGTGGTTTATGAGAATAACACACATGCAATGACTCTGGTGGATCCATATGTGGTTTAGGAAAAGAACACACATGCAATGAACTCTAGTGGATCCATGTGGTTTATGAAAAGAATAGACATGCAATGACTCTAGCTGTGGTTAATGAAAATAACACACATGCAATGACTCTAGTGGATCCATGTGGTTTACGAGAAGAAAAAACATCCAATGAAATCTAGTGGATCCATGTGGTTTATGACAATAACACACATGTAATGAACTCTAGTGGATCCATGTGGTTTATGACTCGAGCTGGGTTAAATAAAATAACACACATGCAATGAACTCTAGTGGATCCATGTGGTTAATGAAAATAGCACACTTGCAATGACTCTAGTGGATCCATAAGTGGTTAACAAAAAGAACACAAATGCCATAACACTGGTGGATCCATATGTGGTTTGTGAAAGGAACACATATTGAATGGCTCTGGTTGTGGTTCATGAAAACAACACACATGCAATGACACTAGTGGATCCATGTGGTTTATGAAAATAACACACATGCAATGACTCTAGTGGATCCATATGTGGTTTGTGAAAAGAACACACATTCAATGACTCTAGTTGTGGTTCATGAAAACAACACACATCCAATGACACTGGTGGATCCATGGGCTTTATGAAAATAACACACATGCAATGACTCTGGTGGATCCATATGTGGTTTGTGAAAAGGACACACATGCAATGACTCTAGTGGATCAATGTGGTTTATGAGAATAACACACATGCAATGACTCTGGTGGATCCATATGTGGTTTAGGAAAAGAACACACACGCAATGAACTCTAGTGGATCCATGTGGTTTATGAAAAGAATAGACATGCAATGACTCTAGCTGTGGTTAAGGAAAATAACACACATGCAATGACTCTAGTGGATCCATGTGGTTTACGAGAAGAACACACATCCAATGAAATCTAGTGGATCCATGTGGTTTTTGACAATAACACACATGCCATGAACTCTAGTGGATCCATGTGGTTTATGACTCTAGCTAGGTTAATGAAAATAACACACATGCAATGAACTCTAGTGGATCCATGTGGTTAATGAAAATAACACACATGCAATGACTCTAGTGGATCCATAAGTGGTTAACGAAAAGAACACAAATGCCATGACACTAGTGGATCCATATGTGGTTTGTGAAAAGAACACACATTCAATGACTCTGGTTGTGGTTCATGAAAACAACACACATGCAATGATACTAGCGGATCCATGTGGTTTATGAAAATAACACACATGGAATGACTATGGTGGATCCATATGTGGTTTGTGAAATAAACACACATTCAATGACTCTAGTTGTGGTTCATGAAAACATAACACATGCAATGACACTAGTGGATCCATGTGGTTTATGAAAATAACACACATGCAATGAATCTGGTGGATCCATATGTGGTTTGTGAAAAGAACACACATGCAATGACTCTAGTGGATCCATGTGGTTTATGAGAATAACACACATGCAATGACTCTGGTGGATCCATATGTTGTTTAGGAAAAGAAAACACATGCTATGAACTTTAGTGGATCCATGTTGTTTATGAAAAGAATAGACATGCAATGACTCTAGCTATGGTTAATGAAAAGAACACACATGCAATGACTCTAGTGGATCCATGTGGTTGATGAGAAGAACACATGTCCAATAAACTCTAGTGGATCCATGTGGTTTATGACAATAACACACATCCAATGAACTCTAGTGGATCCATGTGGTTTATGACTCTAGATGTGGTTAATAAAAAGAACACACATGCAATGAACTCTAGTGGATCTAATGAAAACAACACACATGCAATGACTCTACTAGATCCATAAGTGGTTAACAAAAAGAACACAAATGCCATGACAATGGTGGATCCATATGTGGTTTGTGAAAAGAACACATATTCCATGACTCTGGTTGTGGTTCATGAAAACAACACACATGCAATGACACTAGTGGATCCATGTGGTTTATGAAAATAACACACATGCAATGACTCTAGTGGATCCATATGTGGTTTGTGAAAATAACACACATTCAATGACTCTAGTTGTGGTTCATGAAAACAACAAACATGCAATGACACTGGTGGATCCATGTGCTTTATGAAAATAACACACATGCAATGACTCTGGTGGATCCATATGTGGTTTGTGAAAAGAACACACATGCAGTGACTCTAGTGGATCAATGTGGTTTATGAGAATAACACACATGCAGTGACTCTGGTGGATCCATATGTGGTTTAGGAAAAGAACACACATGCAATGAACTCTAGTGGATCCATGTGGTTTATGAAAAGAATAGACATGCAATGACTCTAGCTGTGGTTAATGAAAATAACACACATGCAATGACTCTAGTGGATCCATGTGGTTTACGAGAAGAAAAAACATCCAATGAAATCTAGTGGATCCATGTGGTTTATGACAATAACACACATGCAATGAACTCTAGTGGATCCATGTGGTTTATGACTCTAGCTAGGTTAATGAAAATAACACACATGCAATGAACTCTAGTGGATCCATGTGGTTAATGAAAAGAACACACATGTAATGACTCTAGTGGATCCATATGTGGTTAATGAAAAGAACACACATGCCATGACACTGGTGGATCCATATATGGTTTGTCAAAAGAACACACATGCAGTGACAATAGCTGTGGTTAATGAAAAGGACACACATGCAATGACACTAGGGGATCCATGTGTGGTTAATGAAAATAAGACACATGCAATGACATTGGTGTATCCATATGTGGTTTGTGAAAATAACACACATCCAATGACAGTGGTGGATCCATGTGGTTTATGAAAAGAACAGACATGCAATGACTCTGGTGGATCCATATGTGGTTTGTGAAAAGAACACACATGCAATGACTCTAGTTGTGGTTCATGAAAATAACACACATGTAATGACTCTAGTGGATCCATGTGGTTAATGAAAAGAACACACATGCAATGACTCTAGTGGATCCTTGTGGTTTATGACTCTAGCTGTGGTTAATGAAAATAACACACATGCAATGAACACTAGTGGATCCCTGTGGTTTGTGAAAAGAACAGACATGCAATGACTCTAGTCGATCCATGTAGTTTATGAGAATAACAAACATGCAATGACTCTGGTGGATCCATATATGGTTTAGTTTGTGAAATGAACACACATGCAATGACTCTAGTTGTGGTTCATGAAAATAACACACAAGCAATGACTCTAGTGGATCCATGTAGTTAATGAAAAGAACACACATGCAATGACTCTAGTGGATCCATGTGGTTGATGTGGTTTATGAGAAGAACACACATCCAATAAACTCTTGTGGATCCATGTGGTTTATGACAATAACACACAACCAATGAACTCTAGTGGATCCATGTGGGTTATGACTCTAGCTGTGGTTAATGAAAAGAACACACATGCAATGAACTCTAGTGGATCCATGTGTTTAATGAAAAGAACACACATGCAATGACTCTAGTGGATCCATATGTGGTTTGTGAAAAGAACACATATGCAATGACTCTGGTTGTGGTTCATGAAAACAACACACATGCAATGACACTGGTGGATCCATGTGGTTTATGAAAATAACACACATGCAATTACTCTGGTGGATCCATACGTGGTTTGTGAAAGAACGCACATTCAATGACTCTAGTTGGGGTTCATGAAAACAACACACATGCAATGACACTAGTGGATCCATGTGATTTATGAAAATAACACACATGCAATGACTCTGGTGGATCCATATGTGGTTTGTGAAAAGAACACACATGCAATGCATCTAGTGGATTGTCAACACCCGGATTTTTAATCCCAGATGCCCGTTATGCCATACCTCGCAATCCCAGGATTACCATTTTTCCGAGACATAACGGATTGGATATCACAGTACATCATCCATTACAAACCATACATAAGGTCTTACACAAATAAGGATCTCATGATCCAGTCTTTAATACAACAAACAGCGGAAATAAAAGATAAGCGTAGCGGCGGGGTCCATCTTCAAGGGCACAGGCAATGCTGACGAAGGCAGATAGTCCTAGTTATCATAGCCGTCCTGATGACCATCCTCCTGATAGTCTCCTTCATAGTCTGGCCATGAGAATAGCCAGGGACAAAAGCCATGAGTACTCTTTAAGTACTCGCAAACTACTAATAGCAGGTACTATAATTCTAAGTTAAAGGGCTAAATCTAAGTTTAACTATAAAGTTAAGTTTGAAACCTAAGCTGAGTTCAGAAGCAAAGAAAGATAAAATAAAGTTCTAGAATCACTTAAGTTGGGAAGCTATTGTCATAAACACAACCCTGTTGTGGTCAAGTCAAGATTCATCATTCATTTCAAGTTATTTAGAAAACATCTAACAACGAAACAGTATGGCCATTCCAACTGTCCATAATCATGACGCGCTATTCGAATAGTTTGACACTCTGCAGAGGTGGTACACTTTCACCACAAGATTCGATACATCTGTCAGGGATAACCCTGAATCATCATACTTAGTATGTAGATAATCAAACATAACCTTCCCTTTACACACCCTAGTATAAGCACCTCTCCTATGAGCATGGCCTCCCAACCATGACCATCAGTCATCTTGGGTACTGCATAGGTGGACATCATTGAGAGGTAGCCTCAGCTCAGACCTCTCCCGCGAGGGAACTAATACTAATGCATATCAATTTCCAGCTAAGCCTTACCCAATTTAGGTAATGTGGTTGTACGGTAAATTTAGAATGGTATCGCATCCGAATCCAACAATCAGTTTTATAAAAGGGTTAAGGCTCATGCCTCATCATTTCCATCATCATAAACTAGTTGTGTTTCTCAACACATGTCAAAACATCTCAATAGAATGACTCATCATTCCAAGGATTTCACAATTCATTTTCACCAATTGTTCCCATCTAAAGTGACTCAAGTTTTTGATCTACTCTAACTACTAAGTTAAGAGTGTTCACTAAGGTGGAAGGATGGGATCAATCTCATGCCATAGAATGACATCTAAAGGTTTCTAAGTTGGTCAAGTTTTATACTTTTTATGCTACCTTCAAAACAAGTAAAGAACTTTGTGTAAACTAAGGGAGGTAAAACTTGTCAAAAGACTTGAGGTACGAATAGTGAAAGAGGTGTGATCAAAGCATGCTTCAGGCATCTTTGCTAAACCATCTAGTTTGTTTCTAGTTTGCTAAGCACTAAACTTGCAAGGGTTAATCTTGGGTATTGCTAGCTTGCTAAGGTTAGCTTGCACTGTTAATGGTGGCTTGCCTTGGTTGGTGCAGTGGTTGAAGTTTTCTTCGTCTTCATCTTGATATCACTCCTCCTCCTCCTCGTAAGCTTGGTCGGTACTATCTTCTATAACAATACATACAGAGTAGACAATCACCAAACAATACTTAACTAGGCTAGATAGCTTTCTAAGACACACAATTGATGATCTATTCTCATCACAAGCATCACAAGTTTAATTCAATACTTCCATTCTTTTTAATTTAGAAAAGTAATTTCTACTCATTGAAAATTTAACTAAGATTTAATATTCACCACTTAAAATATGGGATCATGTTGGCACATGTCATCACCACATATTCTAACATGTCGGAATGGTATTTAAGGGTTGGATCAATATTACTTTGGTTTAAGTTCATTATTTAATGATTTAAAGTGACTAGAAATGCCTATATAGCATTATTTTGGTACTAGTACAAAGTCACTGCATGTAAACCTTAATATTATTACATATTTGGATAGGTATGATGAAATGTGATTTTTGAGAGTTGGAATCAACTCAAAAGCTCACTTGGTTGATTTTATAAAAATGTTGCAAGTTGCAAATGCTTCTGTTTTGTTATTTTTATTAGGCGAGATCTATAACTCTAATTGAATTAAATCCAACGGGGCTTGGATAGATTATTTCAATACCTTTCAGACAAAATTAGTTTCATGCAATTTGGATTTGTAAAACTATTTGAATTGAATTTTAAACTAGTGGATAGAAATTAGATTTAACTAAAAAGGAAAATCCAGGTTTGAACGGGTGGGCTAGCGCGCGAAAAGACTTGGGCCGGCCCAGTGGTGCTCCACAGCGCGGGCTCAGCTGACAGGGGGTCCCGCTTGTCAGCGGCACTTAAAACGCGAAACGGTACGCGCGCTGTGGGCCGTAGGATTAGGATGGGAATCTACGGCTGAGGGTCGTCATCGGCGACGAACAGGTCGCCGGCGAGCTTGAACCCTAGCGGCACGGTGGGGGTCTACTGGGGACGTACCAGGGCTCCAGCAGGGTCGGCGAGGCGGGCAAACGAACTGTAAGACGAAGGTGAGGCGAGGCGGGTTGCGGCGGAGCTTCGGGTGGTCGCAATCAGCGGCACCCTTCTCCTCCAGAGGCGGCTGTTCCGGCTCCAATTCCGGCGAGCTGCTGCTCCCTTGGATCCGGCTAGAGGTGGGTGAGGTTCAGAGAGGTGAGGGGAGTGGAGTGGTGTGGAGAGAAGAGGCTGGGGAGGGCTCCTTTTATAAGCCCGACGGTGAGACCGAGCGGGATGGGCAGGCGACGATGGCGACATGGCTACGGCGGGGTAGAGGCATGGCTAAGGGTGGCGATCGACGGGCGGTCCCCTGGCGGTGCTCTAGGAATTGAATGCGGCCATAGGGGCGATGGCACGCGGTATGGGCGAGGTGGCGGTCTGAGAGGCAGAGGCGGCGGTGTCCACGGCGAGCGGTGGTTGTGAGGTGTTGGGCGGCCAGCGGGGGTGTCTGGGAGGGTTCTCTAGGTCGTGGTGGAGCGGCGGGCGTGGGCTGTGGCCAAGGGGTGGTCTGAGCGGGCGGGATTAGAGCGCGCTCTGGGGGCGGCGTCGGCATGCTCGACCAGCTCCAGGAGCGGCGGTTCCTGGCCGCTCTGCCCTCTGTCTCTGGCCTGGGGCTGGTTGGACGGTGGAGGTGGACCACTGGCGGTGTGCTAGACATGGCGAGAGAGGTTGGCGGCTGCTATGGCGCGATGTCGCCGGTGGGGGTGCTCAAGGTGCTCGGCCTTAATGGCCATGACCATTTGGTCGTGTGCACAGGGTGTGGCCGGGCTAGCAAAAGGCAGGGCTGGTACTGAGGGAACAAGGGGACAAGGTTAGGCACAAATGGTGACCAAGATCACTACTCAAACCAATGTTTTGAATTTGGCCAGATTTGTGCACACAAGCTGATTGATGAAATGGCCGAAATAGAAAAGGTTTTGAATTTTGGTTTCAAATTTTTTGAGTGATCTCCACTAGTGCTAGGTAGTCTCTGGTTGCAAGGGTTTTGAAAGTGGAGCTCAAATAGATGGGTTTTGAAATAGGGGTGATCTATGCATATGCATTAGATTCAATTTTCAAATGCCAATTAAAATAAGTAAAAGAATGTTTTTAGCAGATCAAAAGGTGGGCCTTGGTACCTCATCATGTGTACTAGCAAGGGGTACAAAGATCAAGAATTGTTTCTGTTAAGAATTGAGTACTAGGAATAGCCAAAGTAGTGTAGTGGATTAAAATGGCCAAAGTGACCATTCCTCCTTTTTAATTCTTTTTGATTTGATTTTCTTTAGGAAAAGTTTGGGAATGATGTAGATGATGTTTAAATCACCTAAAAAACATTTTACAAGCATTGGATCACACAATCATGGCAATTCAAAACAACTCCTATTTTAAATGCACACACATATGAATGCTTTCATTTTAAATTTGGAAAAGTTTTTGTTAACCCTATTTTTGGATGATTTGATCTGGGTAAGCTTGGATTGAAGTTTTGGGATGTTACAAACCTTTCCCCCTTAAACAAAATCTCGTCCCGAGATTTACAAAGAAAACTAGGAACTAAAGAGATCTGGGAACTCTGTCCTAATGTAATCTTCTCGCTCCCAAGTAGCTTCCTCCTCGGTATGGTTGCTCCACTGAATCTTGAGAAACTTGATGCTTCTGGTCCTGGTGGTTCTGTAAGCTTCTTCTAAGATACGGATGGGTACTTCCCGATAGGTCAGGTCATTGTTGATTTCCACAGCTTTGTGATCGATATTCTTGAAAACTTCAGTCTTCTCAGGCACTTCCAAGCATTTGCGACGTAACGAGATATGGAACACATTGTGGATGGCTGACATCTTTTCAGGCAGTTCCAGCTGATACGATACTTCTCCTCGGCGGTTCAGAATTTTGAAAGGTCCGATATATCTGGGGGCTAACTTTCCCTTCAGACTAAAGCGTTGAGTTCCCTTCAATGGTGAAACCTTGAGATATACAAAATCTCCGACATTGAAAGTCAGGTCTCTCCTTCTCGTGTCAGCATAGCTCTTCTGTCTGGATTGGGCGGACTTGAGGTGCTCATGGACTTTGTGAACTTTCTCTTCTTCTTCTCGAAGAATGTCGGGTCCAAAGATCTGACTCTCTCCTACTTGCAACCAATTCAAATGGGTACGACACTTTCTTCCTTATAAGAATTCAAATGGTGCCATCTGCAAGCTAGCTTGATAACTGTTGTTATATGAGAATTCTGTGAAAGGCAGGCAGTCTTCCCATTTTGATCCGTATTCCAACACACAAGCTCTAAGCATATCCCCCAAGATCTGGTTGACTCTCTCAGTTTGTCTATCTGTTTGCGGGTGATACGCGGTGCTGAAGTTCAACTTGGTTCCTAAACCTTCCTGAACTTTTTGCCAAAATCTTGAAGTAAACTGGGTTCCTCGATCTGAGACGATGGTCTTGGGGGTTCCATGCAGACTAACAATCCTAGCAATATACAGCTCTGGTAGTTTTGCACTCTGGTAGGTTGTCTTGACAGGTATGAAGTGGGCTACCTTGGACAATCTATCAATGATGACCCAGATTGAGTCATTTCCCCTACTAGAAGTAGGAAAACCGGTGATAAAGTCCATTCCGATGGAATCCCATTTCCATTCCGGAATCTGCAATGGTTGCAATAGCCCTGCAGGTCTCTGATGCTCTGCTTTGACTCTTTGACAGATGTCACATTTGGCGATGTATCTTCCGATTTCTCTCTTCATCTTGTGCCACCAGAATTGCTCTTTCAAATCCTGATACATCTTCGTTCCTCCGGGGTGGATAGAATAAAGAGTATCATGAGCTTCCTTCATGATAATTTCCTTCAGCTCCGAACCTGCTAGCATACAGATACGTCCTTTGTACCATAGTACTCCTTCTTTGTCTTCGGTGAATACAGGTACTTTGCCTGTACCAATATGACGTTTGATTCCGTCGATCCTTTCATTCCCCTTCTGGGCTTCCTTGATTTGGCTAATCAACATGGGTTGAAGTTCAATGCTAGCTAGGAATCCTTTGCTAACTAACTCAGTTCTGAACTGCTCCAATTCCTCATACAAACTTGGTGGCTTCTCCTTGATCATGGTGTTAAGCCTACACGGCAATCTGCTAAGAGCATCTGCTACCACATTTGTTTTTCCGGGGTGATAGTGAATGTCCAGGTCATAATCCTTGATTAACTCTATCCATCTTCTTTGCCTCATATTCAGCTCCTTCTGAGTGAAGATATACTTCAATCTCTTATGATCCGAGTAAATCTCACAGTGATTACCCATCAAGTAATGACGCCATGTCTTCAATGCTATAACCACAGCTGCTAGCTCAAGATCATGGGTATGATAGTTCTGCTCATGCTACTTCAGTTGTCGAGACAGATACACGATGACTTTGCCTTCTTGCATCAATACACATCCTAGGCCAATCTTGGATGCATCAAAATATACATCAAACGGCTTCTTGATGTCTAGCATGATCAAAATTGGGGCGGATATCAATCTCTTCTTCAGCTCTTGGAAACTGGCTTCACACTTGTCTGTCCATTCAAACTTCTTGTCCTTCTTCAACAATTGGGTCATTGGTCGGGCTATGCTCGAGAATCCTTCTACGAACTTGCGGTAATATCCCGCTAATCCGAGAAATGAACGGACTTGGGTTTGATTGGTTGGTGCTTCCCATTCTTCGACATCTTTGATCTTGGTGGGATCAACAGAGACTCCTCCGGTAGACATAATATGTCCTAGGAATCCTACTTCTTTCAGCCAAAACTCACGCTTGCTGAACTTGGCATATAACTGATGCTCTCTCAGGGTTTCTAGGATGATTCTTAGATGTTGCTCATGCTCTTCTTCTGACTTGGAGTAGATAAGGATGTCGTCGATAAACACAACTACAAACTTATCTAGGAAATTCATAAATTTCTTATTCATGAGATTCATGAAATAAGCAGGGGCATTGGTTAATCCAAAAGACATAACCGTATACTCGTATAAACCATAGCGAGTAGTAAAGGCGGTCTTCGGAATATCCGTTGCACGAATCTTAAGTTGGTGATAACCAGTCCTAAGATCAATCTTTGAGAATACCTGAGCTCCAGTCAACTGATCAAATATATCCTCTATCTTTGGCAAAGGGTACTTGTTCTTGATGGTGACGTCATTCAAATTTCTGTAATCTGTACACAGACGATTGCCTCCATCTTTCTTGTCAACGAATAACGCTGGTGATCTCCATGGCGATGCGCTTGGCTGAATCAAGCCTGTTGCTAACATGGCATCCAACTGCTTCTTCAGTTCCACTAACTCTGAGGGGGTCATGGTATATGGTCTCTGGGCTATGGGTCCGGTTCTGGGGATTAGTTCGATAATGAACTCAATATCCCTATCCGGGGGCATACCTGGCAATTCATCTGGGAATACGTCGGGGTATTCACAGACTACTCTGACTTGGTCTAAGGTGGGCAGGGCTACACTCTTGTTGCACTTGAATTGATGGGGTAAGGTTTCAGAGATATGCTCTATTGTTACTCCAGAACTACTGGTCATGGTGATGGCTTTCTTAGCACAGTCTATCAATCCTTGATGCCTTGACATCCAGTCCATACCTAGTACTACTTCCAAACCTTTGGTTCCAAGTACAATTAGGTTGGCATAAAAATCTATCCCATGTATTCTGATAGGTACAACTTTGCAAAATTTTCTAGCTTTTGTAGTTGAACCGGGGATTTGAACTATCATGACATGCTTCAGGTTGGTTGGGTGAATCATACTAGTGCATACAAATTCTTCGGTGACAAATGAATGCGATGCTCCAGAATCAAACAATACTCTTGCTAAAACTGAGTTGACAGAAAACATACCCAGCACTACATCTGGCACTTCCTAGGCTTCTTCTGCGTTCATGTGGAAGAGACGACCATTGTGGTTGTGAGGGTTCCTGAGGCAAATCTCCTTCCTGGTTGAACACGTCGCTGCTGCTGAGCTGGAGCATTCACAGGGGCATTGGCGGCATTCTTCTTGGGACACTCATTGGAGTAGTGACCCTTCACTCCATACTCGAAACAAGTGATCTGGGACTTGTCCTTGACTGCGACAGGCACAACATTGCTGCCAGTTCTGGGTGCAGTGTTGTTGTTGTTGTTGTTGCTCTTGGGAGGGGAACGGTTGAAATTGTTGGCATTGCCGGTGTTGTGATTGTTTCCTCCGGACTTCACATTTACCTCCGCTATGGTTGGGGTAGCTTGGGCGAGGATTTGGGGGTCGGTTGTTCCTTGGTGTATATCCTGGTGAGGGGTTGGGACGGTACTTCTGGTGACTACTGGATCTAGACTGTTGCATCATGCGATGCTTGCGGTTGTCATTTGCCTGGTTAATCTTCCCTTCCATCTAAATGGCAGAGTCGACTACCTCTTCGAGATCCTGAAAACAGATGTTGACGAGGACAGTCTGCATCTCATCATGCAGTCCGTTCAAGAATCTCTCCTTCTTCTTGGCCTCCGTGTTGATCTCATCAGGTGCATATCTGGCAAGTGACAGGAATCTGTCACGGTACTCCACCACAGTCATTCTTCCTTGCTTCAATTTGCGGAATTCATCTCTCATCCTGTTGACGAGACCTTGCGGCACGTGGGTGCGGCTGAACTTGACTTTGAATGCTTCCCAGGTCATCACCTGGCCATGGTTCATACTGCGGATGCTATTCCACCAAGCTCTGGCATCTCCCGCCAGATAGTGGGTGGCAAAGAGAACTTTCTCATTTTCATCAACTCCTGCAACTTCGAGGTTGTTTTCCATGGTCTGTAACCAGCCATCAGCATCTAATGGGTTCTCAGATTGGTTGAATATTGGGGGATTTGTGTTCTGAATTTTTTTGAGTTTGGATCCATGGTGATAATGATTTCCATGTCCTTGGTTGTTGAGAGCCATTTGGGCAATCTGCTGCAATGTTGCTAAGTTGGCTTGATGCTCGGCCCTGCTTGCTTCACGGTCCGTGATGAGATTCTGCAAGATCTACAGCATTGGGTCTTGCGACGAGCTGCTCCCTCCTTGGTTTCCACGAGTCGTCTGAAGATTGAGATAGATATAGGGGTAAGAGGGAAATTCTAAGGTTCATGTTTTTGGGTTTTCAAAGCTAAAACTTTGAGTTAGACTCAGGTTTTTCAACTATCTTCATTTTCATTCATGCAACCAAGCACCCGATACAACACACACCACAACAATCAAAGGGGGAAAACAGATGGTTTGAAGAACCATTATGCAAGCTACGATACAAGGAGATGATACATCTCAGGCTACGATAGTGCTCTAGTGCATCTACTCATCGTCAATGAAGTCAGAGTCCTCATCATCAGTGTAGAAGTCCACAGCATCCTCCTCCAGAAAGTCATCATCGTTGCTGAGGTAAGAATCCATGTCTCCCTGGATGTCTTCACCCTCATCTTCTTCTTCCTTGGCGGCAAGCTGAGCTTCCTGCTCCCTGTCGGTTTTCTCCAGGTCGGCCACCTTCTTGCGAAGACAGGCGATGGTGCGATCCTTCTTGGCATGCTGGCGGCAAAGAGACTGGCGATCTTGGACAAGAAGTGCGAAAGTCTGGGCCTTCTGGTCGGCAATGGCACGGTTCTGGTTGGCTAACTCCCTAGCATGGTCCAGTTCCTGTTGTCTGTCATGAAGCAAGAAGTCAAGGTTCTCCACTTGACGCCTCAATTCTGGGTGACTTGGCATCTCCATCGGCATTCCCATGAAGTCACGTCTTGCATAGTGGGCAAAACGGGTTCCTTGGATCTTGTTGACGCTGAGGGCACATAGACGTGCGAGAGCTTCATGCATTGCCCTGGCTAATCCATCTAGCCAGTTGTTCTCTCTCACGGAGAACTGAATTCTCCTATAAGTTGGTGCTTCGATGCTTCCTCGAAGATCTGCGGTGACACTGTAGGTCTCCTCCTGGGGGTCCTGGAAGTTGAGCTCCAAGAAACTCCGGATGCGGGCGTCCTAGTAATTCTGACAGTGAATCCAGATCCCTCTCGAAGTTCAGCTGACCTCCGTTTCCCAACTGGTAAAACTTGTTGAACTGCGTCTCCATCTACAAGAATTAAGGATGAGGAAGTTAGTGAAGTGATCAAGTGTGTCAAGTTTTAAGTCATAATGTAAGAATTTTGAGGAACATGAATTTTTGAGAAAGAATGAGTTCACCAGGGTAAGAGAGGAAATAGTTTTTCAGAAATACTCACTTTGGTTTTGAAACTAAGTTTTTGTTTGACGTCCATTCTAACTAGGGTCTCCTATGGTCAGGATGGCTCTGATACCAACTTGTCAACACCCGGATTTTTAATCCCAGATGCCCGTTATGCCATACCTCGCAATCCCAGGATTACCATTTTTGCGAGACATAACGGATTGGATATCATAGTACATCATCCATTACAAACCATACATAAGGTCTTACACAATAAGGATCTCATGATCCAGTCTTTAATACAACAAACAGCGGAAATAAAAAGATAAGCGTAGCGGTGGGGGTCCATATTCAGGGGCACAAGCAATGCTGATGAAGGCAGATAGTCCTAGTTATCATAGCCGTCCTGATGACCATCCTCCTGATAGTCTCCTTCATAGTCTGGCCATGAGAATAGCCAGGGACAAAAACCATGAGTACTCTTTAAGTACTCGCAAACTACTAATAGCAGGTACTATAGTTCTAAGTTAAAGGGCTAAATCTAAGTTTAACTATAAAGTTCTAGAATCACTTAAGTTGGGAAGCTATTGTCATAAACACAACCCTGTTGTGGTCAAGTCAAGATTCATCATTCATTTCAAGTTATTTAGAAAAGATCTAACAACGAAATAGTATGGCCATTCCAACTGTCCATAACCGCGGACGCGGCTATTCGAATAGTTTGACACTCTGCAGAGGTGGTACACTTTCACCACAAGATTTGATACATCTGTCAGGGATAACCCTGAATCATCATACTTAGTATGCAGATAATCAAACATAACCTTCCCTTTACACACCCTAGTATAAGCACCTCTCCTATGAGCATGGCCTCCCAACCATGACCATCAGTCATCTTGGGCACTTCATAGGTGGACATCATTGAGAGGTAGCCTCAACTCAGACCTCTCACGCGAGGGAACTAATACTAATGCATATAAATTTCTAGCTAAGCCTTACCCAATTCAGGTAATGTGGTTGTACGGTAAATTTGGAATGGTATCGCATCCGAATCCAACAATCAGTTTTATAAAAGGGTTAAGGCTCATGCCTCATCATTTCCATCATCATAAACTAGTTGTGTTTCTCAACACATGTCAAAACATCTCAATAGAATGACTCATCATTCCAAGGTTTTCACAATTCATTTTCACCAATTGTTCCCATCTAAAGTGACTCAAGTTTTTGATCTACTCTAACTACTAAGTTAAGAGTGTTCACTAAGGTGGAAGGATGGGATCAATCTCATGCCATAGAATGACATCTAAAGGTTTCTAAGTAGGTCAAGTTTTATACTTTTTATGCTACCTTCAAAACAAGTAAAGAACTTTGTGTAAACTAAGGGAGGTAAAACTTGTCAAAAGACTTGAGGTACTAATAGTGAAAGAGGTGTGATCAAAGCATGCTTAAGGCATCATTGCTAAAACATCTAGTTTTTTTCTAGTTTGCTAAGCATTAAACTTGCAAGGGTTAATCTTGGGTATTGCTAGCTTGCTAAGGTTAGCTTGCACTGTTAATGGTGGATTGCCTTGGTTGGTGCAGTGGTTGAAGTTTTCTTCATCTTCATCTTGATAGCACTCCTCCTCCTCATAAGCTTGGTCGGTACTATCTTCTATAACAATACATACGGAGTAGACAATCACCAAACAATACTTAACTAGGCTAGATAGCTTTCCAAGACACATAATTGATGATCTATTCTCATCACAAGCATCACAAGTTTAATTCAATACTTCCATTCTTTTTAATTTAGAAAAGTAACTTCTACTCATTGAAAATTTAACTAAGATTTAATATTCACCACTTAAAATATGGGATCATGTTGACACATGTCATCACCACATAATCTAACATGTGGGAATGAGATTTAAGGGTTGGATCAATATTACTTTGGTTTAAGTTCATTATTTAATGATTTAAAGTGACTAGAAATGCCTATATAGCATTATTTTGGTACTAGTCCAAAGTCACTGCATGTAAACCTTAATATTATTACGTATTTAGATAGGTATGATGAAATGTGATTTTTGAGAGTTGGAATCAACTCAAAATCTCACTTGGTTGATTTTATAAAAATATTGCAAGTTGCAAATGGTTCTGTTTTGTTATTTTTATTAGGAGAGATCTATAACTCTAATTGAATTAAATCCAACGGTATTGGATAGATTATTTCAATACCTTTCAGACAAAATTAGTTTCATGCAATTTGGATTTGCAAAACTATCTGAATTGAATTTTAAACTAGTGGACAGAAACTAGATTTAACTAAAAAGGAAAATCCAGATTTGAACGGGTGGGCAAGCGCGGGAAAAGACTTGGGCCGACCCAGTGGCGCTCCGCGGCTCAGGGGGTCCTGCTTGTCTGACACTTAAAAGCAGCAGCAGCGTCTGTGGGCGTAGGATTAGAATGGGAATCTCTGGTGAGGGTCGTCAGCGACGAGCAGATCGCGACTTCATTGGGGTCTCGCGGGGCGTGCAGGGCTCCAGCAGGGTCGGAGAGGCGGGCAAACGAACTGGAAAGACGACAGCGAGGCGAGGCGGGTTGCGGCGGAGCTTGGGGTGGTCGCAATCAGCGGCGCCCTTCTCCTCCAGAGGCGGCTGCTCCGGCTCTAATTCCGGCGAGCTGCTGCTCCCTTTGCTCCGGCTAGAGGTGGGTGAGGTTCAGAGAGGTGAGGGGAGTGGAGTGGTGTGGAGAGAAGAGGTTGGTGAGGGCTCCTTTTGTAGGCCCGACGCTGAGACCGAGCGGGATGGGCAGGCGACGGTGGCGACATGGCTACGGCGGGGTAGAGGCATGGCTGAGGGTGGTGATCGACAGGCGGTCCCCTGGCGGTGCTCTAAGAATTAAATGCGGCCGTAGGGGCGGTGGCACGCAGTCTAGGCGAGGTGGCGCTCTGAGAGGCAGAGGCGGCGGTGTCCACGGCGAGCGGTGGCTGTGAGGCGTTGGGCGGCTAGCAGGGGTGTCTGGGGGTTCTCCAGGTCGTGGCAGAGCGGCGGGCGCGGGCTATGGCCAAGGGGTGGTCTGAGCGGGCGGGGACAGAGCGTCCTCTGGGGGCGGCGTCGGCATGCTCTACCAGCTCCGGGCACGGTGGTTCCTGGCCGCTCTGCCCTCTGTCTCTGTCCTGGGGCTAGTTGGACGGTGGAGGTGGACCACTAGCGGTGTGCTAGACATGGCGAGAGAGGTTGGCGGCTGCTATGGCACGATGCCGCCGGTGGGGGTGCTCAAGGTGCTCGGCCTTAATGGCCATGACCATTTGATCGTGTGCACAGGGTGTGGCCGGGCTAGCAAAAGGTAGGGCTGGTACTGAGGGAACAAGGGTACAAGGTTAGGCACAAATGGTGACCAAGATCACTACTCAAAACAGTGTTTTGAATTTGGCCAGATTTGTGCACACAAGCTGTTTGATGAAATGGCCGAAAGAGAAAAAGTTTTGAATTTTGGTTTCAAATTTTTTGAGTGATCTCCACTAGTGCTAGATAGTCTCTTGTTGCAAGGGTTTTGAAAGTGGAGCTCAAATAGATGGGTTTTGAAATAGGGGTGATCTATGCATATGCATTAGATTCAATTTTCAAATGCCAATTAAAATAAGTAAAAGAATGTTTTTAGCAGATCAAAAGGTAGGCCTTGGTACCTCATTATGTGTACTAGCAAGGGGTACAAAGATCAAGAATTGTTTCTGTTAAGAACTGAGTACTAGGAATAGCCAAAGTAGTGTAGTGGATTAAAATGGCCAAAGTGACCATTCCTCCTTTTTAATTCTTTTTTATTTGATTTTCTTTAGGAAAAATTTGGGAATGATGTAGATGATTTTTAAATCACCTAAGAAACATTTTACAAGCAATGGATCACACAATCATGGTAATTCAAAACAACTCCTATTTTAAATGCACACACATATGAATGCTTTCATTTTAAATTTGGAATTTTTTTTGTTAACCCTATTTTTGGATGATTTTATCTAGATAAGCTTGGATTGAAGTTTTGGGATGTTACATGGATCCATGTGGTTTATGAGAATAACGCATATGCAATGACTCTGGTGGATCCATATGTGGTTTAGGAAAAGAACACACATGCAATGAAATCAGGTGGATCCATGTGGTTTATGAAAAGAATATACATGCAATGACTCTAGCTGTGGTCAATGAAAAGAACACACATACAATGACTCTAGTGGATCCATGTGGTTTATGAGAAGAACACACATCCAATGAACTCTAGTGGATCCATGTGGTTTATGACAATAACACACATCCAATGAACTCTAGTGGATCCATGTGGTTTATGACTCTAGCCGTGGTTAATGAAAAGAACAGACATGCAATGAACTCTAGTTGATCCATGTGTTTAATGAAAAGAACACACATGCAATGACTCTAGTGGATCCATAAGTGGTTAACGAAAAGAACACAAATGCCATGACACTGGTGGATCCATATGTGGTTTGTGAAAAGAATACACATTCAATGACTCTGGTTGTGGTTCATGAAAACAACACACATGCAATGACACTAGTGGATCCATGTGGTTTATGAAAATAACACACATGCAATGACTCTGGTGGATCCATATGTGGTTTGTGAAAAGAACACACATTCAATGACTCTAGTTGTGGTTCATGAAAACAACACACATGCAATGACACTGGTGGATCCATATGCTTTATGAAAATAACACACATGCAATGACTCTGGTTTATCCATAGGTGGTTTGTGAAAAGAACACACATGCAATGACTCTAGTGGATCCATGTGGTTTATCATTATAACACACATGTAATGACTCTTGTGGATCCATACGTGGTTTAGGAAAAGAACACACATGCAATGACTCTAGTGGATCCATGTGGTTTATGAGAATAACACACATGCAATGACTCTGGTGGATCCATATGTTGTTTAGGAAAAGAACACACATGCAATGAACTCTAGTGGATCCATGTTGTTTATGAAAAGAATAGACATGCAATGACTCTAGATGTGGTTAATGAAAAGAACACACATGCAATGACTCTAGTGGATCCATGTGGTTGATGAGAAGAACACACATCCAATAAACTCTAGTGGATCCATGTGGTTTATGACAATAACACACATCCAATGAACTCTAGTGGATCCATGTGGTTTATGACTCTAGCTGTGGTTAATGAAAACAACACACATGCAATGAACTCTAGTGGATCCATGTGTTTAATGAAAAGAACACACATGCAATGACTCTAGTGGATCCATAAGTGGTTAACAAAAAGAACACAAATGCCATGACACTGGTGGATCCATATGTGGTTTGTGAAAAGAACACACATTCAATGACTCTGGTTGTGGTTCATGAAAACAACACACATGCAATGACAATGTTGGATCCATGTGGTTTATGAAAATAACACACATGCAATTACTCTGGTGGATCCATATGTGGTTTGTGAAAAGAACACACATTCAATGACTCTAGTTGTGGTTCATGAAAACAACACACATGCAATGACACTAGTGGATCCATGTGCTTTATGAAAATAACACACATGCAATGACTCTGGTTGATCCATATGTGGTTTGTGAAAAGAACACAAATGCAATGCCTCTATTGGATCCATGTGGTTTATGAGAATAACGCATAAGCAATGACTCTGGTGGATCCATATGTGGTTTAGGAAAAGAACACACATGCAATGAAATCTGGTGGATCCATGTGGTTTATGAAAAGAATATACATGCAATGACTCTAGTTGTGGTCAATGAAAAGAACACACATACAATGACTCTAGTGGATGCATGTGGTTTATGAGAAGAACACACATCCAATGAACTCTAGTGGATCCATGTGGTTTATGACTTTAGTTGTGCTTGATGAAAAGAACACACATGCAATGAACTCTAGTGGATCCATGTGTTTAATGAAAAGAACACACATGAAATGACTCTAGTGGATCCATAAGTGGTTAACAAAAAGAACACAAATTCCATGACACTGGTGGATCCATATGTGGTTTGTGAAAGAACACACATTCAATGACTCTGGTTGTGGTTCATGAAAACAACACACATGCAATGACACTAGTGGATCCATGTGGTTTATGAAAATAACACACATGCAATGACTTAGGTGGATCCATATGTGGTTTGTGAAAAAAACACACATTCAATGACTCTAGTTGTGGTTCATGAAAACAACACACATGAAATGATACTGGTGGATCCATGTGCTGTATGAAAATAACACACATGCAATGACTCTGGTGGATCCATATGTGGTTTGTGAAAATAACACACATGCAATGACTCTGGTGTATCTAAATGTGGTTTATGAGAATAGCACACATGCAATGACTCTGGTGGATCCATATGTGGTTTAGGAAAAGAACACACATGCAATGAACTCTAGTGGATCCATGTGGTTTATGAAAAGAATAGACATGCAATGACTCTAGCTATGGTTAATGAAAAGAACACACATGCAATGACTCTAGTGGATCCATGTGGTTTACGAGAAGAACACACATCCAATGAACTTTAGTGGATCCATGTGTTTATGACAATAACACACATCTAATGAACTCTAGTGGATCCATGTGGTTTATGAGAATAACACACATGCAATGAACTTTATGTAACACGGCAGCATTAGAGCTTAGAAATAAGATGAGATAAGATGTGTGCATTGCATTCATGCATATAAAATCTGGATAATTTTTGCGCTTTTAAATAAAACTTGTCAAAGAGATTGAAGCTTATCTTAACTTGGTGGAACTGAAGTAGATCATCAAGTTAACTGCGATGAGTTTCGATATGATCTTTGCTAAAACCTTATCTTTGGGTAATAAAATTTGATCTAAGGGTAGATCAAATATAATAAAACTAAGTCACAACACACTACTTAATAAGGAGTACTTGATCTACTAGAGATCATGACATGGTATTCCATACCACAACTCAAGGATGAATACTTAATATTCTAAAGCTGATATCAAGGTATTATCTACCACAAACCTTGAATAGCAAGTTAAGTATATAACTTAAGTAAAAGAAACTCATAATTAAATCTTGAAACACTTGTTTGCCATAGTTACACTTATCATAGGTACCATGGTAGTTCTTAAACATTAAATCTTATTACAAATAGAGTAGAAAGGGAAGTCAAACCAAGACCATCCATCATATACCCTTAGTGTCATGTTAATAGATGACAATCCTATTTAACCAAGTCCTAGTGTCTATTGATCATCAATATGTGTGATCAATTCTTGACCTAGAACTTATTGACTCATAGCCTTTGACCTATTATGTTAACCTTTCAAAGATTTTAAGTAAAATAATAAGAAGGAGTAACTCACTCAAGAAGTAACTAGTGATCATTCAGCTATAAGGAAGCTAGTTGTATTAGAATATCCAATGATAATCTTGTTAAGCCAAGTATGTATAAACCTAAAGTAAGTTCCCTTAACAAGATAAGCTTATAGAAAGACTAGTACAAGTTTACTACTTAGTGGATAATAGATCTTGACAGACAATTAGAAGCCTAAGCTTAGTTTGATCACATGATGCTGGTCATTATTCTCAAGTCATTTGAGAATAGATGACTAGGTGTTGAAGGAGAGTTGTGAGTATACCAAATTAGGAAAAGCCCTAGTAAGATGAATCATCTAGCTTGATCATGAGAAGTCAAGCTAGGGTATGATGAAGTATATAACATGAGTATATGGAGTAGTTGGAGGCATAGTAGTTTAACCAAGGTAATACAAGAACAAACTTGTATTATGGAGAGTAGTACCATACCTATTCTAGAGGATTAATATCACATGTGATATAGAGAGGAGTGAAATCTGGCAAGCCTTAGAAGTAGATGCAAAGTAAATATGAATGAGTAATGTTGAAGTAGCATGACCATGTCATCATATGATGATGGATATGGTGGAGTCAGATGATTGTCTTATTCAGGAAGATGTAATATTTGTGAATAAGATAAGAGAGATACATAGAGTATATTTATGAAAGGAATTCCTTATCTAAAGATAACCTTAGTGAGGTATTAAGGCAAGGATTCTTTAGAAGCCTTAACCAAGATCATATCAAATCAGGACAAGACCCATGTCTGTCTCTTTGTTTAAAACCCTAGAATAAAGAAGGTAGTTAAACCAATTCCTATTTTTAGGCAACCATTAAATAATACCTCTTGGAGAATTAAAGCTTCCAAGAGATAATTATAGAACCAGGTGAGCGTTTATATATGGAAACCTTGTCCACCTTGTTGTCTTAAACCTTAATAGTAATCCATATTTATATTTGAATAAACATTAGCATTTCTTCACCAATGATTATTATTGATTCATCATTACCTAACCAAAAGTGTTCTGTGGTAATTCTAAACTCTACAAACCAAGTATAATTAGATTTGGAAAATCACCAAATTTGGAGGACCATGAAACTTGTATCACCCTATTATGAACCACAAAGATTAATACCTTATAATAAATATATATCTCATCCCTTTATGAGGCTAAGTATGAAGGGAATTCTCTACATATCATTCAACATTTTAAATTCTTGTCATAACCATTATCATAGTGGAACTAAGAACATTTCCATAAGATTTTCTTTAGAAGAAACAAATTCACAAAACCATAATTTTTATTTACTTTACTAAATAAAAGAACTTTTCATACACTCATCAATTTCGAAAAGATAAAGAAAAATAAAGAGAATATTTAGTATAATGAGTCTCTAAACCATTTGGAATATTACACTAGAATTCTAAGGATTTAAATCCTTGTAGAAATCAAATTTGAAGTGAATTTATAAATAAAAAGAAAACAGAAAATGGAAAAAGAATAAGAAAAAGAAAAGGAGCAGCCAACCGCTTTAGCCCACGGCCCAGCTCCCTACCCGTCGCCCGCTAGCAGCAGAAATAATCAACCGCACACTTTGTCAAGGCCCAGCAACAGTAGCCCAAGTTCCTCTCATTCTCACTTACAGTTGGGATTGAGGATGGACTACGGGTTAGTTCCTAAAAATGGTAGGGAGTTTTCTAGAAACATACCATCATCATCACCGCGACGCACATAGGCAGCTCGTTGGGGATTGTGCCGCCGCTCGATGTGAATCACCGGTGTCAGCAGGAACCAACCGCCCAGATGCTTGGCGCTGTTCTAGCCGAGGATAAGAACGACACCGAGAAGTCTCCCGTCCGTCCTCATCCTTACTTCCCTCCCTCCCTGAAGCTCTCCCTGTCTCCATCTCCCACACGGCTGAAACCCTAGCTCTCGGCCACCCCAAATCGCCCTCGTTTCGAGCTGCCCCATGACCGGAAGAGTAGCCCAGGAGCTCGCCATGATCTTCTACGTCGGCTCGCCGAAGGAATCGAACCGGGGTTCACGGAATCGAGCCCCATGACGTCTTATTCCACGACTCCGACGAGGTCCGTCGCCGTCCTTGTCATCGGCACCGACCACCTTCAGCCTCGCCGTCGCCACCGTCACGACCGGGGTGAGCTCCGGAAACCTCCAGTGCTTTCCATGTCCTCTCTCTCGCTCTGGTGCCTTCTCGCTGCGTTCGCCGCAGCATCAGCATCTAGCCACCGTCGTGTCTGTACTCGGTGACCATAAACCAATGTCGACCACCCGAACTCGCCCTCACGCTCTCTCTCCCACCGGCCTAAGCACCATCCTCAAGGCTCTCGGAATCATGGGTCACCACAATCCGGTGGTGGAGGCCGGGCTGGCGTCATCATGACGTCATACCCGCATCACCCCCTGCCACATCACCGGGTGGACTGGTCTTTGCTCGCGAGGAAACCAACGTGGCAACAGGCCCCACTTGTCTGTGACATATAGTAGGTTCTGAATAGGTGTAAAAAGTATTCTCTACTTAATAAATAGATAAAACAAAATAAGTTTAGATATAAACATAATTTCCAGAAATTTAGTAAATGATTAAATCTTATAAATTTAATATCTTTTATTTTATAATTTAGAAAAATATATATCAAAATGCTCAGAAAAATAAAATCTATAATTTAACTTTATTAACAAACATTATTGTGTTAACTATTTAAATAATTATTATTTAATAAAGATTTTATTAGTAATAATACTTTGAAAATTCATATTCTAATATTGGTAAAAAAGAAAAATAAAAATAATATACCAAAATTATTATAAAAACAAAATCTACATTTACAAACTTGTTTCAATTATTTTTGTGTCACTTAACTAAGTATTTATTGTTTATTTAGTGTTAATAAAGCAATAAAACTTATAAAAATCATAGTTTAATATTTAAAAATCACAAAAATACATATAATATACCAAAATGATCACAAAAATAAATTCTACACATTAAAAATATCCTATTTCATAATAAAAGCAAAATAAAAGGTAAAGATATAATAAATCTTATTTTAACTCTCTTCTTTTATTTTAATTCCTTAGAAATATATAAATCTTTACTATTTCTTTTACCACTATTTGTTTAAAGTTTAAAAAACGTAATAACAAGTTCAATTAATGTTTGATGAATTAAAATTAAGTGTATTCTAATTTTGTACATTATAAAATCATCAAAGTCGTATATTGCTTATCAAAAAGATATTATGCATCTATAAAATCATCAAGAGATTAATTACCCATTTCTTTTACAAGTTGGGAAAACTACTCAATGGTTTAAAGCAAGTTTCTACGTAATTTGAGTAATGCCCTTTCTATGTTTATAAAAGGTAAGCATTAATAATAAAGTAATTATATTCACTTATAACTTTAATAAAACACCAGCTCATTCAAGTAATAATACTTAAATTCTAACTTGGTGGAATGTTAAGAAGTCAACCATATACAATGTGGTACCTTATTCCAAACATGTAAATCTCCACCACTTATGCTATGATTTTTTAATATAGTAATATTTTCCTGAAAAGTTATTCTTTTAAGAAACATTAAAAAATGATCCTTGAACACTTCTTTAAAAGCTCTAATTGATTCTTATTCTTGTTTAAGAAATATTTTAGATACCATGATCCATTTCAGTGCTTTAATATTGCATATTACTTGTTGTATCTACATATTTTTTAACACACACTCTCACAAGCCTTAATAAGAAGCACAAGTGTGAAACTGGTATAAAAGTACAACACATTCCTGAGAACTCATCACAAACTCCAAACCCTAGATCAGATCCGACTATTCCGAGGATTCCCGTTTATCAAATTGCATTACATTACTTATGCATCATTGAATCTTGCTTCTTTAAACATTAGTCCTTACCGGACCAATGATGTTGTTTATAGAATTTGGATCTTGTATTATCTCGAAGACCGTGAGTGCATAATCTTGCAATCACAAAAGGCAAGTTCACAACTTGCTCATGCCCTTCGATTAATTTCTATCAAATGCTTGTAACTCAAATGTTGTCATCACCTGAATTACAAAAAGGAAAAAAATACTATTTTCATAATAATATGATTATGGATTATTTACCAAGTGGTAATAATCTATTGATACAGTTCCAGTGGTAAAGGAACATAATACCTAGGACTTAACAACCAATGTCGCCAGTGATTCTAGCGCCGTATATTACGTGTTAACCATGAGATTTGGAATGGGATGGAGAAGTCAGCTGTATCTTCTTCCTTTCGCATGGACGGATGACCTTATCGTGAGGCTGTTGATTTTCGTGGAGAATCTAGCACATGGGTGGGGCCCCTTAGTTCCCCGCGATATTGGTGTCTAGATTATCAGTGCATAGCTGTCTTGGTTAGAGTTCACCATAGCTGATGGTGACCGATAGACAGAGCTGCTTATAGACTCTTCGAGAGGCTACCCAAATAGTAACCGTGGTAGTTGTCTCGGTGATCGTGTCTTCATGCGGGGTAACGGAGAGGGCAGCGATTGGCTTGGATCTTAGGTTGGGCCTCAAACCATGGAAGTTTGAATGGGGACATACTCCTGGCTGTGCAACAAAGCTGAAGGTCTCTTCTGGGAAAAGTGACACACCTCTGTAGAGTGTAAGAATTGTGACATGTTATTCCCTCTTCCGAGGAGCTACGAACGTGGCATGAAAGGAACCCCATGAAGTTTCTGGTTAACCTGTGAAGGCTGACGAACATAGTTTTCAGAATAAAAGAAACCTTTAAAGAAATATTTACGAAAACCTACATTGCCTATGACCTTTGGTCTGTGGCTGTAGAGATAATGCATCATATACTCCTTTTTAGTGAACTTGCTGAGTACGCTCGTACTCAACCGTACCTTCTTAACCCTTGCTGGGTTCTAAGACGTTGAAGACGATGTCAATATCAATTTCTGCTGAAGAAACCATCATGGACATCTCCGGTTCTTCAATAAAGTCAATGAAGTCAACATATTCATCAACCAAAGCAAAGACAAAGATATTAATTAGATAGGAGTAGATACTCTAGCCATGAAACCTACTTCTGTAGAGCATTGCAATAGCAGCAATGCCAAGCCAAATAGTTTAGATACTAGTCTTAGTTACTAGATAGTTTTGAGTTATTATTTCTGGTTCTTCTTTGTAAGAAGTTTCTTTCTCTATCTTTAACCTAGAGTGTTCTCTGGATCTTTTGTAAAGAGTCGAGTTGTAATCTATAGTCATGTCTTGGACATGCTGTTTTTCTGTTGTACCACTTTGAGGGATGTAATACTAGTGAACGGTGTTCCATTGGTGTTATGTCAACGACTATAGTGTACTACATCATGTAGTGGTATGCTGGGTCACCGCAGCTGGTATCAGAGCATATTGTTTGACCTTAGGATTAAAACCTTTTGGAAATATCTGTAGGTTGGATAGTGACTATAGGAACCATCTTATCTAAACCAAGACTTGTGATGGTATCCACTTGAGGATAAACCTTGTCACACTTAAGTGGATGTTTTGTCATCTTTCTTAAGGATTAGTTATATGTATTCTCTAGAGAAATGCCATTTTTAGTGTAGTTCTAAATAGGTTAAACACCACTAAAATATCTCAAGTAAGTTAAAATATCAAAGAAGATTACGACTAGGATTAGGATATCATGTGGAGTAGTATTAATGATGGAGTCTATATTTAGAACCCCTGTGAAGTAGCAGAATCTTACCACTAGTTGATACCACTATACCATATATGGTAGACCATCAGAGTATGTATAGATATAATTGGAAGTAAATCATGTGGCATTCACTTGAGAATTCCATGTGATGGAGTAGAATTTTGTTAAGAATCATTGATAGTAAGGTAAGAAGAAGAGTCATCATGGTGAGATTAGCTCTTTATGACTAGGTAAATCTTAACAAGTTCGTGGTGAGAATAGCCCCGAGACCATGATAAGTTTGTAATTAGGACAAGTACTCTGTAACAAATCTGGTAATAATAGTAAATAAAGAACAGTGTAGGTCTATGATAGAAGTCATAGGTATTTTAACATTACGATAATTTTAAGATTAAGGTAGTAACTACAATTTGGTTAGTAGTTTTGAGAGATCATGTGAGTATAGTTTACGATAGAATAGAAAGTTGGTAGTCTCTAGTAGTCCCGAAAGAAAGGTAAGAGGTTAGTGAAAACCAAAGTGAGAACACTTTGCTCAAAATTATCCTGTTGCAATTGGGCAGTTTGGGTAAATAATGAGACAAAGAGTAGTTTAACCCCTAAGTGTGAAGTATCACGAAGTGAACCTATATTAGGAGGTGTCATATACTACACAGCTAAGCCTGAATTCTAGAGGTATTATACTCAACTACTATATTCCAGGCTTAGAAGGATGTGTGTTATATGTACCACATTTGGATTTTTGGTTTTTCTTTGATCTTCTTGATTAACTAGATCTGTGCATGAAGTTTGACTTGGTGTGCAAATGCATGATGCATCATCAAGTTATTACTTGATGTTATAGACCTAGATAGAAAAGAGAATTCGTGTAAGGGAGTGCTGAGTTTCGAAGATCAAGCTGAAGACTTGCACGAAGAAGGAAGCTAAATATAAGGAGTATCAACACTAGTTTGAAGGATAGATCAATCCAAACTCACTATGAGCTGGCAATAAGAAGGAATATTAGTGCATAAAAGGTGTGGAGCAACATGAAGTAATAAGTTAAGTTCACTCAAGTGGGTGATGTTGCTCAGAAGCTAATGCAGTAGTTGTACCTAGTTCATGGAAGTATCATGTTTCAGTGCAAAGAAAAGTCTTTGAATAAGGGTCGTATTCAAGCTCTGACAATTCAGAGAGAATGCCAATAAGAAGTCAAAAACCCTAGGGTAATCCATACACCTAGGAGGATCCGTAGCTAGTATCCATAGCTGGTATGCTAGCAGTTTAGATAATTAGATCAACTTGGTATGATTTAAAGAGCATAAAACTTGGCCTAAGTTAAGAAAGTCATAATGAAGTCTAAAAATTAAAAGCGAACAACTTTAGAGACGTTTCATGAAATCAGGGTTATCAATGAGAAATATTGTCTAAGAAGATAAAAGTAAGACAAGTAATGTCGGAAGATTCATTTTGGAGATCCACAATTGTGTGGATGTACCGTAGATTCTTTCAGGAGACCTTATATAGGTAAGATATAAGCTAGGCAGAGACCAATATTCTTACTATCGAGTTTATAGATATTATATGTGTAGATTAGAGACCATTAGAAAGCCCCAAGGGGGAGAGTAAACAATAAACACTGAAGTGTTGTTGTCTAACTTTCTGACTAAATGTTGGAGAAGAAGTACAAATTTGTGGTGAGATTAAGCCTTATTTTCATAAGGTTATAAGAAGCCCACATTATAAAGTATTTCCGACAATATGTCTAGAAGAATGACCTAAGTAGACATAACTTCTTAACCCGAGTAGACTAGTTATAAAGGGGAAACAAATGGTAAGTTGTCCTTAAGAAGGAGGAGAGTCTACTGAAATAGTTTAGTGTAAAATAGTAGGAAACTGGATTGGAATGGACAAAATGTGTCCACAACCAATTCTAAATAGGACTGTAGGACATAAGCCCAAAGAGATATGGTAAAAGGAACTATGGGGTAAGTTAGAATGGACAATGGATATTGTCGGATATGTAGAGGATTCAAGGAAAAAGATCTGGATACAGGATACCACAATTATTCCCAAATGTGATCACAATGGAATTTGAGAAATTGTTTGATCAATACAAGTCAACACCTCATTCCGAAACATAAGAGAGTACGAACTTCAGGGACGAAGTTTATTTTAAGAGGGTGAATCTGTAACACCCCAGCATTAGAGCTTAGAAATCAGCTGAGATAAGGTGTGTGCATTGCATTCATGCTTAGAAAATTCGGATAATTTTCGCGCTTTTAAATAAAACTTGTCAAAGAGATTGAAGCTTCTATTAACTTGGTGGAACTGAAGTAGATCATCAAGTTGACTGCGATGAGTTTCAATATGATCTTTGCTAAAACCTTATCTTTGGGTAATAAAATTTGATCTAAGGGTAGATCAAATATAATAAAACTAAGTCACAACACACTACTTAATAAGGAGTACTTGATCTTCTAGAGATCATTGCATGGTATTCCATACCACAACTCAAGGATGAATACTTAATATTCTAAAGCTGATATCAAGGTATTATGTACCACAAACCTTGAGTAGCAAGTTAAGTATATAACTTAAGTAAAAGAAACTCATAATTAAATCTTGAAACACTTGTTTGCCATAGTTACACTTATGATAGGTACCATGGTAGTTCTTAAACATTAAATCTTATTACAAATAGAGTAGAAAGGGAAGTCAAACCAAGACCATCCATCACACACCCTTAGTGTCATGTTAATAGATGACAATCCTATTTAACCAAGTCCTAGTGTCTATTGATCATCAATGTGTGTGATCAATTCTTGACCTAGAACTTATTGACTCATAGCCTTTGACCTATTATATTAACCTTTTAAAGATTTTAAGTAAATTAATAAGAAGGAGTAACTCACTCAAGAAGTAACTAGTGATCATTCAGCTATAAGGAAGCTAGTAGTATTAGAATATCCAATGATAATCTTGTTAAGCCAAGTATGTATAAACCTAAAGTAAGTTCCCTTAACAAGATAAGCTTATAGAAAGACTAGTAAAAGTTTATTACTTAGTTGATAATAGATCTTGACAGACAATTAGAAGCCTAAGCTTAGTTTGATCAAATGATGGTGGTCATTATTCTCAAGTCACTTGAGAATAGATGACTAGGTGTTGAAGGAGAGTTGTGAGTATACCAAATTAGGTAAAGCCCTAGTAAGATGAATCATCTAGCTTGATCATGAGAAGTCAATCTAGGGTATGATGAAGTATATAACATGAGTATATGGAGTAGTTGGAGGCATAGTAGTTTAACCAAGGTAATACAAGAAAAAACTTGTATTGTGGAGAGTAGTACCATACCTATTCCAGAGGATTAATATGACATGTGATATAGAGAGGAGTGTAATCTGGCAAGCCTTAGAAGTAGATGCAGAGTAAATATGAAGGAGTAATGTTGAAGTGGCATGACCATGTCATCATATGATGATGGATATGGTGAAGTCAGATGATTGTCTTATTCAGGAAGATGTGATCTTTGTGAATAAGATAAGAGAGATACATAGAGTATATTTAGGAAAGGAATTCCTTATCTAAAGATAACCATAGTGAGGTATTAAGGTAAGGATTCTTTAGAAGCCTTAACCAAGATCATATCAAATCAGGAAAAGACCCATGTTTGCCTCTTTGTTTAAACCCTAGAATAAAGAAGGTAGTTAAACCAATTCCTATTTTCGGGCAACCATTAAATAATACCTCTTGGAGAATTAAAGGTTCCAAGAGATAATTAGAGAACCAGGTGAGTGTTTATATATGGAAGCCTTGTCCACCTTTTTGTCTTAAACCTTAATAGTAATCCATATTTATATTTGAGTAAACATTAGCATTTCTTCACCAATGATTATTATTGATTCATCGTTACCTAACCAAAAGTGTTATGTGGTAATTCTAAACTCTACAAACCAAGTATAATTAGATTTGGCAAATCACCAAATTTGGAGGACCATGAAACTTATATCACCCTATTATGAACCACAAATATTAATACCTTATAATAAATATATATCTCATCCCTTTATGAGGCTAAGTATGAAGGGAATTCTCTACATATCATTCAACATTTTAAATTCTTGTTATAAGTATTATCATGGAACTAAGCACATTTCCATAAGATTTTCTTTAGAAGAAACAAATTCACAAAACCCTAATTTTTATTTACTTCACTAAATAAAAGAACTTTTCATACACTCATAAATTTTGAAAAGATAAAGAAAAATAAAGAGAAGATTTAGTATAATGAATCTCTATACCATTTGGAATATTACACCAGAATTCTAAGGATTTAAATCCTTGTAGAAATCAAATTTGAAGTCAATTTATATATAAAAAAGAAAATAGAAACTGGAAAAAGAATAAGAAAAAGAGAAGGAGTAGCCAGCTGCTTCAGCCCATGGCCCATCTCCCTACCCGTCGCCCGCGAGCAGCAGCAATAATCAACCACACAATTTGTCAAGGCCCAACAACAGCAACCCAAGTTTCCTCTCGTTCTCACTGATAGGTGGGACTGAGGATGGACTGTGGGTTAGTTCCTAAAACGGCAGGGGTTTTTCTTGAAAAATGTCGCTGTCGTCACCGCGACGCACACATGCAGCTCGCTGGGATCGCGCCGCTGCTGGATGCGAATCACCGGCGTTAGCAGGAACCAACCGCCCAGATGCTCGCCGTTGTTCTGGCCGAGGATAAGAATGACACCGATATGTCTCCCATCCATCCTCATCCTCACTTTGCTCCCTCTCTGAAGCTCTCTCTGTCTCCATCTCCTACACGGCTGAAACCCTAGATCTCGGCCACCCCAAATCACCATCATTTCGAGCCGCCTCGTGACCAGAAGAGTAGCCCAGGAGCTCCGCCATGATCTTCTACATCGGCTCGCTGAAGGAATCGAACTGGGGTTCACGGAATCGAGCCCCATGACGTCTTCTTCCTCGACTCTGACGAGGTCTGTCGCCGTCCTTGTCATCGCCACCGACCACCTTCGGCCTCGCCATCGCCACCGAAACCACCAAGGTGAGCTCCTGAATCCTCCAGTGCCTTCCATGTCCTCTCTCTCGCTCTGGTGCCTTCCCGCTGTGTTTGCCTGTATGCACCGTCGCTAGCCGCTATCGTGCACCATACTCCGGCGACCAGAAACCAGCGGAACGACCACCACTCAACTCGCCTTCATGTTCTCTCTCCCACCAGCCTAAGCACCAGCCCACGCGTGCTCGGAATTGCCGCTGGTGACCACAATCTGGTGGTAGACGCCGGGCTAGCGTCATCATGACGTCATACCCGCGTCACCGGGTGGACTGGTCTTTGCTCGCGTGGCAACAAACGTGGCAAAGGTCCCACTTGTTTGTGACATAGAGTAGGTTTTGAATAGGTGTAAAAAGTATTCTCTACTTATTAAGTAGATAAAACAAAATAAGTTTAGATATAAATATAATTTCTAGAAATTTAATAAATGATTAAATCTTATAAATTTAATATATTTTGTTTTATAATTCAGAAAAATATGTATAATATATCAAAATTCTCAGGAAAAAATCTATAATTTCACTTTATTAACAAACATTATTGTGTTAACTATTTGAATAATTATTATTTAATAAAGATTTTATAAGTAATAATACTTTGAAAATTCATATTTTAATATTGGTAAACAAGAAAAATATAAATAATATACCAAAATTCTTATAAAACTAAGTATTTATTGTGTCACATAACTAAGTATTTATTGTTTATTTAGTGTTAATAAAGCAATAAAACTTATAAAAATCATAGTTTAATATTTAAAAATCACAAAAATACATATAATATACCAAAATGATCACTAAAATAAATTCTACACATTAAAAATATCCTATTTCATAATTAAAGTCAAATAAAAGGTAAAGATATAATAAATCTTATTTTAACTCTCTTCTTTTATTTTAATTCCTTAGAAATATATAAATCTTTACTATTTCTTTTACCACTATCTGTTTAAAGTTTGAAAAATGTAATAACAAGTTCAATTAATGTTTGATGAATTAAAATTAAGTGTATTCTAATTTTGCCCATTATAAAATCATCAAAGTAGTATATTGCTTATCAAAAAGATATTATGCATCTATAAAATCATCAAGAGATTAATTACCCATTTCTTTTACAAGTTGGGAAAACTACTCAATGGTTTAAACCAAGTTTCTAAGTAATTTGAGTAATGCCCTTTCTATGTTTATAAAAGGTAAGCATTAATAATAAAGTAATTCTATTCACTTATAACTTTAATAAAACACCACCTCATTCAAGTAATAATACTTAAATTCTAAATTTGTGGAATGTTAAGAAGTCGAACATATACAATGTGGTGCCTTATTCAAAACATGTAAATCTCCACCACTTATGCTATGATTGTTTAATGTAGTAATATTTTCCTGAAAAGTTATTCTTTTAAGAAACATTAAAAAATGATCCTTGAACAGTTCTTTAAAATCTCTAATTGATCCTTCATCTTGTTTAAGAAATATTTTCGATACCATGATCCATTTAAGTGCTTTAATATTGATTATTACTTGTTGTATCTACATATTGTTTTACACACACTCTCACAAGCCTTAATAAGAAGCACAAGTGTGAAACTGGTATAAAAGTACAACACATTCCTGAGAACTCATCACAAACTCCAAACCTAGATCAGATCTGACTATTCCGGGGATTCACGTTTATCAAATTGCATTACATTACTTATGCATCATTGCATCTTGCTTCTTTAAACATTAGTCCTTACCGGACCAATGATGCTGTTTACAGAATTTGGATCTTCTATTATCTCGAAGACCGTGAGTGCATAATCTTGCAATCACAAAAGGCAAGTTCACAACTTGCTCATGTGCTTTGATTATTTTCTATCAAATGCTTGTAACTCAAATGTTGTCATCACCTGCATTACAAAATGGACAGAAAATACTATTTTCATAATAATATGATTATGGATTATTTACCAAGTGGTAATAATCTATTGTAAGTTCGAGTGGTAAAGGAACATAATACCTAGGACTTAACAACCAATGTCGCCAGTGATTCTAGCGCCGTATATTACGCGTCAATCATGAGATTTGGAATGGGATGGAGAACTTAGCTGTATCTTCTTCCTTTCGCATGGATGAATGACCTTATCGGGAGGCTGTTGATTTCTCGTGGAGAATCCAGCACATGGGTGGGACCCCTTAGTTCCTCGTGATATTGGTGTCTAGATTATCTGTGCATAGCTGTTTTGGTCAAAGTTCACCATAGCTGATGGTGACTTCTAGATAGAGCTACTTACAGACTCTTTGAGAGGCTACCCAAATAGTAACCGTGGTAGTTGTCTCGGGGGATTGTGTCTTCACGCGGGGTCATGGAGAGGCGTATATTGGCTTGGATCTTAGGTTGTACCTCAAACCATGGAAGTTTGAACGGGGACATACTCTCGGCTGTGCAACAAAGCTTAAGGTCTCTTGTGGGAAAAGTGACACACCTCTGCAGAGTGTAAGAATTGTGACATGTTACTCCCTATTCCGAGAAGGAGCAACGAACACAGCAGGAAAGGAACCCCATGAAGGTTCTGGTCAACCTATGAAAGCTGTCGGACATAGTTTTCAGAATAAAAACAACCTTTAATGAAATGTTTATGAAAACTTGCATTGCCTACGACCTTTAGTTTGTGGCTGTAGAGATAATGCATCATACACTCCTTTTTAGTGAACTTGTTGAGTACGCTCGTACTCAACCGTACCTTCTTAACCCTTGCTAGGTTCTAAGACGTTGAAGACGATGTCAATATCAATTTCTGCAAAAGAAACCATCATGGATAGCTCTGGTTCTTAAGTAAAGTCAATAAAGTCAACATATTCATCAACCAAAGCAAAGACGAAGATCTTAAATAGATAGCAGTAGATACTCTAACCATGAAACCTACTTCTATAGAGCATTGCAATAGCAGCAATGGCAAGCCAAATAGTTTAGATACTAGTCTTAGTTACTAGATAGTCCTGAGTTATTATTTCTGGTTCTTCTTTTGTAAGAAGTTTCTTTCTCTCTCTTTAACCTAGAGTGTTCTCTGGATCTTTTGTAAAGAGACGATTTGTAATCTATAGTCATGTCTTGGACCTGCTGTGTTTCTGTTGTACCACTCCGAGGGATGTAATACTAGTGAACAGTGTTTCATTGGTGTTATGTCAACGACTATAGTGTACTACATCATGCATGGTATGCTGGGTCACCGCACTTTAGTGGATCCATATGTGGTTTATGAGAATAACACACATGCAGTGACTCTAGTTGTGGTTCATGAAAAGAACACACATGCAATGACAGTGGTGGATCCATGTGGTTTATGAGAAAAACACACATCCAATGAACTCTAGTGGATCCATGTGGTTTATGACAATAACAAACATCCAATGAACTCTAGTGGATCCATGTGGTTTATGACCCGAGCTATGGTTAATGAAAAGAGCACACATGCAATGAACTCTAGTGGATCCATGTGGTTAATGAAAAGAACAAACATGCAATGACTCTAGTGAATCCATGTGGTTTATGACTCTAGTTGTGGTTAATGAAAAGAACACACATGCAATGAACTCTAGTGGATCCATGTGCTTAATGAAAAGAACACACATGCAATGACTCTAGTGGATCCATATGTGGTTAATGAAAAGAACACAAATGCCATGACACTGGTGGATCCATATGTGGTTTGTGAAAACAACACACATTCAATGACTAAAGTTGTGGTTCATGAAAACAACACACATGCAATGACACTTGTGGATCCATGTGGTTTATGAAAATAACACACATGCAATGACTCTGGCAGATCCATATGTGGTTTGTGAAAAGAACACACATGGAATGACTACAGTGGATACATACGGTTTATGATAAGAACACTCATCCAATGACACTGGTGGATCCATATGTGGTTTGTGAAAAGAACACACATGCAATGAACTCTGGTGGATCCATATGTGATTTGTGAAAAGAACACACATTCAATGACTCTCGTTGTGGTTCATGAAAGCAACACACATGCAATGACATTGGTGGATCCATATGGTTTATCAAAATAACACACATGCAATGACTCTGGTGGATCAATATGTGGTTTGTGAAAAGAACACACATGCAATGACTCTAGTGGATCCATGTGGTTTATGAGAATAACACACATGAAATGACTCTGGTGGATCCATATGTGGTTTCGGAAAAGAACACATATGCAATGAACTCTAGTGGATCCATGTGGTTTATGAAAAGAATAGACATGCAATGACTCTAGCTGTGGTTAATGAAAAGAACACACATGCAATGACTCTAGTCGATCCATGTGGTTTATGAGAAGAACACACATCCAATGAACTCTAGTGGATCCATGTGGTTTATGACAATAACATACGTCCAATGAACTCTAGTGGATCCACGTGGTTTATGACTCTAGCCGTGGTTTAGGGAAAGAACACACATGCAATGAACTCTAGTGGATCCATGTGGTTTATGAGAATAACACACATGCAATGAACTCTAGTGGATCCATGTGGTTTATCACAAGAACACACATCCAATGAACTCTAGTGGATCCATCTTGGCATAATTTGATGTATGCCATGATGTATTTCATTATACAATACACTCACATTCCATTTATATACTACTTAGTTTGCCCTTGGTTTTTGATACTAATCAGTTCTGCCCTCTCTCTCCCTCTTTCGTAGAAGCCCAAACATGTGCTCACTCTGTCTGCTATGCCCTAATTGGTTGTCATAGTTGTCACGTGGATCCGCACCAACCATTGATCCTATGTGATCCAACGAGGATCGTTGCACACGTGGTGCGCTTCACAGTATAGCATGAGACAGCACGGATGTCTCCCTCAGCGAGACTTCTACAAGAAGGAACACAAATCTGTCCATGGAAAAAGTCGTCGAGTGGTCATGTCATGTTTAATCAAGTCTAAAAAGCCTACTACTGCTACTACTACGCCACAGCACATGCGTCATCGAGTGCACGGTCGTCAATGGGCAGCGGCAATTTATTACCACTTGAGTTTAATAAGACATATCCCATTTTTATGCAGTGGCTCTCAATCTCACTTCCAACTGGGCCCCACCGTAAGAAACTTCCACGCATTACCCAGAAGCCGAAGAACTGAGAAATGGGTCTCGAGGAGGGGGTCCTCGAAGAGACCTAACGTCTCCGCCTTCATCGACTCCCTCGCACTCATCCACACATCCCTCTACCCGATCTAGCTCAACCCCACAAATCTCGTCGTACAGCCACCTACCTTCTCCTCTACATTTCCCCTTTTATTTATCCCCAATTTTATGGCCATGTCAAACTTCGTACATAGAAATTGTGTCTGCACCCTTTGCATGCCGCTTAATACAGAACTACCATGCATGGCCTGGGAAAAAACGTGACATATCGTGCGCGTGTTGTGGTGCACGGTGCAGGATCCTACGCAGCGTGGTGCATGGTGGTGAAACGAAACGTGCCTTGCTTCCATTCACCTTAACTATAGAGCCCCTCTCCGCATACCCACTCTCACTCTCGCTCACTCTCCTAACGCAACCCTCTCCACTGTCCCATCAACTTCTGCAAACTCCTGAGAAAACCCCATCCGCTACAGCAATGGCAGAGGAGGATGCGGTGGCCATCGTCGCCCCGAAGGCCGCCGACGAGGAGGACCCGTCCCCGTCTAGGAACCCGTTGAGGCATCGATGGTAGCAGCCGTTCCCATCCAGTCCCCCGTCCCCGCTACCGACGTAGCTGCCGGCGAGGAGGCCCCTGCTGTTCATGAGCATATCCAACTCTTCTAGGACCCGTACGATCCAGAGGAGTGCATTGCTCTGGTGATCCCCTACGACACTGACATCGATGACCCATGGTCGGAGGTAACTAGGGTTTTCTCCCCTTCCTAGTTCTTCTCATGTTCCCATTGTTGGATCTAGAGGAGTACATCGCTCCGGTGAACCCCTACATCATCTAATCCTCCTTTTTTCTTCTTACAATATGTTTACGACATCGACGTCTACAGTGATGACAAGTCTAGGAACACCAAGACTGAGGAGGCTGCAGGCCGACCAGTACGACGCCTTCTTCGCTGGTGGTGTCTACAATTGCCCCTTCTGCAGGACGAGACTTGCCAACACCAACTTTAACTACGTCATGATGCATGCAGAGGGCTCGAGCTCTGGCACCCCCGAAGTCATCCATACCGTGAACGTCAATGCCTACATCGCTGAACACCAGGCTCTCAGCATTCACCTCCAAAACCTCCAGTGGGTGGCCATCAAAGAGGGTTGCATGCCTCCGATCAAGCCCAAATCCCCCAAGATCAAGGGACTTGGCAGCAAGAAGTGGAGGAAGCGCTAGAGGGAGGAGGCGCAGGCGCAGGCGCATGCAAGGAGGGGTTGAACGTGTTTGCTGCTACTGCTAAGAAACTTCTTTTGATTTTGTATATTTTGCGTGTGATGGCTGCTGAGCAGCTAATGTATCGAACCTCGTTAAGCAACCTACTTTCTATCTCTATATCCTATTTAGTTGTGCACAGCTATATCTACATTTGTTTTGTTTTCTGAATGAATGTATTCTACCTGGTGTGATTTACTGCTCTATATTTGCTACCAGATCGGGTCAAAAAGAGAGCCAAAAGGGAACGAATGATCAAAGAGAGAAGCTGCTCTAGATTTTCTACCAATTTGGGCAAAATGAAACATATATGTTTAGCGAGAGAGGAAAAAAGTACTCTTTCAAACTGCTAGTTAACGAGCTACCATCTTGACAAGCTACCAGACACATACACAAACATAACACAAAGAAGTAAAATTTATTTTACTGCTCTCACTTGAGGTGCTAGCCATCTTGACAAGCTAACTGAGTTCCACAAAACAGAAACATAACACAAAGGAGTAAAATTTAATTCACTTCTCATCAGAACACTTGAGGAGCTTGCCATCGTTCCTAGGCGACCAACCGCCATCATTCCAGGTGTCCCTTACATTTTTGGCCCTCCACAACTCACAAAGTTCGTCCCACCTAGAATCTGCCTTGGCTTCCCTATCTTCAAAGATCCTCATGTACAATTAGCGGTGCATCATAGGCCTGATTATTGCTGCTGGAAGATGCTGCCTCTCTATTTTTTGCTTCAGCTACAACCTCTCTGTCAACTGCTTCTGCAGCCTCTCTATCAGCTGCTTCAGATGTAGCCATTTTCTTTGCATATCCAGCTTCAAACTCAGCTATGCTGCATTTTCTACAGAGGGCTCCCCTAAGCTCGTCTTCCCTCTTGCAACTGGGGAAAAACACGAGGAAACATAGAAAGAAATAGATCTTCTTATACAGCTGGTAGGTCACGTAAGCATCTATGGGTACATACTTCAGGTTTATCATAGACAATGGCCACTCATCCCAGAAATCGTGCCTATCCGTAGGGAACTGCCTTCATTCTGTCATACGACTCATCGAGGATTCTAGTTGCGAGTGTAGGGTTGCGTAGGGTTGCCTATCCGTAGGGTTGCGTGCCTATCTGTCCTTCCTCGAGCCCCCTATGATCTTGACAAGACTCTAAATATCGATCCACTTGTGCATAGGAATTGTAATTCCTTCTTGATGAAATTTGCAAAAATCAGTAGTATTATCGACAGCGCAGAAAAAAATTCCTTTCTCTACATGGAACTGGCGCAACGCCGGACACTTCTTGTCAGTCCTAAAAGTATGTAGTTTGTCATGACCAAAATTTGTAACTACAAATGTTTTGTGAATGCAAGATCATCATCTGAATATACTTTTAAAAAGTTTAGGAAATGCAAGATCAAGACTCTCAACATTGGCTTGTCACGATTTATTTGGTCCTAATAAAATTTAGTAGTTGCAAGATGAGCAAATGGATAAAGAACAAGAGGAGAAAATCCTAAAAGCGGTTAACTACAGAGAGAAGATCTACAAACCGGGAGAAGTGGTAGATGAGGACGTGTTTCCTCATGGACAGTTGAACGACGGCGACTTCATTCTCGACATATGGGTCCTCCGGGGTGTACTCAAGGTCCAATCCCACAAACGTGTCCTCGTCTTTCTCTTGCCAACCCTCGTACATCCTCGGGACTCACACCACTGTCTCCTCCTCATTGGTGTAGACGACGTCTATCTTCTTATTGTCATGGGCAATGAAGCTTGTCTCTAGAGTGCGACGACCTTCCATGGTGGCAAGGAGAACATGGAAAGAAGACAGATGACAAGAAGAAGAGGGGTTTCTACAAGACAGGGGAACAGTGGAACCGTCAATGCGTTTCTAAGGTAGTGGTTAACGACGGGGACGGAAGTCCAATGGAGAGACGTGTGGCGGTGGCCGTTCCAGCTTCTGAGTAAACAAAAAATAATAATAACGAGGATATATGCGCCCTGTTTTGTCACGTCAATACACTGGGCTGGTCGTGTTGTCCTATCCACTGTGCCAACGCTACAAACCTACATGACAGCCACCATGCCTAAGAGATGGCAGTGACATAATGGCGAAAACTAACAGGGGGCCCAACTTGACGGGCGTTAGCCTGATATTTTGTATTGAAACGTAGTTGAACTGCGTTTAAAAGACCCTTCCGAGTATTTGGCACGCCAACTGTGTCAACGTGGCTGATTACAAGCAACTTGGGTACCGCTTTGCCTTGGCACCTCAACTTTCGGGCCACAAAATGATATTCTCGTCCTAGTCATTGTGCCCATGAGGCAAGGCTCGCATGTATCAAGAGATTCAAAATCCAATGATTCAAGAAGTCCATCTGAATGAAGCTTCTTCATGTGTTTTATGCCAGTGTGACCAAGACGACAATGCCACATAAACATGGAATTCTCATCATTATGCTTACAACATTTAGCATCAATATTATGGATGTGAGTATTGCAATCAAGATCCAGTAACAATAAACCATTACACACAAGCGCATGAACATAGAAAACATCATTCATATAATAGAACAACCATTTCTTCTAGGTTTAAACGAATAATGATCTTGCAAACAAGCAAGATCCACTCACAATATTCATATTTAATGCGGGTACATAGTAGCATTTATTCAAAACCAAAATCAATCCAGACGACAAACGT
This sequence comes from Avena insularis, assembly GCA_023614405.1. Taxonomy (NCBI): domain Eukaryota; kingdom Viridiplantae; phylum Streptophyta; class Magnoliopsida; order Poales; family Poaceae; genus Avena; species Avena insularis. The sequence continues at coordinate 368,526,212 of CM042696.1, read as the reverse complement.
AGAGGTAAAGTGACGACAGCCACCACATCGACCTTCGTGCCATTGCCGACACGCATCATCACCTCGTCCTTCCCCAGGTGCCTCTTACTCCGCAGCTCCTGCTGAGAGTTACAAATGTGAGCAACATAACCGGTATCAAATCCCCAGGGGTTACTCCTAGTGCTAGTAAGGAAGACATCTATAACATGTATATCAAATATACCTTTGTCTTTGGTTGCTATCTTCCCAGCTTTCTTTTCCTCAAGGTACTTGGGGTAGTTGCGCTTCCAATGCCCATCCCCTTTGTAGTAGTAGCACGTGGTGTCGGGCCTAGGACCGGGCCTAGTATCCTTAGAGGTGTTGGCAACAGGTTTGTCATCCTTCTTAGGCTTCTTTCCCTTGCCCTTTTGCCCCGGCTTAAAATTGGTGGTCTTACTGACCATCAACACCGTGTGCTCCTTCTTGATTTCATCCTCAACAGTTTTGAGCATGGCGAACACTTCAACAAGGGTCTTAGTCATCCCTTGCATGTTGTAGTTCATCACAAAGCTCCTGTAACTAGGGGCAGCGAGTGCAAGACCCTATCAATCACGAGCTCCTCCGGGATTTTGCAATCCACGGCATTCAAGCGCTTAACATAGCCAGACATTTTGACTACATGCTCACTAATACTGTTGTCCTCTTCCATTTGGGCGGAGAAGAAGAGCACGGAAGCATCATACCTCTCCGCCCAAGCCTGTGGAGCAAAGACATCCATGAGATCTTGAATGATATCAAAAGCATTCATATTCTCAAAACGCTTTTCAAGCTCCAGCTCCATGGCATAGAACATTCCACTCTGGATGAGGGAGGAATCATCCGCCTTGGACTTCTAGACATTCTTTTCGTCCTGGGAGGCGAAATCTACAAGCTTAGCTGGAAACTCAGCCTCAATGACATAAGTCAACTTGTAGGGGATTAAGAGGATCCTCAGATTGCAGAACCACACGGTGAAGTTGGTTCCACCAGTTTTCAGCTTGTCCTTCTCTAGGAACGTGCTAAGGTTGAAGGTGGGTGGGCAAGGCATCTACAATGTATTTGCAAAGTGTTTAGACCATGTTCATAATAATGAGTTCAAGTTTTAATTTATGCCACTAAACTTAAAACAAAAGGAAATCCCACTTAAACGAACATCCCTATATTCGTTTAGTGATCACATGACCCCAATCCACTACTCCACCCCCAATCGTCATGGCTGGCAAAGCAGTTTCAAAGGTAGACATTCTCAATGTCAATCACATCCCATGTGATTCATTCTTGACCTTTCGGTCTCTTGTATTCCGAGGCCATGTCTACACCTGCTAGGCTCGCCAATTCTAACTTGTGTGTATTCATAGTGCAACATGGCTTACACCCACCATATGCGAACGCGGATATGGCTGACACCCGATCGTCACGGCCTGCCTCATAATGGAGAACTTTCTTGGTGGTGCACACAAGGGGAATACTATAACTGGAAGTATCCTATTACGCTACCGTCGTATATTCTACAATACTAGCATAATAAGATGCAGAAGGAATACTTCAAAAGTACGATGCCATAACGTGGTTTCAGCATCTTGATCGCCATCGAGAGCTCCAGTGAAAAGTTTCACAAACTTGTCATTTCCATGTCACAATACATGCCCCTATGCAAAATAAAGATAGATACCTCTACTTTATCTATTACAAGTTTTACGTGGCCTTAGGGCTTCCATGGTAGAACCCCTTCCGACCTATGACTGTAGAGCCACAACATGGACTCAATGATTGTCGTTTTACTTCCCTTTTCAGGGCCCTCAAATGTTGATGCCATATCAACTACTATAGAGAGAAAGGCACCCCAAAGCTACTTAACTATGGACCAATCTTGTGAATCACCACGTAAGGTTGGTTGGGGGCCGCTTCATCAAACAGTGCCACGATATGAACAAGAACAAAAAAGAGGGTAACAACTATAAAATCAATGCCCACATATTGCTATGTGTTCTATCCATACGACATGCCTACCCATAGACCCGCTCTGATACCACTGTAGGGTTCCGTAGCAGAAAACAAAAAAATTCTAACTATGCGAACACTAATACCAGGATCTATACTATGTAGACATAAGTAACGATAAAGGAAGACGATATTCATACCCTTGAAGACTAAGGAACACCTTACGTAGGAAGGCGTATGTTGATGAAGATGAGCAGCTCCAAGCACCCCAAGTGTGGTGCCTCTGAAGTACTACACACGCCTGGTGTAGGCGGCGTCTCCCGGGCTCCGATCCAGCGGAGCAACAAAAGAGGAAGATGGCGGACCGAAGATCACACTACGATAGTGTGGACGCAGTGGAGAACTCAAAACCCTCGAGGTCCTCTCCAATATTATGGAGAATCCTTAAAGGCAAATGAGAGAGAGAAGATAGAATGGGTGATTCCAAGGGGAGGGGGTGACCCCCTATATATAGTGGGATGGGAGGGGCACCACCCAAGGGGCAGGCGGTGTGGGCCTAAACCCCACAGCCAACGACCACCAAGGGGGAGCCGCCGGCCTTAGGTGGGCCCTACATGGGCGGCCCACCAAGCCCTGGCCGACTGGCCCTCCTCCCTAGGTGTCTTGCCTCTTTGGGCCTCCACTCTAGGTGAGGCCCATTAGCAATGGGCTGCCTATAAAAATAAAATAAAATATATATTTTAATATTAGTTCAATAATTAATATAAAATACACATATTATTATATTCCTTCACTCCGGAACTCCTTCCGAACCCCCCAATCAATATCGGGTGTTACCCGAAACTATTCCGGTTTCTCTCTCTCTTTCTCCTACGGTACAAGATTCATCCCTGTGTGTCCCCAACCTTAAGCATGAAATCCTTCGGTTCGGAACACCAACATGATTGAGACCTCTCATATCAATGATATTTAGCGAGACCTGGATGCCCATGATGAACCCCGTGTATTCCATGAATCTTATCACTCAAACAGTTAATGTCGTTTCCCATTCCCTTTGCCACTTGATACCTAGTTCACCCGAGACTTGATCTTTGGTATCTCCATACCTTTGTTCGATCTTGTTACCGATGAACTTTTTACTCGCTCCCATGTCGCAGTATTCCTTGACCCAGTCACATGCTTGCAAGCTTCGTTAATGCAACATCACCGAGATAGCCACATGTATCTATCTGTTACATGGATTGGCAAATCCTAGTCTTGATATGTACTCTTCTACGCGCCCCTTTGGGAAACCTGAGTGACACCTTTTTGACCACCCATTTATGGTATGATAATTGATACCATCTAAGCTCCCTCTAGAACGGTGATTTGCATTATCTCACAGTCTAAGGATCAGGTTGCGAGGTTTCCTTTGTTTATCATTAATGGTGAACTTTGTAACTATATCTCATTATGATACAACTATTGGATGTTTGTCTATCGCATCATTCAACCAATGACATAACCTCATTGTCAATTGGCATAAATGCCCATGACCTTGAAACCCTAGATCATCCTCATGACCAATGAGCTAGTTCGCTAGAGGTAACTAGAGACGTGGTTTGTTTACATACCACACATGTATTAACATTTTGTATTAATCCATTTATAGCATAGTATGAAACGTATTATGAACATATAAGAGATATATCAAACAATACACTTTATTATTTGCCTCTACGGCATATCTCCTTCATATTTCCCCTCGTACAAAGGCGTAAGGAAGTGATGCAGGGCAGAGGCAGTGCCTGGCATAGCCATTTCGGTGTAAGAAGACCAGGGTGACGACGCAAAGTAGAAGGATGATCGCCCACCACCCTGGCGCTACAGCTAGATGGTGGCCACATGAAGTCAAAGTGGATCATAGTCCTTTTGGGCGGGAATGTGGTAGCACTTCCTGCCCGTAGATGGGGGGAAGAGGCCCGACGCCACCCTATATAAGGAGCCCTTATCCTAGCTTACATGGCATCGATCCTTGAGATCTAAAACCCTAAGCTTTCATCCTCCATTGTACCCTTACGAAGCATGCGAGCAATACAAAAAAGCAAGAGTAGTGGCTTTACCTCCACACCAGGGTCCGGAACCTAGGTAAAAACCCGGTCACCTCTGTCAGGTGCTAGCTCCGCTGCCACCGACGTTGCCGAGTTCCTCGAACTGCTGTTCAACCCCCACATGAACCAAGGGATCATTGGACCCTAGTTCCTTCGCTGGACAAATCTCCAACATTTGGCATGCCACGTAGGGGGCTGAGGCGTGATTCTAGAGACTTCACCCGGTGGCACCAGCATGGTCGCTCGCAGCAAGCCTCGCGATAGCCGCTCTCAGTGGGAACAGGCAGAGAGGCTCGGGGGCTTGGGACATGCCGCCCCTGCACCCTTGCCTTGCTCCGGAGCCAGCAACGAGTTTCATCCACACCCTCCCGAGGGGATGGGCAGAGAGAATTCTTCATCAAGCACCTTGCCGACCCGGACGCCCCATGCCCCGCTTGCCCTGGAGACGACTCGCCTCATGGTAAAGGATCTCCTCTGCTACACGCCTGCCGAGGACGCGAGAGAGGAATGGAAAGCACGCCTCGCATCACGTTGGGCCTTAGGGCTTCGAAGGCGGAAAACCACCAAGTGCAGCGTACCCCGGGCAGATCCAACACCGGACGAAGGTCACCCATTTGACGGAGGATGCGCGAGTAACCTTGGCCAGGCAGCGAGGTCGCGAGACCCGAATCCTCTAGGACATCTTGACCGCGGGCCTCTAGAACCAGTACGACCGGCGGCCTAGAGGCTTGCAGCTCTAGCTGCCCTGCCCTTGCCGAGCACCACCGTAGGGTGGTGTGGCCGCCCAAGTTCAAGCCGGAGATGCCACCGCGACATAGCGGTTCCACCCACCACACGGAGTTCTTGCAGCTCTACACCACGGGCGTCGAGGCGGCCGGAGGATATAAACCGCATCCTGGCCAACTAGTTCCCCACGAGCCTAGGGCCGAAGCCATGCACGTGGTTGCTGAACCTCCTTGAGGGATTCATCGGCTCGTGGTTCAAGCTCTACGGCCTCTTCCTCGCAAAGTTCGGGGACACGGATGAACCCGCGTACACATGTGAGGACCTCAGGAGGGTGCATCAAGGGCCCGAAGAGACCCATCACAAGTACATGCAGCGCTTCGACCAGAGCCTTGTCAGGGTTAGTGATACCTTCGATCTGGATTATAGATGTAGTATAGATCTTTTTCCCTAGTAGACCTAGGTTATCGAAACCTCGGGAAGCAGATGCGTAGTGAAGTTACTTTAGCGGACCTTCAGGAGTTTTAGAATTCCTTTTGTATTTTTACTGGACCAGGAGTTTGCATATTTTTGTTGTTGTCGATGATGGAGAGAGAGAGCCTAGGGCGTTTGGTTTCATCTGTAGCTGTGCAAAACATCTAATGGGAATAAAATATAAAAATAAAGTATGCATGTAATTGTTAGAGCAATATAAATTATATGTGGGTAGTGCATCCATAATTGCTATTGCCTCCACAACTGCTTCTAGCAATAACCTACTAGTCTCATCCATAGAAGAAAGAGAACTAATGATATGCATAGTGACGTCACCATTAATCCCAAGTAAATCCCTCACATACAACCATACTACCCCTTCTGTCACTGGGGTTCCCAACCTGCAGATTAGTCATTACTCATACTCCCTCTACCTGGCTCAATTCTCGGGGTCTTGGGTACTCGATAAGTCCTTAGATTGAGGCAAGAGAGGATACAATAATCATCATGTCATACAAACTAATACATGATCCCATCTATGATAAATAACATGCACAAAAGCTACATGGCTAGGCCTAAGCCCTTAGCCCAAGGAGAATTACTCACACATAGAGATGAGATCAACAATCACAAACATTGTAATGGAAATCATAAGATTGATAGCAAATAGTCTTACAATGTCGCCAATCGAAGATGAGATCTACTATTACAAGTGGTGGAATATGGCTATTGTGGTGGAGAAGGGCTTTGGAGATTAGATCTAAGTCTATTCTTCTAGCCGCTCTTCGGGGTGGTGGATGGAGATCTGGAGGCGGCTGATGATCTAGGGCAGGGACTCTCGAGGCTCTTTTCTTGTCACCCGAGGCTTCTTTATATAGGGGTCCCTTCACGAAAGTTGTTATGTTTGACCTAACAGTGTTGTTGGCAACTATATGGCTAGAATTTTATTCTGGTCGTATAGTTGGTCGTTAAAGCATCTGCCTCCAACTCACGACTCCTGGTTTCTTCTGGTTGTTGTAAATCTCGTATCTTTGACTTTAATGTAGTGGTTCCCATCATCAAATGTCATTATCTATGCAAGAAAAAATAGAAAGAAAGGATTGCATACCCCTTTGATTATTAGGCATTAGTGGCAAGGTTTAGAGAGATATTTCATCAAAAATATGAATAATATCCAGTTTAAATGTGGACGTGGATGGCTATATTTTAGAGCCATCAACCTCCCCAAGATTAAACTTGATCATCCTCGAACTAGAAAACCAAAATCAAAAAGGAACTCAGCATTTAAACTGAAATAACGCGATGATGATCTTACTCATGATTCGTAGTCTCATGTTTCCTCCACTTCATAAATCTGAAAAACTTCATCATGGATAGAGTAATGGCAAGCATATCATACAAGTTTTTATGCATCCTTATAGCGGAGCAAAATTATTGTTAACATGGATGATTCAAATGAGTAAACTTTATTCCATGTCATGTAATCAATTCATAGGCTTTCCTTTGAACAATAAAGTATAATCATGTAAATTGAGAGTCTGAGAGTTGTCATGAAAATAATATACACTAGAGTATCTCAATTCTCCCACATCAATAAATTAACACTTTTCAAGCACTACTTTTCTATTCATTGTCCTTCAAGAATTTCAGTTCTTGAGTAATTGAGAGCATGCCAAAAAATTATTAGTTTACCGGGCTGTGATGGACACTCGTGGCATCACTAAGGTTTTTGTTCTGTTTGCACAATGATTACTCATAATAGCTAGAGGATTGATTCCTTCATGAACATAGCTACCCGGGAGTGCCAATAATCCTACCCACTATAGCATTGCTGCTACATGTGTTTAATCAACTCATAGCCGAAGTCTAGGAGTTTCCTCCATGAAGATCATCCGTAGGCCAGCGGGGTTGTTGGCATCCCATGAAGTTTGACACGCATAAAGCTATATCATTCTTAGGATTAACAAGTCAAACTTTGGCAAGCTCACAAAAACCGCTAAACATTAATTCAATTGAAAAAATCGTTTTAAAGAGAGCTATCAAGTCAATCAACATTTTCAGTGGTGTTGAGTGTCTCTAGAAATAAGCCTTCAAGACTAAACACTACAACACCCAAGCCTTCAATTGTGAGACCTTTTCTTATTACAATTGTTTAGCAAATTTTTAGGCAAGACTTGGTTAACTACAAGAGCTGGAACAAAACATACCCACATAAATACCCATGCAAACAAAATCTTACTACAATAAAAAGACTCACTCCACCAATATAACATCTCAACATTTACTACTAACTAGCATGGGTTTCTCAAACTTCAAAAGTGGGGAGTTATAAGGCATACCTCTCATGTTTGGTTCCACTTCTCTTCCTTCTTTATTTGTTTCTTGGAAACTCAAGTTGATCACTCTCCTACAAATACATGAGAACCTAGATGCGAAAGAAAAGAAAGAGGGAAAATAAGGAAAATGGAGAAATATTTTGTTGTTTTTAAGAGAGGAATTTAAAGAATAGAAAATTGGCAAAGCTCAGTGGAAAATCTTGAAAGAAAATAGAAAGAACTAAAAATAAAGTGTTGGGGAAACCAACACGAAGTGCTTATAAACTCGAATTAAAAACACAACCTCGTAATAAAGAAAAGCAAATGACCGCCAAATAAAGATACATGAGGAAACTTCCCCAAGCTTAGGCTTTTACAAGCCCTTCAAATCATTGTGGTGGTGGGAAAAAGTCATTACTCTAGTTCGCAAATTGAGTTGATAAATTACTAGTTGTTCCTCGGATGTTCAAAGAGAGGCTATGCATCCTCTCCACAGTCCCTCCAAGTTCTTGGAAGTCTTCGTATGTGGTGAACCGGGTTTGTGGCTGCTCCTCTTGATAAGGAACTTCTTATTACTCTTCTCGGTCCTCATCCTCTTCCGGAATCTCCTCCTCAGGTTGGTGTTGCTCAACCTGCAAGTCATATTGCAATCGTCCTTCCTCGATAGAGAAAAGACCATTGGGCATAGGAGCGGGGTAAAGACGCCCAGCTCCAGCAATATGCGTAATAAACACCACCTCTCCTAGTGAGAATTCTACAAGCCTTTAAAGTAGAGAAACCAACACGCCACCTAGCACAGGGTGCAGCTCACCTAGGTCGATGCCTAGGGCAGTGGCAAGCACGATGACGATGCTTCCACCTGTGATTGGTCCTTGGCTTTGGGAGTATTGGTGCTCCAAGTAGCGCACAAGGATTCTGCCCAAGTTGAGTGACAAGTCACAGTTGGTGTAAGCAGCCTTTGCAAGGACTAAGATGTCCTCCTCATTGAGTCTTGTGAACTCATTTCTTGCCTGCAAGGTGTTATCAATAACATAGAACAAATAGCGAATTGCAGGATGTTGAATATTCTTCCCCTTGCTTACTCTAGTAATGGAACTCATTCCATTATAATATTGTGAAGGGGAAGGGTCTAAGCCAGTAAAGGATGCGCGTAAGGCATAAACATCATTGTTTGGGAAATTACAACATGCGCACCATTCATTTAGTGTTAAAGTGTAGTTGTTGTTCATAAGTCGTAAAGAAATTGTGTCCTCTCCTTGCCATAGTTTAACGGTGCTTTGCAAAGAACTTAGAAATTCGATAGTTAACCGGCGATAAGTAGGCACATCATTGTACACAAAGTTTTGCAGGCCAGCTCTATTGCAAAGTAAATTGAAGTCATTAGAAATACCGAGTTGGTTCAATATAATGGAGCAAGCCCACTTGGTGGCCTTCACTTCTCGATTCTTGATCTTGTTTAAGCGATAACGTTGGAGCTCATTCCTGAACCGTATCCTCATGCGTTCTTGAGTAACAGCCCGAGAAGCGCTAGCGATGGCACGAGCACGAGTTTGGCTCCTTGTGTTCATCATCTAAAACAATAAAGAAAGACAAAAATAAAACTTTTTGATCCAACAACAATAAGTATAACATATTCCTCATCATAGCACACTAAAGAATCTCCTCAAAATTATAATCTAGGCAAGAGAATCATGGCAATTAGTTCATAGTAGGTCTCACCCTATACTGATAATGACAATAGATCAAAGATGAAGTTACAAAAGGTAATTGGAGGATCGGAGGAGAAACATACCATAGATCACTTGTGTGTGAGGAAATCGAACGAAATTGAGTAGAGATGAAGATCTCTTAAGGTTTTGAGAAGGTTTGGAGGTAGAAGAGAGAAAAAGGTTTGATGTTTTGGGGTTGGAGGTACCTCCCGTGGCATTTTTGTGGTTGGACGCAACTATACGGGCGGAACTATACGACCGGAACATTGTGTTCCTGCTGTATAGTTGGCCTGCTATCAAAATTTTAGGGTTTCCACATGGCGGCGCGGCTATATGGCCTGACTTATACGGCCAGAACAATATGTTCCCGCCGTATAGTTGGTCGTCAAACCGTCTATACCTGGGAAATGAAATTGTACAAAGGCATCGATATCTATACGACTGAAACTATACGGCCGTAATTTTTATTCCCGCTGTATAGTTGGTTATTAAACCATCAGTACATGGAAATGAATTTGTACGAAAGCACCGATATCTATACGACCAGAGCTATACAGCAGGAATTTTTATTCTTGTCGTATAGTTGGTCGTTAAATCGTCAGTACATCTAAAAAAAAAATTGTCAATGGAAAAAATATATATACGACCAGAACTATACGGCCGAAATTTTTATTCCTGCTGTATAGTTGGTTGTTAAACCTTCTGTATGCATCAAAAAAATTCTGTTTCTTCGAAAATTATTTCTTATCCTGTAACTTAGTGAAATACCTTGTTTTTGATAGAAAAATGACAATAAATATTGTCGACCAACAACAACATGAATAAAGCAGGATTGTTAGTACTACCGAACTTCTTCTCCTCAACTGGAGCTTTCTAGCACTCTTTATTAAAACTAAAACTTAAAAACTTAACTCAAACCTTTATTTCACATGGGTTGCTCCCATGAAGCGCTCTTTTATGGTCAATAGCTTGACCTCAATGTTGATCACTTAGGCCAGATGAGTGGAACACCCACTCCAAAATAGTTGGCCTTCAAAGTGATGGCCTCCTTTTCGTCATGCTTGGCTTTCTTCTTCCTGGGGAAATGAATAACAAAAGGATCCCGCGAAGGCAATTGAAGCTTCATGTTCCCTTCATGTAGATTAAGCAAAGCCTTAATTATTCTTAAGAAAGGATGGCCTAATATAATAGGAGTAGTGCCATCTTCAGGCATGTCAACAATAACAAAATCAATAAGTGCAAGACAACCTTTAATGTATACTAAAGTATTCTCCTTAATTCCTACAGCTTGTTTGTAGCTAGAATCCGCAAGGTGCAGTTTTAACTTGGTGATCTCAAAAGATCCAAGATTTAACTTGTTAAAAAGACTCTTTGGAATTGTTGAGACGCTTGCACCTAGATCACAAAGTGCAGCTATCTTATTGGTCCCAATTTTAATCGTAATAGTAGGCTCAAATATATCATCAAGCTTCATAGGTAATTTTTCAGCAATTTTCTTATATTTTTCTTCAAGATCATGTACCTTTATTGCTACCTAATTAACGAAGTGTTGGTACATAGCTTCCTCATTTCCTTCACTTACTAGAATCTTGACGTTGATCCTTTTTACAAGATCTTCAACGGTGTAACTTGGTGAAGGAGCATTACTATAATAAAGTTCTTCAGGCTTCTCCCTTTGGATTCTCATCATCTTGAGGTCTTCAATAGGATTGGGCTCAGCTTTACCTGCAAATTTAGCTAGAATGAGAGTGTGACTCTCGGTTATCTTACCTAGGTGTGCCTCAATGATCCTCGTTCTTTCTTGGAGGGCCTGCAAATCATTTCTCAAACTTATAGCTTGGTTAGATAATTTACCAAGCATAGCATCATGGTTCTCCGTTATTTTAACAAGAATATTGTTTTGTTCATTTTGTGAGTCTATAAAAGACTTAAGTGTTTCTTGGAGACTACCATTACTAGTTCCCATATTATTATTAGAGTTACCTACAGGATTAGAATAGTGTTTCTGAAAATTAGGATTATAATTCTTCTTCCAAACAGGGTTATAATCATTATGATCTATGAAGTATATTTCTTCAATATTTGTTTCTGGGGTAGCTCTTACCTTGGTTTCCTTACCTTTTATGGTTAGTATGAGCTCATCCAACTTGGCATTGAGTTCTTCATTTTCTTGTGGTGAGATAGAGTTCTCCTTCTTCGTTTTTGATCTATCCACATGCCATTGGGCATGGTTGTCTTGCATATTGTCTAGCTACAGCTTTTTTTCAGTAATATGTTTACCGATAAATGTTCCTCTAGCTGCAGTATCAAGCATAGACTTAGACACAGGGTTAAAAGCATTATAAAATAGATGGATAATTAACCAGTCTTCCATCCCATGACTAGGACAGTTTCTCATGCATTCTTTCATCCTCTCCCATGCAAGCGCTAGTGGCTCACGCCTTCTGCCTAAAACCAGTAATATTAGATCTTAGTTGCATAGTCTTTGGCAAGGAAAAATTAGTCATAAATAAAAAAGTGCATTCCACCCATGATGTAATAGTATTTCTAGGCAAAGATAGCAACCATTCTTTTGCTCTTCCTCTAAGAGAGAAAGGAAATAAACGCAATTTGACCACATCGGGGTCAACGTCTTTTATACGCATCATATCACATATTTTAGTGAAAGTATTCAAGTGCATACCTGCATCCTCAACAGCAGATCCTCCAAATAGATTCTGTTGAACCAAACTTAAATAATGGGGCTTACTTTCATAGTCATCAATAACAATTGTTGGCTGAGTAATAGGAGTATGCAAATAATCATTGTTGGGAGTAGCCCACTCCCCAAGCTTATTTTCAGCCATATTTCCTATGTTTTTGGGTTTTCTTAAACAGAGACTTATAATAGTAAAGGCAAGAATTTAAAGACTAACTAATTTTTTTGTTTTTCAAATAAAGACTAAAAGCAAACTAACAAAATTAAAAACAAGAACTAAAACTAGCCTGGTTCCTACTAACCTCACTAGGGTAGCTATTTCTTCCCTGGCAACGGTGCCAGAAAAAGGGTTGATACCTTCGATCCGGATTACGGATGAGTATAGCTCTTTTTCCCTAGTAGACCTAGGTTATCGAATCCTCGGGAAGTAGATGCGTAGTGAAGTTACTTTAATGGACCTTCAGGAGTTTTAGAATTCCTTTTGTGTTTTTACCGGACTAAGAGTTTGTGTATTTTTGTTGTTGTTGATGATGGAGAGAGAGGGCCTAGGGCATTCGGTTTCACCTGTAGGTGTATAAAACATCTGATGGGAATAAAAGATAGAAATAAAGTATGCATGTAATTGTTAGAGCAAGATAAATTATATGTGGGTAGTGCATCCATAATTGCTATTGCCTCCGCAACCGCTTATAGCATAACCCACTAGTCTCATCCATAGAAGAAAGAGAACTCACTATATGCATAGTGACATCATCATTAATCCCAAGTAAATCCCTCACATACAGCCGTACTACCCCTTCTGTCACTGGGGTTCCCAACCTGCATATTAGTCATTACTCATACTCCCTATACCTGGCTCAATCCTCGGGGTCTTGGGTACCTGACAAGTCCTTAGATTGAGGCAAGAGAGGATACAATAATCATCATGTCATACAAACTAATACATGATCCCATCTATGATAAATAACATGCACAAACGCTACATGGCTAGGCCAAAGCCCTTAGCCCAAAGGGAATTACTCACACATAGAGATGAGATCAACAATCACAAACATTGTAATGGAAATCATGAGATTGATAGCAAATAGTCTTACAATGTCACCAATCGAAGAAGAGATATACTATTACAAGTGGTGGAATATGGCTATGGTGGTGGAGAAGGGCTTTGGAGATTAGATCTAAGTCTATTCTTCCGGTGGCTCTTCGGTGTAGTGGATGGAGATCTGGAGGCGGCTGATGATCTGGGGAAGGGACTCTCGCGACTCTTTTCTCGTCACTCGAGGCTTCTTTATATAGGGTTCCGTTCACAAAAGTTGTTATGTTTGACCTAGCAGCGTCGATTGCAACTATACGACCGGAAATATACGACAAGATCGGCTAACACGGATAGAACCTGTCCACGGTGGCTGAGCTCTTTGCGGTGGACGATCTCTGCGCCAAGGCGGAGGCCGGAAGTCTGTGCAATCACTATGAGATCGGATCGGCAGACCCAGCCGTGGAAATGGAAGGAGGCCCTAGCAGGCGCCCGGGAAAGGTTGGTAAGCGGCACCCCCCGTGGAAGGAAGCGGGTGCATTAACCGGCCCGCACCTGTACTGCACCTTTCACTAGAGGCAGGGCCATGGCACGAACGAGTGTGTCAAGCTCGGGGAGGTAAGGGAGGAGTAAGATGGCAAGAAGAGGCGCGAACAGAGAAATAAGCACAACAGGCCCCTGCGCCCTAGGGTCCAGACCCATAGCTCCAACAGAGGGCCTGGGGGCTGGGGGAAGAGCGTAGCGGCGGCACAAGGAGCCCGGTCTCCCGGGGAAGACCATGGAGCTAGGGCACCCCCATATCCTCGGAAGGCACACAGGCCCCACCTGGGCTCAGCCTCTTAAGGTGACTCTCAGCTCTCATTCTTTTCCGTCGGATGATACTCTTTCGCCCCTGTAGGGGCAGGGTCCTCGGGAAGGGATACATCCGCAGTTGTGGTTGATTTATATCTACTTTTCTGCGAATTGATTTGTTCTACTGGATGTTCTTTTCCTTCCACGTGCTCGCCACGTTCTCGTGTATCCATCTTACGAGCAGTGGCTGGGATGGTGCCTATTGCCTGATCACCCCCGTCGACGTTAGGGGCCTAAAGTGTCAAGCTCTGAACTTGCGGACTAGCTCCAGGGCTAAGTTATCTCATTGACGATACCCGATGCTCGAGACACTCGTATGGTGTATAAACAAAATGAGTCAGCACTAGAGATGCGACCTTACCAGGATGCGCTCGTCCTCGGTCAGGACCGCCAGAACGTGAGATACCTATGATCTCCTTCTCGAGAATATCACAGGCTAGCACGGGCCCTATGGTACTCTCCTCGAGAGACTTACGGGGTGGCTCGTGAGGCACTTCCCTCCAGCGACCCAAATATCCAGGACCTAAAGTGTCGATCTCTAAACGTACGACCCATTCCTCGGCTGTAAGTTACCTCACCCACGGTTCCTATCTGCTCGTGAGGCACTTCCCTCTAGCGGCCCAAATATCTAGGATATGAAGTGTCGATCTCTAAAGTTACGACCTGTTTCCCGGCAGTAAGTTACCTCACCCACGGTTCCTGTTGGCTCGTGAGGCACTTCCCTCCAGCGGCCCAAATATCTAGGACCTAAAGTGTTGAGCTCTGAACTCACGGCCCGTTCCTCGACCGTGAGTTACCTCGCAAATGGTTCCTAACCAAAAAAGATATCATCGTGACGACTTGTGAGGCACTGCCCCTCCGCAGCCTGAGCTCTCCAGGACCTAAAGTGTCGAGCTATGAACTTACGGCCCGCTCCTCGGCTGTAAGTCACCTCACCCACGGTTCCTGGCCTTTAAAAACGGTTCCTAGCCTTTACAAAATAAAAATTCCCCATGCTTGATGGACAACCTTCTCCTCGAGAGGTTTCCAGGGCGGCTTGTGAGGCACTCACCCCTCTGGCAGTCGGGCAGCAACAAGACCTAGTGTGCTGAGCTCTGAACTTACCACCAGATGGCAGCAGCAAGTTACCTCACCCACTGCTCTAGACGCCAATGACTTGCCACGTAAGTTCATTGCAGGGCCTCCAGTGGCGCGCATATCCTCCCCACGGTCACCTCCCTGAGGGACCTAAAGGAAAGACAAAGCCCTCAACGGAAGCACATGTAAACATGCGCTGAAAGGATACAGAGGACACATCAGGTCCAAAACACGGCTACCCCGCTAGAGTCAACTAAATGGATTACAATTAAAAGGGCCTCAGGCCGACGACTCTGAAATGCTGTCTTCAGGAGATGGCTCACCACTTCCCTCGGCGCTAGACGAGCCTCTTGGGGAACCGCTGTATTCACCACCTGGGACCTCGACAACCTTGCCCTCTTCAGTCCGCTCGAATATCGGGAGGAAGTCTTCGGCACGCTCCTCTACGAGCTGCTGGAAGTGGGCAATCTTGCTTGGAGGAGTCCCTTTGGGTGCGTCACCCTATGCATGAGCTCCCTCCAAGGGAACTTGGGGTCATGTTGGTAGAGGGCGGAGAAGACATGGGTCGCCACGACCCACATCATCCTCCAACACTCATCTAGATGGTACCCATGGTAGAGCTTGGATCTCCCTGCTAGCACCGCCGTGATTAGGTAGAAGAGCGTCAGGAAGGCACCATCCGTAGTGGTGTCGGCCAGAGGCCCGGTGTAGAAGTCGGTCACCCCGAAGTCTTAAAGAGTGGCGGCCGCGTGCTTAGCAAGCACCCGATACATCTTGCACCACTCCTTCTCTAGCACCACGAGGTCCCGCTCTACATTCTCATGGAGGTCGCAGCACTTCTAGAGCTCTTGATGGGCGGCTTGCAGCTCCTTCAAGGCGTCCAGATCAGCGAGAGCCTAGGCCAGACGATCCTCCGCCCTACGTAGGGGACCTTCCGGCCTTTTCTTCTTCTCCGTGAAGCGTGCCTCCTGATTCCTGGATTTCTCTAGCCATTCCTCTCGGAGGGTCAGGTGAAGCTGCGAGAGCACTGCTTCGTTGTCCTTCTTCATCTGCTCCTGCTCCTCGGCGACCATGGCATAGCAGCGACGGATGCGCTTGTCGATGTTTGCGCTATGATGGTCGACATCGAGAATGCGCTCCTCAAGTTTCTGGTGGGCCGTCCCCATCTGGGCCTCCAGTGCTTCCAGGCGGCTCCTCTCCAATCGAGCCTCGTCCTCACGTAGCCGGACCACCTCCTCATGAAGAGGCACCTCCTGCTCCCTTTGAGAGACCCTCAGGCAATATTCTCTGACCTCCCGCTCAGAGAAGGCGAGTACGTGGTCACGCACGGAGAGGATTTAGGAGGCACAGTTCAGGTCCCCAAAGGAGGTCCCTTCCCCTCCGGAGGGCAGGACCCAGTCCCCGGCCGACGCGGAAGTCCCCGAGGCTTCTTGAGGCACCTCATCAAGGGCCCGGCCACCTCCGGAGGTCCTCGCCCTGCCATGGGCTCCCCACTGCTCCCGGGCCTGGTCAAGGGCAACCCGCTCTAAGTGAAGATGATGCCACACTCTGGCCAGGCGATGCTTCTCCATGGCAATATTGTCAATGGACCGATCGAGGACCGCATGAGCGGCCGCCACTACGACGTGTAGGCGCTCGACCTGCCAAGGGAGGCGTTCTTGGGCTGTAGTAAGGTGACCACGCATGGCCCCGTGTCTCTAGGGGCTTAGGGGCTTTCCTCACCTGGTTCCCCCTGGCGCCACGAGTTGGTGACGGGGTCAAGACCTATGCGCCCACAGGGTCTTCGAGTGGCTGAGTACCACCACCTCCAGCGACCACCTTAGAGTCAGGCTAACCCCCGTAAGTGGAACGGTCCCTCGTCTCGCCCTCACCCAGAGAGGCGGGGAGGAGCCCTCAGAGTGCTCTCTGATTAGGAGGGGGCCGGAGCTGCCCTTGGCATGCCCTGCGCTCCTGCAGAGCCGGACTTTGCCACCTTTGTGTTCCTCTTCTTCTCACCCCTATACCAGAACATCGGGTGATGAAACAGGAAGGGGAAAAGCGGTTAAAAAGGGGGCCTCGTGAGGATGACTCACCTCCCGACTTCCTCTCCCACCAAGGACCAGTTGGCCTTCCTCCCACCTAGGGGAATAAAGGCGCCACCATCACCTGGCCTTGGGCATTTCTCAGCCACCCACGTCAGGACAGGAGCAGCTGCCGACCCAGGCTCGACGCGCTCCCTACGAATAGCTCCGCTAGCGAGGATACCAGCCCCAACATGAAGGAGGTCCTGAGTGTCCTCCTCCGAAGACGACATGCTATTGATCATCCTCCCACATTGGACAAGCTGGGAGGGTTCAGGAGCACCACCTGGCTCCACCTCCTTGTCATCCAGGTCAACCAAAAGGCACTCGTCCCTGGTGTCGAAGGTAGGAAGACCCGCACGGATGGCGCGCATGTCTCCCTCCACATACAAGGGGCACACATGAAGGGAAGCTCCGCTACCCCTCCACGCGCAGGAGAAGGCGTATGAGGAAAGCCACCATGTCTTCGGTCCAAAGCCCCACCAAGAGCCTGACCGCGTCCCGTTGATGAGTGCATATTTGCATCATGTTTTATATTATTATTTTGCACTGTAGTTGGAGGATCTTGGTATTTTACGACATTCGCGTGCACATTTTATGTCTACTTTCACCAGGATCAGGACAGATGATGGATACAATGGACATAATGCTTGGAGAAGTTGTGTTGGGGAGAAAAGGAGTCAAAAAAACATAAATTGCTTATTTGAGAAATACCAAACACACCAGAAGAAAACCCGAAGCGTTTGAGGCATCTAGACAGTTTAACGACCAACTATACGGTGGGAATTAATTTTGTGTCCGTATAGTTCCGGTCGTATAGTTGGCGCCACCACCGCCTCCTCAAATAGTTTCACCCCGTGTAACTGGATCAGAGAGACGACATACAAAACACCGAGAAATCGCTGAAACCTCACCTCCGGAAGGCATCTAGAGGGGGAACTTTCCCAAGGGATCCATCTTCGCCCTACGCAGATATGGGAGGCCAAGGCATCGATCTTGATCTTCATCAACCGTTAGATCACCATCACTCCATCCATCCCATCTTCACCCCATCTAGATCTTGTTGTAATTTCCGTACTCGTTGTGGATTTATACAAGAACTATTGATTTACAATTGTTTCCATTACCATTGCCATGATCTTCATTGCCTCCATGTCTGAGTAGATCTTTAGTTCTTGGGGAGATGGAGAAACCCTAGCATATGATTGAGATAAGATAGAGATCATTCTGTTATACATCATTATGTGTATGTGTTAATTGTCTTCATCTTGATGTTGGGAGTTGTGCACCTCCTTAATATTTTCCACTTATGGGGACATGATGAAGGGGATTACTTGTTGCTAGATGGAGGGATGATAGCACTTACTGTGACTATAAGCTATTCTCATTGTTTACGTACTAACTTGGGGAAACAAGGAGAACTCATAGAGCCATGTCCATGCCACGGGAGAAATCCCTTAATAGCGGGATAATACGATTGATGTCGTTTATCTATCAGCTGTGGTTATGAAGGATGATTTGAGCAGTGGTTGTTGCCTATTTATCCATATATAGAGCTCCTCACACATACATACATATCATGAGAATATTTTTTATAATAATCTTGATTGCTTAGTCTAAATTGCTAGTGGTGTATCCACCACTCCCTGAGAACGCCTTTTTCCCTATTGCAGTTCCAAGCTCTTTTACACACGTGATTCTTACTTTCTGCATTAAGTTTTACTTTACTTTAATTCCTTCATTCATTCAAAAACCCAAAAACAATTCTACTTTTTTCTTATCAAAGTTATTCCTTAAGTACATCGTTTAGTTTTAGTTAAAAGCATTTTGTTATGAGAGAACAATTTTCTAGTATTGGTACTAAAGATGCTGCTTCTCATCTTAATAACTTTGTTGAACTTTGTGGGATGCAAAAACATAGGGATATATATGGAGATATTATTAACCTTAAATTGTTTCCTTTCTCTTTGAGATGCAAAGCTAAAGAATGGTTGCAATCCCTAACTAGAAATAGTATTGATTCTTGGACTAAATGCAAAGATGCTTTCATTGGAAAATACTATCCTCCTGCTAAGATTTCATCTATGGGAAGTGAAATAATGAAATTTAAACAATCTGATAATGAACATGTTGCTCAAGCTTGGGAAAGAATGAAATCTTTGGTAAAGAATTATCCCACTCATGGACTGACTACTTGGATGATTATCCAAACCTTTTATGCAGGACTGAATTATTCTTCAAGAAATCTACTAGATTCTGCTGCTGGAGGTACCTTTATGACCATTACTTTGGGTGCTGCAACAAAGCTTCTAGATAATATGATGGTTAACTATTCTGAATGGCACACCGAGAGAGCTCCACAAGGTAAATTCTATTGAAGAAACCTACTCCTTGAGTGATAAAATTGATGTTATTATGTCTATGCTTGTTAATGGGAAAGCCCATATTGATCCAAATCATGTCCCCTTAGCTTCTTTGGTTGCTCAAGAAGAGCAAGTTGATGTGAACTTTATAAGAAACAATAATTTTAGCAACAGTGCCTACAGGAACAATTTTGGTAATAATAATTATAGGCCTTACCCTCCTAATAATACTTATGGTTATCATGGTAAACCTGGAATACCTAGTGATGAAAAAAAATTCGAAGTTGAAAGAGCCACTAAAAACTTCATGCAAATGCAATATGAGCAGAATAAATTATTTACTAAAACCATGGAGGAACAATCTACTATCTTGAAAAATATTAGTCATCAACTTGAGAGTTTAAATAGGGAAATTCCTAGTTTGCAATTAAAACTTTCTAATACTGAAAGAAATATATCATCTTTGTCTGAAGCACAATCCTCTTTGATTAATAAAATGCATGCTAAACCTGAAACTATTGAAAATCCTTTTGCTGCTACTAATGCCATACAAGTAAGAGTTGATGAAAATGTTAGACTATTAGCTGAATTGCATGCTAAGTGGGAAAGAGAAGATGAAATTTCTAGAAATATTAGTATTTCTACTATCACTACCACTAATGTTGAAGCTAGTAAACCCAATGGAACCTTTTCTAATAAAAATGCTGAAATTCTTCGAAATATGGGAAACAATAGCTCTACTACTTTAGATGATAATTATGATCTCGATCTTGATGGTTGCAATATCTCTGAAGTAATTATGTTCCTACAAAATCTTTCTAAAAGTCCTAATGCTAGTGCTATTAATATGGCCTTTACAAAACACATTACTGATGCTCTCATAAAAATTAAAGAAGAAAAGATGAAACATAAAGCTTCTATTCCTATGAAACTAGAAGATGGTTGGGAACCCATCATTAATGTGAAAGTGAATGATTTTGATCTAAAAGCTTTATGTGACCTTGATAGTAGTGCTTTTATTATGCCTAGAAAGATTTATGAAATGCTTGATTTGCCACCATTGGATGATTGTTATTTAAATGTCCCACTTGATGATAATGCTAAAAAGAAACTCATGGGGAGTATTAATGATGTTTTTATTATGGTTAACAATACCTATGTCCCCATTGATTTCTATGTTTTGGATGTTGAATGCAATGCTTCTTGTCCTATTACTTTGGGAAGACCTTTTCTGAGAACTGTTGGTGCCATTATTGATATGAAAGAAGGCACCATTAAATATCAATTTCCACTCAAGAAAGGTATAGAACACTTCCCTAATAAGATAGATAATATTCCTTTTGCCTCTCCAATTAAAATAAAATTTTCTCTTAATGCTTCTTCATTTGAGAATACTTGATTGTTTTCTTGCTTCCGATGCCTAACTTAAAGGCGTTAAAGAAAAGTACTTATTGGGAGATAACCCAAAAGTTTTAATTGAGTCTTGGAAGTTATTGCTTAAGTAACAACCTCTCCTTATAATTTTTGTGTGGTTTTTGTGCCAAGAGTAACCTCTAATGAGAGAGAAGTAATGCTTGGGAAAGTTGCTATCCCAAAACAGATTTTTGTGCTTCGCTGTAAAAATTCGTGAAACATCTCTGTACGTCGGTTTGAGCTGAAATTATTTGTGCTTCTTCCCTAGGTTGTTATCCAACTTTCGTTAGTTCAACACCTTTCGATTTGAGCAACACAAGGTCTTCAAAAAAAATGGTTTTTACCTGCTGGTCTGTTTTGACAGATTTCTACCATTATTTACATTTGCCTCTTAATCTCTTTCTCTTTCAGTTCTCTTTGATCATTTGAACTTTTTAAAGGAACTGCTACAGTAGCTTGTGTTTTAATGGAAGTTTTACTTGTGTTGGAACTGAACCAAAAGACTTATTATCTTGAGTACACTAATGTTGCTAATGAAGATTGTGTGAAGTTTTGTATGAAGGAAATTTTGAAGTGTAGGGAAGAGTACTGTGATAAGATGAAGAATGGAAAAAAGCTTAAGCTTGGGGATGCCACCCGTGTCACCCCAAGAAATATCCAAGAAGTACAAGCGTCAAAGCTTGGGGATGCCCAAGGCATCCCCTTCTTCATCAATAAAAAATCTCAGGTTTCTTCCAAACACTTCATTTTTATTATTTCATGCACAATTGTGTTATTCTTGGAGTGTCTTCGTTTTTGTTTTTGGTTTTTGTTTGCTTAGTTTTCTTAAATAAATTGGTTGGACCCCCTCATTCATGCATTAGTTTTCAAATAAAGTTGATTTGGATTGGAAAATAGTAGAAAAGTTCATGCTTAAGTGGTAAAAAGGAGCTTGTTTTTTACTGTGGCTTAGACCTTATCATGTCATGCTTGATATTGTTTTGGCTTTATGCTTAGTGATTTTTTCTGTAGCATGACATGTTATAAACAATTGAGATTGCTTAATGTTCCTTGAAAGAATCATGCGTTGTTTTAGCATATTAAAGAATAGTACTGTGGTATTCTCCTTTGATGCTTTATTTGGGTTGACTTGGCGCATGCTCACACCATGTTAAGACTATCGCAAGTCACCATAGCCTCTATGATCCTTTAGTTTTCGACTTGTAATATCACTTTATGCTTTATTTAATGATGTTTTGTCGCTTTGCATGATTATGGCCATTATTGTTGTCTTAGTTGGTCGCTCCCAGTCTTTTGCTAGCCTCCATAACCCAGTATAAGCTCCACTCCTGCATCCAACTCCAAATAAAACCAAGTTATTCCAAAGAGTCCACCATACGTACCTATTAGCATTTTTATTCCAAGTATATTCATATTTTTATCTACCTTCCGAAATAAACTTGTTATGTGAAAATTAGTGATTAAAGCTCTCACGAAATTGATGGCACACTTTACTTTTCTTGCCCCTAATAAACTTGAACCATTGTGTCATCTATGTTGTATATGCTTGCACTTATATGTTGGGGATTAGTAGAACCATGCTATCATGGGGAACACTTTCAACATTGCACTTGTACATTGTACCCAGTTGATATCATGCTCTTTTGTTTATGGATGTCGTCGGTGTGAAATGAAAGGGGAGCTTGTAAGTGCATGGAGTTATGTATGTGTGTTAGATAAACGCCTGGGCCGCTGGTCTAATCCATGCCTAATCATGGTGGAAACCTGCAGCGTAACCATAATGAGCAATCTATGAAGCATTCTTCTTATAAAAAAGATAGATAGAGATTGAGAAAAAAGAAAAAAAGATGAGAAAAGAGGAAAGAGAGAAAAAAACACCATTTTACCATGGTAAATAAGAAGATGCTGAGATGCTTATTGTCTGCTTGCCTTGTCATTTTGATATGGGGATTCTTCCGTATCATCGGGCAAGGGGTATCCCACTGGCGGTTCTCTATGATACACATGTACTTACTATGACAAGAACTTACCGGTAACTAAACTTGAGTAGCATGAGGAGCGACCCTCGTATTCAAGGGACATGAGATTGCCAACTTATACTTTGTCAAGCATATACTCCATAGTTTGTTCACTTTAACCTTAATCACTTCAAGATGCTTATGATAGGGGCAATGAGAGCTGAAAGCTAATAAGTACCATAATTTTTGGAAGCTCTTTATGAGACTCTAATCCCTGCTTCCTTCTATGAAGGCCTTTCTTTTACTTTTATGTTGAGTCTCCATCTTCTATCTTCAAGCACCTATTGATAGAGCATAGTAGCCATTCTTAGTTTAATGTGCATTGTTCCAAGACTTGTTGATTGATGCATAACTTTGATATTGCTTGTTCTTAAACTATTTGTATCTAGTCACCCTTATGAACTTTGAAGGTGTCCTATGCATTTATGTTTTGCTACACTATGAGGGACAAGCTGAATACCATTCTCATTATGCTTTCTATATGTGGAACAAACAAACGTCTTGCAAAGCATTGTTATTCATGAATCTTTTGTTTTTACCTTTTATGCTACAACATAGTTGCTATGTCTTATTGAAAGAACTATATCTTTCATGCTATGTTAAAGTACTATGATCCTAGCTATCAATGTTTTATAAATGCCTTGATCAAGATTATGATGGTGCATGTCACCTCAAAAATCATTCTTTCTTTTTATCACTTACCTACTCGAGGACGAGTAGGAGTTAAGCTTGGGGATGTGATACATTGCAATTGTATCTATAATTTTTGATGTTCCATGCTTGGTTTTATCTACTTTCTTATGTTTTGTCCACACTTTGGAGTACTTTTCATATGATTTCTTGGACTAACCTATTAACAAGAGCCAAAGTGCCAGCTGCTTGTTTTCTGCTGTTTTTTTTCCAAGAAGTCAGAAAATGAATATTCTCGAAATTGGACGGGAGAAAAGCCAAAGTTATTATTTTACCGGGGGACACATGGAGCCAGAAATACGAGACGGAGAAGGGCCACAGGGAGGCCACACCACCTGGTCGCGTGGCCAGGCTTGGCCCGCGCCAGGGGGTGGTGTGGCCAGCCTGGGCACCCCCTCGGCCTCTCCTTCCGCCTATATATTGCCTCTGATACGGTAACCCTAAAAGACCAATCAAAATTCCACGAAAGAGTATGTAGCCGCCATCATCTCCATCCCTAGATCGGGAGGGATCTGAAGCTCTTCCCGGCACCTTGCCGGAGGGGGGAATTCACCCCAGAGTCCTTCTTCATCATCATGCAAGCCTCCGATGTGATGTGTGAGTAGTTCATCTCTAGATTACGGGTCCATGTAGTAGCTAGATGGCTGGTTCTCCTCCTTTGTGCTTTCATGTTTAGATCTTGTGAGCTCCGTTCATGATCCGATGGATATTGAGATGCTATTTCAGATTGATTATTGATTCTATCATGTCTTTGTTATTTGAGATCTTGCATGCTTTCTGTTGTTAGTAGCTATCTTGGCCAAGTAGATGCTAGCAACTCCAAGAATTAGTATTTATGCTCGATAGTGGGTTCATGCCTCCGTAACTGGGAAGTGATAGAAATCTCTAAGGTACTAGATGTGTTGTTGCTACTAGGGAGAAAACAACAATCCTTTGTTCATAGAACAATCGTATTGTTTACTTTACACACAATTCGTAATGCAATAATCTGTTGCTTGCAACTTAATACTGGAGGGGGTTCGGATGATAACCTGAAGGTGGATTATTAGTCATAGATGCAGTTGGATGGAGGTCTATGTATAATGTTGTAATTCCCAATCAAGTCTCAAAGGAGTCAAGATTATTAGTATATGCTTGTATGCTTTCTCGATGTTTGTCAATTGCCCCGCTGTAATTTGTTCGCCCAGCATGTTATCTATCTTAAGGAGAGCCACCTCTAGTGAACTATGGACCCTGGTCCTTTCTTTTACATTCAATCTACAATCAACTGTTTACTGCTTTGTGTTTACTTTCTGCAAACTTTTACTTCCTTCCATTCAATACGTTTAATCCTTTGTTTTTAGCAAAACCGGTGAGATTGGTAACCTCATCGTAAGTGGGGGGCAAAGTTCTGTGGTTGTGTTGTGCAGGTCTCCATGTTGCTACTAGCACTAGTAGTGCGCCCTACCAAGGCTCATCTAGCAACACCTTTGGGGAGTTTCCTTGCTCCTACTGGATTGATAACTTGGTTTCGTACTGAGGGAAAACTTGTTGATGTGCTCATCATACCTTCCTCTTGGGGTTCCCCAACGAGCTCGATATATTTTGGGCCATCAAGCTCTTTTTCTGGTGTCGTTGCCGGGGAGTCAAGGACATCTTCACAAGGGGAGTCCCTCATAACCAATCTCTTTACTTTGTTATTTTTGTTTTCTTTATCAAAAACACAAAAAAATTAGTTTTACGAGTTTGCTTTCTTTATTAAAAAACACAAAAAAATGACTACCCTTGAAAACACTAAGTTGTGTGACTTCACTAGCACCAACAACAATGATTTTATGAGCACACCTATTTCTCCACATGTTCCTGAAGCTACTTTCTTTGAGATAAAACCTGCTTTACTCAATCTTGTTATGAGAGAACAATTTTCTGGTATTGGTAATGAAGATGCTGCTGCTCATTTAAATAACTTTTTTGAAATTTGTGAGATGCAAAAGCATAGGGATATAGATGGAGATATTATTAAGCTTAAATTGTTTCCTTTCTCTTTGAGAGGAAAAGCTAAAGAGTGGTTGAATTCCTTAACTAGGAATAGTATTGATTCTTGGACTAAATGCAAAGATGCTTTCCTTGGAAAATACTACCCTCCTGCTAAGATTATATCTACAAGAAGTGAAATAATGAAGTTTAAACAATTTGATAATGAACATTTTGCTCAAGCTTGGGAAAGAATGAAATCATTGGTAAAGAATTGTCCCACTCATGGACTGACTGCTTGGATGATCATCCAAACCTTTTATGCAGGATTGAACTATTCTTCAAGGAACCTATTAGACTCTACTGCTGGAGGTACCTTTATGACCATTACTTTGGGTGCTGCAACTAAGCTTCTGGATAATATGATGGTTAACTATTCCGAATGGCATACTGAAAGAGCTCCACAAGGTAAGAAGGTAAATTCTATTGAGGAAACCTCCTCCTTGTGTGATAAGATTGATGTTATTATGTCTATTCTTGTTAATGGGAAATTCCATGTTGATCCAAATAATGTTCCCTTAGCCTCTTTGGTTGCTCAAGAAGAGCAAGTTGATATGAACTTTATAAGAAATAACAATTTTAGCAACAATGCCTATAGGAATAATTTTGGTAACAACAATTATAAGACATATCCTCCCAACAATGGTAATGCTTATGGAAATTCTTACAACAATAATAGGAGTGCTCCCTCTAAACTTGAAGTTATGCTTAACGACTTTATTATTAAACAGACTGCTTTCAATAAAACTATTGAGGAAAAACTCTCTAATGCTGAAAGAAATATAGCACCTTGGCTGAAGATCACTACAAGAAATATGTTGACTAGTGACCTTTTCTTAACGACCATGGATTTTTTGGTCATAGATCTATGACCATTCCGAACCAGTTGGTCGTAGGGAATTTGGGAGGGTCCAAACCTTGAAAAATAACGACCAATTTTGTCAAAAAAGTCATAGTGCCCTAACACGAAATGGTCATAGATGGATATGACTACTCTAAGCCTTTTATCTAGGAGACTACGACCAATTTATTTGGTCATATCATATAACAAAAATATATTCTAAAGTACAAAGTGGGTGACTAGACCGCCACCTAAGCAATTCGTCTATGTGTCATGTTACATGGCCATTTGCGTGGGGTCTATATGTCTATGTGGTACCATGAGGGCAGCGGAAAATTAGGAAAAAGTTTCAAGCCGCGAGGACTTGAACCAACGACCACTTGATCTTGCTCAGGGACCCTGACCACTCGACCAACACTTCTTCACATACACAAACAACACATGCTCCTTTTTGTATATACCGAACACACTCGAAATTAAAGGGAAAAAAAGGAGGCCGCGGGAGGTCAAACTAGCGACCTCCGCTCCTTCACTAGCTATGCTAACCAATGTACCACGCTGGGTTTCAGTGAACAATATGCGCACACGACCAATTAGTGTATCACTAGTCGGGTGGGCTTGGGCCTCGGGCAAAATTTGAGCTCTGGCTTGACGCTGCTTCAGCTGTTACCTGGGCCAGCCTTGGGCCAATGGTGGGTGGCATGCCAGCACCCATAGTTTGCTAGGATGGGCTATCTGCCTGGAGGGTCGGCCTAGCCGGGCGCCTCCAGCTTATTTTTTTCTTTAGTCTTTGCTATATTCTTTTGTATCTTTTTATTCATAACTTCAAATTTAGTCAAATAAAATTTAGTGAACTTGTAAAATTGCATCGGATCTCTGAAGAAACATCATATTGTGAGATTAAAATTGATTTTTCAAAAAATCATGAGCATTGGATCATGTAGCTGTAGTTCAAACCGGACCCACTTCCTACCGATTCGGTAGACATTTGTCTTTTTCGCCATGGGTGGACAGAAATGTTTGAGATATCCAACTTGCGACATTGTCAATGTAAGGTGGTCTAGTATTTTTGAAAAATATGGTGGTAGCATTTTGAATTAACCATTTGGTGGTTGCTTCACAAAACGCCCTATTTTTGGCACTCGGAAAATGGAAAATGCTTTTCCGTGTGACAAAATGGAAAACTTCCTCCTGCAATATTGTTCTCCATCACAAAATGCCATGATTCTAGCCATAACATTGGTCATTTGGCCTAAAGGCCATGAAACCTCGAACATGATAGGTCATTTCTGTGAAGGTTTTTTCGGGAAACTTGCAATATACCAAGTTTGGTATTTTCCCTTGAAACTATGTCACATAATATGACGTCACATGAAGGATTTACATTGTTCGGGAAATTTTTGAATTTCTTATGCGTGTTTCAAATTTTTTTCGTTTCAAATTATGATCAAAACGGCGGACATGAAGATAGCGGATGAGCCTCGCTAAACTTGCACTACATCTCTAAAGAAACATCATATTTTGTGTCTAAAAATGATTTTTGCAAAAAATCATGAGCATTAGATCATGTACCTATAGTTCAAACCGGACCCACTTCCTACCGATTCGGCAGGAATTTGTCTTTTTCGCCAGGGGTAGACAAAAAGGTTTTAGATACCCCATTTGGGACATTGTTCATCTAAGGTGGGTCTATTATTTTTGGAAAATAGGGTGGTACCATTTTGAAACTATTATTTGGTGGTTGCTTCACAAAACGCCCCGATTTTGGCACTTAGAAAATGGAAAATACTTTTTTCGTGTGACGAAATGGAAAACGTCCTCCTGCAATATTGTTCTCCATCACAAGATGCACGCGGGTGCACAATATGGAGACATTATCACAAACTATGACGTGATTCCAGCCATAACATTGGTCGTTTAGCCTAAAAGCCATGAAACCTCGAACATGATAGGTCATTTCTGTGAAGGTTATTGGGGAAACTTGCAATATACCAAGTTTGGTATTTTCCCTTGAAACTATGTCACATAATACGAAATTACGCGAAGGATTTACATTGCTCGGGCAATTTTTGAATTTCTTATGCGCGTTTCAAATTTTTTTCGTTTCAAATTATGGTCAAAAGGGTGGGCATGAAGATAGCGGATAAGCCTCGCTAAACTTGCACTGGATCTCTAAAGAAACATCATATTGTGAGTCTAAAACTGAGTTTTGCAAAAAATCATGAGCATTAGATCATGTACCTGTAGTTCAAACCGGACCCACTTCCTACCGATTCGGCGGGAATTTGTCTTTTTCGCCAGGGGTAGAAGAAAAGGTTTTAGATACCCCATTTGGGACATTGTTCATCTAAGGTGGGTCTATTATTTTTGGAAAATAGGGTGGTACCATTTTGAAACTATTATTTGGTGGTTGCTTCACAAAACGCCTTGATTTTGGCACTCGGAAAATGAAAAATGCCTTTTCCGTGTGACGAAATGTCAACACCCGGATTTTTAATCCCAGATGCCTGTTATGTCATCCATCGCAATCCCAGGATTACCATTTTTGCGAGACATAACAGATTGGATATCACAGTACATCATCCATTACAAACCATAAATAAGGTCTTACACCAATAAGGATCTCATGATCCAGTCTTAATACAACAAGCAGCGGAATAAATATAAAGCATAGAAGTGGGGTCCATCTTCAGGGGCACAGGCAATGCTGACGAAGGCAGATAGTCCTAGTTATCATAGCTGTCCTGCTGGCCATCATCTTGGTAGTCTCCTTCATAGTCTGGCCATGAGAATAGCCAGGGACAAAAGCCATGAGTACTCTTTAAGTACTCGCAAACTACCACTAACAAGTAGTATAGTTCTAATGTAATGTGCTAACTCTAAGTTTAACTATAAAGTTAAGTTTGAAACCTATGCTAAGTTCAGAAACAAAGAAAGAAAAAATAAAGTTCTACAATCACTTAAGTTGGGAAGCTAGTGTCATAATCACAACCCTGTTGTGGTTAAGTCAAGATTCATCATTCATTTCATAAGTTATTTGGAAAACCTCTGACAACGAAACAGTATGGCCACTCCAACTGTCCATAACCGCGGACACGGCTATTCGAATAGTTTGACACTCTACAGAGGTGGTACACTTTCACCACAAGATTCGATCCATCTGTTAGGGATAACCCTGAATCATCATACTTAGTATGCAGATAATCAAACATAACATTTCCTTTACACACCCTAGTATAAGCACCTCTCCTATGAGCATGGCCTCCCAACCATGACCATCTGTCATCTTGGGCACTGCATAGGTGGACAACATTGAGAGGTAGCCTCAGCTCAAACCTCTCCCTCGAGGGAACTAGTACTAATGCATATAAACTTCTGGCTAAGCCTTACCCAATAAAGGTATTGTGGTTGTACGGTAAGTTTGGAATGGTATCGCATCCGAATACAACCATCAGTTTTGTAAAAGGGTCAAGGCTCATGCCTCAACATTTTCATCGTCATAAACCATTTGTGTTTCTCAACACAAGTCAAAACATTTCAATAGAATGACTCATCATTCCAAGGTTTTCACAATTCATTTTCACCAAGTGTTCCCATCTAAAGTGACTCAAGTTTTGACTTAGCTCTAAGCTACTAAGTTAAGAGTGCTCACTAAAGGGGGATGCTAAGATCAATCTCAAGCCATAGAATGACATCTAAGGTTATCTAGATAGGTCAAGTTTTATACTTTTTATGCTACCTTCAAAACAAGTAAGGGACTTTGGTAAAGTAAAGGAAGTAAAAGCTTGGAAATAAAACTTGGGTTAGCTAGATAGTCAAGGTGGTATAACCAAAGCATGCTTAATGCATCTTGCTTAATTTCTCTAGCTTAATTCTAGCTTGCTAACAATAGCTTGCCTTGGTTGGTGAAGTGGTTGAACTTTTCTTCCTCCTC
This sequence comes from Avena insularis, assembly GCA_023614405.1. Lineage (NCBI taxonomy): Eukaryota > Viridiplantae > Streptophyta > Magnoliopsida > Poales > Poaceae > Avena > Avena insularis. The sequence goes on along the minus strand of CM042696.1, from coordinate 368,495,971 downwards.
CTCTTGGTAGAACTCCTACTCCTCGAAAGCTTGGTCGGTATTATCGTCTATAAATACATACGGAGTACACAATCACCAAAAAATACTTAACTAGGCTACTTAGCATTCTAAGGCACACATTTGATGATCTATTATCATCACTAGCATCACAAGATTTTATTAACTAGTTTCATTCTTTTTATCTAAGAAAAGTAATTTCTACTCATTGAAAATAACTAAGATTTAATATTCACTACTTAAAATATGGGATCATGTGGACACATGTCATCACCGCATATTCTAACATGTGGGAATGTGATTTAAGGGTTGGATTTTATTAACTAGTTTCATTCTTTTTATCTAAGAAAAGTAATTTCTACTCATTGAAAATAACTAAGATTTAATATTCACCACTTAAAATATGGGATCATGTGGACACATGTCATCACCGCATATTCTAACATGTGGGAATGTGATTTAAGGGTTGGATCATATTTACTTAAGTTTAAGTTTATTATTTAATGATTTAAAGTGACTAGAAATGCCTATATAGCAATATTTTGGTACTAGTCCAAGGTCACTGCATGTAAACCTTAATGTTATTACATATTCATATAGGTATGGTTAAATGTAATTTTTGAGAGTTGGAATCAACTCCAAAGCTATCATGGTTGATTTTATAAAAATGTTTGAATGTGCAAAAGCTTTCGTCTTGTTATTTTTACTAGGAGAGATCTCTAATTCTAATTGAATTAAATCCAATGGGCTTGGGTAGATATTTTCAGTAGCTTTCTAACAAAATTGGAATCACTCCATTTGGATTTGTCAATCTCTCTGAATTGATTTTCAAATTAAGGGACATAACTAGGTTCAAACTAAATAAGAAAAATCTAGATTTGAATTAACTGGGTCGCGCGGGAAGGTAAATGGGCCAGACCAGTGGCGTCCCGTGTACAGTAGAACGGCTGTGGGGGTCCACGGTCAGCTCTCTTACACGTGGCTGCAGGCGATGTGGGCCGTTAGATTAGAAGGGGAATCTACGGCTGAGAGGTGTCGTCTACGGCGAATAGTTCGCCGGCGAGGACAAACCCTACCGGCTCGGTGGGGAAGCTCAGGGGGCATACCAGGGCTCCAGCTATGGCGGCGATGGGGGAAATCGAACGTGCTGTCGACGCTGGCTCGAGGTGGTGGTGGCAGCTCCGGGTGGATTTAAATCGGCGCCTTCTCCTCCTCTGCAGCGGGGTTCTCCGGCCAAATTCCGGCAAACAAGTGCTCGAGCTGCTCCGGATAGAGGTGGGGAAGGACCAGTGAGGAGAGGGGAGTGGAATGGTGTGAGTCTTTGGTGCTGGGGAGGGCTCCTTTTATAGGCGCGGCTGAGCGGCAGAGAAGCATGGGCGGTGCTACTGGACGGCGCCAACGAGCTAGAGGCATGGGTGGTGCGCTAGGACGGTGGGCGGTGACCTGGCGAGTGTCACGGTGGTGCTTGTGCAGTGGTTTGCGGTCGGGGAAAGTGAAGAGCGTGGCGCGCCTAAGTCTCTGCCGACGGCGAGTTTTACGGCGGCCGGCGACTACAGGGCACGATCGTGGGATTGGGCATGTCCGTTAGCTTGCTAGGCCGGTGGGGATCGTGTAGACAGGCGTCTGGAGCGAGGCGAGATCTGGCTACGCGGGGACAGGGCGCGCTCTGCGGGCGGTGTCGGCATGGTCGACAGGATCCGGGCGCGGCGGTTCCTGGCCGTTCTGGTCGCTTTCCTCAGGCTGGGGCTAGTTGGACGGTGGAGTTGGACCACGGGCTACCTCTAAGACATGGTGGATGGCGCTGGCGGCGGCTGTAGCGTGCTGTGAGGTGAGGTGCCCAAATGGGGGCTCGGCCTTAATGGCCATCACCATTTGGTCGTGGCATAGTGTGTGGCTGGGCTAGAGAGGGGTAGGGGGAGTAGTGGTGGGATTTTGGTGGCAATGTGGGGGACAAGTTTGGCCAGAACACTGCTCAAATAGTGAATTTGGTTTTTGTTTGAATTCTGTCCACCAAGTGTTTGTGAAAATGGCCGAAATAAATCAAGTTTGGAATTTTTGGATGAATTTTGGTGGAGTTGCTAGACACATGCTTAAGCCTCTATGGTTGCTTGGGTTTTGAAATTGGAGCTCATTTGAGTGGTTTTTGAAATAGTGTGATCTTCTCATATGAACTACATTCAATTTTCAAATGCCATTTAAAATTAGTGTTTGAAAGATTTTGGCAGATCACAAGGTGGGCCTTGGTACATCATTACATGTACTAGAAAGGGGTGCAAAGATCCACATTTGTTTCTGTTAAGAATTGAGTTCTAGGAATAGCCAATGTAGGCATGTTGATTAAAATGGAACAAATGACCATTTGGTTATTTTATTCATTTTGATTTGTTTTTCTTTGGGATTTGTTTGGGAATGATCTAGATGATGTTTATTTCACCTAAGAATCATTTTACAAGCAATGGATCACTTAATCATGGCTATTAAAAACTCCTATTTAAATGCACACACATATGAATGCTTTAATAATTTTAGTTGGAAAAGTTTTTGTTAACCCTAATTTTGATGACTTGGATCTTAATAACCTTGGATTGAAGTTTTGGGATGTTACAAACCTTTCCCCCTTAAAAAAATCTCGTCCCGAGATTTACAAAAGAAAACTAGGAACGAAAGAGATCTAGGAACTCTATCCTAATGTAATCTTCTCGCTCCCAAGTGGCTTCCTCTTCGGTATGGTTACTCCATTGAATCTTGAGGAACTTGATACTCCTAGTTTTGGTGGTTCTGTAAGCTTCTTCCAAGATGTGGATGGGCACTTCATGATACGTCAGGTCATTGTTGATCTCCACCGCTCTGTGATCGATGTTCTTGAAAACTTCAGTCTTCTCTGGCACTTCCAAACATTTGCGAAGTAACTAGATATGGAACACATTGTGGATGGCTGACATCTCTTCAGGCAGTTCTAGTTGATATGATACTTCTCCTCGATGATTCAGAATCTTGAAGGGTCCGATATATCTGGGGGGCTAACTTTCCTTCTAGACTAAAGCGTTGGGTTCCCTTCAATGGTGAAACCTTGAGATACACAAAATCTCCGACATTGAAGGTCAGATCTCCCCTTCTCTTGTCAGCATAACTCTTCTGTCTGGATTGGGCGGTCTTGAGGTGCTCATGGACTTTGTGAACTTTCTCTTCGGCTTCTTGAAGAATGCCGGGTCCAAAGATCTGACTCTCCTACTTGACACCAATTCAAAGGGGTACGTCACTTTCTTCCATATAGGAACTCAAATGGTGCCATTTGCAAACTAGCTTGATAAATGTTGTTATATGATAATTCTGCAAAAGGAAGGCAGTCTTCCCATTTTGATCCATACTCTAACACACAAGATCTTAACATATCTTCTAGGATCTGGTTGACTCTCTCAGTCTGTCCATCTGTTTGCGGGTGATAAGCGGTGCTGAAGTTCAACTTGGTTCCTAATCCTTCCTGAACTTTCTGCCAAAATCTCGAGGTAAACTGGGTTCCTCGATCTGATACTATGGTCTTGGGGGTTCCATGCAGACTAACAATCCTAGCAATGTATAGTTCTTCTAGCTTCGAACTCTGGTAGGTTGTCTTGACAGGTATGAAGTGATCTACCTTGGACAGTCTATCAACTATGACCCAGATTGAGTGATTTCCTGTACTGGAAGTAGGCAAACAGGTGATAAAGTCCATTCCGACGGAATCCCATTTCCATTCCGGAATCTGCAATGGTTGCAACAATTCTGCGGGTCTCTGATGTTCTGCTTTGACTCTTTGACAGATGTCACACTTGGCGATGTAGCTTCCGATTTCTCTCTTCATGTTGTGCCACCAAAATTGCTCTTTCAGGTCTTGATACATCTTCGTTCCTCTGGGGTGGATAGAATAAAGAGTATCATGAGCTTCCTTCATGATAACTTGCTTCAGCTCCGAATCTGCTGGCACATAGATATGGCCTTTGTACCACGGAACTCCTTATTCGTCTTTCGTGAATCTAGGTACCTTTCCTGTACCAATACGATGTTTGATTCCGTCGATACTTTCATTCCCCTTCTGGGCTTCCTTGATTTGGCTAATCAATGTGGGTTGAAGTTTAATGGTAGCTAAAAATCATTTACTGACTAGCTCAGTCCTAAACTGCTCCAACTCATCATACAAACTAGGCTGCTTCTCCTTGATCATGGTGTTTAGCCTACAAGGCAATCTGCTAAGAGCATCCTCTACCACATTGGCTTTGCCGGGGTGATAGTGAATGTCAAGGTCATAATCCTTGATTAACGCTATCCATCTCCTTTGCCTCATATTCAGCTCCTTCTGAGTGAAAATATACTTCAAGCTTTTGTGATTTGAGTAAATCTCACAGCGATTACCCATCAGATAATGATGCCATGTCTTCAATGCCAAAACTACGACTGCTAATTCAAGATCATGGGTCGGATAGTTCTGCTCATGCTGCTTCAGTTGTCGAGACAGATAAGCTATGATTTTGCCTTCTTGCATCAATACACATCCTAGACCAATCTTGGATGCATCACAATATACATCAAACGGCTTCTTGATGTCTGGCATGATTAATATTGGGGCTGATATCAATCTCTTCTTCAACTCCTGGAAACTGGCTTCACATTTTTCCGTCCATTCAAACTTCTCGTCCTTCTTCAAAAATTGGGTCATGGGTCTGGCGATGCTCGAAAATCCTTCGACGAACTTGCGGTAGTATCCCGCTAATCCGAGGAATGCATGGACTTGGGTTTGAGTGGTTGGGGATTCCCATGCTTCGACATCTCTGATCTTGGCGGGATCAACAGAGACTCCTCCGGCAAACACAATATGTCCTAAGAATCCTACTTCTTTCAGCCAAAACTCACACTTGCTGAACTTGGCATATAACCGATGCTCTCTCAGGGTTTCTAGGATGATTCTGAGATGTTGCTCATGCTCTTCTTCTGACTTGGAATAGATAAGGATATCGTCGATAAACACAACTACAAACTTATCTAGGAAATTCATAAAGATCTTATTCATGAGATTCATGAAATAAGCAGGGGCATTGGTTAATCCAAAAGACATAATCGTATACTCGTATAAACCATAGTGAGTAGTAAAGGCGGTCTTCGGAATATCCGTTGCACGAATCTTAAGTTGGTGATAACCAGTCCTAAGAGCAATCTTTGAGAATACCTAGGCTCCAGTTAACTAATCAAATAGGTCCTCTATCTTTGGCAAGGGATACTTGTTCTTGATGGTGACGTCATTCAACTTTCTGTAATCTATGCACAAACGGCTGCCTCCATCTTTCTTGTCACGAATAACACTGGTGATCTCCATGGCGATGCGCTTGGTTGAATCAAGCCTGTTGTTAACATGGCATCCAACTGCTTCTTCAGTTCCACTAACTCTGAGGGGTTCATGCTATAGGGTCTCTGGGCTATGGGTCCGGTTCTGGGGATTAGTTCAATAATGAACTCAATATCCCTATCTGAGGGCATACCTGGCAATTCATCTGGGAATACGTCGGGGTATTCACAGACTACTCGGACTTGGTCTATGGTGGGTAGGGCTAGACTCTTGTTGCACTTGAATTGATGGGGTAAGGTTTTAGATATATGCTCTACCGTTACTCCAGAGCTACTGGTCATGGTGATGGCTTTCTTAGCACAGTCTATCATTCCTTTATGCCTTGACATCCAGTCCATACCTAGTACTACTTCCAATCCTTTGGTTCCAAGTACAATTAGGTTGGCATAAAAATTTATCCCATGTATTTTGATAGGCACGGCTTTGCAAATTTTTCTAACTTTTGTAGTTGATCCGGGGATTTGAACTATCATGACATGCTTCAGATTGGTTGGGTGAATCTTACTAGTGCATACAAATTCTTCAGTGACAAATGAATGCGATGCTCCCGAATCAAACAATACCCTTGCTAACACTGAGTTGACAGAAAACATACCCAGCACTACATCTGGCGCTTCTTGGGCTTCTTCGGTGTTCATGTGGAAGAGACGGCCGTTGCGGTTGTGAGGGTTCCCTGGGGCAAATCTTCTCCCTGGTTGAACACGACGCTGTTGTTGAGCTGGGGCATTCACATTGGCGGTGGCGGCAGTCTTCTTGGGACACTAATTTGAGTAGTGACCCTTCACTCCACACTCGAAACAGGTGATCTGAGATTTGTCTTTTGCTGCGACAGGCACAGCATTTCTGCCAGTTCTAGGTGTAGTATTGTTGTTGTTGTTGCTCTTGGGAGGGACACAGTTGAAATTTCTGGTGTTGCCAGGGTGGTTGTTGTTTCCACCGGACTTCACATTGCCTCCGCTACGGTTGGGGTAGCTTGGGTGAGACATTGGGGGTCGGTTGTTTCTTGGTGCATATCCTGGTGAGGGGTTGGGACGGTACTTCTGGTGACTGCTAGATCCAAATTGCTGCATCATACGACATTTGCGGTTGTCGTTTGCCTGGTTAATCTTCCCTTCCATCTGAATGGCAGAGTCGACTAGCTCTTCGAGATCCTCGAAGCGGATGTTGACGAGGATAGTCTGCATCTCATCATGCAGTCCGTTCAAGAATCTCTCCTTCTTCTTAGCTTCCGTGTTGATCTCATCAGGTCCATATCTAGCGAGTGACAGGAATCTGTCACGGTACTCCACCACCGTCATTCTGCCTTGCTTCAACTCTCTGAATTCATCCCTCATTCTGGTGACTAAGCCCTGCGACACGTGAGTGCGGCTGAACTTGATCTTGAAGGCATCCCATGTCATCACTTTCCCATGGTTCATCAGGCGGATACTGTTCCACCATGCTCATGCATCTCCTGCCAAGTAGTGGGTGGCAAAAGGAACTTTCTCATTGTCATGAACTCTGGCTACTTCTAGATTGTTCTCCATCGTCTGCAACCAGTCATCTGCATCTAATGGGTTCTCTGAAGTGCTAAAGATTGGGGGATTGGTATTCTAGAAGTTCTTCAGCTTTGATCCTTGATGATCCTGATTTCCATGCCCTTGGTTGTTGAGAGCCATCTGGGCAATCTGTTGCACTGTTGCTAGATTTGCTTGGCACTCTTCCCTGCTTGCTTCTCTGTCTGCGATGAGATTCTGCAAGATCTGCAGCATTGGGTCTTGCGACGAGCTGCTCCCTCCTTGGTTTCCACGAGTCATCTAAAGATTGAGGTAGATAAAGGGGTAAGAGGGAAAGTTCTAAGGTTCATGGTTTTGGGTATCAAGACTAAAACTTTGAGTTTGACTTAGGTTTTGTAACTAACTTCATTTCATTCATTCAAACAAGCACACGGTATAAACACACACCACAACAACAAAGGAAAACAGATGGTTTGAAGAACCATTCTGCGAGCTACGATACAGTGGGACCGATACATCTCATGCTACGACAGTTCTCTAGTGCATCTACTCATCGTTGATGAAGTCGGAGTCCTCATCGTCAGTGTAGAAGTCCACAGCGTCCTCCTCCAGGAAGTCATCATCATTGCTGAGGTAAGAATCCATGTCTCCTTGGATGTCTTCACCCTCCTCTTCTTCCTCCTTTGCTGCAAGCTGAGCTTCTTGCTCCTTGACGGTCTTCTCGAGGTCGGCCACCTTCTTGCAAAGACGGGCGATGGTGCGATCCTTCTTCTCGCGCTGGAGGCGAAGAGACTGCCGATCCTTGACTAGTAGTGAGAAAGTCTGGGCCTTCTGGGTGGCAATGGCACGGTTGTGGTTGGCGAACTCCCTAGCATTGTCCAACTGTAACACCCCGTCCACTCCTGGGCCCGGGGGGTGTCACTCCTGGCAGCTTAATAGGATATCTATACTAGCCCCACAGACCAACCCTAGTCTTTTATGTGCACTTTGTCCTCACTCGTGCGCACCCGGTTATCCACTTCGCGGTCGGTCACCCATCCTAGAATTGCTCTAGGCCAAGCACGCTTAACCTTAGAGTTCTTTTCGAATGAGCTTCCGAAAAAGAAGTTGCAACTTGTTGATATGGGTATCCTATCAATCCTATTAAGCCATGTGTCTGGATCTCACATACACCCACCCTTTAGAAGATCGATGCCCTCATCGATCAAGCACACCCCAGGAACGTTCCCTCTTGGCACGCGTCTGTGTGTCTAGTGCCGGCACATGTGCCATGTCGTGTCCACTACGGGCCACACGCGCCATGCTCCACATGTCCCGCCACTAACCCGCACACACCCGTGTAATCGCAAGGGTCGGCTCTGATACCATTTTGTAACACCCCGTCCACTCCTGGGCCTGGGGGTGTCACTCCTGGCAGCTTAATAGGATATCTAGACTAGCCCCACAGACCAACCCTAGTCTTTTCTGCGTACTATGTCCTCACTCGTGCACACCCGGTTACCCACTTCCCGGTCGTTCACCCATCCTAGAATTTCTCTAGGCCAAGCACGCTCAACCTTAGAGTTCTTTTCGAATGAGCTTCCGGAAAAGAAGTTGCAACTTGTTGATATGGGTATCCTATCAATCCTATTAAGCCATGTGTCTGGATCTCACACCAACTCCTTCTAGCGATCGTACAACAGGAAGTCAAGGTTCTCCACTTGACGCTTTAGCTCCGGGTGGCTTGGCATCTCCATTGGCATTCCCATGACGTTACGTCTTGCATAGTGAGCAAAACGGGTTCCCTGGGGTTGGTTGACGCTAAGGGCACATAGACGTGCGAGATCTTCATGCATTGCCCTGGCTAATCCATCTAGCCAGTTGTTCTCTCTCACGGAGAACTGGATTCTCCCGGACATTGGTGCTTCGATGCTTCCTCTAAGATCAGCGGTTACTAGCCACTGTAAATCTCATCCTAGGGGTCCTGGAAGTTGAGCTCCAAGAAACTCCGGATGTGGGTGTCCCAAGAATCTCCGACTGAATCAGATCCTCTCGAAGATCAGCTGACCTCCGTTTCCCAACTGGTAGAACTTGCTGAACTGAGTCTCCATCTACAAGAATTAAGGATGAGGAAATTAGTGAAGTGAGCAAGTGTGTCAAATTTTAAGTAGTAAAGTAAGGATTTTGAGGAATATGAATTTTTGAGAAAGAATGAATTCCCAAGGATAAGAGAGGAAATAGTTTTTCAAAAATACTCACTTTGGTCTTGAAACTAAGTTTTTGTTCGGACGTCCATTCTAACTAGGGTCTCCTATGGTCAGGATGGCTCTGATACCAACTTCTCAACACCCGGATTTTTAATCCCAGATGCCTGTTATGTCATCCATCGCAATCCCAGGATTACCATTTTTGTGAGACATAACAGATTGGATATCACAATACATCATCCATTACAAACCATAAAAAAGGCCTTACACCAATAAGGATCTCATGATCCAGTCTTAATACAACAAGCAGCGAAATAAATATAAAGCGTAGAAGTGGGCTCCATCTTCAGGGGCACAGGCAATGCTGACGAAGGCAGATAGTCCTAGTTATCATAGCCGTCCTGCTGGCCATCATCTTGGTAGTCTCCTTCATAGTCTGGCCATGAGAATAGCCAGGGACAAAAGCCATGAGTACTCTTTAAGTACTCGCAAACTACCACTAACAAGTAGTATAGTTCTAATGTAATGTGTTAACTGTAAGTTTAACTATAAAGTTAAGTTTGAAACCTATGCTGAGTTCAGAAACAAAGAAAGAAAAAATAAAGTTCTAGAATCACTTAAGTTGGGAAGCTAGTGTCATAATCACAACCCTGTTGTGGTCAAGTCAAGATTCATCATTCATTTCATAAGTTATTTTGAAAACCTCTGACAACGAAACAATATGGCCACTCCAACTGTCCATAACCGCGGACACGACTATTCAAATAGTTTGACACTCTGCAGAGGTGGTACACTTTCACCACAAGATTCGATCCATCTGTCAGGGATAATCCTGAATCATCATACATAGTATGCAGATAATCAAACATAACATTTCCTTTACACACCCTAGTATAAGCACCTCTCCTATGAGCATGGCCTCCCAACCATGACCATCTGTCATCTTGGGCACTGCATAGGTGGACAACATTGAGAGGTAGCCTCAGCTCAAACCTCTCCCGCGAGGTAACTAATACTAATGCATATAAACTTCTGGCTAAGCCTTACCCAATTCAGGTATTGTGGTTGTACGGTATGTTTGGAATGTTATCACATCTGCATCCAACCATCAGTTTTGTAAAAGGGTCAAGACTCATGCCTCAACATTTTCATCGTCATAAACCATTTGTGTTTCTCAACACATGTCAAAACATTTCAATAGAATGACTCATCATTCCAAGGTTTTCACAATTCATTTTCACCAATTGTTCCCATCTAAAGTGACTCAAGTTTTGACTTAGCTCTAAGCTACTAAGTTAAGAGTGTTCACTAAAGGGGGATGCTAAGATCAATCTCATGCCATAGAATGACATCTAAGGTTATCTAGATAGGATAAAGTTTTATACTTTTTATGCTACCTTCAAAACAGGTAACGGACTTTGGTAAAGTAAAGGAAGTAAAAGCTTGGAAATAAAACTTGGGTTAGGTAGATAGTGAAGGTGGTATAACCAAAGCATGCTTAATGCATCTTGCTTAATTTCTCTAGCTTAATTCTAGCTTGCTAACAATAGCTTGCCTTGGTTGGTGCTGTGGTTGAAGTTTTCTTCCTCCTCCTCTTGGTAGAACTCCTCCTCCTCGAAAGCTTGGTCGGTACTATCGTCTATAAATACATACGGAGTACACAATCACCAAACAATACTTAACTAGGCTACTTAGCATTCTAAGGCACATATTTGATGATCTATTATCATCACTAGCATCACAAGGTTTTATTAACTACTTTCATTCTTTTTATTTAAGAAAAGTAATTTCTACTCATTGAAAATAACTAAGATTTAATATTCACCACTTAAAATATGGGATCATGTGGACACATGTCATCACCACATATTCTAACATGTGGGAATGTGATTTAAGGGTTGGATCATATTTACTTAAGTTTAAGTTTATTATTTAATGATTTAAAGTGACTAGAAATGCCTATATAGAATTATATTGTTACTAGTTCAAGGTCACTGCATGTAAACCTTAATATTATTACATATTCAGATAGGTATGGTTAAATGTGATTTTTGAGAGTTGGAATCAACTCCAAAGCTATCATGGTTGATTTTATAAAAATGTTTGAATGTGCAAAAGCTTCTGTCTTGTTATTTTTACTAGGAGAGATGTCTAATTCTAATTGAATTAAATCCAACGGGCTTGGGTAGATCTTTTCAGTAGATTTCTAAAAAAATTGGAATCACTCCATTTGGATTTGTCAATCTCTCTGAATTGATCTTCAAATTAAGGGACAAAACTAGGTTCAAACTAAATTAGAAAAATCTAGATTTGAATTAACTGGGTCGCGCGGGAAGGTAAACGGGCCGGCCCAGTGGTGTCCATGACCTGAGAGAATGGTCGACAGAGGGGTCCACGGTCGTGGCTCTTCTGTGAGCGGTATGGTGTGGTCGCGGCAGCTCCTGGGGTGGACAAAATCGACGGCGCCTTCTCCTCCTCTGCAGCGGGCTTCTCCGGCCAAATTCCGGTGAACAAGTGCTCGAGCTGCTCCGGCTAGAGGTGGGGAAGGACCAGTGAGGAGAGGGGAGTGGAATGGTGTGAGTCTTTGGTGCTGGGGAGGGCTCCTTTTATAGGCGTGGCTGAGCGGCAGAGAAGCATGGGCGGTGCTCGCCGGTGACAACAGCAAAACGAGCTAGAGGCGTGGGCCGTGCGCTAGGACGGTGGGCGGTGCCCTGGCTAGTGTCACGATGGTGCTTGTGCAGTGGTTTGCGGTCGGGGAAAGTGAAGAGTGTGGCGTGCACTAAGTCTCTGCTGACGACGAGTTTTACGGCGGCCGGCGACTACGGGGCACAGTCGGGGGATTAGGCATGTCCGTTATCTTGCTAGGCCGGTGGGGATAATGTAGACGGGCGGCTGGAGCAAGGCGAGGTCTGGCTACATAGGGATAGGGCACGCTCTGCGGGCGATGTCGGCATGGTCGACAGGCTCCGGACGCGGCGGTTCTTGGCCGTTCTGGTCGCTGTCCTCAGGCTGGGGCTGGTTGGACGGTGGAGGTGGACAACAGGCTACCTCCAAGACATGGTGGATGGCGCTGGCGGCGGCTATGGCGTGCTGTCTCCATTGAGGTGCCCAAATGGGGGCTCGGCCTTAATGGCAATCACCATTTGGCCGTGGCACAGTGTGTGGATGGGCTAGAGAGGGGTAGGGGGAGTAGTGGAGGGATTTTGGTGGCAATGTGGGGGACAAGTTTGGCCAGAACACTGCTCAAATAGTGAATTTGGTTTTTGTTTGAATTCTGTCCACTAAGTGTTTGTGAAAATGGCCGAAAGAAATCAAGTTTGGAATATTTGGATGAATTTTGGTGGAGTTGCTAGACACATGCTTAAGCCTCTATGGTTGCTTGGGTTTTGAAATTGGAGCTCATTTGAGTGATTTTTGAAATAGTGTGATCTTCTCATATGAACTACATTCAATTTTCAAATGCCATTTAAAATTAGTGTTTGAAAGATTTTGGCAGATCACAAGGTGGGCCTTGGTACATCATTACATGTACTAGCAAGGGGTGCAAAGATCCATATTTGTTTCTGTTAAGAATTGAGTTCTAGGAATAGCCAAAGTAGGCATGTTGATTAAAATGGCACAAATGACCATTTTGTTATTTTATTCATTTTGATTTGTTTTTCTTTGGGATTTGTTTGGGAATGATCTAGATGATGTTTATTTCACCTAAGAATCATTTTACAAGCAATGGAGCACTTAATCATGGCAATTCAAAACAACTCCTATTTAAATGCACACACATATGAATGCTTTAATAATTTTAGTTGGAAAAGTTTTTGTTAACCCTAATTTTGATGACTTGGATCTTAATAACCTTGGATTGAAGTTTTGCGATGTTACACGAAATATAAAACTTCCTCCTACAATATTGTTCTCCGTCACAAGATGCACACGGGTGCACAATATGGACACATTATCACAAATTATGCCGTGATTCTAGCCATAACATTGGTCGTTTAGCCTAAAAGCCATAAACCTCGAACATGATAGGTCATTTCTGTGAAGGTTTTTTCGGAAAACTTGCAATATACCAAGTTTGGTATTTTCTTTTGAAACTATGTCACATAATACGACTCCACGCGAAGGATTTACATTGTCCGGGACATTTTTGAATTTCTTATGCGTGTTTCAAATTTTTTCGTTTCAAATTATGGTCAAAATGGTGGGAATGAAGATAGCGGATAAGCCTCGCTAAACTTTCATTGGATCTCTAAATAAACATCATATTGTGAGTCTAAAAATGATTTTTGCAAAAAATCATGAGCATTAGATCATGTACCTGTAGTTTAAACCGGACCCACTTCCTGCCGATTCGGCAGGAATTTGTCTTTTTCGCCAGGGGTAGACGAAAAGGTTTTTTCTTGCAATTAATATACCAAGTTTGGTATTTTTTCTTGCAACTATACCACATGATATGACACCATGCGAAGGATTTACCTTTTTTGGACCTTTTTGAATTTTTTATCCCCGTTTCAAACTATGGTCAAAACAGCGGGCATGAAGGTTCTTAGCTAGTGGATGAGCCTCGCTAAACTTTCATTGGATCTTTGAAGAAACATCATATTGTGAGTCTAAAAAAGATTTTTTCAAAAAATCATGAGCATTATATCATGTACTTGTAGTTCGAATTGGACCCACTTTCAGCCGATTCGGCAAACATTTGTCTTTTTCGTGAGGGGTGGACGGAAAGGTTTGAGATCCTCCGGTTCGGACATTGTCCATGTAATATGGTCTAGTATTTTTTTAAAAATGGGATGGTGCCATTTTAAAACTTTTATTTAGTCGTTGCTTCACAAAACACCCCAATTTTGGCACTCATAAATTGAAAAATGCCCTTTCTTCTGCCTTCCAATCAAAAGAGGGAAAATGCCCACGGATCGCCCTAACAAGCATATCTCAGCCGTTTGTGTGACCACCATCCAACGCCCAAAGATTCATCTCCTGCCTCCAAACCGCGTGCCTCCCCCCACCGGGCCACCACACAGTTTGGACATGAAATGATGGAAAGGCCCTAGAGTTCTGAAACTGGACACAAAAGTGATTTAGGGTAGTTTCATAAAAACGTCCACCCATCTAGATTGCGAGCGAAATCCTAACCTAACCCTTCACGCCCCGCTCGTCTTCTCTCCCCCAACACGAACCTACCATATCATGATCCACCTCCTCTCTCCCCTCCACCGCCGCCACCTCGAACCCATCTAGATCCTCTTCTGTCTCTGCCACCTCGAACCCATTCAGATCCCCTTCTATCGCCGCCGCATCCGCCCATCTCCCTCGCATCCTTGCCATCGTCCGCCGCTTTACTCGGCATCGACCGTCAACCCCGCGAGCTCCTCATCCTCTCGCTCCACCGCCGCTAGGTACTATGCCTCCCACGCCGCTACCCCTAAACGTCGTCGCTGTTGCACCGCATCCTCCCCATAGAATCCCCACGCCACTGCAAGAGGAAATGGCGACCGTGTCCTCCTGGATCCATATCCTCCCCATATAACCCTAACCGTATCTCCCCACCACGCGCGTACGTGCCTCCCTACACCCTAACCCGTCTCCCTCACTACGTCCCTCCCTCCACCCTCTCTCTACACTATCGCTGGAGCACATCGATCAAGTTGGAAGGTGCGGCGATCGAGGCGGTGAGGTGAATTCAGACGAGGAACCGACGATGTTGTCCTAGAGGTCGGACCATGAATCTACCGCGGCCCTCGCAAGTCCGGCTGCCCTACGGCCTGGCGCGAGATCCCGATTTGGAGCCGATCTGCCCGACCCCGACCGCTCTCTTCCCCTCATGCCCGACGCTGCGCTCCCCGACCTCTCCTGCCTCCCCGACCCAATTCTTATTGGCCTCTTCAGAGTAAGTGCTCCCTCCGATGATCCTCTTTATCCTTATTCCGTTTTATGTGGCTGATTTTAGTTCTCCAGTCGTGTAAAAAATAAGATAGAGCTCAAAGTCCCATAGAGATGTGCAATATAACCTAGGAGACAGTAAAACAATTATTTGTTATAGCTCAAGTCCTACAGATATGTATGAAAATCATCAGGTTAACATGATACTTTGTGTTCCATTGGGTAATTGCTATGATACTGGTACACCACTATCCAATGGATTAACATGAAACCAGGTTGGATTTTTACTTCTAGTACGTAGGAAAATCATGAGATCAATTTCTTCGTTTATCTAGCTTTTTGTTCACAAATCATGGAATAGTTGATATTTGTTTGTTGTTATATATACTGTTGTGTTTGTTGTTTTCTATTTAGCTTATGTGTAAATCGCCTATCCTGGGAACTTGTGATTTACGGTCTTAAACTAGTGAATTTGTGACGTGCTGCATGTTAATTAGTACGGGTGTGCAGGAATAATCATCAGTTACAGGTGTTGTCTGACGAATAAATGACTGCTCTCATTTTAACTAGGTCAAAATATTGCAAACAAGATGAACTTTGCAGTTTTGTTACTCTACTAAATATTTTGGATTCCTTGGTTTGTTTCCTACAGTATGCACGGATATATCTAAATATTTTTGATGGCTTGGTTTGTTTTCTACATTATGCATGGGTATCTCAATAAGAAAAGAGTATTTATTTGAGTTGGTAGTCTGATCCAGGTTGCTTGTTTGCTGTCGGTGTAGGATGAGCTGCAGCGGACCTCAGCATCAAAGAGCCCATGCGCCCTCACCATAGAAGCTTATCTTGGATTTACTCCATTCGAACCCTCTATTTTTCTCTTTATTGTTGCAATTTTATGTGGACTACTACTGTGATATGACTTGATCTTCTTGGCATAGCTACTTTTGTTAATTTGGCACTTTTCTGTTTATCTTGAGTACTAGACTATGGCCTGTTCAAATAGACGAACCAAATGTATATCAATATTAACTGTCCACTTGTGGTTTTGTGTTGTTTAGTTGTGAAGGAGCTCTTGGACTAAGAGGAAGTCGGTGAGAAGATGATCACAAGGCGGCTGTGCTGCCAAGGCCAGGGAAAGAAATTCAAAGAAGCTCGTAGAACCAATCAGCAAACAGCAGTGTTGCTCTAATGATACATTATTTAGATCATTTTGGTACTTCTGGAGTTGTTTGGAGGATTGCTCTATTTTGGTACTTTGGTGAACTGTGTTGGCCTAGTTATGTGTACTAGTTCTATAAACTAGTCATAAACCTGTGAGATGGATGTATGTATTTTTGTGAAACTACGAACCTATGATGATCTGCAACTATAAATTACTGCTATTAATATGTCCTGAGATTATTTACTGCTGATTTCATATGTGTTGTGCTGAGAAACATGCTAGAAAAAGGCCCAAATATTATTAGATCTAGTAAATGGGCTGTTAAAAGGCCTTGGCCCAATCGAATATCCAAAAAATAACATTAGAATTTCGAAATTTAAAATGATTTATAATGTAACAGGGCCAATGGTTAAAAGGAAATAGAATGCTAAAAGGCCAATATCCAAAATGAAAATGGACCGTAAAAAGGCCATGTGCTAGAAAATAGAAAGCCCAAAACGGAACAGAGTTCACTAAATAATGGGATGGTTTTTTGGGCCTGGCCTCTCTACAGAACTGAATAGGACTGGGCTGAATTTGCTGCCACGTTGGATGCCACGTGGGATTGGCTTACGTGGATAGGCCAAATTTCTCATGACCAAAATTTTGGTCATAGACTCTATGACCATCTGTTTTGGTCATAGTTGTCCATGACCAATTTAAAAAAAAGGTCCTTAGTTGTCTATAGTGACCCTCGGTATGTGACCTACTGATTTTGGTGATAGAAAGGTCATATATGAATTACTATGACCTTTCAATGACCAATATTTGGGGTCACTAGTTAGCACAATCCTTGTAGTGGCTTAATCTTCTTTGAATAAAATGGCTGCTAAACCTGAAACTATTGATAATCCTTTTGCAGCTACTAATGCCATACAAGTAAGAATTGATGAAAATGTTAGACTATTAGCTGAATTACATGCTAAGTGGGAAAGAGAAGATGAAATTACTAGAAACATTAGTGTTTCTACTATCACTACCACTAGTGTTGAGGCTAGTAATAGCTCTACTACTTTAGGTGATAATTATGATTTTGATCTTGATGGTTGTAATATCTCTGGAGTTATTAAGTTCCTACAAAAGCTTGCTAAAAGTCCTAATGCTAGTGCTATGAACATGGCCTTTACAAAACACATTACTGATGCTATCATAAAGATTAAAGAAGAAAAGATGAAACATAAAGCTTCTATTCCTATAAAACAAGAAGATGGTTGGGAACCCATCATTAATATGAAAGTGAATGATTTTTATTTCAAAGATTTATGTGATCTTGATAGTAGTGTTTATACTATGCCCAGAAGGATTTATGATATGCTTGATTTGCCACCACTTGAAGATTGTTATTTGAATGTCCCACTTGATGATAATGATAAAAAGAAACTCATGGGGAGTCTTGATGATGTTCTTATTATTGTTAACAATGCCTATGTCCCTGTTGATTTCTATGTTTTGGATGTTGAATGCAATGCTTCTTGTCCTATTATTACTTTGGGAAGACCTTTTCTTAGAACTGTTGGTGCAATTGTTGATATGAAACAAGGCACCATTAAATATCAACTCCCATTCAAGAAAGGTATAGAACACTTCCCTAAGAAGAGAGAGAAGATTTCTTTTGCCTCTCCTATGAAAACAAAATTTTCTCTTAATGCTTCTTCATTTGAGAACACTTGATTCTTTTTGCTTCTTATACCTAACTTAAAGGCGTTAAAGAAAAGTACTTATCGGGAGATAACCCAAAAGTTTTAGATGAGTCTTAGAAGTTATTACCTCTGTAATAACCTCTCCTTCAGTAATAACCGGTTCTTATCCTTTTTTTTGGTTTTTGTGCCGAGAGAAACCTCTAATGAGAGAGAAGTAATGATTGGGAAAGTTGCTGTCCCGAAACAGATTTTTGTGCTTCACCGTAAAAATTTGTGTAAAATCTTTGCAAGTCCTTTTGAGGCGTCAATTTTTGTGCTTCTGCCCCAGGTTGTTATATAACTTTCGTTAGTTCAACACTTTTTGATTTGAGCAACATAAGGTCCTTGAAAAAAATCGTATTTACCTGCTGGTCTGTTTTGACAGATTTCTGCCATTTTGTGCTTTTGCTTCTTGTTTGTTCCTTTTTGAGTTCTTTTGGGGAATTGAGCTTTTTGAGGGAAGTACTACAGTAGCTAGTGTTTTAATGGAAGTTTTATTGGTGTTAGAACTGAACCTAAAGACTTATTATCTTGAGTGCACTAATGTTGCTAATAAAGATTGTGTGAAGTTTTGTATGAAGGAAAAATTTCAGGTGTATGGAAGGAATGAGTAATGAGATGAAGGATGGACTAAAGCTCAAGCTTGGGGATGCCACGCGTGTCGTCCCAAGAAATATCCAAGAAGTACAAGCGTCAAAGCTTGGGGATGCCCAAGGCATCCCCTTCCTCATCAATAAAAATCCCAGGTTCCTTCCAAACGCTTTATTTTTATTGTTTCATGCACAGTTGTGTTGTTTTTGGAGCGTCTTCTTTTTCGTTTTTGTTTTGGTTTTTCATTTGCTTTGTTTGCTTAGTTTTCTGAATAAATTGGTTGGACCCATCTTTCATACATTGGTTTTCAAATAGTTTGGTTTGGTTTGGAAAAGAGTAGGAAAGTTCATGCTTATGTGTTAAAGATAGCTTGTTTTTGACTGTGGCCTATGCTTTGTCATGCCATGCTTGATGTTGTTTTGGCTTTATGCTTAGTATTCTTTGCTGTAGCATGACTTGTTATAAACAATTGATGTTGATTAATGTGCCTTGAAGAATCATGCATTGGTTTACCATATTAAAGCATAGTATTGTGGTATTCTCCTTTGATGATTTATTAGATTTGGAGCCATAATAATTATGGATAATTATTTATAAATCTGGATGATCAAGGTATATGATGTAGAAAAGGTGCATCGAGCATTTTCAACCTTGGGAATTGGAAATCCAACTTGAATTAGATGGAAAGCAAGGGGTTGGGGATCTAGGGTGATGTTATTTTTATACCACCAAAACCTTGTTGGATCTTGGAGCTCAGATCTCGCCTTGATGCAAGGGATAGAAGGATGGTTATACCAAGTCATATATATGGTCATGGTAGAAGGAGTTTGGTCTGGTTACATTTGAGGTGGTCTGGAAGTGATGGCAAACTTTGTTGAAAATAAGCTGCCAAACCAGATGGGTCATGATGCCCTATAAACCATGTTGGTTTAGTAAGAACAAAGATCCACTTGGAACAAGTGAAGTAGATTCTGATATACCTATATGAGGAGAACAAAACCATGCAAAGAGTTGGTCCATGGAAGGTTGGATGGTGGTGAGAGCATCTATCAAAGTAGGCATGTTGACTAGATTTGCAGGAATAGTTATTTTCTTGCCTGCAAAACCATCAAGAACAAGTGGGTTGGAGGATGATCTAACCAAGGGAAAAAGTGGTCCTTGGTATTCATTAGGATGGTTAACAAGATGGTTCAGATGCATTTTAAAAAATGCAGAAGGGTTGAGAAGGGAGGCATTCAAAAAGGTGATGTTGGAAATAGTTTTCCAGACTTAGCCAAATTTGGCAGATTTAGGGTTTTTTAATAGAGCAAGAGAGGGAGGTTTTTGATGGGTTGCAAAGTAACCAAGCATCATCAAGTTGATGAGGTTGAAGAGTATGTTGAGTAGAAGGGATCCATGCTTGATATTGGTCTTCATTAACTTGGAAGCTTCTGGAATTAGATCACTTCAGAGCTGATTTGGTTAAGGGTTTTAGATGATAACCTAGTAGCTAGAGATCATATCCAGATTTGTATTCTTGCTTAGGATGTGGTGATTTGGAAACATCTTGATCCTAGTGATGAGCTCCTAGAGTAGCTCATACTATCTCCTAAGCAAACAATCAAGCAGCAGATCAAGGCAACTCATCTTACAAACAAATCATCTACTACTAGGGTTACCATCAAGCTTAGCTTGAGGTAAGGATGGGCAATTTTGAAAGGTTGGAATTTGAGAAAGGTAATGTCCTTGGTACATCTACCAAGAGTATAGTTCAAAAGATTTATAAACGGCTTTGGAAAATTTGAGAGGTAAAAGAAGTTGAAGGTTCTGTCTTGAAAACATAAGGAGTTTATAGCTCTCCATAGTTTGATCAATAGAAGCTGCTAAAATAGTTGGTTTGCAAAGGCTTCTTGGCTCAGGTTTTGAAATGCCAGAACATTTGAGAATATGGAAATTAAGCCCAGACAGTTTTGGGAAGTAGATTTTGTCAATTGGTGTTGAGGTAAGGAGTATATCATCTAATACACATTCATATGCATAAGCATATCCAAACAACAAGCAAATACTTCAGCATTATACATGAAAAAGGTTTTGTTCCCCCTGATTTTTGCATTTTGGACAACTAATCAGGGTTGCTAAAATTGGGATGTTACATTTTGGGCCATCAGGATGTTGATACTATTGCAAATGTATCTATAATTTTTGATGTTCCATGCCTCTTTTATATCTACTTTCTTATGTTTTCTCCACACTTTGGAGTATTTTTACACATTTTTTGGAACTAACCTATTAACAAGATGCCATAGTGCCATTTGCCTATTTTCTGCTATTTTTGGTTCCAAAAAAGCCAGAAAATGAATATTCTCGGAATTTGACGGGACAAAAGCCAAAGTCAATATTTCACCGAGGGGAACACATAGCCAGAAGACAACACGGAGAGGGGCCAGGGGCCAACCACACCACCTGGCCGTGCGGCCAGGCCTGGCAGCGCCTGGGGTGGTGTAGCCGCCTCGGGCACCCCCTCGACCTCCCCTTTCACCTATAACAAGCCTCCGATACAGAAACCCCAAGGACCCGATCAAAATTCCACGAAAGAGTCTGTAGCCGCTGCCATCTCCATCCCTAGATCAGGAGGGATCTGAAGCTCTTCCCGGCACCCTGCCAGAGGGGATAGATCACCCTGGAGGCTTTCTTCATCACCATGCGTGCCTTCGGTGTGATGCATGAGTAGTTCATCCCTGGACTACGTGTCCATGTAGTAGCTAGATGGTCGGTCCTTCTCCTTTGTGCTACCATGTTTAGATCTTGTGAGCTCCATTCATGATCAAGATCATCTATTTGTAATCATACATGTTGTGTTTGCGGGGATCCGATGGATATCGAGATGCTATTTCAGATTGATTATTGATTCTATCATGTCTTTGTTATTTGTGATCTTGCATGCTTTCCGTTGTTAGTAGATATCTTGGCCGAGTAGATGCTAGCAACTCCAAGAGGCAGTATTTATGCTCGATAGTGGGTTCATGCCTCTAGTAATCTCGGGAAGTGACAGAAATCTCTAAGGTACTAGATGTGTTGTTGCTACTAGAGAGAAAACAACAATCCTTTATTCATAGAACGTACTTTACACACTTTGCTTAATGCAATTATCTATTTCTTGCAACTTAATACTGGAGGGGGTTCGGATGATAACCTGAAGGTGGATTATTAGTCATAGATGCAGTTGGATTACTGTCTATGTATAATGTTCTAATGCCCAATCAAATCTCATAGGAGTCAAGATGATTAGTATATGCATGTATGCTTTCTCGATGTTTGTCAATTGCCCCGCTGTAATTTGTTCACCCAACATGTCATCTATCTTAAGGAGAATCACCTCTAGTGAACTATGAACCTCGGTCCTTTCTTTTACCATCAGTCTACAATCTACTATTTACTATTTTCTGTTTACTTTCTGCAAGCAATTACTCTCTTCCACACAATACGTTTAATCCTTTGTTTTCAGCAAAACCGGTGAGATTGACTACCTCACTGTAAGTTGGGGGCAAAGTTCTATGGTTGTGTTGTGCAGGATTCCAAGTTGGAAACAACACCTTGGAGGTGTTTCCTTGCTCCTACTGGTTCGATAACCTTGGTTTCATAAATGAGGGAAAACTTGCTGCTGTGCTCATCATACCTTCCTCTTGGGGTTCCCCAACGAGCTCGAATATATTTTGAGCCATCAAGAAGACATGGATGATTACCTTGATTCAGTTCTGGAAGCACAAAATCCACATGACTATGAAGAACTGGTAAAAAAAGGAGATAAAGAACCTCCTCCAATTGAATTGAAACAACTTCTAGATGATATGAGGTATGAGTTTTTAGATAATGAAAATAAATGTTCAATTATTATTAGTAAAAATCTATCAGATAATGAAACAAATAAACTCATTTCAGTCTTGATTAAGCATGGTGAATCCTTTGGATATACTCTAGGCGATATTAAAGGAATAGATCTATCTATTGTAACACATAAGATTACCATGCTTCGATGATGCTGAACCTGTAGTTGACACACAAATAAGGCTTAATCCAGAAATGAAGAAAGTATTAAGAAAAGAGGTTATACGTTTACTAGATGCTGGCATAATATATCCTATTTCTGACAGTAAGTGGGTTAGCCCAGCTCATTGCATACCAATTCAAGGGGGTCTTGATGCTGCTATGAATGAGGATGGTGAGCTAGTTCCTGTAAAACCTATTGTTGGGTATCACATGCGCATTGATTTTAGGAAACTAAACCATGAGACACAGAAAAATCATAAATCTATACCATTTATGGATAAAATTTTAGAAAGTCTTAGTAATAATTCTTATTTATGTTTTCTTGATGGTTATTCTGGGTATTCTCAAATTGTTATACAACCAGAAGATCAAGAGAAAACAACTTTCACTTGTTCTTATGGCACATATGCTTATAGATTAATTCTGTTTGGCTTATGTAATGCAGCTGTGACTTTTCAAGAATGTGTTTTAAATATCTTTGATGATCTTGTTGAGAAGACTATGGAAGTTCTAACAGATGATTTCATTGTTTGTGGAACTAGATTTGATAATTGCCTCTACAATTTAACCAAAGTTTTGCAGAGATGCAGGCAATAAAATTTGGTTTTGAATTGGGAGAAATGTCATTTCATGGAAAGAGAAGGTAAAGTTTTTGGGCATAAGGTTTCGGAGAAGGGTATAGAAATAGATACAACTAATATAAATGCTATAGAAAATCTTCCAATACCTTAGGACATAAAAACTTAAAAATGTTTTTGGGACATGCGGGTTTTTATAAGCGTTTTATAAAAGATTTTGCTAAAATAGCTATGCCTCTCACCAACCTTCTTGAGAAAGAAACCCCATTCTACTTAGATCATGACTGCATTGCAGCTTTTCAGAACCTTAAAAACAAATTAATTTCGGCACCCATCATGCAATCTCCAAAATGGGATGAACCTTTCGAAATCATGTGTGATGCTAGTGATTATGCTTTAGGGGTTGTGTTAGGATAGCGAGATGGAAAGAATTTAAATGTCATTTATTTTGCTAGTATAACTCTTAATAAGATTCAGAAAAATTATGCTACTACAAAAAAGAGTTCCTAGCTATAATTTTGCTTGTAACAAATTTAGATCTTACATCATTAATTCTAAGGTAATAGTTCATACAGATCACCAAGCTTTACGTCACCTCCTTGTGAAAAAGGATGTGAAGCCCAAGTTGATTAGGTGGGTTTTATTACTACAAGAATATGATTTGCAAATAGTAGATAGGAGGGATAAGGATAATCCGGTAGCAGATCATCTCTCTAGGATGGAGGGAATAATTACTAACCCCGTACCTATAAATGAGTCATTTCTAGGAGAATATTTAGCAAACGTTTAAGTTGCTGATCCTTGGTTTGCAGATTATACTAACTATCTCGCAGTAAAAAAGTATACCTCTTAGTATGACAAGAAATCAAAGAATGAATTACTTTAATGATTTTAAATATTACTTTTGGGATGATCCGTATCTATATCGTCATGGACCTGACAGAGTGATTCGGAAGTGTGTTCCTAACCATAAAAGGAATGCAATTTTGCAATCTTGTCATGACAGCCCGTATGGAGGACATCATATAGGCAAGCAAACTGTAGCAAAGGTACTTCAATCCAGATTCTATTGGCCCACCTTGGTCAAGGACACACGCGGGTATGTAGAACATTGTGATGCTTGCCAAAGAAGGGGTAATATAGGTAAGAGACAAGAGATGGCAATGAATTATAGTCTTATAATCGAACCCTTTGATGTATGGGGAATGGATTACATGGGACCTTTTATAGAATCAAATGGTTACAGTCATATTCTTGTTGCTGTCGATTATGTTACTAAATGGGTTGAAGCTATTCCAACAAGTCATGCAGATGCAGCTGCCTTAGTGAAGATGATCAAGGATGTTATATTCCCCAGGTTTGGAGTTCCCAGATTTTTAATCACTGACGGTTGTTCTCATTTTATGAAAGTAACTTTTAGGAAAATCCTTAGCAAATATGCAGTAACTCACCGTGTTGCTTCACCATATCATCCTCAAACGAGCGGTCAAGTGGAACTCTCCAATAGAGAATTAAAGACCATACTGGAGAAGACGGTGGACAGATCAAGAAAAGATTGGTCATACAGTAAGGCATGTCATTTACCTTTAGAACTTGAACATAAAGCTTTTTGGCCGATCAAGAACCTAAACTATGATCTTAAAGCAACGGGAGAAAAACGTTCATTAGATATTCATGCTTTAGATGATTTTATAAGTGAGGCTTATGAGAATGCTAGATTGTTTAAAGAAAAATTGAAAAGATGGCATGATAGAAAAATAGAAAATAAGGTCTTTAAAAGTGGAGACAAGGTGTTGCTCTATAATTCTCGTCTTAAGTTGTTTCTTGGGAAGCTCAGATCAAAGTGGGAAGGCCCCTATATAGTTGAAGAACCTTATTCATATGGAGCAGTGAAGCTCCAGGGAAAAAAACCCTCTCTTTCATGGGCGATAAATGGACAACGCTTGAAGCATTATCGAGCAAAAGAAGATATAAGTGAAGTCACCATACAAGTGATCACCCCAGAAGAGGTGATTAAGCAAAGATATACAAGGAATGGCAACTGCAAGAAGAATGGAATCGAGATGAAATGAGCGACACTATGGTTAATCTATTGACCATAAAAGAGTACTTCATGGGAGGCAACCCATGCAAAATAAAGGTTTGAGTAAGTTTTTCTAAAAAACTTTCAATTAATTTTTAGTTCAGCTTGTATTAAATAAGGAACATTTAAAGCTCTGGCGAAGAAAAATAGGATTGATAAAGCTGAAATCTCGTTCAAGGGATGCTAATAATGGTCGAAAATTTTAGCTGTCATTTTTCTGTCATTAATAAAGAATTCTTGGATAAGAGGGTAATTTTTGGTTGATCCAGAAGGTTTAACGACCAACTATACGGCGGAATAAAAATTCCGGACATATAATTACGGTCCTATAGTTGTTTCGACATCACCCCTTTCGTTTATGAAAAGTATAGAAGGTTTAACAACCAACTATACGACGGGAATTAAAATTCCGTCTGTATAGTTGTCGTTGTATAGATATCAATGCCTTCGTCAAAATTCTTTTCTAGGGTACTGAGAGTTTAAAGACCAACTATATGGCGGGAATAAAAATTCCATCCGTATAGTTGTCGTCGTATAGTTATCGACCCGTCTCCAATTTTTTTTGGATTACTGAAGGTTTAACAACCAACTATATGGTGGGAATAAAAATTCCCGTCCGTATAGTTCCTGCCGTATAGTTGTTTCCACCATAGAAGGGAATCTATAGTCGGTTCATAACTATACGGTGGGACATATACGGTCCATGCCCGTATAGTTGCTTGTTACGAACAACGGCTAAGGTTTTCGATCTCCCCTTTTAAAGCCGATCACATCTAACCTTTTTCATTAAGTTTTCGTAGAGCTACAACCTCCAGCCTCGAAAAATCCTCACCATCCCAATACAAGCCCCTTCTAACAATATCCGTGCAGCAAAGCCATGCAGCCCTTCCATGTCAACAAGATTTGGAGGAAGAAAGAAGAGAAGGCCGTGAAGAGGATCGAAGAAGTAGAACCTAAAGGATCATCATCGTCCAGCCCAGAGATCAAGCCTCTCCCAAACTAGGAGGACATGTTCCCGCAAAGGATGGAGATGATGAGGGAACCAGAGCGGGGAAATAGCAAGGATGAGTATCTCCCTAATCCCCATCGTCACAACATGGGATCCTATTATAAATCTCCTCTCGGTCCGTCTCCTCTTAAACCTAGGAAGGTGCAGCAAGATGAGATTAATGATAAGATCTATCAGCTGGAAAAAGCTTCGAAGGCATGTGTTGAAACAACTGGAGAAGGGATTGACTCCTACTGGATGATGAGCAAAGACCTTTAGAAAAAGGTCAATAACATCGATGGTAGAGTTGGTTTCTTGATTAAAACTATTTTTGAGTTAACAGATGAGAAGAAATTCCTCAAGAAGAAAATTTTCAAGCTTCAATACGACATGGCCAAGCTCAGCATCTGCTTCACAATCATAGCTAAAAATTGCAACACAGGGGAAGAAGGCAATACTCTTCCTACCTAGGAGGAGGAATAGGTACAAACAAGGAGTTATTTGATCCCGCCTGGCTTGATTCCATGCTTGGGGAGATCTTTAAGACCTTGTACCTTATTTTATAAGTTTTATATTACTATTTTAGTTTTGCATTAGTTCGAGCTTAGAAATAAAGTTTGCATCATTTGAATTCCCTTAAGGAATAGTCGATCTCATTTGTGAAATTCCGAGTTTATAATCATATATGGAGCATTATTTTGTTCGTTCTTGTCTTATTGGATTTATGAATGGCTTGAGTATAATTTTACTTGCACTTAATGATAGTAGTAGGAGTCTTCCACACCATTGGTATTAATGGAACATATAAAGATAATTTAATTGATATGTTGTAAGTTCATGGTCTGATTTACAAAAGTAAAAATAATCTGATTAGTCAAGTTGAGAAAGAAACCTCAAACAGAGAAAAATTTAAAAGTTCTATCAAAATAGAGTGAGAACAAGTCGAGGTAGAGTCTTCAAGTCATAAAGACGCTTCATATACAATTGGAATTTGGTAATTGAGATCTTCAAACTTTGAATTCCTAGATGAAGTGGAATATATGGCTAGATCCTTTGCACATCACTTCGACAAAAGTGTGAGCATATATATAAAAAATGGGAGAAGAAAAAGAGTGAATGTGCAAAGAGAAAATAGGCATATAACACTGTATTATAGTAATACAAAGAGGCGTTTTGAGATTTTGAATCCCAAGTGAATATGTTAATCCTAAAACACTTGGGACAACCTCGCTAACTCATTTGGTCGAACCGAATACTTTTACATCTTGTTGAGATTCATCTTATGTGAACTATTGATCACTAAAGGTGTGGACGCCTGCTAATATTATTTGGATGGTTTGAGTAAGGTACTATTCATGAACTCATTCCTATGTATCTTATAGGATAAACACATGATGCAATTGCCTCATTTATTTTACTGACTCAGCTTCATGAATATCAGGATCACATCCATTAAGCTAAACTTGCTCGGGACGAGCAAGAGTCTAAGCTTGGGGAAGTTGATGAGTGCATATTTGCATCATGTTTTATATTATTATTGTGCACTGTAGTTGTAGGTTCTTGGTATTTTACAGCGTTCGTGTGCACATTTTATGTCTATTTTCACCAGGATCAGGATAGATGATGGATACAATGGACATAATGCTTGGACCAGTTGTATTAGGGAGAAAAGGAGTAAAAAACAACGTAAATCGCTTATTTGGGAAATATCAATAACACCAGAAGAAAAACTGAAGCGTTTGAGTCATCCAGACGGTTTAATGACCAAGTATACGGCGGGAATTAATTTTCTGGCTGTATAGTTCCGGTTGTATAGTTTCAAATAGTTTCACCCCGTGCAACTGGATCAGAGAGACAACATACAGAACACCCAGAAATCGCCGAAACCTGACCTTCAGAAGGCATCTGGAGGGGGAACTTGCCCAAGGGATGCATCTTCGCCCTACGCATATCTGGAGGCCAAGGCATTTATCTTCATCTTCATCAACCGCTGCATCACCATCATATCCATCTATCCCATCTTCACCCCATCTATATCTTGTTGTAATTTCCGTACTCATTGTGGATTTATTCAAGAACTATTCATCTACAATTGTTTCCATTACCATTGCCATGATGTTGATTGCCTCCATGTCTAAGTAGATCTTTAGTTCTTGGGGAGATGGAGATACCTAGCATATGATTGAGATAATATAAAGATTATTATGTTATACATCATTATGTGTATGTGTTAATTGTCTTCATCTTGATGTTGGGAGTTGTGCACATCCATAATATTTGCCTCTTATGGGGACACGATGAAGGGGGTTACTTGTTGGTAGACGATGGCTCTGATACCACTTATGTCAACACACAGATTTTTAATCCAGATGCCCGTTATGCCATACCTCGCAATCCCAGGATTACCATTTTTGTGAGACATAACGGATTGGATATCACAGTACATCATCCATTACAAACCATAATAAGGTTTTACACAAATAAGGATCTCATCATCCAGTCTTCAATACAACAAGCAGCGGAAATAAAAGATAAGCGTAGCGGTGGGTCCATCTTCAGGGGCACAGGCAATGCTAACGAAGGCATATAGTCCTAGTTATCATAGCCGTCCTACTGACAATCCTCTTGATAATCTCCTTCATAGTCTGGCCATGATAATAGCCATGGACAAAAGCCATGAGTACTCTTTAAGTACTCTTAAACTACCACTAGCAAGTATTATAAATGTAAGTTAAAATGCTAGAGCTAGGTTTAACTATAAAGTTAAGTTTGAAACCTAAGCTGAGTTCTGAAGCAAATAAAGATAAAGTAAAGTTCTAGAATCACTTAAGTTGGGAAGCTATTACCATAAACATAACCCTGTTGTGGTCAAGTCAAAGTTCATCATTCATTTCCACTTATTTAGGAAACATCTGACAACGAAACAGTATGGCCATTCCACCTGTCCATAACCACGAACGCGGCTATTCGAATAGTTTGACACTCTACAGAGGTGCACCACAAGATTCGATACATCTGTCAGGGATAACCCTGAATCATGATACTTAGTATGCAGATAATCAAACATAACCTTCCTTTTACACACCCTAGTATAAGCACCTCTCCTATGAGCATGGCCTCCCAACCAAGACCATCAGTCATCTTGGGCACTACATAGGTGGAAAACATTGAGAGGTAGCCTCAGCTCAAACCTTTGTCGTGAGGGAACTAATACTAATGCATATAAATTTCCAGCTAAGCCTTACCCAATTCAGGTAATGTGGTTGTACAGTAAATTTGGAATGGTATCGCATCCGAATCCAACCATCAGTTTTATAAAAGGGTTAAGGCTCATGCCTCATCATTTTCATCATCATAAACCAGTTGTGTTTCTCAACACATGTCAAAACATCTCAATAGAATGACTCATCATTCCAAGGTTTTCACAATTCATTTTCACCACTTGTTCGCATCTAAAGTGACTCAAGTTTTTGATATACTCTAAAAGACTAAGTTAAGAGTGTTCACTAAGGTGGAAGGATGGGATCAATCTCATGCCATAGAATGACATCTAAAGGTTTCTAAGTAGGTCAAGTTTTATACTTTTTATGCTACCTTCAAAACAAGTAAAGCACTTTGTGTACTAAGGGGGAGTAAAACTTGTAAGTAAGACTTGGGGTACTAATAGTTAAAAGGGTGTGATCAAAGCATGCCTAAAGCATCCTTGCTCATTCATCTAGCTTAATTCTAGCTTGCTAACAATAGCTTGCCTTGGTTGGTGCAGTGGTTGAAGTTTTCTTCTTCTTCTTGGTAGCACTCCTCCTCCTTGTAAGCTTGGTCGGTACTATCTTCTATAACAATACATACGGAGTAGACAATCACCAAAAAATACTTAACTAGGCTAGATAGCATTCTAAGACACACAATTGATGATCTATTATCATCACAAGCATCACAAGCTTAATTCAATGGTTTCTTTCTTTTTATTTCAGAAAAGTAATTTCTACTCATTGAAAAATTAACCAACATTTAATATTGACCACTTAAAACATGGGATCATGTTGACACATGTCATCACCACATATTCTAACATGTGGGAATGAGATTTAAGGGTTGGATCAATATTACATTGGTTTAAGTTCATTATTTAATGATTTAAAGTGACTATAAATGCCTATATAGCATTCTTTTGGTACTAGTCCAAAGTCACTGCATGTAAACCTTAATGTTATTACATATTTAGATAGATATGATGAAATTTGATTTTTGAGAGTTGGAATCAACTCAAAAGCTAACTTGGTTGATTTTATAAAAATGTTTCAAGTTGCAAAAGCTTCTGTCTTCTTATTTTTATTAGGAGAGATCTATAACTCTAATTCAATTAAATCCAACGGGCTTGGATAGATCATTTTAATACCTTTCAGACAAAATTGGTTTCATGCAATTTGGATTTCTAAAACTCTCTGAATTGATTTTCAAACTAGGGGACAGAAACTAGATTTAACTAAAAAGAAAATCCAGATTTGAATGGGTGGGCTAGCGTGGGAAAAGAAATGGGCCGGCCCAGTGGCGCTCCGCGGCGTGGGGCTCAGCTGACAGGGGGTCCCGTGTGTCAGCGACACTTAAAACGCGAAACGGTATGCGCATTGTGGGCCGTGCGATTAGAATAGGAATCTACGGTTGAGGGTCGTCGTCAATGACGAACAGGTCGCCGGCGAGATCGAACCCTAGCGGCTCAGTGGGGGTCTACTAGGGGCATACCAAGGCTCCAGCAGGGTCAGCGAGGAGGGCAAACAACGTGGAAGACGACGGCGAGGCGAGGCGCGGTTGCGGCAGGGCTTGAGGTTGTCGCAATCAACGGTGCCCTTCTCCTCCTGCCGCGGCTGCTCCGGCTCCAATTCTCACGAGGCAGAGCTCGCCTTGCTCCAGCTAGAGGTGGGTGAGGTTCAGAGAGGTGAGGGGAGTGGAATGGTGTGGAGAGAAGAGGCTGGGGAGGGCTCCTTTTATAGGCCCGATGGTGAGACCAAGCGGGATGGGCACGCGATGGTGGCGACATGGCTACGGTGGGGTAGAGGCATGGCTGGGGGTGGCGATCGATGGGCGGTTCCCTGGCCGTGCTTTAGAACTTGAATGCGGCCGTAGGGGCGGTGGCACATGGTCTGGGCGAGGTGGCGCCGAGAGAGGGCGAGGCGCGGCGGTGTCCACGGCGGCAGCGGAGGCGCCTCTGGCAGTGAGGGTTTCTGGGTGTTCTCGTGTCGAGGCGGAGCGTCGGGCGCGGGCTGCTGCCAAGGGGCGGTCTGTGCGAGCGAGGACAGGGCACGCTCTGGGGGCGGCACTGGCATGGTGCGGTTGCACTGCGGGCGGCTTGTCCTCGGTGGTCCACTGCACGGCTGGGCTCGGGCAAGGGACAGGGGGTGGCGGTGAGGTGTGAGCTACCTCCTAGACATGGAGAGAGGGAGAGGGGCGGTCTGCTGTGGTGAGGGCAAGGTTGGCCGGCGAGAGGTGGCTCGGCATGGCATGGCCGTGCACCTAGGGGCTAGGGGAGTGGGTGGTTAGACTCTGGTTAGATCAAGAGGGGACAGGGGAGATAAATGAAGATCAATTGGGGGCAAAACCCTGTAGTAAACAGTGAGCTAGGATTAGAGTAGAGATTATGCATGCCAAGTGTCTGATGAAATGGCCGCATGAAAGAAAGTTTTGAATTTTGGTTTCAAAATTTTCGAGTGATCTCCACTAGTGATAGGTAGTCTCTGGTTGCAAGGGTTTTGAAAGTGGAGCTAAAAAATAGATGGTTTTTGAAATAGGGGTGATCTATGCATATGCATTAGATTCAATTTTAAACTGTCATTTAAAATTGTTAACAGAATGTTTTTAGCCGATCCAAAGGTGGGCCTTGGTACCTCATTATGTGTAATAGCAAGGGGTGCAAAGATCAAGAATTGTTTCTGTTAAGTTTTGAGTACTAGGAATAGCCAAAGTAGGCATGAGAGTTAAATTTGCCAAAATGAACATTCCTCCTTTTTAATTCTTTTTGGTTTGATTTTCTTTAGGAAAAGTTTGGGAATGATGTAGATGATGTTTAAATCACCTAAGAAACATTTTACAAGCATTGGATCACTTAATCATGGCAATTCAAACAACACATATTTTAAATGCACACATATATGAATGCTTTCATTTTAAATTTGGAAAAGTTTTTGTTAACCCCAAATTTGATGATTTAGATCTTGATAAGCTTGGATTGAAGTTTTGGGATGTTACAACTTACTGTGACTATAAAGCTGTTTTCATTCTTTACGTACTAACTTGGGGAAACAAGGAGAACTCATAGAGCCATGTTCATGCCACGGGAGAAATCCCTTAATAGCGGGATAATACGATTGATGTCATTTATCTGTCAGTTGTGGTTATGAAGGATGATGTGAGCAGTGGTTGCTGCCTATTTGTCCATATATGGAGCTCCTCCCGCATACATACATATCATGAGAATATTTGTTATAATAATCTTGATTTCTTATTCTAAATTGCTAGCGGTGTATCCACCACTCCCTGAGAACACCTTTTTCCATATTGCAGTTCCAAGCTCTTTTACACACACGATTCTTACTTTCTGCATTAAGTTTTACTTTACTTTATTGCTTCATTCAATCAGAAACCCAAAAACAATTCTACTTTTCTTGCATCTCAAAGTTATTCGTTAAGTACATCATTTAGTTTTATTTAAAAGCATTTTAGTCTTTCTCCTACTACTCCATGTGGGATCAATATCTTTATTTTGAAACTAGCTACAAACGATTTGTGCAGTTGCAGTCATCACCCATCCAGGCGACATAGTCCAGACAGGCCTCATATGCTCCTGGAGGAGAGCAACTTGCTGCTGCAGGAATTCCCTCACCACCATCTCACCGGTCAAGCCCTAGTCCCTCAAATGCGCCTCGCGCATCGCAAGGGGCCCGAGACTCATACATGCAGCCGCCTTGTGGGCCCATCCCGGGTTCTTCATCGCTGCTCTGCGAGAGCACGGAGTTGAGGCTAGGCCCGACCGACGTCCACTAGGACCTAGTTGTGGCGGAACTCCGACGTCGTTCCGACAATAGAAATCGGCAAGAAATCCCCCTCCTCTTCGACAAAGAACCCAACACCACCAAGGCCATCCTTTGGCGAGAGGATGCGGAGGAGGTAGAAGTGCCGAAACAACGTCAAGGAAGACATCACCCCAACAAAGGCCTCACACCAGAACGGGAAGGCGGCTAGGAGTGTCATGCTTCGCTGGTGGAGGTGGAGGAGCTGGATGCAGTAATGGTCCAGGACGATGATTAGGAAGGGAGAGAAAGATGGAACGAGGCTGGCAGCGATGGAATGAGTAAAGACTGGGGCCCTGGTGGCGCTCCACCCGCTTCCCCCAATGTCGGTGCACCACACTCGCGACACACCCCACTCATTCAAGCCGGAAGTCATCACCGGTGGCAAGGTTCCCACGATCGATAGGGGAAGCTCGACGCGGAAGAGGCAACACACACTCTCTTGAGTGCCATCTCAAGTGTTGCTGGAGCAGGAGAGGTGGTGTCAGAGCAAAGACGCGGGTAGGCTGGCGGTAGAAGAAGATGAAGTTTGGAAAATCCCCCCAGCTTTGGGGTTTGTATGGGCGAGCATCCCCCGAGGCCAAGCAGTGGAAGCAGCGGTTTCTACATCGGATGTGCGCCATGCCCAGCGTGGGCACGTGAAAGCCGCATAGGGTGTCTTCAGGGATCATGCTGTGATATGACCACCCGTGGGCCCGGCGCTAGTTGGTCCCTTAAATTCCTTGTCCCTTCGTCAGACGCGTGCAAGCCAAGCGACCAGGGCTACTGTCAGACTATTGGCACCGGGGGTACCCCATCCCGCCGAGTTACCAGGCCCCACCGGATGCATCCTCTTGAGAGCTCACGAGCAGCGTGAGCCTCGAGAGCAGAAATGAAGCCCAGAACCTCGGCTGGCGTCTAGACCAGTCTCGATACCGGACGGAAGCCTCCTGACAAGGCCTCAGGAGGGGAACGCCCCCTGTCCCAAGCATGCCCTACAAAACGACGCGCCAACGGTCGGTCCAAGCGGCGACTGGTCTACCCCGGGAAACCAAAGCACACCCTGTTCCCCCCCCCCATACAAAGGCATAAGGAAGTGATGTAGGGTGGATGCAGCGCCTGACACAGCCATTTTGGTGTAAGAAGGACGATGATGCCAAGCAGAAGGACGACCGCCCACCACCCCGGCGCTGCAGCTGGTTAGCGGGCGCATGAAGACAAAGTCGATCAGAGTCCTTTTGGGTAGGAATGTGGTAGCCCTTCCTGCCCATAGATGGGGGGAAGAGGCCCGACGTCACCCTATATAAGGAGCCCTTCTCCTACCTTAGAGGGGATCGATCCTTGAGATCTAAAACCCAAGGCTTTCATCCTCCATTGTACCCTCGCGAAGCACGCGAGCAATACAACAAAGCAGAAGTAGGGGCTTTACCTCCTCACGAGGGTCCCGAACCTGGGTAAAAAACCGAGTGTCACCTCTTTTTCATGTGCTAGCTCTGCCGCCGCCGTCGTCGTCGAGTTTCCTTGGAACCACGTGTTCAACCCCCTCATGAACCATGGGATCGTTGGACCCTAGTTCCTTCGTGGGAAAAATCTCCGACATTACACTGTGGTTTCGAAGTTGGGAAGGTTGACCCCCACTACAAGAAAAGATTCCTTCCGCAATGACTTGGCCCGACGATCTCGTAGAAGGTGCGTCTTCCACGACGAATTTCTTGGCTCGGCTATGGCTAATGGAAAACTTTATTTTCCTGTTTTGTAACCCTCTACCATGACAGAACCACAAAAAACATGGAGGAAGATCGGCTGGTGCATGGCAAAAGCAAGGTTTTCGGTTCCTCGCGATATGTTGACTCGCCGAATTCTTTTGAGGCATGTGGGTCCCAGACGTCAGTGTCTCTAGCAAACCATACTTTTCGGTCGTGCCTCCCGGATTTGAACTCGATAACACTGCTCGATGCGTCTTCCATTTAGTCAGGCTCCTAGGTCCCACATGTCAGCCTCTCATTAGAAGAATCGTGTGTATGATGGAATTATTTTCCTTCGCTCACGCTACCCTTTTCTGAAGTTGATAGCTGATACATTGCAAATGTATCTATAATTTTTGATGTTCCATGCTTGGTTTTATCCACTTTATTGTGTTTTGTTCCAACTTTGGAGTACTTTTCATATGATTTCTTGGACTAACCTATTAACAAGAGCCACAGTGCCAGCTGCCTATTTTCTGCTGTTTTTGGTTCCAGGAAAGTCAGAAAATGAATATTCTCGGAATTGGACGGGACAAAAGCCAAAGTACCTATTTTTTCGGAAGGGATCAAGTGCCAGAATACGAGACAGAGAGGGGCCAGGGGCCGGCCACACCACCTGGTCGCGCGGCTAGGCCTGACCCGCGCCAGGGGGTGGTGTGGTGGCTCCCGGCACCCCCTCAGCCTCTCCTTCCGCCTATATATTGCCCTTTGGACGAAAACCCTAGGTACCCGATCAAAAATCCACGAAAGAGTCTGTAGCCGCCGTCATCTCCATCCCTAGATCGGGAGGGATCTGAAGCTCTTCCCGGCACCCTGCCAGAGAGGGGAATTCACCCTGGAGGCCTTCTTCATCACCATGCAAGCCTCCGGTGTGATGCGTGAGTAGTTCATCCTTGGACTACGGATCCATGTAGTAGCTAGATGGCTGGTTTCTCCTCCTTTGTGCTTTCATGTTTAGATCTTGTGAGCTCCGTTCATGATCAAGATCATCTATTTGTAATCCATACATGTTGTGTTTGCGGGGATCCGATGGATATTGAGATGCTATTTCATATTGATTATTGATTCTATCATGTCTTTGTTATTTGAGATCTTGCATGCTTTCCGTTGTTAGTAGCTATCTTGGCCAAGTAGATGCTAGCAACTCCAAGAGTTAGTATTTATGCTCGATAGTGGGTTCATGCCTCTGGTAATCTGGGGAAGTGACAGAAATCTCTAAGGAGCTTGATGTGTTGTTGCTACTAGGTATAAAACAATAATCCTTTCTTCATAGAACAATCGTATTGTTTACATTACACGCAGTTCGTAAAGCAATAATCTATTGCTTGCAACTTAATACTGGAGGGGGTTCAGATGATAACCTGAAGGTGGATTATTAGTCATAGATGCAGTTGGATGGCGTTCTATGTATTATGTTGTATTGCCCAATCAAGTCTCAAAGGAGTCAAGATGATTAGTATATGCATGTATTGCTTTCTCGGTGTTTGTCAATTGCCCCGCTGTAATTTGTTCACCCAACATGTTAGTATCTAAGGAGAGCCACCTCTAGTGAACTATGGATCCCGGTCCTTTTTCTTTACATACAATCTACAATCCTTTACTGCTTTGTGTTTACTTTCTGCAAACTATTACTTCTTTCCATTCGATACGTTTAATCCTTTGTTTTCCGCAAAACACGATGACATTGACAACCTCATCGCAAGTTGGGGACAAAGTTCTGTGGTTGTGTTGTGCAGGTCTCCACGTTGCTACTAGCACCGGTAGTGCGCCCTGCCAAAGCTCAGCTAGTAACACCTTTGGGGTGTTTCCTTGCTCCTACTGGTTCGATTAAACCTTGGTTTTATAACTAAGGGAAAACTTTCTGCTGTACTCATCATACCTTCCTCTTGGGGTTCCCAACGAGCTCTACGTCGATCGTCGAGTGCATCAAGATCTTTTCTGGCACCGTTGCCAAGGAGTCAAGGACATCTTCACAAGGGTAGTCCCTCATAACCAATCTCTTTACTTTGTTATTTTTGTTTTTCTTAGTTTCTTTTTGCTTTGTTTGCTTGTTTTGTTCTTCAAAAAACACAAAAAAATTAGTTTTACTTGTTTTGCTTTCTTATTTGAAAACACACAAAAAATTAGTTCCTATCTTGAGATTGCCACTATGTCTAGCCTTGCTCCAATCACTATGTCACCCGAGGAAATGATTCTCACTTTTAAACAAGGAATTGAGGAAAGTTTTAAGGAAGCTTGGTCTAGAATCTCTGATCTACATGAAAAGACTGAGCCTAAAATGACTCAAGGCTTGTTCCTTAGCAGTTTTTACCTTGGGATTGCTCTTTCCTATAGATATGCTTTAGATTCTATTGTGGGAGGAGATTTCCTCCAATGTAATGAGGATGAGGCCTTTAATGCTATAAAGAAATTGGTCCTCACTTACACTATGCCTAGCCAAACTGATATTTCTTTTGCAAAAATATTTGCTAGGTTGAACACTCTTGAGGCTAGCACTACTAGCTTAGAAAGTTGCTATAATACGCTTAGGGAGCATCACAATTATGTTCCAATAAATTTTGGACCATCAAAGTGGCTCCCTACAGTAAAGATTGAGATAAACACTGAAACTTTTCAAGCCCGCTGCGATATCATGTCTGAATTTTGTCTTATGCCCAAAGATTTTTATGAATCTTTGAATCTTTGGGGGCTTTCTGAAGGAGGAAAAGAAATATCTCTTGCTAATAATGCTACCATATTACCTATTGGAATAGCTGAAGTAGTGTTTACAAAGATCCTTGGGAAAATGATTTCTACTGATTATCTTGTTATTGAATGTGCAGGAAAAGGACAAATTACACTTGGAAGGTCCCTATTAGAACTCCTTGGAGCAATAATAGATGTGGGAAAGGGGACCATGCACCTTTATTCTCCACCAAACAATCACATTTTCCCAAAGGTTAAGAATAAAAATAAGATAGGTAAGGGCAAGAAAGTTGGTCTTAATGCTTCTTCATTTGAGAATACTTGATTCTTTCTTTGCTTCTTATGCCTAACTTAAAGGCGTTAAAGGAAAGTACTTGTTGGGAGATAACCCAAGAGTTTTAGATGAGTCTTAGAAGTTATTACCTCTGTAATAACCTCTCCTTATCCTTTTTATTTGCTTTTTGTGCCAAGAGTAACCTCTAATGAGAGTGAAGTAATGATTGGGAAAGTTGCTGTCCTGAAACAGATTTCTGTGCTTCACCATAAAAATTCCTGAGAGAGTTCTGTACATCGGATTGAGCTTTAAATGTTTGTGCTTCTGCCCCAGGTTGTTATATAACTTTCATTAGTTCAACACTTTTTTATCTGAGCAACAGAAGGTCTTCGAAAAAATTCGTCTTTACCTGCTGGTCTGTTTTGACAGATTTCTGCCATTTTCTGCATTTGCTTCTTGTTAGTTCCTTCTTGAGTTCCTTTGGGGAATTGAGATTTTTGAGGGAAGTGTTACAGTAGCTAGTGTTCTAATGGAAGTTTATTTGGTGTTAGAACTGAACCTTAAGACTTATTTATCTTAAGTGCACTAATGTTGCTAATGAGATTGTGTGAAGTTTTGTATGAAGGAAAATTTTCAGGTGTATGGAAGGAAATGAGTAATGAGATGAAGGATGGACTAAATCTCAAGCTTAGGGATGCCACGCGTGTCACCCCAAGAAATATCCAAGAAGTGCAAGCGTCAAAGCTTGGGGATGCCCAAGGCATCCCCTTCTTCATCAATAAAAATTCCAGGTTTCTTCCAAATGCTTCATTTTTATTGTTTCATGCACACTTGTGTTTTTCTTGGAGCGTCTTATTTTTCCTTTTTGTTTTGGTTTTTAGTTTGCTTGGTTTGCTTAGTTTTCTGAATAAGTTGGTTGGACCCCCTCTTTCATACATTGGTTTGCAAATAGTTTGGTTTGGTTTGGAAAAGAGTAGGAAAGTTCATACTTATGTGGTAAAAAGAGCTTGTTTTTGACTGTGGCTATGCTTTGTCATGCCATGCTTGATATTGTTTTAGCTTTATGCTTAGTATTCTTTGCGGTAGCATGACTTGTTATAAACAATTGAGATTGCTTAATGTGCCTTGGATGAATCATGCGTTGTTTTAGCATATTAAAGCATAGTATAGTGGTATTCTCCTTTGATGCTTTATTTGGGTTAACTTGGCGCATGCTTACACCATGTTATGACTTTCACAAGTCACCATAGCCTTTATGATCCTTTAGTTTTCAACTTGTAGTATCACTTTATGCTTTGATCAATGATGTTTTGTCGCTCTGCATGATTATGGCCATTATTGCTCTCTTAGTTTGTCGCTCCTAGTCTTTTGCTAGCCTCCACAACAAAGTATGAGTTCCACTCATGCATCCAACTCCCTAAACCAAGTTATTCCAAAGAGTCCACCATACCTACCTACTAGCTTATGCTATTCCAAGTACATTCATGCTTTTGTTTACCTTCCACTTGTTATGAGAAAACTAGTGATTAAAGCTCTCACGAACTTGATGGCACACTTTACTTTATTGCCTCTAATAAACTTGAACCATTGGGTCCTTCTTTGTTGCATATACGCTTGCGCTTTATAAGTTGAAATTAGCAGAACCATGTACCATGGGGAACGCTTTCAACATTGCACTTGTACTTTGTACCCCGTTGATATTATGTTCTTTTGATTACGGATCCCGGCGGTGTGAAATAAAAGTGGAACTTGTAAGATCATGGAGTTTGTATATGTGTTAGAGAAACGCCTGGGCCGCTAGCCTAAGCCATGCCTAATCATGGTGGAAACTTGCAGCATCACCATAATGAGCACTCTATGAAGCATCCTCAATAAAAACCTATGCAAATAGCAAATAAAAAGATCGCTGAGATGCTCATTGTCTGCTTGCCTTGTCATTTTGATTATAGGAAATCTCCCGTATCATGTGCAAGGGGTACCCCGTTGGCAGTTCTTAATGATACACATATACTTACAATGAGAAGAGCTTACTCGTGACTGAAGTTGAGTAGCATGAGGATCAGTCTTCGTAAGTAAGGGGCATGAGATTTTGGTTTATAACTTGTCAAGCATATCCTGTTAGTTATGTCACTTTAACCTTAATAACCTTCAAGATGCTTATGATAGGGGCAATGAGAGCTGAAAGCTATAAGTACCATAATTTTTGGAAGCTCTTTATGAGACTTGAATCCCTACTTCCTTTTACAAAAGGCCTTTCTTCCACCATTATATTGAGTCTCCACCTTCTATCTTTATGCACCTACTTTGAGAGCATAGTGACCATTCTTAGTTCTATGTTCATTGTCCCAAGACTAGTTGATTGATGCATAACTTGTTATTGCTTGTTTGAAACTATTGTATCTAGTCACTCTTATGAACTTTGAAGGTGTCCCATGCATTTATATTTGCTACTCTATTGAGGGACAAGCTGAATACTATTATGCTATGTTTTCTTTATGTGAAACAAACGTCTTGCAAAGCATTGTTATTCATGATTCTTTTGTTTGTGCCTTTTCATGTTGCATCATAGTCTCTTTGCTTATTGCTAGAACTTTGTCTTTCATGTTATGATTGAAGTACTTTGATCCCAGCTTTGATGTTTTGCAAATACTTTGATCAAGTCTTTGATGGTGCATGTCACCTCAAAAATTATTTCTTTTTATCACTTACCTACTCGAGGACGAGCAGGAGTTAACCTTGGGGGTGTTGATACATTGCAAATGTATCTATAATTTTTGATGTTCCATGCTTGGTTTTATCCACTTTCTTGTGTTTTGTTCCAAATTTGGAGTACTTTTCATATGATTTCTTGGACTAACCTATTAACAAGAGCCACAGTGCCAGCTGCCTGTTTTCTGTTGTTTTTGGTTCCAGGAAAGTCAGAAAATGAATATTCTCGGAATTGGACGGGACAAAAGCTAAAGTGCCTATTTTTCCGGAAGGGATCAAGTGCAAGAATACGAGACGGAGAGGGGCCAGGGGACGGCCACAACACCTGGCCACGCGGCCAGGCCTGGCCCGTGCCAGGGGGTGGTGTGGTGGCTCCCGACACCCCCTCGGCCTCTCCTTCCACCTATATATTGCCCTCGGGACGAAAACCCTTGGTACCCGATCAAAAATCCATGAAAGAGTCTGTAGCCGCCGTCATCTCCATCCCTAGATCGGGAGGGATCTGAAGCTCTTCCCGGCACCCTGCCGGAGAGGGGAATTCACCCTGGAGGCCTTCTTCATCACCATGCAAGCCTCCGGTGTGATGCGTGAGTAGTTCATCCTTGGACTACGGATCCATGTAGTAGCTAGATGGCTGGTTTATCCTCCTTTGTGCTTTCATGTTTAGATCTTGTGAGCTCCGTTCATGATCAAGATCATCTATTTGTAATCCATACATGTTGTGTTTGCGGGGATCCGATGGATATTGAGATGCTATTTTAGATTGATTATTGATTCTATCACGTCTTTGTTATTTGAGATCTTGCATGCTTTCTGTTGTTAGTAGCTATTTTGGCCAAGTAGATGCTAGCAACTCCAAGAGTTAGTATTTATGCTCAATAGTGGGTTCATGCCTCTGGTAATCTGGGGAAGTGACAGAAATCTTTAAGGTACTAAATGTGCTATTGCTACTAGGGAGAAAACAACAATCCTTTGTTCATAGAACAATCGTATTGTTTACCTTACACGCAGTTCGTAAAGCAATAATCTGTTGCTTGCAACTTAATACTGGAGGGGGTTCGGATGATAACCTGAAGGTGGATTATTAGTCATAGATGCAGTTGGATGGCGGTCTATGTATTATGTTGTATTGCCCAATCAAGTCTCAAAGGAGTCAAGATGAGTAGTTTATGCATGTATTGCTTTCTCCGTGTTTGTCAATTGCCCCGCTGTAATTTGTTCACCCAGCATGTTATTTATCTAAGGAGAGCCACCTCTAGTGAACTATGGATCCTGGTCCTTTTTCTTTACATACAATCTACAATCCTTTACTGCTTTGTGTTTACTTTCTGCAAATTATTACTTCTTTCCAT
This sequence comes from Avena insularis, assembly GCA_023614405.1. NCBI lineage: Eukaryota > Viridiplantae > Streptophyta > Magnoliopsida > Poales > Poaceae > Avena > Avena insularis. Next base: position 368,454,078 of record CM042696.1, on the reverse strand, counting down.
TCGATACGTTTAATCCTTTGTTTTCCACAAATCACGGTGAGATTGACAACCTCATCGCAAGTTGGGGACAAAGTTCTGTGGTTGTGTTGTGTAGGTCTCCACGTTGCTACTAGCACCGGTAGTGCGCCCTGCCAAAGCTCAGCTAGTAACACCTTTGGGGTGTTTCCTTGCTCCTACTAGTTCGATTAAACCTTGGTTTTATAACTGAGGGAAAACTTTCTGCTGTACTCATCATACCTTCCTCTTGGGGTTCCCAACGAGCTCTACGTCGATCGTCGAGTGCATCAATAGCGTTACTCGATGCATCTACCGTTTAATCAGGCTGCTAGGGCCCACATGTCATCCTCTCATTAGAAGAAACATGTGTATGATTGAATTTTTTTCCTTCGCTCGAGCTACCTTTTCCGAAGTTGATAGCGTTCCTCAATGCATCTACCGTTTAATCAACCTCCTGGGCCCCACATGTCATCCACTCATTAGAAGAAAAGTGTGTATGATGGATTTTTTGCCCTCAGTCGTGCCTTCATGTGCTGAACTTGATAACGTTGCTCGCTGCATCAACCGTTTATTCAGGCTGATGGGTCCCCTTTGTTAGCCTCACATTAGAAGAATCGTGGGTATGATGGAATTTCTTTCTTCTCTAGGGCTACCCTGTTCCGAACTAGATAGCGTTGCTCGACAAATCTGTCGTTTTCTCATGCTGCTGGGTCCCTCATTTCAGCCTCTCATTACAAGAAACGTGTGCATGCTGAATTTTTTTCTCGCTCATGCCTCCCTATTTCGAACTGGCAACGTTGCTCGATGCCGCATCTGTATAAGGTCGCGCTGCTGGGTCCCACATATCAGCCTCTGTGTAAATGAAATGTTGATTGCTCGATGCAACATCTGTACTCTGCTGGGTCCAACATGTCAGCGTGTCTGCAAATGCAACGTGTGTATAATGGACTCCGCTGTTTTGACCTTGGCAACATTGCTGGGTCCCAGATGTCAGCCTTCTCTGTGTAAGAAACGTGTGTATGTGGAAAAAATGTTAAAGAACAAAAAGAGCTTATATTATATATTTATATTGATAAACCTAGGAATCGAACTCAAGACTTCAACAAATGGGAACCGCATGCGCTTCCACTATGCCAGAACCATCTATGCCACTGGAAAAGATTACATTTAGAAATGTTGAAATCACTTAAAATGAAAAGGCAGCAATGATACCTTCGATCCGGATTACGGATGTAGTATAGCTTCTTTCTCCCTAGTAGACCTACGTTATCGAATCATCGGGAAGAGAATGCATAGTGAAGTTACTTTAACGGACCTTCAGGAGTTTTAGAATTCCTTTTGTATTTTTACCGGACCAATAGCTTGCGTCTTTTTGTTGTTGTCGATGATGGAGAGAGAGGGCCTAGGGTGTTCGGTTTCACCTGTAGCTGTGCAAGACATCTGATGGAAATAAAAGATAGAAATAAAGTATGTGTACTTGTTAGAGCAAGATAAATTATATGTGGGCAGTGCATCCATAATTGCTATTGCCTCCGCAACTTCTTATATAAATAACCTACTAGTCTCATCCATAGAAGAAAGAGAACTAATGATATGCATAGTGATGTCACCGTTAATCCCAAGCAAATCCCTCACATACAGCTACCCCTTCTATCACTGGGGTTCCCAACCTGCAGATCAGTCATCACTCATACTCCCTATACCTGGCTCAACCCTCGGGGTCTTGGGTACCTGACAAGTCCTTGGATTGAGCAAAGATATGATACAGTAAGCGTGTACTTGTTAGAGCAAGGGAATTCGGTTTCACCTGTAGCTGTGCAAAACATCTGATGGAAATAAAAGATAGAAATAAAGTAAGCGTGTACTTGTTAGAGCAAGATAAATTATATGTGGGTAGTGCATCCATAATTGATATTGCCTCCTCAACCGCTTATAGCAATAACCTACAAGTCTCATCCATAGAAGAAAGAGAACTAATGATATGCATAGTGATGTCACCGTTAATCCCAAGCAAATCCCTCACATACAGTCGTTCTACCCCTTCTGTCACTGGGGTTCCCAACCTGCAGATCAGTCATCACTCATACTCCCTATACCTGGCTCAACCCTCGGGGTCTTGGGTACCTGACATGTCCTTGGATTGAGTCAAGAGAGGATACAATAATCATCGTGTCATACAAATTAATACACGATCCCATCTATGATAATTCATATGCACAATTGCTACGTGGCTAGGCCGAAGTCCTTAGCCCAAGAAGAATTACTCACACATAGAGCTGAGATCAACAATCACAAACATTGTAATAAAAATCATAAGATTGATATAAATAGTCTTACAATGTCGCCAATCAGAGAAGAGATCTACTATTACAAGTGGTGGAGTATGGCTATGGAGATGGAGAAGGGTTTGGAGATCTGGAGGTGGCATTTGGCAGAGTCTGGCTTCTTCGGGGTGGAGCGAGATATGTTTTACCATCGCCTGAGGCTTCTTTATATAGGGGTCCCTTCATGAAAGTTGTTTTGTTTGACCTAACGGTGGTGGTGCCAACTATACGGCCGGAGCTATATGGTCGGAATTTTTGCTCCGGCCGTATAGTTGGTCGTTAATGCTTCTCCCTTTTTTGTAAGGCTCCTGGTTTCTTCTGGTTGTTGGAAATCGCCTATCTTTGACTTTAATGTAGTGATTCCCTCCTTTAAACAACATTATTTGCGTAGGAAAAATACAAAAGAAAGGATTGCATACCCCTCTGAATATTAGCACTAGTGGCAAGGTTTAGAGAGATATTTCATCAAGAATATGATTAATATCCAGTTTAAATGTGGATGTTAGATGGCTATATTTTAGATCCATCAATCTCCCCAAGCTTAAACTTGATCGTCCCGAGCAAGAAAACCAAAATAAAAAAGGAACTCAGAATTTAAACTAAAATAACGAGATGGTGATCTTACTCATGATTAGTAGTCTCATGTTTCCTCCACTTTATAAATCTGAAAAACTTCAGCATAGATAGAGTAATGGCAAGCATATCATACGGGTTTCATGCATCCTTATAGTGTAGCAAAATTATTGTAAACATGGATGATTCAAATGAGTAAACTTTATTCCATGTCAAGTAATCAACTCATAGGTTTGCATTTGAGCAATAAAGTATAATCATGTAAATTAAGAGTGTGATATCATGAAAAGCATATACACTAGAGTATCTCAATTCTCCCACATCAATAAATCAAGACTTTTCAGGCACTACTTTTCTATTCATTGTCCTTCAAGAATTTCAGTTTTTAAGTAATTAAGAGCATGCCAAAAAGATATTTAGTTTATCGGGCTGTGATGGACACTTGTGGCATCACTAAGGTTTTATTCCTTTTGCATAATGATTTCTCATAACAGCCAGAGGAGTGATTCCATCATGATTATAGCTACCGGGAGTGCCAAGAATCTTACCCACTATAGCATTGTTGCTACAAGTGTTTAATCAACTCATAGACAAAATCTAGGAGTTTCCTCCATGAAGATAGTTCGTAGGCTAGCGGAGTTGTTGGCATCCCATGAAGTTTGGCACGCATAAAGCTATATCATTCTTAAGATTAACAAGTCAAACTTTGGCATGCTCACAAAAAGCGATAAACATTAATTCAATCGAACAAATCCTTTCAAAGAGAGCTATCAAGTCAATCAACATTTTCAGTGGTGTTGAGTATCTCTAGAAATAGGCCTTCAAGACTAAACACTACAACACTCAAGCCTTCAATTGTGAGACTTTTTATTATTACAATTGTTTAGCAATTTTTAGGAAAGACTTGGTTAATTACTAGAGCTAGAACAAAATGTACCCAATTAAATACCCATGCAAACAAAAATTTTACGATGATACAAAGACTCACTCCACCAATATAATACCTCAACATTTACTACTAACTAGCATGGGTTTCTCAAACTTCAAAAGTGGGGAGTCAGAAGGCATACCTCTCATGTTTGGTTCCACTTCTCTCTTTTTTTTATTTGTTTCTTGGAAACTCGAAGTCGACCATTCTCCTGCAAATATATGAAGACCTCGAGGCAGAAAGAAAAGAAAGAGGGAAAATAAGGAAAAATGGAGAAATCGTTTTGTGGTTTTTAAGAGAGGAACTTTAAAGATTATAAAATTGGCGGCAAAGCTCGGCTAGAAAATTTCGAAAGAAAAATAGAAAGAACTAAAGATAAAGTGTTGGGGAAACCAACACGAGTGCTTATAAACTCAAATAAAAACACAACCTCTAAATAAAAGCAAATAAACGCCAAATAAAAATACAAGAGGAAACTTCTCCAAGCTTAAGCTTTTGCAAGCTCTTCAAATCATTGTGGTGGCGGGAAAAGTCATTACTCCAGTTCACAAATTGAGTTGAGAGGTTACTTGTTGATTCTCGGAGGTTCAAAGAGAGGCTATGCATCCTCTCCACAGTCCCTCCAAGTCCTTGGAAATGTTGGTATGTGGCGCACCGGGTTTGTGGCTTCTCCTCTTGATAAGGAAGTTCTTGCTCCTCCTCTTGGTCCTCATCCTCCTCCAGAATCTCTTCCTCAGTTTGGTGTTGCTCAAGATGCAAATTATATAGCAAACGTCCTTCCTCGATAGAGAAAAGACCATTAGGTATGGGAGCGAGGTAGATACGCCCAACTCCAGCAATATGCAGGTAATAAGCACCATCTCTCCTAGTGAGCATTCCACAGGCTTTCAAGGTGGATAAACAAACACGTGTCTCACCTAGTACAGGTTGCAACTCACCTAGGTCAAGGCCTAGGATAGTGGCGAGTACGGTGATGACACCTCCCCCTGTGAGGGGTCCTTGGCTTTGGGGGGCTTGGTGCTCCAAGTAGCACACGAGGATGGCGCCCAAGTTGAGTGACAAGTCGCAGTTGATGTAAGCAGCCTTCGCAAGGACTATTATGGCCTCCTCGTTGAGTCTTGTGAAATCATTACGTGCCTGCAAGGTGTTAGCAATAACATAGAACAAATAGCGAATTGCATGATGTTGAAAATTCTTCCCCTTATTTATTCTAGTAGTGAAACTCATTCCATTATAGTATTGTTCAGGGGTAGGTTCTAGGCTAGTAAAAGATGCGCGTAAAGCATGAATGTCATTGTTTGGCAAATTAAAACATGCGCACCATTCATATAATGTTAAAGTGTAGTTGTTATTCATCAGACGGAAATAAATAGTATCCTCTCCCTGCCATTGTTTAACGGTGCTTTGCAATGAACTAAAATATTCAATGGTTAAGCGGCGATAAGTAGGTTCATCATTGCACACAAAGTTTTGTAGGCCAGATCTATTGCAAAGTAAATTGAAGTCATCAGCAATACCGAGTTGGTTCAATATGATGGGGCAAGCCCACTTGGTGGGCTTCACTTTGTGGTTCTTGATCCTGTTGAAGCAATCACGATGGGCCTCATTCCTGAACCGTATCGCCATGCGTTCCTGAGTGGTAGCCCGAGAAGTGATAGAGGTGGCACGAGCACGAGTTTGGCTCCTTGTGTTCATCATCTAAAACATTAAAGAAAGGCAAAAATAAAACTTGTTGATCCAACAACAATCAGTGCATCATATTCCTCATCATAGCACACTAAATAATTCTCCTCAAAATAATAATCTAGGCAAGAAAATCATGGCAATTGGTTCATAGTAGGTCTCACCCTAGATTAATAATGACAATAGATCGAAGATGAATTTGCAAAAAGTAATTGGACGATCAGCGGAGAAACATACCGTAGATCACTTGTGTGCGAGGAAATTGAACGAAATTGAGTAGAAATGGAGATCTCTTGAGGTTTTGAGAGAGTTTGAAGGTAGAAGAAAGAAAAAGGATTGAAGTTTTGGAGTTGGGAGTACCTTCCTGTGTGATTTTGTGGTTGGATGCAACTATACGGGCGGAACTATATGGTCGAAACAATGTGTTCCGGCCGTATAGTTGGCCGTTTGTCAAAAATTTAGGTGTTCCTCCTAGCGGCGCAGCTATACGGACGCAGCTATACGGGCGAACCAAAATGTTCCGGCCGTATATTTGGTCGTTAAACTTTCTCTCCCTACGAAAGAAAATTTGCAAAGACATTGATATCTATACGACCGGAACTATACAGCCAAAATTTTTTATTCCCGCCGTATAGATGGTCGTTAAACTCTCAGTACATATGAAAAGAAATTGTATGGAGGCATTGATATCAATATGACCGGAACTATACGGCTGGAATTTTTATTCCTTCCATATAGTTGGTCGTTAAACTCTCAGTACATATTGCAGAAAAAAATTCGATGGCAAAGATATCTATACGGCCGGAACTATATGGCCAAAAATTTTATTCCCGCCGTATAGTTGGTCATTAAACTCTATGTTTGCATCAAAAAAATTATTTCTTTGTAAACTATTTCTTTTACTATAACTTAGTGATATATCTTGTTTTTGATAGAAAATTGATAGTAAATATTGTCGACCAACAATAGCATGAATAAAGCAGAATTTCAAGTAATACTGAACTTCTTCTCCTTGAATGGAGTTTTCTAGCACTTTTTATTAAACATAAACTAAAACTAAAACTAAAAATTTAACTCAAACCTTTATTTCACATGGGTTGCCTCCCATGTAGCGCTCTTTTATGGTCAATAGCTTGACCTTGATGATACTCACTTGGGCTAGATGAGTGGAACACCCACTCCAAAGTAATTGGCCTTCAAAGTGATGGACTCCTTTTCATCATGCTTGGCTTTCTTCTTCCCGGGAAAATGAATAACAAAAGGATCCTGCTAAGGCAATTGCAGCTTCACGTTCCCTTCATGTAGATTAATCAAAGCCTTAATAGTTCTTAAGAAAGGATAGCCTAATATAATAGGAGTAGTAGCATCTTCAAGCATGTCAACTATAACAAAATCAATGTGAGCAGGACAGCCTTTAATGTATACTAAAGTGTTCTCTTTAATCCCTATAGCTTGTTTGGAGGTAGAATTTGATAAATGTAATTTTAACTTAGTAATTTCAAAGGAGCCAAGATTTAACTTGTTAAAAAGACTCTTTGGAATTTTTGAGACGCTTGCACCTAGATCACATAGTGCAGCTATCTCATTGATTCCAATTTTAATCTTAATAGTAGGCTCAAATATGTCATCTAGTTTAACACGTAATTTTTCAGCAATTTGCTTGTATTCTTCTTCAAGCTCATGTACCTTTATTGCTACTTGATTGACAAAATGTTGGTACATAGCTTCCTTGCTACCTTCACTAACCGAAACTTTACATTGATCCTTTTTACGAGATCTTCAACGGTGTAACTTGGTGAAGGAGCATTACTATAGTCAAGTTCTTCAGGCTCCTCCCTTTGGATCCTCATCATTTTGAGTTCTTAACAAGATTGGTCTCAGCTTTACCTGCAAATTTAGCTAGAATGAGAGTTTGACTCTCGGTTATCTTACCTAGTTGTGCCTCAACGATCCATGTTCTTTCTTGAAGGGCTTGCAAATCATTTCTCAAACTAACAGCGTGGTTAGATAATTTACCAAGCATAGCATCATGGTTCTCCGTAATTTTAACTAGAATATTATTTTGTTTGTTTTGTGAGTCTATGAAAGACTTAACTGTTTCTTGGAGACTACCATTACTAGTTCTCATATTATTATTAGATTTACCTACAGGACTAGCATAATGTTTCTAATAATTAGGATTCTAACTCTTCGTCCATGCAGGGTTATAATCAGTACGAGCTACGAAGTCTATTTCTTCAATATTTGTTTCGGGGGTGGCTCTTACCTGAGTTTCCTTACCTTTTACGGCTAGTATGAGCTCATCCAACTTAGCATTGAGATCTTCATTCTCTAGTGGTGATATAGAGTTTACCTTCTTCGCGTTTGATCTTTCCACATGCCATTGGGCATGGTTGTCTTGCATATTGTCTAGCAGCTTCTTTGCTTCGGTAATATGTTTACCCATAAATGTTCCTCCAATTGCAGTAACAAGCATAGACTTAGACACAAGATTAAGAGCATTGTAAAATAAATGGAGGATTAACCAATCTTCCCATCCCATGACTAGGACAGTTTCTTAGGCATTCTTTCATCCTCTCCCATGAAAGCGCCAATGGCTCACGCTCTTCCTGTCTAAAGCCAGTAATATTAGATCGAAGTTGCATAGTATTTGTAGGTGGGAAAACTTTAGTAATAAATAAATAAGTACATCCTACCCATGATGTAATAGTATTTTAAGGCAAAGATAGCAACCATTCTTTAGCTCTCCCTCTGAGAGAGAAAGGAAATAGGCGCAATTTGACCACATCAGGGTCAACGTATTTTATACGCATCATATCACATATTTCAGTGAAAGTATTTAAGTGCATACCTGCATCTTCAACAACAGAGCCTCCAAATTGATTCTATTGAACCAAACTTAAGTAATGGGGCTTAATTTCATAGTCATCAACAGCGATTGCTGGCTGAGTAATAGGAGTACGCAAATAATCATTATTGGGAGTAGCAAACTGCCCAAGCTTCTTTTCAGCCATACTTCCTATGTTTTGGGTATTTCTTAGATAAAGAATTATAACAGTAAAAGGAAGAATTTAAAGGCTAACTATTTTTTTGGTTTATCAAATAAAGACTGAAAGCAAACTAACAAAATTAAAAACAAGAATTAAAACTAGCAAGGTTCCTAATAACCTCACCAGGGTAGCTATTTCTTCCCCGGCAATGGCGCCAGAAAAAGGGTTGATACCTTCGATCCGGATTATGGATGTAGTATAGCTTCTTTTTCCCTAGTAGACCTAGGTTATCGAATCCTCGGGAAGCGAATGCATAGTGAAGATATTTTAATGGACCTTCGCGAGTTTTAGAATTCCTGTTGTGTTTTTACCGGACAAATAGCTTGCATATTTTTGTTGTTGTCGATATGGAGAGAGAGGGCCTAGGGTGTTCGGTTTCACCTGTAGCTGTGCAAGACATCTGATGGAAATAAAAGATAGAAATAAAGTATGTGTACTTGTTAGAGCAAGATAAATTATATGTGGGCAGTGCATCCATAATTGCTATTGCCTCCGCAACTTCTTATATAAATAACCTACTAGTCTCATCCATAGAAGAAAGAGAACTAATGATATGCATAGTGATGTCACCGTTAATCCCAAGCAAATCCCTCACATATAGCTACCCCTTCTATCACTAGGGTTCCCAACCTGCAGATCAGTCATCACTCATACTCCCTATACCTGGCTCAACCCTCGGGGTCTTGGGTACCTGACAAGTCCTTGGATTGAGCAAAGATATGATACAATAATCATCATGTCATACAAACTAATACACGATCCCATCTATGATAATTCGCATGCACAATTGCTACATGGCTAGGACGAAGCCCTTAGCCCAACGAGAATTACTCACACATAGAGATGAGATCAACAATCACAAACATTATAATAAAAATCATAAGATTAATAGCAATAGTCTTACAATGTGGACAATCATAGAAGACATCCAGTATTACAAGTGGTGGAGTATGGCTATGGAGATGGAGAAGGGTTTGGAGATCTGGAGGTGGCTTTTGGCAGAGTCTGGCTTCTTCGGGACGGAGCGAGAGATGTTTTAACATCGCCTGAGGATTCTTTATATAGAGGTCCCTTCACGAAAGTTGTTCTGTTTGACCTAAGGGTGGCGGCGCCAACTATACGACTGGAGCTATACGGTCGGAATTTTTGCTCCGGCGGATAGTTGGTCGTTAAAGCATCTGCCTCCATTGTAAGGCTCTTGGTTTCTTCTGGTAATTGGAAATCTTGTATCTTTGACTTTAATGTAGTGATTCCCTCCTTTAAATGACATTATCTACGTAGGAAAAATACAAAAGAAAGGAATGCATACCCCTCTAAATATTAGTATTAGTGGCAAGGTTTAGAGAGATATTTCATCAAGAATATGATTAATATCCAGTTTAAATGTGGACGTTAGATGGCTATATTTTAGAGCCATCAAGCAAATCTGATGACTTGCCATAAAAATGCTAAATGCGCTGTATAAATACAACATGGGTAGGAGAAGCTTGTCCTATACTTTATTAGAATGGCATGAAAATGCCAAATTAAGATGATTTTGGGCGATACAAAAAATAACTTGGGTCCAATCTTGTGAACCAATGGGCTTCTTATTGTTGGATCCTTACCGAAACTTCTTCAGTGTGGTTCATGCTTAAAAAACCAAGTAACAATATGTTGAGGGTTGGTGGCCCACGGCCGACCTGAACCCAGAAGGATAAATTAGCGAGGTTTTGGGCCACAATTAGGTAGAATGTAGTACTATTTTCTAATAAGCTCCTCACTGAAAATTCAATGTACTCAATATGTCGGGGGTCGGTAGTCCACCTGACCCAGCAGGCTCAATTTGCAAGGTTTTGGGCCAGTGTTGGGTCGAATGTGCAATCTTTTCGTTAGGTCCTTAGTGAAAATTCAATGTAGTTGGTACCCCATCCTCAAAAAAAAAGTAGTTGCTACCCTAAAAATATATACTCTGCTCACCACAAAAGGCTTATTAAGGTAATTTGTTTTTGAAACAATATTATGGGAAGTTTTTTGTCCGAAGTGTGGTTGAAATATTCGTTTTCATAGGCTGAGTAGTAAAAATACATTGTACTGAAGGTCGAGGGTCCACCTGACCTGGCTGTACCTAAGACGGATCCAAAAGAATGAAGTTGGAAAGGGAGAAAAGTGACCGATAATGTGCCTTATCAAGATTTTTACATAGCGAGGAACTTGGTCAGCGCAGGACTCGAACATGGAAAGTACTGGAGGGAGTTTGACTGATTGACATAAAATCGTGTCATATCAAGTCTTTTCAGCAAAGGATATATTTCGTGATGGTTTGGGTGGCTTTGAATCGGCCTAAGTGTCCAATCGATTTGATGTACTCAAAACCTTGTAATCATGGCATATAAACTGTAGGCGATAGAGACACGATGGCCTTGACTTTCCTAGCTTCTGACAACTCGGGTAAGCACTATCTTATACTGATCGGTCGAAGTTGTATGCTTCCGTACGATCAACATAATACATGCCGCAATTAGCGCCACCATGTGGCATTCTCATCATGCAAAAAGGCTCAGAATTCGCACATTTAGTTCACGGTTTGGAACACAATAATACAACCAGTTTGTACACTAGCACAAACAGTACAATGTCAGCACATCAGAGGTTGACTTGTTCATGTCACATCAAATCTTGACTTGTTCATTTCACATACAGAAGAATGAGCAAGGATACATACTATATTGAATAAGTAATTTCACGGTAGCGCCAAAAGTATGCCATGTATTAGAGACAATATGGGGTCTGTGTAAACAATTTTTATTTTTGGAAGGGTCTGCATAAACGTTTTTTAAGAAAATCGGCATAAACATTTGCGGCTATCATCCTAGGGCGTCTTAGCCTGCTTTGGCCTACTGAGACAAGATCAATTACGGCCCAGTTAAGGCCTATTTCGTGGCCCTATAATAAGTAGTGACCTACTTTTCCCTGTTTGCTAAGAGGAAAGAAGGAATATTCCTCTCAAAACATAAATCTGCACGAGGTGTGATGGTTCGAAAAAAAAGTTGAACGAGTTGCGTATACATAAGCTAGTAACAGTACTGAAAACTATATTACAGAAATCACACTATGAAATAAGCACCGCTACATGGATTATACCGTGGAAGGCAATACTAATTACAAAAGCATGGCTGGGCTCATATAAACTGATTCAACCTGGCCACTAAAACCAGTGTACTAATAGTCAACCATTGAACCACGATGCAAAAAATATGACACAACGATACACCAGAAAGATCCATAGCTCAGTCTAGGGACGGAACAACGATCCTACCACACCTAAACTAGGCCTAAACAAAATTTCCGCCTGTCGCACACTATTCCAACCATCTTTGGGGAGGGTGATAACTCCCACAAGCTCGCCTTAAGTTGGCTGCAGGTTGCAGCGTTTAATCTGAGGGAATTGTATTCCGTGAAATCTCCTGTATGTCGTGTACACACAGTTTTTCCTCATTAATGGGAACAATGTGCCATCAGGAGACTTGCATCCGCGTTTTTTCATCATCTTGTCAATGATTGGATAATTGAGACCGAGAAACAGAGAGTTTTCACCCAGGCTGTTAACTGCCTCTAAATGATGACCCCTGGAGGTCCAGTAGAGCTAGGATCCTCTTAAAAAATGTAGACACGAGAGGCAGGATATAGGTGTAGGCTAGTCCCATTTTGAGCATGGGGAATGATTTTACCCTCTTCGCCATGGGAAAACCCCATGCCATACGTTGTAATTATGATCATAAAGCATTCACCATCAGCCGATCGAGTGAGGAACCACATGCCTGGCCGATCATTCAGAATAGGTGCTAGGATTACAAACGGAAGTTCCTTGTTTCCTGCAACATCCGAATTCAAGACACAACGTGCATTACTGGCATACATATTCTAACACCAGCATTCTTCATTATTCATCCTAACAGTGTGAATAGGCAAATCCTGACAATAATATTATTCAATAAATTAACAACATTAGAAATTGCATTTCTTATTCCGCTATTCCGAATATTTGGATTTCTTGCTTATCTTAGTTTCCTAGTTGTTATAAGTTTCAAAAGAGGAAGCGCCACTTTTTATTGATATAGAGGCATGTCCACTTGAATCCTATAGGATTAGATGCCTACAGTATTTTGGATCAAGTGGTGTTTGATTGCACCTGAAAACCAAAGGAATTGTACAAAGAGGTTGGAGTGGATGGAAATTTTCCTCCAAAATAGAGTGCAAAGGAATCCTTTGAAGGAATTCCTCAGGATTATACTCTTTCGAATCAAACAACATTTTATAGAAAAAATTCTAAGGATCCAAATCCTACAAAAATCCTACACAAATCCTCTGAATCCCAAGGCAAAATCCAAAAAAGGAAAGATTGGTGTCCTACAGAATCCCTATGTGATTCCTACAATCCAAGGAGGGCCTGAAAGTACAAACATATAAAGAAACCCAGCTTCATTGTGTTGCGCTCACAATTGAGATGCTGGTTAATAATACCTTTCATATTCTGACAATGAACGAACTTACTAGTGCAGGGACACTGTCATACACTATATTTTTGGTACACATATTACTGGTACTAATTCATTACTGGCAATGGTTCATTCATTTTTTAGGGCATAAAAGGTGTGCTCATTCAGTCATATGAAAGGTCAAACATAAACAAGGTAGTTAAAGAACAAATTTAGTGAATCACTCACAATGTATCATCATGGAACTAGAATTACCTTCCAATGTGGGATCCCAACAATAGGTGCAGCCTTGACTTGTGACCGCAAAAATGAGGCCACCGTGTTTATTAGCATCATAGTATTGTCGTCTTCCATGACCTGAATGCTCCAGACATCTCCAAACTTGTCTACCGCCTTCTAGGTAGGTGATTTCACTATCGAATAATGCGAGGAGCTTATAGTCTATGTAACCCCTAGGGTACTCTGCAGATTATGATCTTCAACAGGTCAAGAAATCCATCCCATGACTTATTGAACTTTTCTCCATACCTGCGGATTCACCAAAAAAAACTTTTGAAATATGCATGAGTTCAGAAGTGAGTACAGGTAACTCGGGGAACCCTGGCTGGCTAGTAGCATTACAAGTCTCCATCGATGGAAGGTCGATTACTCGATAGGTGTAGATGTTCGCTAGGCACCAGGCCCTGCGCTAGTCCATGGCGGCGAGCCAGTTGCCATTCATGCTAACCCAGAATTTTTCGTGCATGAAGGGCAAGATGGCAGTGCGCCAAGGATAGTCGAGGGGCACCACGTCGTACACCGTGTCATGAAGACAATGCACCCTCGTACCGTCATAGTGCTCGTCGAACCAATAAGCAGGCTGAGGCATCAGTAGGCAGGGGTCATTCCAATGGTGAAAAGTCCATTTCGTACCTTCGTTGTTGGTGATACAATCATACAGCAGCTTGCAGCATGCAGCTAGCCTGACAATGCTGGAAATGTCCAGACGCTGAATGATGAGGTCGACATCGTCCGCGCTGAGTTGATCCCACTTTCATCACCCGTTGAGCTTCAAATTAGCCATCACAGCCGGATGGATTTAGGCGGATGGCAAGTGCGGCTGGGGTTTTTTGCAGGAGGAGGGGAGCGTTACGAATTGGTGAGAAGAGAGAGCGTGGGGGAGATCATGGGCGGAGTGGGGACTAGGGAAGAAGATGGAGAGGAAAAGAAAAAAACAAGGGAGGAGATTTTACTTGCTTTCTCTGTCTAGTCAATATCAACATCAAGGATACCGCCGCCTAGACTTTACTATATGTTAGACTAGCATGCCACATAGCTAGTAATTTGACAATACTCCTACTTACTATATATCGGAGGTGCAATATTGTCTAGTCACATCTGTTTGACCAAAGGATTTTCTTTTTACATCTTTCATTTCAACATACTGTAGTATTTTCAATGGAAAATAGGTGAACGAACTACTACTAGTAGTAGTAGTCGTGACATGGACACATGTACTTTCATCTTTTTCCCCTACATATAGAAGTCGTAGCACAGAACCAAAAATATATACACCGCATATAATGCACAATACATGTGTGTCCGTGGTATTTTTGGCATGCTGCATGTGTTTATATATGTTCTAGTACAAGGTACATGGAATTACACGTATACAACATGCAACCGCGCAGCAAAATGAGAGACGTGCACTAACACCAGATTTCGTTCAAGTCAGGCAACATGCATGACTTTGTGTGGCTCTAATTCACTGACATTAGGGCCCTTTTTAGGTTGGTATCACCTGCCAGTGAGAATCATCATGCACTTGGAGTCAATAGGTACGTCCACGATGGAAATTACAATATGCAACTAGTTGCACCGGCAACAAGCTGTTGCATGTGGCACTTCCAAGTTTTCAGAAAATGTGAAATAAATTATGAACATAGATCATATTTATATAATTTATCTATAAATTTCCAACCCAAAAATATTACTAGTACATGGTATGGCCACCACAAAATGAACAAATGAACACAAGATATTGTTCGCTTAGATTTTTTTTCATTCACATAGGTCACATAAGATCTTATTGTGTGATCGAATATTGTAGATGCACAAGATACGACATAACCAATGTTCCGGATTTATTTTACATTTTTTGAGAACTTGAAAGTGCAATAAATAATAAAGGGGTGCGGGCGCAATGAGTTTCAGAATATTTGACCCGCACTGACTAAAACTATGACTTGCATACAAAAGGAGTTTGATCAAATCGCAGGAATTGCACTTACATTGCAGCGAAATGAGTGTTAGAGTACATCAAGTTAATGGCTGAGGCCATACGATACAAATCAGGTGAAGGAAATAATTCAAGATACGCAAATCCCTATTCCATATGATCACTATGTTCAACCCCTCTCCCTTGAACCCTTAATTTTGCCGGTTCCAATCCTTCGTGTTGGCCAAGCTTGGGATGAATAACAATGGAGTCTGCCACCAATTCCAGCCAATATTGGTTGAGAAACCAACAACGGCGTCTTGAGCATTCATACTGAAGCGGCATATTTCAGGATGAAGATTAAATCTACCGAGACTAACTGCATGTGGCAAGGTGTATACAAAATTGCTCCTCGTTAGATCTCTAGGGCCAAGTCCTGCCACACCAACTGGAATAGTAATTGGATAGTTCAATCCAAGGAAGATAGAAAATGCTCCAAGGTCTAAAACTCTCCGCCATTGCCTCACTGGAAGTAGCCTACTAGTGTTAATCTAGACCACATGTTAGCAAAACCAGGTAGAATAGGTGTGAATATTGCGGTCGTGATGATAAACAACATTCTTAGTGACAGGATAACCACCATAAGTAGTGTTATACCGCCTATCACTAACACCCATAGTATTGATCAGAATAAGGCTACCACTATCAGATATCTTGCTAAGCACCACAGATCAGGACCGTACTCACGATTATCGTCAAAATCAGGTGGCCCCGGAAGACGCACAGGACCTTGCAACAAAAGCACATTCAGAGGTCAGCTGAGAAAAATTTGAATGATAATGCTTGAAAAATTAAGGATGGAAATTTTACCCCTGCCCAAGGATCGCATGCATAAACTTTGCCAATCTGAGTTACAACATAGACAACTCCCTCGTGGATAATTGCATCGTGGTAGCGGAACATGCTGAACTGGTTGTGAAGAACCATCCACATACCATGAGAACCATCAATGAAAGCAATTACCGTGTCGAAGATGGCCATGACAGAGAAATCCTTATAGTTCCCAGCAGCTGTGGGAACTCGGCAAATGGCTATCTTCAGTAGATTAGCAAGCTGGCCAGCCGCCATAAACTTAAGTACCTCGGGTGTGGCCTCAAAATCGAACATCGCTGGTAGAGGAATCCGGCGACTAGTGAACACATTCACTAGCTCCCAGTTCCAGGCGAGGCCAACAGTGGCGGTCCAATCTCCATGGGCGCCTGCCCACTTCTTACCCTCACAATCTGGCATCACAACATTGGAGGAGGACCTGTCCAGCAGCATTAGCTCGCACAAGGTCAACCTAAACTTCTTATGTGACTTCTGCTTGCCCCTGCTGCAATAGTACCTGCCCCTGTAGAACTGCTTCATGCGATTGTCACGGTAGAAGACATTATACTCACGCGGTAGCTAAGTTGGGGGAGAGGGAAGAAGATAGAGGAGACCAAACAGATGAGATTTTGCCAGGGATGCACTATGTGTTGTTGAGTAAAGATAACGTTTGTAGCAGGCGATGAAGTTCGCAGAGGTGATGACGTCGCATCTGGCTGAGATTTCTTCAAGGGGGCATCGAAAAACACCCTAGAAGTGTCATTGTCATCAATCAATTCGGCCATCACGAGGAAGAGCTCGAGCAGGTGGGGGGGCGATGGCGTTTGGTTTGATTAGGGTTTTGGAGGAGAGAGTGAGCGGCAGCTGGCAGGGCGAGATGGAAAACAGTCTATCAAACTAGGCAACGGAGCTAATCCTAAAGCGGCATGGCGGCGTTGGCGCGTGCCTGTATTCATGTGCGAGTGGGAATGGCCGTCGCAGGGATGCTAGAGGTGAAGTGGGGATGGAGATCGAGGCAAAGAGAAATACGAAATGAAATAAAACCAAGTGTGCCTTCTTTCTCTTTGCTAAATCTAATGTGCCTATCGAACTGGGCTACGGAGATGCTCCGAAAGTGGCATGGCGGAGTTGGTGTGTGCTAAGGTGGGTGAGTGGGGATCAGCGAGAAGATGGATAGGAAGATGACGAAGAGCAAAGGAAAATAGAATAAATCAATTGAAATCGTACCGCCTACCGAGCGAGGTTTTTCTCTCTTCTCTAGGTTTCCTAGTGCCAATCAAGTAAATAGGTCAGGCCTTTCTAGTAGTACAACATAGCTAGCCTAGCACAGATGGAGCTGTACTATCCTATCAAATAAATGGTCATGGCAGAGAGACGGTTTGGAGTATACTCGGAGCTCCTCTTGCCGAACGTAATAATCCTTGGATCTTCTACATTCATCATCTTGTGTAGGCACATTTGGAAGAAGTACTATACTACTGCAACTAATAAACACATAAAGGTTCCACCGGTAATTAAGGAACCAAAACTGGAATACTACTCTCAAACTCTTGTAGTACAACAACAAAATGCTCACAAAATGGGCTACCAGTACCATCTGTACACGCACATGCCACCACCTCAAATAAGCTTGCATGCCACACCACCAATTTCCTCTCCCCTGTCGGCCTCTACGGCCCCGTTACTGGTCCCCAAATCAACCATCTCTCCGTTCAATAAAGAAAAAAGTCGACAATCTCTCAAAAAATCAACCATCCACCAAAATAAAATCTATTGTCTAATGCTTCCGGTTCATTATGAATGGATAGTTGCAATTGCTCGAGCACCATGGGAGTATTCATCTAAGCTACTAGTTGTAGCTCCACAAAAGCACGTGCCTGGAAGTGGCAGAAGAATTTATTCTCTGTCAGTGATGGAAGAAGATCAATAATATACAATACCAAATCAACAAGTCAGTGGCTTTATCAGTTTGACTAGTGAGAGCCGACACGAGTGGTGAACAGCTTAAAGCACAGGGGAACAAGTGCCTTTAAGTCATACAGTACATACACCTCCGTTCTGATTTAGGATGGTCACACATAGTGCTAAATAACTTAGACTAGTAACTTGCACATGTACCTTCATAGTGGGTAATAACATGTGTGTAGTGTCACGCAAAGGCCTAATTAATTAGGTTGTAGAATCATATACTAGTCTTTCTATGTGTGATGTTATGGTAACTAGCTAAGTTATTATGTCCCTTTTCTTTATTAATTAACTTTGAAAAGACATTTAATTCGAGACAAGTATATACGCTTACTTGTATTTCAAGTTTGTCAAGATGCAAAATCTTAGGAAGAAGTTGAACCTATTGTCAAAACTCTCTGTGGTTTCTGATACTCCCTCCGACCCAAATTAGTTGACTCAAATTTGTTAAGATTCGGATGTATCTAATACTAAATCATGTCTAGATACAATCAAATCTAGACAAATCCAAGTCAACTAATTTGGGTCGGAGGGAGTATATTAATTGACTATCTGATGGGTACCTCCAAAAGCTTTTTCTTAAAACTTTCAAAGCAACCTACAATTTACTTGTAGTTCAAATTTGACCTAATTTTTATCAATCTACATAGAGTCATTCAAGTGGCATAATTAGCTAGGAAGTTTGAAAACTCATAAAACATAGGAATCGTTAGTACAACATGTTGGTCCACTATATATACTAGTAATTTGCACGTGCCCTGCACGTGAAGCTCAGATAATAGACGTCTGACATATCATCAAGATATAAAATTTAGGTAAATGAGAAAAAATATAAATTTGATCAACATCTATAAAGTATGGGTGTATATTTGGTTATTCTACTTTGTATCATCATGTGTAGATATCAAAGATTATTAGCTACCTAACACTTGAATTTTTTGGTAACATGGTCTAGAGAAACGAGAGAGAAGATTATAGTATGATGGAGAAGTGTGTTTTGAGAGGTTTATGCATAGAATTCATTGTGCTGAAGACTATCAATAGAATCTTCTAGATGCTAGAATGGAAAGGAAGATCCAATCGCTGGAAATGTTCGGATTTGCAAGTCTCGATCCAACGGTCAATATTCAAAGTTATTCATACCCTACATAGTGTTAAGATGTCTAAAAACATGGCTTGTGGCATTAAGATCCATACTCTTTAGATTGTCTTTACACAAAGAAACAATCTCGTCATCACTCGAAAAATTAAGAATGATCTTTCCTAATATTAGGAAACTCACATCGACGGCATTGTTTACTACAAGAATATGCACCCGTCTACCTCCAAAAAGACAATTAATTCAAGATCCATCTATCGCATTTACTTTTAGCTTGAGTTTGACCTAATTTCATTAAATTGTCAAGATGCAAAATCTTAGCAAGAAGTTGAAACTATTGTAAAAACTATTAGTGGTGGTTTGTCATATATTAAATCATCCCCCAATGGTTACCTCCAAAAAGATGTAAAACTTTCAATGCAACCTACAATTTACATGTAGTTCAAAATTGACCTAATTTCAATAAATCGACATAAAATCACTTTCAAGTGGGCAAAGTTAGCTATAGGACAAGTTTGAAAACTCATAAAACACGGTAATCATAAGTACAACATGACTGTCCACTATATATGTCTGAAATCTTGGCTTGTGGCATTTAGATCCATATCCTTTAGACTTTCTTTACGAAAATGAACAATAATCTCATCATCACTTGGAAAATTGAGATGTTCTTTCCTGATAGTTGGAAACTCACACCGACGGTGCTGATTACTACAAGAATATGCATCCATTTACCTCCAAAGAGACATTTCATTCAAGAAATATCTATCGCGCTTACTTGTAGCTCAAGTTTGAGCTAATTTTTCATTAAATTGTCAAGATGCAAAATCTTAATTAGAAAGAAGTTAAAAACCTATCGTCAAAACTCTCGGTTGGTTTCTAATATATTAATTGACCCCCCAATTGGTACACCTCCAAAAGATTTTTGTAATTCTTTATAAGCAACCTACAATTTAGTTGTTGTAGTTCAAGTTTGACCAAATTGCGATAAATATAAGCATGAAGTCATTCAAGTGGGGCAAAGTTAATTATCTAAAGGGAGTTTGAAAACTCATAAAACAAGGGAATCGTAAGTAAAACACGTAGGCCCACTTAATATGTCTAGAAGCTTGGCTTATGGAATTGAGATCCATATTCTTCAGACTTTCTGTACGGAAAAGAACCATCTCATCATCACTCGGAAAACTAGGTATTTTCTTTCCTCATAGTTGGAAACTCACACCGACGATATTGTTTACTATGAGAAGATGTAGCCATCTACCTCCAAAAATACATTTAATTCAAGAGCAATCTATCGCGCTTACTTGTAGCTCAAGTTTGACTTAATTTCGTTAAATCGACAAGAAGTCACTGAAGTGTGCAAAGTTTGCTAGGAAGCTTAAAAAATCCTAGTACTAAAAACTTGGGTATTACGTATAAGAAACCATTGACCCAGTTTGTGTGATAATTGGGGCGGTTGCATTTTATTTTAACTATGGTAGGTCTCGTAGGAGCGAGGTGCTTGAGAGTTAACATGGTCGATGGAAGTACAAGTTACATGAAGGACCTCATAAAAAATGAAATTGCATCCAAGTCCATGCATTTAGCATAATGACCCTAAAACCGAGCAATACAGTGTGTGTGTTTTGAGGTTTGTGCATACTAGTGTTCATCGTGCTAAAGACTATCAATAGAATCTTTCTCGATGCTAAGGGAAAATATAAGATCTAACGGTTAGCAGTGTTTGGATTTGCCAGTCTTGATCTAGCGGTAAATGTTTAAAGTTAATTCGTACACTATACAGTGGTGGTATGGTATTGTAAGAGATAAGACAAGATAAAGATAAGATAATAAGTACTGCGAATGGCCGATCTAATGATAGGTCTTGTAGGAGAAAGGTGCTTGAGAGTTAACACGGTCGGTGGAAGTACAAGTTACATCAAGGACCTCATAAAAATGAAAATTGCATCCAAGTCCATGCATTTAGCACAATGACCCTACAACTGAGCAATGAAGTGTGTGTGTTTTGAGGTTTGCGCATACTAGCGTTCATCATGCTAAAGACTATCAATAGAATCTTTCTCTATGCTAAGGGAAAATAGAAGATCTAACGGTTAGCAATGTTTGGATTTGCCAGTCTTGATATAGCGGTCAATGTTTAAAGTTAATTCATACACTATACAGTGGTGGTATGGTATTGTAAGAGATAAGATAAGATAAGATAAAGATAATATAATAAGTAATACGAATGGCCGATCTAATGATAGGTCTTGTAGGAGCGAGGTGCTTGAGAGTTAACACGGTCGGTGGAAGTACAAGTTACATCAAGGACCTCATAAAATGAAAATTGCATCCAAGTCCATGCATTAAGCACAAGGACCCTGAAACTGAGCAATGAAGTACTGTGTGTTTTGAGGTTTACGCATACTAGCGTTCATCGTGCTAAAGACTATCAGTTGAATCTTCCTAGATGCTAAGAATGGAAAAGAAGATCGAACGGTTAGCAATGTTTGGATTTGCCAGGCTTGATCCAATTGTCAATGTTCAAAGTTAGTTCGTACACTATATGAAGTGTTATGGTATTGTAAGAGATAAGACAAGATAAAGATAAGATAAGCAGTATTGTGAAAGGCTGATCTAATGGTAGGTCTCATAGGAGCGAGTTGCTTGAGAGTTAACATGGTCGGTGGAAGTGCAAGTTACATCAAGGACCTCATAAAAATGCAAATTGCATCCAAGTCCATGCATTTAGCACAACGACCCTGAAACTGAGCAATGAAGTGTGCGTTTTGAGGTTTGTGCATACTAGCATTCATCGTGCTAAAGACTATTAGTAGAATCTTTCTAGATGCTAAGAATGGAAAAGAAGATCCAAAAGTTATCAATGTTTGGATTTGTCAGTCTTGATCCAATGGTTAATGTTCAAAGTTAACCCGTACACTATGAAGTGGTATGGTATTGTAAGAGATAAGACAAGATAAAGATAAGAAGTACTATGAATGGCTGATTATATGGTAGGTATCATAGGAGCGAGGTGGTTGAGAGTTAACACAGTGGTATTGTAAGACTATATAGTGGTATGGTATTGTAAGAGATAAGACAAGATAAAGATAGGATAAGGAGTACTGCGAATGGCCGATCTAATGGTAGGTCTCATAGGAGCGACGTGCTTGAGAGTTAACAGGGTCGGTGGAAGTACAAGTTACATCAAGAACCTCATAAAAAATGAAAATTGCATCCAAGTCCATGCATTTAGCATAAGGATCCTGAAACTGAGCAATGAAGTCCTGTGTGTTTTGAGGTTTGCGCATACTAGCGTTTATCGTGCTAAATACTATTAGTAGAATCTTTCTAGATGCTAAGAATGGAAAAGAAGATCCAATGGTTAGTAATGTTTGGATTTGCTAGTATTGATCCAACGGTTAATGTTCAAAGTTAATACCTACACTATGTAGTGGTATGGTATTGTAAGAGATAAGAGACAAGATAAAGATAAGATAAGAAGTATTGTGAATGACCGATATAATGGTAGGTCTTGTAGGAGCGAGGTGCTTGAGAGTTAACACGGTCGGTGGAAGTATAAATACATCAAGGACCTCATAAAAAAATGAAAATTGCATCCAAGTCCGTGCATTTAGCACAAGGATCCTGAAATTGAGCATGAATTAAGTGTGTGTTGTGAGGTTTGTGCATACTAGCATTCATCAAGCTCAAGACTATCAGTAGAATCTTTCTAGATGCTAAGAATGGAAAAGAAGATCCAACTGTTAGCAATGTTTGGATTTGCCAGTCTTGATCCAACGGTCAATGTTCAAATAAGTTAATCCCTACACTATGTAATGGTGGTATGGTATTGTAAGAGATAAGAGACAAGATAAAGATAAGATAAGAATTACTGCGGATGGCCGATTTAATGGTAGGTCTCGTAAGAGCGAGGTGATTGAGAGTTATCATGGTCGGTGGAAGTACAAGTTATATCAAGGACCTCATAAAAAGTGAAAATTGCATCCAAGTCCATGCATTTAGCACAAGGACCCTGAAACTGAGTAATGAAGTACTGTGTGTTTTGAGGTTTGCGCCTACTAGCGTTCATCATGCTCAAGACTATCAGCAGAATCTTTCTAGATGCTATGAATGCAAAAGAAGATCTAATGGTTAGCAATGTTTGTATTTGCTAGTCTTGATCCAATGGTCAATGTTTCAAAGTTAATCCGTACACTATATGAAGTGGTATGGTATTATACGTAAGAGATAACACAAGATAAAGATAAGATAATAAGTACTTCAAATAATGGTCGGTCCAATGGTAGATCTCGTATGAGCGAGGTGCTTGAGAGTTAACACGATGGGTAGAATTACAAGTTACATCAAGGACCTCATAAAAATGAAAATTTCATCCAAGTTCATGCATTTAGCACAACGACCCTAAAACTGAGCAATGAAGTGTGTGTTTTAAGCTAGGTTTGCGCATACTAGCGTTCATCGTGCTAAAGACTATTAGTAGAATCTTTCTAGATGTTAAGAATGGAAAAGAAGATCCAACGGTTAGCAATGTTTGGATTTGCCAGTCTTGATACAAAGTCAATGTTCAAAGTTAATCCATACACTATATGTAGTGTTATGGTATTGTAAGAGATAAGAAAAGACAAAGATAAGATAAGAAGTACTACGAATGGGAGATCTAATGGTAGGTCTCGTAGGAGCGAGGTGCTTGAGAGTGAACACGATCGGTGGAAGTACAACTTACATATCAAGGAGCTCATAGAAAATGAAAATTGCATCCAAGTCCATGCATTTAGCACAATGACCCTAAAACTGAGAAATGAAGTGTGCGTTTTGAGGTTTGCGCATACTAGAATTCATCATGCTCATCAAGACTATTACTAGAATCTTTCTATATCCTAAGAATGGAAAGGAAGATCCAACAGTTAGCAAAATGTTTGGATTTTCCAGTCTTGATCCAACTTGTCGTCAAAACTCTCGTTGGATGGTTTCTCATATATTAATTGTCACCCCCTAACGGGTACCTCCAAAAGATTTTTCATAAAACTTTCACAGTAACCTACAATTTACTTGTACTAGTTAAAATTTGACCTATTTTCGATAAATCGACATAAAGTCAATCAAATGGGCGGAGTTAGGTAGGGAGTTTGAGAACTCATGAAATACGGGAAATCATAAGTACAATATGCATATATATATATATGTGTGTGTCTGTGTTTGTGTGCAAAAACTTTGGCTTGTGGCATTTATTTTGATCAATATTCTTCAGACTTCCTTTACAAGAGAGAATGATCATGACATCACTCAGAAAATTGAGAATGTTCTTTCCTGATAGTTGGAAACTCACACTGATTACATTGTTTACTACAAGAAGATGCACCCATCTACCTCCGAAAAGATATTTAATTCAAGAGCAGTCTATCGCGCTTACTTGTAGCTCAAGTCTAACTTAATTTCATTAAAGTGACGCAAAATCTTAGCAAGAAGTTGAACCGTGCCTATCATCAAAACTCTTGGTGGTTTCTAATATATTAATTGGCCCCCTCCTCTCGATGGGTACCTCCAAGCAAGCACTTTCGTCAAACTTTCAAACCAACCTACAATTTACTTGTGGTAGTTCAATTTTTACCTAATAATTTCGATAAATCGACATAAAATCAATCAAGTGGGTAAAGTTAGCTAGGAAGTTTGAGAACTCATGAAACATGGGAAATCGTAAGTACAACATGTTGGTCCACAATATATGTCTAAAAACTTGCCTCGTGTGTGATGTCTACGCACTTCTATTCTTGTAGACAGTTGTTGGGCCTCCAAGTGTAGAGGATTGTAGAACAACAGCAAGTTTTCCCCTAAGTGGATCACCCAAGGTTTATCGAACTCAGGGAGGAAGTGGTCAAAGGTATCCCCTCTCAAGCAACCCTGCAATCAAGATACAAGAAGTCTCTTGTGTCCCAACACACCCAATACACCTGTCAGGTGTATACGTGCACTAGTTTGGCGAAGAGATAGTGAAATACAAGTGGTATGGATAAAAGACAACGGTGCCAAAAAAGATCTTGATAGCATGGAAGAGACTAAAGGCAAACTGAAATAAAGATGGCAGCAAGCAAACTGAAATAAAGATGGCTCCGAGGGCACTTCCCCGTCCCGGCAGGGTGCCGGAACAGAGACTTTCTGTCCCCCGAATCTCCCCTTCGTTGGTGGCGGTGCTGCAGAACTTTTCGTGGCTGGAGGCTTGATGATTTAGGGTTTTTGCATCGGGAGGCATCTTATAGGCGAAGAGGCAAGGTCGGTGGGCGGCCAGGGGCCCACACCACCTGGTGGCGTGGCCAGGGCTAGCCCGCGCAACCACATGGTGTGGCCACCATGTGGCCCCTCTCCGTCTTGTCTTCTGGCCCCATGAGTCTTCCGATAAAATATCGACTTTGGCTTTTGTCCCGTCCAATTCTGAGAATATTCATTTTCTGACTTTCTAGAACCAAAAACAGCAGAAAACAGGCAACTGGCACTGTGGCATCTTGTTAATAGGTTAGTCCCAGAAATTGTATAAAAAGTACTCCAAAGTTGGAACAAAACATAAGAAAGTAGATAAAACCAAGCATGGAACATCAAAAATTATGGATACGTTAGCAACGTATCAACATCCCCAAGCTTAACTCCTGCTCGTTCTCGAGTAGGTAAGTGATAAAAAGAAAGAATAATTTTTGAGGTGACTTGCACCATCATAAACTTGATCAAAGTATTTGTAAAACATTCAAAGCTGGGATCATAGTACTTCAACAAAGCATGAAAGACAAAGTTCTAACAATAAGACATAGCAACTATGCATGCAACATGAAAGGGCACAAACAAAAGATTCATGAGTAACAATGCTTTGCAAGACGTTTGTTTGTTTCACATAAAGAAAACATAGCTTATTGGCATTCAGCTTGTCTCTCATAGAGTAGCAAACATAAATGCATAGGACACCTTCAAAGTCCAAAAGAGTGACTAGATACAAATATTTTAAAACAAGCAATATCAAAGCTATGCATCAATCAACAAGTCTTAGGACAATGCACATAGAACTAAGAATGGCCACTATGCTCTCAAAGTAGGTGCATAAAGATAGAAGGTGGAGACTCAACCTAAAAGTATAAGAAAAGGCCTTCATAGAAGGAAGTAGGGATTCAAGACTCATAAAGAGCTTCCAAAATTTATGGTACTTTTTAGCTTTCAGCTCTCATTGCCCCTATCATAAGCATCTTGAAGTGATTAAGGTTAAAGTGAACAAACTATGGAGTATATGCTTGACAAAGTATAAGTTGGAAATCTCATGTCCCTTGAATACGAAGGCCGCTCCTCATGCTACTCAAGTTTAGTTACCGGTAAGTTCTTGTAATAGTAAGTACATGTGTATCATAGAGAACCGCCAACGGGGTACCCCTTGCCTGATGATATGGAAGAATCCCCATATCAAAATGACAAGGCAAGCAGACAACGAGCATCTCAGCAATCTTCTTATTTACCATGGGAAAATGGTGCTTTTTTCTCTCTTTTCATATCTTTTTTTTCTTTTTCTCTTTTTTTCTCAATATTTGACTCTTTTTTTATAAGAAGAATGCTTCATAGACAACTCATTATGGTTACACTGCAGGTTTCCACCATGACAACATGGATTAGACCGACAACCCAGGCATTTCTCTAACACACATACATAACTCCATGGACTTAAATCTCCCCTTTCATTTCACACCGACGATTTCCATAGACAAAAGAGCATGATATCAACTAGGTACAAAGTACAAGTGCAATGTTGAAAGCGTTCCTGATGACAGCATGGTTCTGCTAATCCCCAACATATAAGTGCAAGCATATACAACATAGACAACACAATGGTTCAAGTTTATTAAGGGCAAGAAAAGTAAAGTTTGCCATCAAGTTCGTGAGAGCTTTAATCACTAGTTTTCTCATAATAAGTTTAATTCGGAAGGTAGATAAAAACATGAATATACTTGGAATAGCAAATGCTAATAGGTGGGTATGGTGGACTCTTTGGAATAACTTGGTTTTATTTGGAGTTGGATGCATGCGTAGAACTCATACTTGGTTATGGAGGCTAGCAAAAGACTGGGAGCGACCAACTAAGAGAGCAATAATGGCCATAATCATGCAGAGTGACAAAACATCATTAATCAAAGCATAAAGTGATACTACAAGTTGAAAAATAAAGGATCATCAAGGCTTATGGTGACTTGGGATAGTCATAACATGGTGTGAGCATGCGCCAAGTCGACCCAAATAAAGCATCAAAGGAGAATACCACAATACTATGCTTTAATATGCTAAAACAACGCATGATTCTTCCAAGGCACATTAAGCAATCTCAATTGTTAATAACAAGTCATGCTATAGCAATGAATACTAAGCATAAAGCCAAAACAATACCAAGCATGGCATGACAAAGCATAGGCCATAGTCAAAAACAAGCTCTCTTTACCACTTAAGCATGAACTTTCCTACTCTTTTCCAATCCAAACAAAACTATTTGAAAACCAATGTATGAAAGAGGGGGTCCAACCAATTTATTCAAGCAAAATAATCGAACCAAGCAAATGAAAACCAGAAAAAAAAACAAAGATGCTCCAAGAACATCATAACTGTGCATGAAACAATAAAAATGAAGTGTTTGGAAGAAACCTGGTATTTTTATTGATGAAGAAGGGGATGCCTTAGGCATCCCCAAGCTTTGACGCTTGTACTTCTTGGATATTTCTTGGGGTGACACAGGGTGGCATCCCCAAGCTTGAGATTTAGACCATTCTTCATCTCATTACATCATTCTCTCCATACACCTGAAATTTTTCCTTTATACAAAACTTCACACAATCTTTATTAGCAACATTAGTGCACTCAAGATAATAAGTCTTTAGGTTCAGTTCCAATACCAATAAAACTTCCATTAAAGCACTAGCTACTGTAGCACTTCCCTCAAAAAGCTTAATTCCCCAAAATAACTCAAAAAGGCACCAACAAGAAGCAAATGCAAAAAATGGCAGAAATCTGTCAAAACGGACCAGCAGGTAAAGACGAATTTTTTCGAAGACCTTCTGTTGCTCAAATCGAAAAGTGTTGAACTAACGAAAGTTAGATAACAACCTGGGTCAGAAGCACAAAAATGCACGCCTCAAAAGTACATACAGAGAGTTTACATGAATGTTTACGGTGAAACACAGAAATCTGTTTCGGGACAACAACTTTCCCAATCATTACTTCTCTCTCATTAGAGGTTACTCTTGTCACAAAAATCAAATAAAAAGGATAAGGAGCGGTTATTACAGAAGTAATAACTTCCAAGACTCATCTAAAACTTTTGGTTTATCTCCCAATAAGTATTTTTCTTTAACGCCTTTAAGTTAGGCATGATAGTTTGAGAAGATGCTCACATTAGAAATATGAATTGAAGTAAAAGGGAGCATCAAGAAGCAAAATCAAAGCACATTTAAGTCTAACCCACTTCCTATGCATAGGAATCTTGTAAAGAAACAAGTCATGAAAGCACAAAGCAACAAGCATAGAAAAGCAAAACAAGTGCAACTTCAAATTTTTTAACATAAAGAGAGGAAACTTAATGTTGTTGAGATACATAAAACCATGTTTCCCTCTATCATAATAACTTTCAGTAGCATCATGAATAAAATTAACAATATAACTATCACATGACACATTCTTATCATTAGTGACATGCATAAAATGATTATTACTCTCCACATAAGCATAGTCATTCTTATTAATTGCGGTAGGAGCAAATTCAACAAAATAGCTATCATTATTATTCTCATCACCATAATCATCAAATATAGGAGGCATATCGTAATCATAATTAATTTTCTCCTCAATAGTGGGTGGACTGAAAATATCATACTCATCATTGTAATCATCATATATTGGAGGTTTGGTATCATCATAAGCAATAGAATAGCTATCTTCCAAAGCGGGGGAACTAAAAAGATCATTTTCATAAAAACTAGCTTCCCCAAGCTTATATTTTTCCATAGCATTAGCAATAATGGTGTCCAAAGAATTCATACTAACAACATTGCTATTAGCATGCAAATAAAGTTCCATAGGTTTTTTAATTTTCTCTTCAAACACTTCATGTTCAAACTCAAGATAAATTCTATAAAGCTCTCTAATTATTTTGTTGTTTTCCGTTAAGCCTAACTAGTGAAAACAAGAAACAAAAAGAAAAAATTGCAAAATCTAAAGGAAATAACTTCGAGCACTCACACCGGAGGATGTGAGTACCTTTTACCTTACCTCCCCTACAACGGCACCAAGTAATAGCTTGATGTCTACGCACTTCTATTCTTGTAGGCAGTTGTTGGGCCTCCAAGTGCAGAGGTTTGTAGAACAGCAACAAGTTTTCCCTTAAGTGGATCACCCAAGGTTTATCAAACTCAGGGAGGAAGTGGTCAAAGGTATCCCCTCTCAAGCAACCCTGTAATCAAGATACAAGAAGTCTCTTGTGTCCCTAACACACCCAATACACTTGTCAGGTGTATAGGTGCACTAGTTCAGCGAAGAGATAGTGAAATACAAGTGGTATGGATAAAAGACAAAGGTGCCAGAAAAGAGCTTGATGGCGTGGAAGAGACTAAAGGCAAAATGAAATAAAGATGGCAGCAAGCAAACATGTAACAGATCTAGTTGCAAACGGTGTTTCAATGCTTAGAAACAAGGCCTAGGGATCATACTTTCACTAGTGAATACTCTCATATAAATATCCTCTCTTTACGATACTACTCTTAACTACTCTACGGCTGGACACTCTAATCCATGGTAGGGCTATAACAGCACACCTCAAAGTAAGCCTTTCCCATCTAGAAAACCACACACTGTCACCTTGAGCTCTAGATGGTTCCAACAAACACCACAATTTCATAGAAACATCCAACTCCAAATATAACTCATAACAAGTATTTGTAATCTCTAGCCTAAGTGCCACCATGGTGTGCACACTGTCAACTTCACACACATGGGGAGAGCAGAGATCTATTAAAGCACTTGAGTGGCAAGGTAGATCTATAGATTACAAGCTCATGATCTCAATAAGATCATGCATAGAGAGAGAGATGAACACATAGCTACTAGTAGAACCCTTAGCCTTGAGAGAGAACTACTCCCTCCTCATCATGGGAATCAGCAACGGCGATGGAGATGGCTCCAGGGGCACTTCCCCGTCCCGGCAGGGTGTCGGAACAGAGACTTTCTGTCCCCCGAATCTCCCCTTCGGTGGCGGCAGCGTTGCGGAACTTTTCGTGGCTGGAGGCTTGATGATTTAGGGTTTTTGCATCGGGAGGCATCTTATAGGCGAAGAGGCAAGGTCGATGGGCGGCCAGGGGGACCACACCACCTGGTGGCACAGCCAGGGCTAGCCCGTGCCACCACATGGTGTGGCCGCCCTATGGCCCCTCTCCGTCTCGTCTTCTGGCTCCGTGAGTCTTCCCATAAAATATCGACTTTGGCTTTTGTCTCGTCCAATTCCTAGAATATTCATTTTCTGACTTTTTGGAACCAAAAACAGCAGAAAATAGGCAACTGGCACTGTGGCATCTTGTTAATAGGTTAGTCCCAGAAATTGTATAAAAAGTACTCCAAAGCTGGAACAGAACATAAGAAAGTAGATAAAACCAAGAATGGAACATCAAAAATTATGGATACGTTAGCAACATATCAGTGTGTCATTCAGATCCATATTCTTCGGACTTGCTTTACGAGAAAGAACAATCTCGTCAGCACACTAATAAAATTGAAAATGTTCTTTCTTGAGGTAGTAGAAAACTCATACTGGTGGCATTGTTTACTACAACAGGATGCACCTATAGACCTTCGAAAAGACATTTAATTCAAGAGAAATCTATATCATGATTACTTTAGCTCAAGTTTGACCTAATTTCGTTAAATTGTCAAGATGCAAAATCTATCTTAGCAAGAAGTTAAACCTATCGTCAAAACTCTCGGTGGTTTATGTTATATTAATTGACCCCCCGATGGGTACCTCCAAAATATTTTTCATAAAACTTTCAAAGGAACCTACAATTTTGTCTAATATAACTTCGAAAAGAAATTTAATTTTCTTAAATTTTTGGCTTGTGACATCACTCGAGAGATTGAGAATGTTCTTTCCTGATAGTTGGAAACTCACACTGATGAAATTGTTTACTACAATTAGATGCACCCATCTACCTATCAAAAGACATTTAATTCAAGAGCAATCTATCATTCTTACTTGTAGCTCATGTTTGACCTCAATTCATTAAGTCGCCAAGAAGTCTCTAAAGTGTGCGAAATTAGATAGGAAGCTTGAAAATTTCTAGCAAGTACTAAAAACTTCGGTATTACGTATAAGAAACCGAGGTCCACTTTGTGTGATATATAATTGGGTCGGTTGCATTTTCTTTTAACTATGGTTAGTCCCGTAGGAGCGATGTGCTTGAGTTAACACATTCGATGGAAGTACAAGTTACATTAAGGACCTCATATAATAAATCAAAATTGCATCCAAGCCCATGTATTTAGCATAAGGACCCTAAACCTAAAACCCTAAAACCCCAAACCCTAAACACTAAACACATGTCTACTCATTTGTCTAAAAATCGGTAGTGGCAAGCTTTTGCATGGCAAGTTTAATGAGCCCTAGCTCGTCTAGTCGACTCATTTGAGCTTGGTTTTCTTTCTTAACGAACTTATGTGAGAAACTTTTTTGCTCGTTAATGTTAACATACTAAACAATATGGTTTTAAAGAGTTTCCTGAGCTACTCGTTAAGAGTTCGGTCATAATAAAGAGCTTAGAAAGTGCGTTCAACTAATTTCTTGTATGCAAGTTATTTAATTGTGTACCGTGTACTATATACACGAGAGAGAGAGGGTGAGAGAGAGGTCGATCTAATAACCCGTGGTTATATGGTTCTGAGTGAAGTGGTACCCCCTTGCCCACCAGAGTTCACACCCCATCAGGTTTGGCACTTTGGTGTCCATTAAAAGGTGGAATGTTATTCTTAAGTGGGAAGTGATGTCCCTGTTTATAGCTCGGTGTGTATGGTGACTTCGTCAAGCTCAAGTGAAGTGCCGCAGATTAGTTTCAAGACACAGTCTTTAGTAGATGGTCATATAGAGGTAGGGTGTGCATGCGTTCATAGGGGTGAGTGTGTATGCATTTGTGAGTGAATGCGTTTTGTATTGGGTTTTTGCAAAAAAAGTGTGAGGGGCCTTTGGTTTGTATTGATTTTTGCTCGGTTATCCAAAAGTACGTATGATGCAAGTCAAGCTAGCTAGGTCACTAAGAGCATGGTGCATTGTTGGAATTTTGGGGTGTACTCTAAGAGAATCTTTTTCTTAACTAGTAAGTTGCACATGCCCTTCACGTGAGGCTTAGATAATAGACGTGTGACATATCATCACTATATAAAATTATAATAGGTAAAGTAGAAAAATATAAATTTGATCAACATATATAAAGTATGGATGTATATTTGGTTCTTCTAATTTGTATCATCATGTGTAGAAATCAAATATTATTAGCTACCTAACACTTGAAATTTTTGGTAACATGGTCTAGAGAAACGAGTGAGAATATTCTAGTATGATGGAGAAGTGTGTTTTGAGGTTTGTGCATATGATTAATTATGCTGAAGACTATCAATAGAATCTTCTAGATGCTAGAATAGAAAAGAAGATCCAATGGCTAGAAATGTTCGGATTCGCGAGTCTCGATCCAATGGTCAATATTCAAAGTTATTCGTACGCTATATAGTGGTAAGATTACTAGACCTAGGTCTAAACAACGGATAGCGTGAGTCTAGCTAGCTAAGTTTTTTGGACCCTAGGTCTATACAAGACACATGTCTAAGGGAATCAAATGGCAGTCGGACCAACTCGTTAGTGTCTAGAAGGTTTTCTTTATTGTATCTTTCTACTCAGATGAGTGGGTCCCCTATCTGGTCTAAACGGTGGAGCAGATTTTTATTTTCTTAGACACGAGGCAAGTAAATTTCTAAACTACGTCTAGTAAGGGCATGTGTAGTGTCTAGAAGTAGCTATGAAAACTAATTTAGCTCCAGCATTTAGAACTGAAGTGGGTCGACACAGCCATGCTAAATAGAATAAGAAAAATAGACTATTATCCACTGACTAGTGGGCCCTCCTGCCAATTGATTCTCTTAGACATAAGTCTAGCACTAGAATCACCTTGAATAATCTTTTGTTAGCACTACCCACTCCACCGTTTAGACATATGTTTAAGACTTGACGCCATGCTTGCTCTAATGACTGGGGCCTATAGGATCACTACCGTGGGGGCCCTGTTATTATTAGCGTTGTAGATATATCCTATAGAAGCCAAGAATGTTAGTTCTGACTCCTCTAGCTCTTCCTTCTCAATGAAGCCTCGACGCACGGCTTTGAAGGATGGTTACGAGGGCAGTAGCAGGCGACATTCCCGTCGATAGCGAGGTGCCTATGGCGAGTTCGTCAAGCACAAGCCCCCCACCGGGCAGTCTGAAGACACAATCTTTCAGAGGTGCTCATAGGGGTAGGATGCACGCTCATTCATTCATAGGGGTGAGTGTGTGTATGCATTTGTGAGCATGTGCATTTTGTAGTCGGTTTTCTCAAAAAGAGAGAGATGGGCCTTCCGTTTATATTAACTTTTGCTCTATTTTCCCAAAGTAATTCTAATGGTCACTGGTGTCTAGGGTCTATGGGCTCACTACCGGGGGCCACATTATTAGTGGTTCAATTACATCACACAACAGCCAACGAATGTGAGCTCTGACCCCCCTAGCACTTCCTTCTCCACGAAGCCACGACGCTCAACTTTGAAGGATGGTTATGAGGGTAGTGAGAGGCAACATTCCCGTCAATATATAGTGAGGTGCCTATGGTGACTTCGTCAAGCTCAAGCCCCACTGGATCAGTCTGAAGATCCAGTCTTTCTGAAGTGCTCATAGGTGTAGGGTGTGCGTACCTGCATTCATAGGGGTGAGTGTGTGTACGCATTTGTGAGTGTCTCCGTTTTGTAGTGGGTTTTCACAAAAAGAGAGGGGGCTTTTGGTTTATTTATTTATTGAGTTTTGATCTGTTTTCCAAAAGTACATGTAATGAAAGTCAAACTCTGTGAGTGATGTTTGGGGGCCCACAGGCTCTCTAGCGTGGGCCCCAGTTATCAGTGATCGAGTTAAATCCCATACAAAGTAGTAGCCAATGAATGTGAGGACCGGCTCCCCTACCTCTTCCTTCCCCATGAAGCCTCCGCGCTAGGCTTTGAAGGCGCACTATTTTTTCGAGCAATGTCGGCGGATTTGGTCATGCTGGTCCGGCGAACGACGGGGGATCTTGATGCGCAAGGCGGCCGGGTTAGGCTAAGTACGCCAGAGTTCATGGTCTCAGTTTATTTTCTCGAATTTAGCTTATGGGTTCTCTCCTTTTGGGGTTTTTCTATATTCTGCCCGTCTTGATCGATGATGTTTCCTGGGTTCAAATGTCAGCACGGATGGTAGACGCGGAGTGGTACGGCATTGTTACCGATGCGGATCTCCAACTCTGGTGCGACTGCGCCTTGGCTCCCCATCGCTGTGTCGCGTTCGAGGGAACATTAGAGCTGGACATTTGGGTAATTAGAGCTGGACATTAGGTTCTTAACCAAGTATGGTCTGCAATCTAGATATTTAGCATGCTCATGATGCTTTTGGTGGCTAGCTGTAGATTCCACTAATAATTAAGGAATCCCCTTTTGTTTACTAGTACTCACCATATGATAGTACTGCCATGTTAAATTACACCAGGTTAATTAATATGGGAGTAGTTGGCAGTCTGCTTACTAGTATCACTACATTTTTGCATATTTGTGCACCTCCCCCATTGCTCACCTTCTTTACCCAGCATCGTCCACCTTTCCATCACATCAGTGCAATCTCCGGTAAAGTCCACAACCATCCAGATAGTTGTTTAGGTGATTGCTATTTGAAATAGTAGATCTATATGCCACATTAGGAAGCTGGGATCACCATGGATGTAGCCATGGAATTAGTTATAAGGTCCACTGAAAATAGGTAAGTATATGATGCCAAGAAGAGTCTTATGAGGATGGGAAGCTTGCCCCCTGGCTTTATTTCACAGAAATGTCCTCTGTTGAACAATACTGATGTATTTTGCTGCATATCGTTCATAAACAAATTGTTGTTTGTTGGCGTCCTGCATTGCTGAGTTCTTTAAATCATATTTTCTGGTAAAGGGGAACACGCCCAATCCTTGGCATCAGATTAGTGCATGTATCCTTCTTTGCATTGCGAAGGTGATGTGTTCTTTCCTAAAACTTACTGGTTTTGCTGCATTTCATTTAGCATCATGCGCATGTCCCACCCGTGGAGGAGGCATTATCGAGTGACAAGTGTTTTTATGTATCCAGCTGCTTTGCTGGAATTTCAGTAACCTATGCTTTGTCCCTGAAATCATTTTTTTTGATAAAGAGGACTTTATTACTTAAAATGTCCCCTAAAATATACTGATCATTTTTGTTGCATCATGCTAAGAAGGCAAATCCTGAAGTACGACCCTTTTCATGTCGGTTCGGTTTCCCATGTTTGGGCGATATGCCTCTATGGTTCTTTGCCATTTGTGGTACCACAGTGGAGCTTGCACGTTGTGTGCAGCTGAATTTGGATTTTTTTTTGAAACAAATTTGGTTTAATTTTTTTGAAATGAGAATCTAGTTTAATTTTGGATTTGTTATCTGCAGTTTCCACCTTACTCATATTGCTCATGGTTTAATGGTGTTGGTCACTACAAGGATTTGACAATTGCCCGCCTCTGAGAGAAATACAAAGATCATAGACACATGATTCCGTGCCTTCAAGAGAAAGAAAAACACCAGGACAAACAGATTAGGCACCTGCAGGAAGAAGTGGCCACATCCACTAAACGGATAGGTGATTTGACTGCAGGATGGAATACATCAATTTCAGTTACTTATGATGCTGATGTTGATTTTCAAAAGTTCGTGGCTGACAACTTAGTTCCCGAGTTGCTTGATGTGGATGGCGACGAGCTGATTGGCCAAGCCTACGACCGGATCTTGGAACAGGTGGGAATGCGAGATGACAATCTTTTTAATTCGTCTCTAGAAGCAGATGAGACCCTGATAGAAATTCGAGATTCTCCATGCCCATATAGTCCTGATCCTGCAAAAGATGAAGAAATTTGTAAACCATATTGACCGCTCTACTTTCATTTTTGAAGGGTTTGGGTCTCTTGTGAGGATGACTATTTTTTAAGTCAGGTACTATAACTGTTTTATTGCTCTGATGGTGTGTGGTGTCAATGAATCTATATATTTGATGTACTATTATGACATATATATTGGACCTGGCTTTATGTGACTATATTTGGCAACAACAGTCATCTTATTCAAACTTGCGGTGGTTTTTTATCTTTCATTTTCTTCTTCTTCTGGGATCTGTTAATGATGATGTTAATTCCATTTGCGAATGATTTGTTAGCATGTTTCTGGTAGTAAACCAAAACTTATAGTTGTAGATTGTGGAATTTCAAGTCGATGTTTGAACTCTAGATCTTGATTTCATAGAAAGGGCAGGCTTCTGCCACCTGGAATATTTTACCCAGCAATTCACTGTATCACACGAATAAGTGCACAAACTTGATGTCTGTAGGCGGGAAACTGAAGAACCTAAGTGCACAAACTTGTATCAGTCGTGTGGTTTCTACTATTAGTGCATCAGGGGTTTTCCCCTAAAAAAGCAGGGTTCACAAAAAAATAGTGGGGAAAAGTTAGTTTCGAGTTCGAGGAAGCTTAGTCATGTGCCTCTCGACCCCATCGTCATCTTCTCCGTGTGGCCACCCTCCCTCGATTGGACCGTCCCCGCAGCTCCACCATTGAACACCACCGCACCGCCGTTCGTTAGTATGTACGTCCCCAACCACCATAGAATGCATTTATTTTTGGGCATTGCAGCTAAATAAGCTAGTGGTGTTTCAAAAAAAAGGAATTGGCATTGGCGGATGCATTTGCTGCGTCGGTGGATGCATGTAAAGCACAGGTGGATGCTAAAGCAGCACCAGCGGATACATGTGAAGCGGATGCGGAGGCTGATGCTTGTACCAAATCAGAGTCTTCGGTAGTGTGGAGTGATGCTTGGAAAGCAGTGGAGGCGCAGTTGAAATCCTCAATGGCTACTGCTGGAACAAATTCGGCTATGTTGGTTTCCGCAGCCAAAGCGACGGCTGCATGGGATGCTAGGAAGTTGTTAGCTCGTGGTCGTGCTTCTTGAGTGTCAACGGCTGTGGCTCGTCATTCATCTGTGGCGCCTGCTCTATATACATAGAACTCCTCGACCCCATTGTAAGTTCTACGTTGGATTTTGTCTCCCTGACTTCCTCCCTCTTTTGTGTATTCTGCTCTGGGATTTTATCTAGACGTACTGGATATTAGTTTAAACTAGTAGTACTGGGAACATAAAAAGCTATTTAATCACAAACTAGTGATCCGGATGCGATGAAACTTTCACAGGATTCAAACCTATGCACTAATGATTTACTGATTTTTTGTCAATTTTTTCGAATAGTTTTACTTTTTAGTTCAAAATCTGAGCTACTGTCATACGTTTGATCTAAGATGGAAGGTGGATCTTGGGGCATGTCACTGTGAGACTTGGGTTCACCAAGTCACTAAAGCTCCGTCCGTTTTTCTCCCCTTCTTTATGATAAAACTAGAAAATTTAGGTGGGGGCCTTTTTGTCCTCCCCGGTGACCTAAAAAAGTTCTTCATTTCCTTTGCCCAGTTCCAACATGCTGAAGCATTTTGCGGTGCTTTTGTACTACTCGATTGATTCCTTGTGTTGTTTAGGTTATTTTGTTAATAAACTCTGCTTTTTAGGTAGTTTTTCAGATGCGTGCAATTTAGGAAATTTTCAATGATAAATTTTACTGTCAAATTGTATGATCCATTGTGGTGTTTACTTAATTATTTTTTAGGGTTGTGCATTGTGCATTGTGCTATTTACTTATTTCTAATGATGCACTTGTGCTTTTTGCATCATCCTACCAGCTTCGGTGGAAGAACATATGCAACAATCAATGACTTTCCAGGCGATGTATTTGGTCAGATTATTATCAGGCTTCCTCCGCACCCATCCTGCATACTAAGGGCATTAGTCACCAAAAAATATTGGATGGACTTCATGGGAAGCAACGATTTCAAAAGGCTAACCCTGTCACACAATAGAGGAATGCTGTTACTTGGGTTTTTCACCAATAGCTCCGAGGATGCTCGATTCTTAACAAATCATAATCTTGACCAATCCATCTTCCAGAAGCTGAATAGGCTGGTGGAAGTATATAAAGCCTACAAACCATATGTACTTGGATGTTGCAATGGTAGGGTTCTACTTCATTATCTGCAAGGGTCTAACATGATAAAGGCCTGGGATCCAATTAGTGGAAGTGAAATAGTGATCCTAGAACCACCAATTTAGCAGAGACGTGAGTATGATAGAGGCACATTCTCTGTTCGAGAAATCATGGGAAATTGTCTTGACACTATTGTAGCAATTTCTGGGTTGTTTGGATAGTAACCAATGGTAACGAAGCGCTGGTGTAGAGGTACTCATCAGAGTTAGGAAAATGGGAGGACTAGATTGAACCTGCTGAGATGCTGGCTAAGGTTGATTGCAGACCGTCAACTCTCATAGGGGACATTTTGTACTGGCCAACAATGAACTCTAGATATATAATTGCCTTCGAAAACGTGACAACAAAACTGGGTTATATTGAGTGCCCCCATGAGACACATGATATTTCCAGACGCATTTTCGTCATTGCTAAGGGGCATAATGGAGATGTTTCCCTTGCGGTTATAAGACACTTCACTGTAAACGCGTGGTCTAGTGCAAGATCTTCAACAGGCAAATGGGAAGCTTGGGTGCCTCATATAAAGGGTTGAGTTGGATACTCACCTTGGCCTTGAGAAATCATGGGCATATGGTGGGAAAGATGTAGTAAGGTTACTCTGCGCATTTGAGGATAGAGAAATGGTGGTTATATGGGCAAAGGAGGGAGTATTCGAATTAGATCTCAGCAGCATGAAGTCTAAGAAGTTCAGATCTCGTAAACATTGGTGTAGTTTACATCCCTACATAATGACACTTGGTTAGTGCAGTCATTCATGTGCAACCCTTGAATTTTTTTACACCTATGATTTTGTTGATCATTTTGTTCATTTCCTTCAGCAACCGACGTGATTCGGAGTGCTAAATCAAAGAAACAAAAAGGAAGTCCTATTAGCAACACAATTGATTTAGACTACAACATCAAGGAAATGAAAATAACACTCGGATGAACAAGCAAGGCTTGTTTGGGCAAGCATGTGTTTGCCCGGGTTGTGTTATTTGGAGCTATAGTCTGATGTTTTTTGGTAGCTGATGGAACTATGGTGGCACATTTGTTTGTGCTGTAGTTACAGTGGCAGGGGCTGGAATATCAGAGTTATCTGTTCATTTTGGGGGCCTATCTGTGTCTAATAAAACATTGTTTTATATGATGAAATGGTGTTCCCTATATGGTAGTATATGCGTGATGAAATCTTGTTTTATGCGTTCTACATATACTTTACCTAGTGTTTGTGTTTTGATAGTATGCAGTAGTAGGAGTATTTGTTTCGTAGCAGGATTTTTGTTTGATCTGAATTTGTACTACCATTTAGTTAGTGCTTCTTGTAGAAGAGTCTGTGTCGACACCTAAATAATTAGTAGAGCTTGGTTGCACACCATTTTCACATGCTTGAATCAGATTTACTTCAGACATTTGTTTGTTGTTATGTTAAAAAAATATTCTTGTATTGGAGATCTGCATATTTATACGCGTGGTAGATAATCACTCTCCCTGGCTTTGATCCCTGAAATAGAGGGAGAATGGCCTATTTTTTAATTATTCTTTGGACAATATATAAATTCAAAATTATAGTCGACCGCCAAAACCTACCACCTAGCCCGTTTGAATCGGAGGCATCAGTTGATGTGACTCTCACCTTAAATTCTTGACCAGATGCCGTTCGATCTACACAACCTTTTTCTAGTAATTAAACTTGGACGGCAGCCAAATTCAAAATTGTAATCAAGCGAGAAAATAACCCACCGACCCCGAAGCATTTCGCACCCCTCTATTTCAAACATTTTCAGGAAAAATCCCCCACCGAGGTAGTACCATTTTATATTATTACATGGACGATAGCTAAATTTAAAATCTGAGTCAGGCGGCAAAATCTACCGCCTATGTCGTGTGAATTGAAGGTATCCAAGTTTTTGTGAAAAAAATGTTTGTGGATGATCAGTTCATGTGACTCACGTCCTTGAATTCCTGGACAGATAGCGTACGGTCTACAACCTTTTTTATTAGTAGATGGATGATGACTACAAGTGCACAGATCGTTTGTAGCTAGTTTTGAAATAAATATATCGATCCTACAGGGAGTAGGAGTCTGAAGTCTAATAACTCTTGAAATAAATATTACAATAGAAATGCTAAATAAAGTTCTAAGTGACAAGATAAAATACGAGTGTTGCGTAAAAAGGTGTTTTTGGGTTTTGGGTATAAGAGCAACAATAAATAAAGTAAAACAACTGAACACAAAAAGTAAGTATCGCGTATGTAAGAGAGATTAGAACTGCAATAGGAAAGCGTTCTCAAGGAGTAGCGGATACACCACTAGCATTATAAGGAGATAAAGTAAAGATTATTATCATGAACATTCTCTACTATGTATGTGTGGGAGGAACTCCATATTTGGACAAATAGGCAGCAACCGCTGCTCACATTATCCTCATAACCACAATAGTCAGCAATCGGTATCAATTGAATTACTGTGCTATTAAGGGACGTAATCTCGTAGGACGTATCCCATGGCATGGACAGTGTTCCGTGAGTTTCCTCGGTTTCCCAAGTTGATAAGTAAGGAGTGCCAACAACTTTATAGTCACTGTAAGTGCTAACACACCTTCGTTTACCAACAAGTAGTTCCCTCCATCAAGTCCCCATGAGACGCAAATATTGAGAGGTTGACTGCTCTCAACATAAAGATGAAGACAATCTAACACATGGTCACAGCGATGAATATCATAATAAACTTTATCTTATTTCAATCTCATACTAGGGTTTCTCCATCTCCCTAAGAACTAATGATCTACTCAGACATGGAGGCAATCAACATCATGTCAATAACAATGGAATCTATCATAGATGAATAGTAGCTGTATAAATCCACAACGAGTATGGAAATTAAAACAAGATCTAGACAAGATGTAGATGAGATGGATAGAGATGGTGGTGATGCAGCGGTTGATGATGAAGATCGATGCCTTAGCCTCCTGGATCTGCGCAGGGTGAAGATGGATCCCGATGGATGAGTTCCCCCTCCAAATGCCTTCCGGCGGTGAGGTTTCGGTGATTTCTGGGTGTTCTGTATGTCGTCTCTCCGATCTAGTTGCACGGGGTGAAACTATTTGAGGAGGCAGTGGCGGCGCCAACTATACGGCTGAAAAATTTATTCCCGCTGTATAGTTGGTCATTGAACCATCTGTACGCCCTATTTGCTTCGAGTTTTCTTCTGGTATTATTGATATTTCCCAAATAAGTGATTTAAGTTGTTTTTGACTCCCTTTCTCCTCAGTACAACTGCTCCAAGAATTGTGTCCATTGGATCCATCATTTGTCCTGATCCTAGCAAAAATAGACATAAAATATGCGTGAGAGCACCGTAAAATACCAAGATCCTACATCTACAATGCAAAATAATAATATAAAACATGATGCAAATATGCACTCATCAACTTCCACAAGCTTCGACTTTTGCTCGTCCCGAGCAAGTTTAGCTTAATGGATGTGATCCTCATATTCATGAAGCTGAGTCGATAAAATAAATGAGGCAGTTGCAGCATGTGTTTATCATATATGATACATAGGAATAAGTTCATGAATAGTACCTTACTCGAACCATCTGAATAGTATTAGCAAGCTTCCAAACCTTAGTGATCAACAGTTCACAAAAGATGAATCTCAACATAATGTAAAAGTATCTGGTTCAATCAAATGAGTTAGCGAGGTAGTCTCAAGTGTTTTAGATTCAACGTATTCACTTGGGATTCAAAATCTTAAAAGTGTCTCTTTGTCATACTACAGTATAGTGGTATATGCCTATTTTCTCTTTGCACACTCGCTATTTTTCTTCTTTCTTTTCTTCTCTTTTGTGTGTATGCTCACACTTTTGTTTAAGTGTTGTGCAAAGGAGCTAGCCATACATTCCACTTCATGTAGGAATTCAAAGTTTAATTATCTCAATTATCAAATTCCAATTGTATATGAAGCATTTTTATGACTTGAAGATTCTACCTCGACTTGTTCTCACTCTATTTTGATAGCACTTTTATTTTCCTTTGTTCAAGGTTTCTTTTTCAACTTAACTGATTAGATAATTTTTCTTTGTGAATCAAACCGTGATCTTACAACATATTTAACATACTATCTTGGTATGTTTTATTAATACCAATGGTGTGGAAGACTCCTATTGCTATCATCAAGTGCAAGTAAAATTATACTCAAGCCATTCATATATCCAATAAGACAAGCACAAACTCAATATTGCTCCATATATAATAATAAACTCGGAACTTCATAAAAGGGATCGACTATTCCTGAAGGGAATTCCAATGATGCACTAATGCAAGACTAAAATAGTAATGTAAAACTTATAAGATAGATTACAAGGTCTTAAAGCTCTCCCCAAGCTTGGAATCAAGCCAGGCAGGATCAAATAATCCCTTGCGATTATTTGATACCGTGATTGTTGTAGATCACTGTGGCGCCATGGCGTGTAACTCCGCGTTGTGTAGCTTCTTGTTGGTATCCTCCAGAGTAGTGATGCGGCTGTAGCACCTGCGCAAATCAGATTGCAGAGTGTCCACCTTATTGGCAAGCTTAGTCACCAATGGGAGAAGATCATCCTTCTTCTCTACCTCCTTGAGATGGTGGTGGACTTCGATATATCTCCAGTAGTTCCTGCTTCTGATATATCTCCAGTGCTCGCACGTGATCCTTGGTCCTAGGAATAGCTTCTTCTTCCTCATCCATAATTGATGGATCGGGGAAGTGGAAACCGTACTTCCACTCTTCTTGAGGCTCAACCCTCATACTAGCACCAATAGTTGGCTTCAAGAGTGGCGCCTTGCTAGCACCTGCACCAATATTAGGTAATTCCTTACGCTTGTGCGACCTGTGGTCCTTGGCGACAAACTTTACCATCTCCACGCGCCCTTTTCTGTGCGGCTTGTGACCTTCTCTCTCTTCCTATGCTCTCTTCATTGCAGCCCAGTTGATCTCCGGTGGATCATAGACATCACGGTGGATGTAGACGTCAACCACATCATCATCAGAATCGTTGTTGTAGAAGCTTGGCTCGACGTACTCCTTGTACCCCGGGCTAAACCTCTCCACCTCCTTGTCACTGTCCTCCATGGACGGGCTGCTAGAGCGGTCCCTGGAAGGAGCAATGAGCCCTAGGGGTTTCCCACATCCTAGGATGGGATAGCGCATTGCTAGATTGGTTCCTGGAGATTATGATTAGAGAGATACAATGGTAGTATGTAAGGGGGGGTCAGAGGTCGGTAAAACTCGTAAGAAACACCAAATTTTGCCCAAGAAAAGAATCTTAACGAAACAGGGAA
Organism: Avena insularis; assembly: GCA_023614405.1. NCBI lineage: Eukaryota > Viridiplantae > Streptophyta > Magnoliopsida > Poales > Poaceae > Avena > Avena insularis. Next base: position 368,410,164 of record CM042696.1, on the reverse strand, counting down.
AGAAATCGCGGGTTTGGAGGAGTCTTGCCGCGTAACGACCAACTATACGGGCGCGACCCGTATAGCTCCGGCCGTATAGATGGTTCCGGAAAGATATTTCCAAATATCTCGAGTCCAGGTCGGTTATGTTACGAAACAGACAATAACTTTTTTTTCATGATAATGAAAAGGCAAACAAAAAATGTGTGGTAGTTTAGCGACCAACTATACGGCCAGAATATTGTCTCTGGTCATATAGTTGTGACCGTACAGATACAGACATTAAAAATCGAAAGTATCTGAGAGTTCAACGACCAACTATACAGCCAGAATTTTGTCTCCGATCGTATAGTTGCGACCATATAGATACATACATCAAAAATCGAAAGTGTTTGAGAGTTCAGCGACCAACTATACAGCCGGAAAATCTATCTCTGGTCGTATAGTTGCGCCTGTATAGGTCCAGACATCGAAAACAATTTCACGAAGAAGATACAAAGGGTTTAATGACCAACTATACTTCGGGAGATTCTTCTCCGGTCGTATAGTTGCGCCCGTATAGTTGGTAAAAACCCTCTAGAACTCCAGAAAAACACGAGGAATTCAAAGGCAAAAAATTTAGAAGTAAAATCTATGAAAACAAATCACTTATTTGAGTAAGAACACTTACCTTGAACTTACCGTTTACTTATTTGGGGATGACAAGCTCCTCCAACAACAAAGACTTCTTCTCTTTTGGAGGAATTGACCTTAGTTCATTAAATAATTCTCGTAAGAGAAAATCACTAGGACTAAAGTTCCTCTAAACAAGATTAGTGTCTTGCTGGGCAAACATGGACACTGCATCTAACATCTTTATCTCTTTTCTCTGCATAATCTGCAACTCAAATTCTTGAAGTAAAAGAATCCAATGGATCAATCTTGGCTTATGGTCTTTCCTCTCAAGGAGTTCTTTTAAACCATCACGATCCGTATGAACTCTTACTTTTGCATCAATTATATAAGAACAAAATTTATCACAAGAGAAAAATACGGAAAAAAATTCCCATTCTTCCTTAGGATAATTCTTTTTAGCACCATTGAGAGTTATACTAGCATGAGGTATAATATTAAATTTGCGACCAAGTGTTGTCCCAGAGTTACTCCTACAGCATCATCACTAGCTTCACATATTAAGTCAAAGGTCATATTTTAGATAGGTGGTTTAATGATAGGAGCATGGGATAAAGCATTTTTGAGTTTATCAAAGGCTTCGAGACATTTATCATCAAAATTAAATCTTAACCCCTTTTGCAGAAGGTTAGTCAAAGTTTTAGATATTCCAGAGAAATTTCTAATGAACCTTCTATAAAAACCCACATGACCAAGGAAACTTCTTATACCTTTAATATCCCTAGGTTGTGGCATTCTCTCTATGACCTCAACTTTAACTCTATCCAGTTCAATTCCCTTACCTGACACCTTATGTCCAAGGACTATACCTTATTTAACCATAAAATGGCACTTCTCCCAGTTTAGAACAAGATTGGTTTCTTCGTAATGCTGCAAAACTCTTTTGAGATTATCCAAGCAACTAGTAAGAGAAGTTCCATAGATAGAAAAGTCATCCATAAATACTTCCATTATCAGTTCTATGAAATCCACAAAAATAGCAGTCATGCATCTTTGAAAAGTAGCTGGAGCATTACATAAACCAAAAGGCATACGTCGGTAAGCATGTAAACCATAAGGACTAATGAAAGTTGTTTTAAATTGGTCATCCAGATGAATAGCTATTTGAGAAAAACCAGAGTATCCATCCAAGTAGAAAAAATGAGTGTGGTTTGCAAACCTTTCTAAAGTTTGATCTATGAACGGTCAAGGATAGTGATCTTTCCTAGTTTTTTTATTTAATTTCCTGAAGTCTATGCACATCCTATGCCCAACAATAGTTCTAGTAGGTATCAATTCATTGTGTTCATTAGGAACAACAGTAAAACTGCCCTTCTTAGGGACACAATGAACATGAATTGCCCATTCACTTTCTTTAATAGGATAGATTATACCTGCGTCCAGTAGGCATACAATTACTTTTCTTACCACTTCCTTCATTTCAGGCTTCAATCTTCTACTAAATTCCGCAACTGGTTTAGCACCTTCTTCCATGAATATATGATGGATGGTTATCATGGGACTAATGCCCTTCAAATCATCCATTGAGTACCCAAAGGCCTTGCGATGCTCCTTAAGTATTTTCATGAGTTCTTCTTCTTCTTCTCCTGAAAGTTTAGCACTTATAATAACAGGGAATTTATTTGTATAATCTAAAAATCTGTATTTAAGATTATCTGGTAGATTCTTCAATTCTGGGGGTGGTAATTCTTCGTCCCCTCTGTTTTCTAGCTCTTCGAAATCCTCATTAGTTCGAGGCCCTATAATGGGAAGTGAATCGAATTCATCTTCTAGTTCTTCTAGGAACTTGTCCTCCATAACTACTTCTTCATAATTTGAATCTTCATTTATTTCTTCTTCTTGATTACTAAAGAAGAGTGCTGCCATTTTCTCAATAGTTTTCTATTCCTCTTCTTCTTGTATTTGTGGAGGCTTGTCTTTAAATTTGGAAAAGTGGAATTCTTTTTCCGCTCCCCCAATCTTAAGAGACACAATATCTTTTTTGAAATCAACATAGGCACCTATATCACTCAAAAGGTTTCTTCCAAATATAATTGGGGAAAGAGTGTCAGCTGGCATATCAACAACTAAAAAATTGATAGGAAAGTTTTAGTTGCCAATTGTGACAGTTGCATCTTCAACTACTCCCATTGGAATTCTAAGACTTTTATTGGCTAACATGATTGTCATATTAGTATTTTCAATTATAGCCGGTTCTATTTCTTCTTTTTCTCAATAGAAATCATAAGATATGACATTAACTTCGGTGCGAAGATCGCATAAACCATAATGCGAGGTTTCCTTAAATATGCAGGGAAGAATAGGCTTACCCACATCTTTTATCTTTGTTTTACCTTCAACCAATACGGAAGTCTCTTCATCAAGTTCAACTATGTTACAATGTGTGTACATAGCCATAATTGCTTCCTTGGTTACCTCTTCATATTTGGTTTCTTCCAGATGTTCCACGCCTTCTAGCATACTTTCCTCTTCCTTCTTGTCCTGTACTGCTTTGACATGTTCATATTCAAGAATATGCTTTTGTGCAGTATTAGGGAAAGGCATCTCATATATTGGTTCTAGGGAGTCTAGTGTTGCTTTAACTTCTCTTTTCTTCTCAGGTTCGGGTGGTGGATCATACTTGACCGAACCCTCTTTTGGATCTTTGATATGTTATGTAAAAGCATTAACAACTTGCAACACAAGATCTGAATCCAAATAAAGTTCTTTAGATAATTCTTTAACATGGCCCTTTTTATTATAGTCATGAATAAAATCATGATCTATCTCTACGCCTCCTTCACTTCCTAGACCAAAATTCCATGAAACTCTATGATCACGAATTCTATTAAGTAAAGCCTAAGCTTTAGTTATAGGAAGATTCATAAAGGCTCCTTTCGCGAAAGAGTCTAGTTCAATTTTATTAGGTTCAATTAAACTTCCATAAAAGATATGCAATAAATACCATTCAGGCAAATCATGATGAGGACATAGACGTAGTAAATCTTTAAATCTGATATAAGATCTTACTAGTCCTTCATTAGAACGGTTCCTCCAATTCATTATAAGATGCCTGATTCCAAAAGATTTTGATAATGGATAATATTTTCCTAGAAATTCACAGGAAAAATTATCCAAGTAGTGGTGGCTTCAGGGGGTAGAGATCTTTACCATGAGAGAGCTGTACTAGTCATAGTCTGACTAAAAAGTTTAACCCTTACCTCATTAGCAGTATATCCCATCAATTGAAAAGAGCCACATATATATTTGAAACATGCAATATGCTCATATGGATCAGGATCTTCTTCATCTCTAGTAAATTGCTTCTTGTGTAGCATACCTAATAATATAGGATTTATTTCAAACCCCCTTGTCTTCTCATTGGAGTTGTCTTTTTTATAAATATCATAGGGCTTCCCAAAGTGGCTGAGTGGGTTAGCACTAGTCATATCCTCAGACTCCATAATGTTGGTGGAAACCTGTAACTCAAAACAAAACTTAGCAAGACAAAAATAAATAAGCAAAAACTAAAAGACCTACACAGCTTAGCTCCCCGACAATAGTGCCAGAAAATAGCTTGATGACTGTTGATGTCTACGGACTTCTATTCTTGTAGACAGTTGTTGGGCCTCCAAATGCAGAGGTTTGTAGAACAACAGCAAGTTTTCCCTTAAGTGGTTCACCCAAGGTTTATCGAACTCAGGGAGGAAGTGGTAAAAGGTATCCCCTCTCAAGAAACCCTGCAATCAAGATACGAGAAGCCTCTTGTGTCCCCAACACACCCAATACACTTGTCAGGTGTATAGGTGCACTAGTTCGGCGAAGACATAGTGAAATACAAGTGGTATGAATATAAGATAATGGTGCTAGAAAATACTTTGACAGCGTGGAAGAGACTAAAGGAAAACTGAAATAAAGATGGAAGCAAGCAAACATGTAACAGATCTAATAGCAAACGGTGTTTCTGTGCTTAGAAACAAGGCCTAGGGATCATACTTTCACTAGTGAACACTCTCATATAAATATAATCGTCTTTATGATACTACGCTGAACTACTCTCCGGTTGGACACTCTAATCCATGGTAGGGCTATAACAACACACCTCAAAGTAAGCCCTTCCCATCTAGAATACCCCACACTGTCACCTTGAGCACTAGATGGTTCCAACAAACACCACAGTTGCATAGAGACATCCAACTCCAAATATAACCCATAACAAGTATTTGTAATCTCTAGCCTAAGTGCCACCATGGTGTGCACGCTGTCACTTTCACACACATGGGGAGAGCAGAGATCTATTAAAGCACTTGAGTAGAAAGGTATATCTACTTGACTACAAAGATCATGATCACAATATGATCATGCGTAGAGAGAGAGATGAACACATAGCTACCGGTAGAACCCTTAGCCTCGAGAGAGAACTACTCCCTCCTCATCATGGGAATCAGCATTGGTGATGGATATGGCGGTGGAGATCGATGGAGATGGCTCCGGGGGCACTTCCCCGTCCCGGCAGGGTGCTGAAACAAAGACTTTCTGTCCCCCGAATCTCCCCTTCGATGGCGGCGGCGCTGCGGAACTTTTCGTGGCTGGAGGCTTGACTATATGGGGTTTCTATATCGGGAGGAATATATAGGCGAGGGGCAAGGTCGGTGGCCGGCCAGGGGGCCCACACCATTCCCTGGCGCGGCCTAGGGTTGCCCACGCCAAGGGGGGGTGTGACCAGGCCCTGGCCCTCCACCGTCTCATATTCTGGCTCTGTGAGTCTTCCGGTAAAATAGGAACTTTGGCTTTTGTCCCGTCCAATTCCGAGAATATTTATTTTCTGACTTTCCTAGAACGAAAAACAACAGAAAACAGGCAACTGGCACTGTGGCATCTTGTTAATAGGTTAGTCCAAGAAATCATATGAAAAGTACTCCAAAGTGTGGACAAAACATAAGAAAGTAGATAAAACCAAGCATGGAACATCAAAAATTATAGATACGTTAGCAACATATCAACATCCCAAGCTTAACTCCTGCTCGTCCTCGAGTAGGTAAGTGATAAAAAGAAAGAATAATTATTGAGGTGACATGCACCATCATAGACTTGATCAAAGTATTTGTAAACATTGATAGCTAGGATCAAAGTACTTCAACATAGCATGAAAGATAAAGTTCTAGCAATAAAACATAGCAACTATGTTGCAACATGAAAAGGCACAAACAAAAGGTTCATGAATAACAATGCTTTGGAAGACGTTTGTTTGTTTCACATAAAGAAAAAATAGCATAGTGGTATTCAGCTTGTCCCTCATAGAGTAGCAAACATAAATGCATAGGACACCTTCAAAGTTCGTAAGAGTGACTAGATACAAATAGTTTAAAACAAGCAATATCAAAGCTATGCATCAATCAACAAGTCTTGGGACAATACACATAGAACTAAGAATGGCCACTATGCTCTCAAAGTAGGTGCATAAAGATAGAAGGTGGAGACTCAATATATAAGTGGAAGAAAGGCCTTCATAGAAGGAAGCAGGGATTCAAGTTTCAAAAAGTGTTTCCAAAAATTATGGTACTTATAGATTTCATCTCTCATTGCCCCTATCATAAGCATCTTGAAGTGATTAAGGTTAAAGTGAACAAACTATTGAGTATATGCTTGACAAAGTATAAGTTGGAAATCTCATGTCCCTTGAATACGAGGGCCGCTCCTCATGCTACTCAAGTTTAGTCACCGGTAAGTTCTTGTCATCGTAAGTACATGTGTATCTTAGAGAACCGCCAACGGGGTACCCCTTCCCCGATGATATGGAAGAATCCCCATATCAAAATGACAAGGCAAGCAGACACAAGCATCTCAGCAATCTTCTTATTTACCATGGGAATATGGTGCTTTTTTCTCTCTTTCCTCTTTTCATATATCTCTTTTTTCTCTTTTCTTTTTCTCTTTTTTCTCAATATCTGACTCTTTTTTTATAAGAAGAATGCTTCATAGGCAACTCATTATGGTTACGCTGCAGGTTTCCACCATGACAACATGGATTAGACCAGCGGCCCAGGCGTTTCTCTAACACATATACATAACTCCATGGACTTACAAGCTCCCCTTTCATTTCACACCGATGACATCCATAGACAAAAGAGCATGATATCAACTAGGTACAAAGTACAAGTCCAATGTTGAAAGCGTTCCCCATGACAGCATGGTTCTGCTAATCCCCAACAAATAAGTACAAGCATATACAACATAGACGACACAATGGTTCAAATTTTTTTAAGGGCAAGAAAAGTAAAGTGTGCCATCAAGTTCGTGAGAGCTTTAATCACTAGTTTTCTCATAACAAGTTTAATTGGGAAGGTAGATAAAAACATGAATATACTTAGAATAGCATATGCTAATAGGTAGGTATGGTGGACTCTTTGGAATAACTTGGTTTTAGGAGTTGGATGCATGAGTGGAACTCATACTTAGTTACGGAGGCTAGCAAAAGACTGGGAGCGACAAACTAAGAGAGCAATAATGGCCATAATCATGCAGAGCGACAAAACATTATTAATCAAAGCATAAAGTGATACTACAAGTTGAAAACTAAAAGGATCATAAAGGCTATGGTGACTTGGGATAGTCATAACATGGTGTGAGCATGTGCCAAGTCAACCCAAATAAAGCATCAAAGGAGAATACCACACTACTATGATTTAATATGCTAAAACAACGCATGATTCTTCAAAGGAACATTAAGAAATCTCAATTGTTTATAACAAGTCATGCTCCAGCAAAGAATACTAAGCCTAAAGCCAAAACAATATCAAGCATGGCATGACAAAGTATATGCCACAATCAAAAACAAGCTGTCTTTACCACTTAAGCATGAACTTTCCTACTTTTTTCCAATCCAAACCAATCTATTTGAGAACCAATGTATGAAAGAGGGGGTACAACCAATTTATTTAGCAAACTAAGCAAACCAAGCAAACGAAAAACTAAAACAAAAACAAAAAAGAAGACGCTCCAAAAACAACACAACTGTGCATGAAACAATAAAAAGGAAGCGTTTGGAAGAAACCTGGGAGTTTTATTGATGAACAAGGGGATGCCTTGGGCATCCCCAAGCTTTGACGCTTGTACTTCTTGGATATTTCTTGGGGTGACACGTGTGGCATCCCCAATCTTGAGCTTTAGTCCATCCTTCATCTCATTACTCATTCCTTCCATACACCTGAAAATTTTCCTTCATACAAAACTTCACACAATCTTTATTAGCAACATTAGTGCATTCAAGATAATAAGTCTTTAGGTTCAGTTCTAACACCAATAAAACTTCCATTAAAACACTAGCTACTGTATCACTTCCCTCAAAAATCTCAATTCCCCAAAATAACTCAAAAAGGAACCAACAAGAAGCAAATGCAGAAAATGGCAAAAATCTGTCAAAACAGACCAGCAGGTAAAGATGAAATTTTTTAAAGACCTTCTGTTACTCAAATCGAAAAGTGTTGAGCTAACTTAAGTTATATAACAACCTGGGGAAGAAGCACAAAAATTCACGCCTCAAAAGGACCTACAGATATTTTACACGAATTTTTACGGTGAAGCACAATAATCTGTTTCGGGACAACAACTTTCTCAATCATTACTTCTCTCTCATTAGAGGTTACTCTTGGCACAAAAAGCAAATAAAAAAGGATAAGGAGCGGTTATTACTGAAGAAATAACTTCCCAGACTCAACTAAAAATTTTGGGTTATCTCCCGATAAGTACTTTTCTTTAACGCCTTTAAGTTAGGCATGATAGTTTGAGAAGATGCTCACATAGGAAATATGAACTGAAGTAAAAGAGAGCATCAAGAAGCAAATATGGAACAAATTTAAGTCTAACCCATTTCCTATGCATAGGAATCTTGTAAAGAAACAAGTCATGAAAGCACAAAGCAACAAGCATAGTAAAGCAAAACAAGTGCAACTTCAAGACTTTCAACATAAAGAGGGGAAACTTAATATTGTTGGGATACATAAAACCATGTTTCCCTCTCTCATAATAACTTTCAGTAGCATCATGAATAAAATTAACAATATAACTATCACACGAAACATTCTTATCATGAGCCACATGCATAAAATAATTAATACACTCCACATAAACATAGTCATTCTATTAATTGTAGTGGGAGCAAATTTAACAAAATAGCTATCATTATTATTCTCATCACGATAATCATCAAATATAGGAGGCATATTGTAATCATAATTAATTTTCTCCTCAATAGTAGGTGGACTGAAGATATCATATTCATTATTATAATCATCATATATTGGAGGCATAGTATCATCAAAGTAAATTTTCTCCTCCATGCTTGGGGGGACTAAAAATATCATGCTCATCAAAACCAGCTTCCCCAAGCTTAGACTTTTCCCTACCATTAGCAATAATGGTGTCCAAAGAATTCATACTAACAACATTTCTATTAGCATGCAAATAAAGTTCCATAGGTTTTTTAATTTTCTCATCAAACACTTCATGTCCTAACTCAAGATAAATACTATAAAGCTCTCTAATTTTTTTGTTGTTTTCCATTAAGCCTAACTAGTGAAAACAAGAAAAAAAAAGACAAAATTGCAGAATCTAAAGGAAATAACTTCGAGCACTCACACCGGAGGATGTTAGTACCTTTTACCTTACCTCCCCGGCAAAGGCGCCAAGACTTGATGTCTACGCACTTCTATTCTTGTAGACAGTTGTTGGGCCTCGAAGTGTAGAGGTTTGTAGAACAGCAGCGAGTTTTCGCTTAAGTGGATCACCCAAGGTTTATCGAACTCAAGGAGGAAGTGGTCAAAGGTATCCCCTCTCAAGCAACCCTGCAATCAATATATGAGAAGTCTCTTGTGTCCCCAACACACCCAATATACTTGTCAGGTGTATAGGTGCACTAGTTAGGTGAAGAGATAGTGAAATACAAGTGGTATGAATATAAGATAACGGTGCTAGAAAATACTTTGACGACATGGAAGAGACTAAGGGCAAACTGAAATAGAGATGGAAGCAAGCAAACATGTAATAGATCTAATAGCAAACGGTGTTTCAGTGCTTAGAAACAAGGCCTAGGGATCATACTTTCACTAGTGAACACTCTCATATAAATATATTCTTCTTTATGATACTACGCTGAACTACTCTCCGATTGGACACTCTAATCCATGGTAGGGCTATAACAGCACACCTCAAAGTAAGCCTTTCCCATCTAGAATACCCCACACTATCACCTTGAGCACTAGATGGTTCCAACAAACACCACAATTTCATAGAGACATCCGACTCCAAATATAACTCATAACAAGTATTTGTAATCTCTAGCCTCAGTGCCACCATGGTGTGCACGCTGTCACTTTCACACACATGGGGAGATCAGAGATCTATTAAAGCACTTGAGTAGCAAGGTAGATCTACTTGATTACAAAGCTCATGATCACAATATGATCATGCGTAGAGAGAGAGATGAACACATAGGTACCGGTAGAACCCTTAGCCTCGAGAGAGAACTACTCCCTCCTCATCATGGGAATCAGCAATGGTGATGGAGAGGCGATGGAGATCAATGGAGATGGCTCCGGGGGCACTTCCCCATCCTAGCAGGGTGCCGGAACAGAGACTTTCTGTCCGTCGAATCTCCCCTTTGGTGGCGGCAGCGCTGCGGAACTTTTCGTGGCTGGAGGCTTGACTGTTTAGGGTTTCTGTATCGGGAGGAATATATAGGCGAAGGGGCAAGGTCGGTGGCCGGCCAGGGGGGCCACTCCATGCCCTGGCGCGGCCTAGGGTTGACCGCGCCAAGGGGGTGTGTGGCCAGGCCCTGGCCCTCCTCCGTCTCGTATTCTGGCTCCATGAGTCTTCCGGTAAAGTAGGAAATTTGGCTTTTGTCCCGTCCAATTCCAAGAATATTCATTTTCTGACTTTCCTAGAACCAAAAATAGCATAAAACAGGCAACTGGCACTGTGGCATCTTGTTAATAGGTTAGTCCAAGAAATCATATGAAACATACTCCAAAGTGTGGACAAAACATAAGAAAGTAGATACGTTAGCAACGTATCAACTCCAAGTGCACAGATCATTTGTAGCTAGTACGAAATAAAGATATCGATCCCACAGGGAGCAGAAGTCTGAAGTCTAATAACTCTTGAAATAAATATTACAATAGAAATGCTTAATAAATTTCTAAGTGACAAGATAAAATGCGAGTATTGCGTAAAAAGGTGTTTTTGGGTTTTTGGTATAAGAGCAACAATAAATAAAGTAAAACAGCTGAACACAGAAAGTAAGTATCGCGTATGTAAGAGAGATTGGAACTGCAATAGGAGAAAAGCATTCTCAAGGAGTAGCGGATACACCACTAGCATTATAAGGAGATAAAGTAAAGATTATTATCATGAACATTCTCAACTATGTATGTGTGGGAGGAACTCCGTATTTCGACAAATAGGCAGCAACCAGTGCTCATATTATCCTCATAACCACAGTTGTCAGCAATCAACATCAATCGAATTACTGCGATATTAAGGGACGTAATCCCGTAGGACATATCCCATGGCATGTATAGTGTTCCATGAGTTTCCTCGGTTTCCCAAGTTGATATGTAAGGAGTGCCAACAGCTTTATAGTCTGTAAGTGCTAACACACCTCCGTCTACCAACAAGTAGTTCGCTCCATCAAGTCCCCATGAGAGGCAAATATTGAGAGGTCGACTTCTCTCAACATCAAGATGAAGACAATCTAACACATGGTCATAGCGATGAATATTATAATAAACTTTATCTTATTTCAATGTCATACTAGGGTTTCTCCATCTCCCCAAGAACTAATTGTCTACTCAGGCATGGAGCCAATCAACATCATGGCAATAAAAATGGAATCTATCATAGATGAATAGTACTTGTATAAATCCACAACGACTATGCAAATTACAACAAGATCTAGACAAGATGTAGATGGGATGGATAGAGATGGTGGTGATGCAGCGGTTAATGATGAAGATCGATGCCTTAGCCTCCCGGATCTGCGCAGGGCGAAGATGGATCCCCGGTGGACGAGTTCCCCCTCTAGATGCCTTCTGGAGGTGAGGTTTCGGCGATTTATGGGTGTTCTGTATGTCATCCCTCCGATCCAGTTGCACGGGGTGAAATTATTTGAGGAGGCGGGCGGTGTCAACTATACGGCGGGAAGTATACGGCCGGAAAATTTATTCCCACCGTATAGTTGGTCGTTGAACCGTCCGTATGCCTTGTTTGCTTCGGGTTTTCTTATGGTATTATTGCTATTTCCCAAATAAGTGATTTTGGTTTTTTTGAATCCTTTTCTCCTCAGTACAACTGCTCCAAGAATTGTGTCCATTGGATCCATCATCTGTCCTGATCCTGGTGAAAACAGACATAAAATGTGCACGAGACCGCCGTAAAATACCAAGAACCTACATCTACGATGCAAAATAATAATATAAAACATGATGCAAATATGTACTCATCAATGGATGCCAGCGAAATTCAAAATCTCAATCGAGCAGCAAAATCACCCACCTACCTTGAAGCATTTCCCACCCCACCATTTTAAAAACTTTGAGCCAAAATATCCAACCGACTGGGGGAGTACCATTTTTTATTATTATTAGATAGGTGCTAGCCAAATTCAAATTCTCAATCGAGCGAAAAAACCACACACGGACCTTGAAGCATTTCGTGCCCTTCCATTTTAAAAACTTTAGAATTTAAAATTAGAAATCTACCCATTGTTCAGACGACAAATGGGCATGCTAAAGTTGGCAGCTCGGGGGCACTGGCTTGAGTTACGGTCTCGTGCAACGCCGCGGTGCCACTTCACCAACACTCACCCACCGGATATAGGAGTTGTGGTTTCGTTCACCACGTCAATGGCGTCATCGACCGCCCAAGCTCTGCTTCCTTGCTGCCGAAAGCTACCCAACCGTACTGGATCTGCTTCACCGGTGTCCACTGGACGTGATTTAGTTCAAAGAGTTCCATCTCCACCGCTCCAGACCAGCTGCACGGCCGTCGCCGTTCACTGCACCGTATCTGCCTTAGTGACGCTCTCATCCACCGCGCTCAAGCCAACATCGACCGCCCAAGATCTTCTTCCCTGACGCCAACATCCACCGCAATCGCAGCACCCTCGGTGACCTAGACGTCACTCGCACGGTACCGATGATGCTTAGACGCCTCTCCGACCAAGGTTAACCAAATCTCCAATCCGTTTTTGTCTTGTCAGCAGTATAGCAGGTTGAAGCCTATCGCAGTAAAATGCATTTTTGTAATCGTGCTAGTACATACAAGTCACTGGGCACGCATGTTCTTCGTACTAGTACATACAAGGTCACTAGACATGTTGGTTTGCATTCGCTGCTCTACAAATTTCAAGTCATGCACATGTCTGTTATTTTGTCATGCACATGGTCTTAGCTACTCCATAAAACAGTAATTGCCTGCTACCGTGTAATTCTTACAAAATCTAAAGTCAGTGGAAAATATTAGTGTGGATTCCCTGCTCTACACTTGTTGAATCTATGTGGCTCATCCTGAGATCAGTTCCTGCTATTATTTCCTCCTTGGCATCATTCTGCTATCCTATAGTAGCCGTTTAAACTCTTCATACTAATTCGATTATAATTTTGTTGTTGCCATCTGGTTATTGCATAGACCTCAAAATGGAACAATGAACATGTTGGTTTGCATCACTAACTATTTCCTTTTTCTTGCATAGAGCTCAAAATGGAACAATGAATATGTTGGTTTGCATAGCCTATTGTACAAGTTCACAAGGGATGCCATTACTTCCTTATCTGGTGCTCGTTTGCACTGAGCAACGACATAACTGTCCTCTACTATGTAGTTCACTCATGGTTTGGATTCCTTCTCTAGAAGTTCTCTTATGAGGCCATTATAATTTCTATCTGGTTGATTCTTAGCTATGACAGTAACTACATGCCATTGTGTAACTCACCATAAATTCTAAGTCACCCAACGACTCTTTGCATGAGATGCCACTACTTCCATATATATTTGCTGAAATGACCTCGCTAGTTTATATTTGCTGAGATTCTAAGAAACACTCTGTTTGATTGCTCATTTCATTCTAGGCACACTTGTCTAATGCTTGTTTGTCATCTTCTACTGGTTCACGAGTGACACCATTATATCGTGCATCTGGTTCTGGTTCTTGTTTGTCCTAAGACACGACATAACTATCCTCTACAATATATAGTTCATTCGTGGTTTGCATTTTTGCTCTACAAGTTCACGTATGATGCAGTTATAATTTCTATCTAGTTCATTCTTCGCTATGACAGTAACTTCGTGCCATTTTGTGTCTTAGCGCAAATTCCGAGTCACCTAATGTCTCTTCCGGGTATACAACTGCTTCCAGATATATTTGTTGAAATGACCTGGCTAGTTTATATTTGCTGAAATTCTAAACCACACACACACATTTTTTGATTGCTCGTTTCACGGTAGGCACACTTGTTTAATGCATGCTTTCTTGTCCTGTTTGTTTGACGTGTTGGTCAATAATTGTACCATTGACCAGTTATAAACTCCAGTTCATAGCTCCTGTTATATCAGTCAAATGCGTAGTTTGTCATGTTTGATGTATTAACTTGTTATTACTTAGTTTCAGACTGCAATTATTGCTATCTCCACCGAAGAGGAGCTGCAAGATCATGTATCCTCTAATGTAGCTGTCACATTCAAAGGAAGATGCAGGTGATCGATTGAGAAATAAAATTGAGGACTCTGCTATCAACTTGATTGTCAACTGAAATGCTGATTTTCTTTGCAGCTGATGTAATATCTAGATAACTCACGTAGGCTATGTAGACATTTAGTTGACACCGTCCACACATCACGGTAGTCGTTATGGTAACTGCGCCAGGCAGGTCGATTAGGGAACAATATCGTGCTTTGTTATTGGCCCGTCTTGTATTCGGCCGACGATGAATAGTAAAAGATGTTAGCTTATTATACACATTTTATGATATTGGCATGGGCTTCAAAAAGGCCGAAACTGTAAAAGGCCGTAAACATAATAGGCCAACCCGCATGTGGTAATAGGCCGTAACAGTAGCAGGCCAGAATAGAAATATCCCATTATAGTAACAGGCAAGAAACTATAAAATGGTAGAATAGTAACATGCCAAAACAATAGCAGACCTCAGCAGTAAAGGGCCGCAACAGTAAAAGGCCAAAGCAGTTGAAGGCCAGAACAGTGACGAGCCTGAAATGTAACGACCCGAGAAATTTCCATACGAGGGTAGTAACAGGCCAACAAATTTACCAGGTTAGACCAGTAACGGGCCTTGTGGGCCTGAACAGTTAACGGCCAGAACAATAAAAGGCCAGAATAGTAGTAGACCATCTGAAAGAAGTGCCGTTAGTAGGCGGCCCATGATAGGCTGCGATAACAGTGATGGGCTAACTGCGGGCCTTAAATGTACATGAGCGACTTGGCGCAAGCTGCTAATGGGTCACACAGTGTTGGACCAACATGGGCCTTCTGTAGGTGTGGGGCCTCCCGGATTAATCCTCCGAGAATCCCTGTTATGCATACACCACGATCCCATGATCAGTTAGTCGTGGCACATAACCGACAAGTATCAAAGTAAACATCCATACTTAAGCGGATACATGTCATACCTTACATGCCATTATGGCTACATCAATAATCATCAGCGGAACTTCATCAAGCGTAGAGCCTGATCCATGCCTTAACTACAGGCAACTGACTGGGAGAACATCCTAGCTCGCATAGCCGTCAACTTCACCTCTTCTTGATATCTGACCAAGTTAATAGCCAGGGACAATGCCGGTGAGTACTTTGAATGTACTCGCAAACCACCTTAAGATATCAGTAATAACAAGAGGATATGCTTTATGGCTGTGGTAGTAGGAGAGCTCCAAGAGAGGTTCTTTTCTAAAATAGTTCTCTTGTAGATATAGCATCTACATATCTTTGTTGAAAACTTTTGGAAATCTTTTGAAAGGTTTTGTAAAACATTAGGACTGGGTCACCCATTTGTTCCTCCTGCCGGTCATCCCATGACCAAACTCCTTTCATTCCTTTCCGACCATCCCATGGTCAGAACAGGTATCCTCTCCGACCATCCCATGGTCAAAACATTTCCAAAACCATTTCTTTTCTGAAATCCTTTTTGAAAGCAAAACCAGCACCGCTCTACAGAAGTTTGTCCAACCCGTCCATGACTGTGGACACGGCTATTCGAGTAGATTTACACTCTGTAGAGGTTGTACACTTTACCCACACCATCCGGGTACACTACCCTGATCTACACCGATCGTGGGTGGAGTAAAAACCGATCAAGACTCTCCGGATGCCCACTCCAGTATAAGTGCCTACCCTATGAGTGTTGTTCCCCTCAACACCGGGACGTCGAGGACCAACCGGAGCACTTTTTCCACTTTTCGAGTGTGCGCTTTCATTGAGGGGCTCATAGTAACGCATGGAGGCCAGCAGACCCTTCGTTCCTTCTCCTGGTCGATGTCCCACATGGACCATTTGTCTAGAGAAGGCCCACCCTCCAGGGAGCACAGGGTTAAGTTGTTATAGCTAAACTGCAAAGAACCGGGTGCGTTTTTGTAAACCTTTTTCCTCTATCTTTCCTTCAGTATTTTGTAAAGCAAAACCTTTTTCTTTCTCAACAACTCTTGGGAGGTCCCACCTCACCAAGGTTTTATCGTAAAACATTTGGTAAAACCTTTTCGGGGGTCTTCCCATCCTCTAGTTTTGCTTTGGCTAAAACAGGGTCTCCAAAGGGGTATGGTGGGTTACACCATCTACCATACTAGGGATAAGTAGGTGTCGTCAAGGGGGTTGTACTTAGTAGTACAAAAGTGTAATAGTTCGGAGGAGCCAAACCACTACCATATATACATCAACATATAATAAAACAATGCAGTTTCATAAATAGTGGATAAAACCTGCATAAGTAAAATAGTAGGACAAGGCTTATGAGCAATAAGGTGGCTTGCCTGATGATCAGCAATATGGAAAAATATGTCCCTGGACTTCTTCTTAGAATACCCAATAATACCAATAATAATTACCACTTCTCCTGCTCTCCGATTTCATCGCAACTATCATCGTCGAGACAACACATGCAAACAAACAAGGCCACGATCAACATAAAGCAATGCAAGCATCAATACAATACAGCATACAAACATACCACACATTACTCAATTCAGTAGGTTTTGAGAGGATTGGATTTATGAGATTGAGGTGGCCTTGGAGAAGGGAATGAACACCCCTGGGGTTTTATAGCCGAGGAACTACCTAAGAGGGGTTTAGGACCAAGGACATATTTTGTATGATACCATTGTGTAAAGATGATACCAACAAAAGTGGTTTCACCAAAATATCAATTTTCATTGATTTATAATAAATTTTCTAGTGGGAAATACTCTAGTTTTAGGAAATAATTCACTAGAAAAGTTCTGGAGCTCCAAAAATTATTTCCTTGGGTAGTTAGGTAGGGCTTGATGCACTTGTTCACTGAGAGTTGGATTCACTCCCAAATAATTAACAGAATGCCCTCAGGAAATTCCCAAAGGATGTTCTGGAGCCAATTTGTCTTTTTCACCAGATTAAATCTACAGAAGCTTTTAGCTCGATTCCAAGGGCACATTATAGGTATCTGGAATACCTTTCTGTACAAATTGGAATCACCTTGTTTTGATTTAAATAACTCCTATAGTGATTTTATTGATGGATAAACCATGCACATAAATGTTTATTCCACCAAAACTCAACAGGAGTTCCAACAATTAAGATCTCCTAGGTTTGGTTAGATATGGATGTAGATAATCCATTAGAGTTGGATTTAGGGTAAAATATATCATGGATTGGCCTAGAGAATTTTCTAAAGGCAGAAAGGCTCTGTTTTTGTTATTTTTTTGCTACAGCAACTCCAGGGCTCCACTTGGTATGGGACAAATTTTATCTAACAGGAATTTCAGATACCCAACATTGCCAGTTGGATTTACTCTATTTGGTTTTATGGAACTCCTTTGAAGATTTATTGATTGAAAAAGGTACTATCTAGGAGATAAATCTACAGAGAATTATACAAAGGTTATTTGGCCAAACTTTTGGTACTGCATGTTTGGGAAAACATGTGAGAACATGTATAAATTTATATATGCCCCGAATGGAGTGATTTCCATTTTATTTAGCAATTAAACTAACTGGCCAGAAACAGATCTAGAAGGGGCTTAATAAAAGAAAAAGGAGAAAAACGCCCTGCGGGCCGGATCTGAGGGAACTGGGCCGCTCAGGGGCAGGCCGACCCAACTACACCAGCGGGGCCACGCGCGCTGCCGAAATTCAAATGGCCTAGGACGGGCCCCGTCGGCCGGCTCATGCGCTAAAGCGTGACCGCATCGGCTCGATCGAGTTTGGATCGACGGCGGGTGTGCGTCGTCTACCCCAGGCGGCGGCGGTGGCGAGTTAACCCTAGCTAGGCTCGAGCGGCGCGGTGGGGCTTACCAGGAGGTGTTCCGGTGTCGGGGAGGTGGCGGAGGGACGCGGCGCGCGACGGTGATCTCGACAAGGGGCGGCAAGGGGTGGTTCGACGTCGGGAGGATGCTCGCGCGACGACGCCGAGGAGGGTGTTCAGGAGCTCGCCGGCGTGGCTTATGGGACGGTCCTGAGCAAAACGAAAGGCAGGGTGAGATGCAGGGGGCGTGGGGATCTCAGAAATGACGCATGCAAGGAGAGAGGAGCAGGTGGGAGTGAGCTATGCTCAGATCTGGAGTAATGGCCGAAAGGCCATTCTCTCCTTCCTCCGGGCAGAGCAGGGCAAGGGAGGAGGAGTGGAGCTAGGGGGTGGTGAGGGGAAGGGAGAGGAAGTAAATGAGGGGGCAGGGGCGTGCTGGGAGGACCTCTGGCCTATTTATACCGAGGTGGGAGCTCTAGAGGGAAAATGTCCATTTTGGACATGGAGGAGGGGGTGCTGGCAGGGGATTGGTCGAGGGAGGAGGTGGAGGTGGTCTCTGAGTCGGACTGGGAGATAGGGAGAGAGTGGTGGAGGCTGCTGCAATTAATTGGTCCCACTTGTTTGTCTCTCTCTCTTCCAAGCACATGGGACAAGGGAGAGGGGTTGCTACAGTGGTGTCGACCTGGGGTGTGTCCTGGAGCTGAGGAGATGTACTAAGCAAGGTTTGATGAGAGTTGGAGAGAGTTTAGGTTAGGAGCTTGATTTATATCAAGTCTTGGTCATATGGTTGCTTATGAAGAACTTCTTAGATTTGTACCAGGTCTAGATGATCCACTGCTGCTGGTAGATAGGTATGGACAAGGTATAGCTCCATGAATTATTTGATATTTTTTGGATGAGTTTTGATCCACTTTATATCAAGTATTCAAATAGTGCAGAAGTGGTTTTTAGGGTGGGATTTGATATTTTTGAATTGGACAGTTGGAGTTCTTGATGTGAGATGGTCCCAAATGTGAATACACACTTAGGGGAATTTTCCCAAGATTTATGGAGGTTTAAATGTATTTAAAACTATTATTATTCCAATTCATCCATTTAAGAAAATGGGCAAAAAGGAATAATAAAGCTCTTCAAAAATATTTATTTTTGAGATGGGAAGATAGAGTATGATATATGGATCTCAGTTGAGCTAAAAGTTGGGGAAGTGCTTTGGCAAAAACCAAACTTTCCCTTTGGGAAGGAGTTTTGGAGATTTTGTCTATTAAAGAGATTAATTAGATTTTGAGCCATAATAATTATGGATAATATTTTAAAAATCTTGATGATCAAGGTAGATGATAACCTAGTATCTAGAGATAAGATCCTGCTTTGTACTCTTTCTTAGGGTGTGGTGATTTGGAAACCTCTTGATCCTAGTGATGAGCTCCTAGAGTAGCTCATACTATCTCCTAAGTAAACAAATCAAGTAGCAGATCAAGGCAACTCATCTTACAAACAAATCAACTACTTCTAGGGTTACCATCAAGCTTAGCTTGTGGTAAAGATGGGAAATTTTTGAAAGGTTGGAGTTGAACAAGGTAAGGTCCTTGGTACATCTACCAAGAGTAGAGTTCAAAAGATTTATAAAAGGTTTTGGAGATCTTAGAGGTAAGAGTAGTTGAAGGTTCTGTCTTGAAAACATAAGGAGATAGTATTTTATAGCTCTCCATAGTTTGATCAATAGAAGCTACAAAAATAGTTTTGGTTACAGAAGCATCTTGGCTCATGTTTTGAAATGCCAGAACAATTGAGAATATGTAAAGTGAGCCAGGATAGTTTTGTTAAATAGCTTTTTGACAACTGGTGTTGAGGTAAGGAGTATATCTTCTAATACACATTCACAAGCACAAACATATTCGAACAACAGGCAAACACTTCATCACTAAACAAGAATTTTTTTTTGTTACCCCTGATTTTTGCATTCTGGACAACTAATCAGGGTTGCTGAAATTGGGATGTTACAGTGGGCCGAAACAGAATCGGTCTTGAAAGTTCGCGGGCCGCTGTTGGATGCATTGTTGGGCCCATTTCAAGCACTATAGGACAAAATAGTAATGGGCCATTTTCTTATTGGGATCTCCTCATGGGTCGGCCCAGTTAACGGCGGTAACCAGACGCTAACAATGGCTGTCATGTGGCATTTTGCATGACGTCAGCAGTAAACACGGCCGGTGAACAAATCTACGACGGAACAAGTTTTCGTGGCTGAAGGGTGCGATCCACCATGGTCGAAAAAAAACCGTGGTTACTTCATTTGTGAGGGGGTTTTACCATGAAGGCCATCTGCCGCGGAAGACTTTTTGGCCACGAAAAAGGGCCTTCGACCATACAAATCGTCCGTTGTAAAAGCTAACTTTTCTTGTAGTGCCCACTCTTTTTACTAAGAAGGTGAATGGGGAGCTTTTCGTATGCCAATTATTTGTAGATAACATTATTTTTGGCTCCACTAACTAAGCTTTTAACGATGAATTTTCAAAACTTATGACGAATAGGTTTGAGATGTCTATGATGGGAGAGTTAAGATTCTTTCTTGGCTTCAAAATTAGGCAACTAGGAGAAGGGACATTCATTAATCAAGAAAAATACATACAAGACATGCTCAAGAGATTCAATATGACTGATCTGAATGGTGTTGCTACCCCGATGCAAATGAAGTGTCATCTTGAGTTAAATCCCAATGGTAAAGATGTGGATCAAAAGGTATACTGATCCATGATCAGCTCCTTACTTTACCTCTGCGCATCTAGACCCGATATTGTGTTGAGTGTAGGAGTGTGTACAAGGTATCAAGTGGATCCTAAAGAAAGCTACATAGTGGGGGTCAAGAGAATCTTCCGATATTTGGCTCATTCCCCTAACTTTGGTCTATGGTATCACAAGGGCTCTAATTTCTCTTTATGTGGACACATGGACTCTGGTTGGGCTGGTGATAAGGATGATAGGAAGTCAAATTCTGGAGCTTGTCAATTTTTGGGAAGATCCTTGGTATGTTGGTCTTCTAAGAAGCAAAATTTGTATATCTCTCTCCACCGCCGATGCTGAATATATGGCTACTGCTAGTTCTTGCACCAGTTGTTATGGATGAGGCAAACTTTAAAGGAATATGGTGTCAATTGTGAAAAAGTGCCTCTTTTATGTGACAATGAAAGTGCCATCAAAATTTCTTACAATCTGGTCCAACAAACAAGGACTAAACATATCGAGATCCGCAATCATTTCATCTGAGACCATGTTGCTCGTGGAGACATTAACCTATCTTATATGAGCACGAAGAATCAGCATGCAGATATTTTCACGAAGCCACTTGACGAAGCACGATTTTTTTATTTGAGGAATGAGCTAAATATCTTGGATTCAAGGAGATTGATTTTATTTCCCTTACATTATCCCCTATATCTCTTCCTCTGTTTGGTTTAGATGTGGGCATGGATATAGGGGGAGTGTGGTCCTAACTATTGGGCTAACCCTCCCCTAATACCGAGAGCGAGACAAATCATTTATCTTAATATCATTATGTGATATGTGACCTTATTGATGAGTATTCTCTATGAAACCAACATACATCTTCACGGTTTCGTACCATTTACTCCTACATGGTGGCTTCGGCCACTGCCCTCTTCTTTGTGAAGAGTTGGTTCTTTGTGGGATTTATTGGTTTTTATTTGCGTATCTTGTGTTCTTATGGAAAACACACCAAAAATTGGCTTTTCATTATCTTGGTTTTTGCAATTCCTGGTGTGCAGTACCATCTCAGTGTGGAATTCTAAGCCTAAGCCTTTTCCTATCTCAAGACATCTTTCTATCTTGCACGCAATTCCTTTGTTAATCTTGCGAGGGTTTTGTGGGGATGTGCTGGCTCGATTTCTATGTGAAGATAATTTTGGTGAGGGCCGGATTATCCGCCCCTAGTGGGGGCCAGATTATCCGGCCCGAGCTGTTTCGTCGCATAAGGGCAGGGGCGTCAGGTGAGAGGGCTCAAACAGAGAAGCCACTCCCACCCCGACCCCCCTCTCTCTCCCTCAGCCACTACCAGCCATCCCTACTCTCCTTGGTGCCGCTCCGGCCGCCGGAATCTCTGGGTCTTCATTGTATTTGCTTCCCCCATCCTGCGGGTACCTTCTCCTCCGAGTCAATCTTCCCATGAGTGAGGGTAACTCCCCCCATTCTTCTCTTTTGTATGGAAGTTTCTATTTGTTGTTGGAACTTGGATTAGAGCGTGCTCTCTGTTCCATATGCATGTGTAGAACCGTAGAGTATCAGCCATTTTTCCTGATCTGTGTGTTGGTTGTTGATCTGAGTCAGGTTGCAAAATTTTGCCAGGGCCGGATTATCCTACCTGGAAGGTTCCAACCTGCTGTTTTTCTGACTCATATCACTGCAGCACATGATTGCCTTGTGGTTGTTTTTCTACTGTTTTAGCATTCCTTCATGGACTTGTGTGTGTGCTTATATCCTTGCTACCTACCTCATTCTTTTCACAGGTGGCTCTCTCAGTGTTGCTTAGACCTACAAGCGATGTCCTCGTCCTCGGTACTTCAGGCCTAATGAAGAATGGGTGCTGGTTGACGAGGTTGAACTGAGTAGGCAGAAAAGAGAAGCTGACTGGATGGCTGAACGGGCAACGAAGGAGAAGAGGAGCAGGGCTTGTTCCAAGAGGAAAGGAAAGGAACCAAGAATCAACCACAAGACAATGAACATTGTTGACTATTCCACCGTCAGGAAGCATGACTGGTTTGAGGATTCTACTCGTGATGAGAGTCTGAAGGACCCCAACTTTTGGTGTGCCCCTTAGAATCTCATATTTGAATATATTTACTCTATCTAGAAGATTCTCCCCATGCACCCTCTGTACCTGACCACCACACAGAGTAAGCTGCAATATGCTCATGCTCTTTCTATGAACGAGAAGATGGGGCTACATCATCTGATGGAGATCTAGTGTGACTGTGATTTCTCTCTGTTGAAGTAGTGTTTCTCCACTCTTGTGATTGTTGGGGATGAGGCTCGCACTTTGTAGTAGATGTTGGGCCCTGAATTCTGCACCACCAACTATTACACCTTTGCTTAGCTTCTTGGCTGCCCCTTCCATGGTCGTGATACTTCTTGTGGGCATCGCATCAGCAACCCTCTTCGTCCCAACAAGGATGAATTACTCTCTGCTTGTTATGGACCCAACGGTGTGGTTGAGAAGATGGATGGCTTGTTCCCAATATATTCACAGCTGGTTTGCATGTTCCGTGGTTGCATCATCCCCATTGGAGGCAACAATGATAGCATTCATGGTCATCTGGTGAATCTCCTCGGCTTTGCACATGTGTGTGCCACTAGTGAGGATCCCTCTGCTGATTAAACACTGGATGTCATGGACTTCATCTATCAAGATATGGCTGATGCCTTGTTCAATCGTTATACTATTCCTTATGTCCCGTTCTTTGTGATGCTCATCAAGCATAGTCTGCCCAATGAGGATTTCAATGTTACCCTTGATGGTGTTCACAAGGCTAAGAAGTTGCATGTCAAGAGGAAGCCTACCACCTCGCTACTATTGAGACTGATACCTTCATGGCTAATGCTAGTGCTAGTGGAAGCACTCAAGGAAGGATCCCCCTGTCCCGTCTATTGCTCGGTAGGTCAAGCAAGTTAACTGGTTCCAGCGCAATGTTCTTTGCCTGGGTGTGGATAAACACAAGGGACATTATGAGGCTTACCGTCAGCACCATGACACGGCACATACCCAGGAACTCATCCTTCAGCATGTCACTAGAGCTCAAGGACACCCTCCTCAGCAGTCCACTCCTACGCCCTATTCTCAGTGGAACACTTCAGGCATCAATTATGGCAACATGGAGAGGCATATGTTCCCTACTCCGGCGCGAGTGTCACCACCTCCCCCAACTAATGATGATAATGAGGACGACGAGGAGGAGTATGATGATGAGGATGAGGACAAGGACGAGTGATCTCCAGGGGAGTTAGCTTTGCTCTTTTCCCTTTTGGCATAAAAGGGGGAGAAGTAGTTCTATTAGAAGTCCGAGGGGATTTGCATGGGTCAGGTACAAGCATACTTACATTTTGAGTTTCTCTCGCCTTTTCTTGTACCCATTTTAGCATTGAACTTTTATGTGCTTTGTGGTTGTGCTGTGAGACTATGTTGGTTGATCATGAGACCATGGATTTATCTCATATGGATCTATCACTATAGTTATATATGGATCAATTATTATGGTTATCATTATGTTATCTATGGATTTCTAGAATTATCTCTATGGATGTATTGGAATGGTGGTATCCTTGTAAGTCTCAATATGAGGTTATTAAATTGTGTCTATTATTATAGTATTGAGGACTTCATCTTGGTGGTATGATATATCCTTCCCTAACTCATCATTTGATATTAGTTTCCAATTCATGAAAAAGTCTTGAACCTATGTGTGTGCATTTGTATTCAAATGCAAACTTACTAGATGCACACATTTAGTGGAGCCCTTTTTCATCCTTGGAATGATGTTGTTAGTCGGGCTCTATTGCAAATCCTAGTATTGTCATCTAACACCAAAAAGGGGGAGACTGAGAGAACATTTCACGATCTCTATTGTTGAGTGTTAGATAACAATTCCAAGGATTATTTAAACTGGGTGTTTAGTGCTACAGATTATTTTCTCCCCAAATACTGCTAAACAGAGTTTGGGTGGCAGATTATCCACCCTTGCCCCAATCACCAAGCGTGGGCTAGGCGCGTCAAGTAGTATGGGGGCGGATTTCCCTTGGATTGTCTAGTTAGGGCAGGAGTTTTTACAGTGGCCGGATAATCCAACCCTTCAGTGAGGCCGGATAATCCTCCCCCAGGGATTCTTCGACGAGCGGCTGATGATGGCCTGCAAGTGCACATGTTCGTCAGAGCATGTTTTCATGATGTATTAATTCCATTTTTTATATCGATCCCAATAAGGAGCTTCAGTAAATGATTCTATGTGGTGTTTCTGTCGCACCCAAGGTGTCATAGGTCTTGAGAGAATTGACCGCAAGTGTTGGAGGTGGAAAGTGGTGAGTGAATAATAGGAGAAATTTGAGTAAAGGTAGATGCTGAAAGTAAATAACATAAAAGAGGAAAGACAATGAAAGTATTTGAAGTTCCTTCAGATGAGAAGCTAGGTGCGGAGAGAAACAGTTCATGGTGATAGTGAATGTGTCGAATGGATAAAATGAGATAAGTGATTTTGATACTTCATATTAATAAGTGAGTAGGAAAGCAACCCATATACTGACTAGGAGTCCTTATGGAAAATTTCCCCTTGTCCCAATGATCAATCTGCTTGTTACCACATTAATGGTGAGCACATTAATTCAGGTATTTCGACCGGATCAAGGCTTTAATCTTGATGGTTCCTTGTTGATCCTCGAGTAGTACTAGGTCCTCATTGATATCGACCTTGTCACTCGGGGGTCGCCGCTTTGCTAGTAAACAAGTTCATATCTACGAGATCTTAAGATCATGTTATTTGGGCCCTTAAATTAGACAACAAGTATTAGGAAAACATAGATATTTAATCCCACATTATAATTGTTGGGTCCGCAGCATAGAAAACAAAATTTTTCCTACGGTGTGAACTACACGCCAAGATCTATCTACTAGGTGCAAAGCAACAGGTGGACATACATCCAAAGAGAACTTACCCTCGTAGACAACGATCTTTGTTAACGAGTAGGAACTCGTGGTTGATGTAGTCGTACACTTGCCGATCTCAAGATCGTGATGAAGTCCAACAGGTCCGGCTCCAGCACGTCCATCAGATCCAGCTCCAGCACCACCAAGTCCAGCACCGCAAAGCAGCGGTGCATCCGTGATTGCACACACGTCCGGTACCCCGACAACCTCCGTCCCTTGCTCCAGCAAAGCAGCGGAAGCAGCAACTCCTTTCCAGATAAAGCCACCTGGAACATGTATCTCGCTAATCCGAGACCATGGGGAATAATACTAGAGGGGGAGAGAGATCCTTCACAAGGAGGTGTGTGTGAGAAGTGAAGAGGGGGTGGCCTTTTATAGGAGGAGGGGGGTGCCCCTCCTTCATGTCCGGCGCATGGAGGAGGTGTCTCTTCACCTCCTCCATTCATGTGGTGGTAACTCCCTCCACATAAATTTGCCCCTTCACATTCTCTTTTAAAGTCTCCACTTTAAATGCATTAAATTTCTCCAAATTTAATGCTCTCTCATTTAATAAAACTCTTTTATTATTTTTATTCAGAATTTTGTTAATTACTTTAATTAACAAACATTCACATAAAACCCCCTGCAACATTTCAATATTACATGTAGAACCAATTTCAGCAATTTCACCCAAAACAGTTTCGACGTCTATTGAAATAATTCTAGCGCTTTCTTAAATCTTTATCTAAAACATATTTGCTCCAAATGGTGTCGGTATCCCTTAAGTGTGTCACCCCACGGTTCGCGAATAATGCAGACATGATCGAGACCCCTCTCCGATCAATAATCAGCAGCGGGACCTGGAGATCCATACTGACTCCTACACATTCAACGATGACTTCTGTGATCGTGAGAACCTTTAATGCTAGTAACTAAATCCCTTTGTCCCGCGATATATTACATGTCCGAGATTCGATCATCGGTATCTCCATACCTAGTTTGATCTCGTTACCGACATGCACTCTTTTCTCGTTCCCGTGATATAACATTCTAGTGATCACATCAGTTGCATGCAAGCTATTTCAATGTGATATCACCGAGAGGGCCCAGAGTATATCTATCCGTCATCGGGATGGAAAAATCCCACTCTTGATCCATGAGCCGCCTCAACATAACACCTTCGTAGCACTGAACCCACCTTTATAGTCACCCTGTTACTGTGTGACGTTTGATGTTATCAAGATACTCTTCCGGTGTTAGCAATTAACATGATCTCGTGGTCTAAGGATAAAGATTACTTTGTATGATGTTATAGAAATATAAACATAATGACTTGATCGTAATGCTATACTTCGGATGAATGTTCATCACATCATTCCACCAATGGTGTGACCTTGTTATTAACAACATCCAATGTCCATGATCAGGAAACCTTGATCATCTTGATAATCAACAAGCTAGTCTATAAGAGAGGCATAACTAGGAACCCTTTTTGTTTATTAAACACACATGTATTGATGTTTCCGATCAATACAATTATAGCATGCAAAATAAACATTTATCATAAACATGGAATAAGATAATAACCACTTTATTATTGCCTCTCGGGCATATTCCCTTCAGTCTCCCACTTGCACTAGAGTCAATAATCTAGTTTGAAAAACTTTGCGTATTGAACACCTATGGCTTTCTGGTGTGGCATATACGCTATTGCTAGTGGTTAACATAATCTCCGGATCTGACAGTTTCAGTTCCGTGTGTATTTGCATGTCTTTGCGTCTCTACGCATCACTCATTCTCAAATGAGATGGCATTGTATAAATTTGGTCCTTTGGTGAGACCTTTAGTTCGTTCGGCTCAAAATATGTTGATATTATTGTCACACAATATATCTTCATAGTATTAGCCTACTTTGAACCACACCTAGTTTGATAACGAACTACTTAACACAAATGCCCTCCTATGCTGCTACTATAGCAGTCATATACTTAGCCTTTTTGTTGTAGTATCCGTCACAATGTCTCGACTTTGGAACTCATCCAAATCCATCATGGAACATCCTTTCCATTATATTGTGGCACCCATAGTCTAAATTGAGATAAAATTAATTTGTATCTTGTGACAAAACTAGTATCAATGTAACACTTTACAATGAACTACCTTTAACTATTTGTCACTTATACAGTACATATTCTTAGTTCTTCAAAAGCTCATAAGAATATCTTTACTATTGTCCAATGATCATCTTATGAATCATTCTGGTATATGCTCATAACATTTAGAGCATAGGACATTCTGGATATATACATATCATGGTATAATCGATCAAAATCTTCATGTGATTTTACTCACCAAGTGTTGAAACACTTGAATCTTGATACAATCCTTTCCATGCAGCAAGAACCTTTCTTGTTGTTTCCATATTGAACCCTTTCAATATCTTATATATGTATGTCTAGCACAACCATATTAGCGCCTTAATCTATCCATATAGATATTGATGCCTAATATTCTTGGTTTGCCCAAGTCTTTCATCAAAATCTTATTTTAATGAAATCCTTAACTTGTGTCAATTCAAGATACATCATTTCCAATCAACAATATGTTCTCTACATAATGTATTAGAAATATGTCTCAGCGCTCCCACTTATTTTCTTACAAATGCAAGCATCTTCATCATCTCCGATGAATTTAAACTGCTTTAACAGTTTCATCATGGTGAAGATTCCAACTCCGCTATGCTTACTTCAACTATTGAAGTTTACATGCCCTTTTAGCACCCTTTGAATTAACAAAACCCTTCGGACCATGTCATGTACATGTCCTAGGTTACCTTTCTATTAGAAGAACCTTGTTTCGTTTATTCAACTACCATATACCAAATTATATGTAGTGGTTGCTACATTAATCCGTCAAGACTATATATCGCTATGAAAGATCAAATCTTGTCATAGTCAACTCCTTGAACATTGTCGTAAACTTCTTTCTGACGTGTCGACTATTTCATAGATGTTTAAACATCCATGTCTTATTTCTTTATAGATCCAAACACGACCAATAGGCTTCACGCCTTTCCGGAAGGTCTTCCAAGTTCAGAAACTTGTTTTCTCGTGTATGGATACTATCACGGATTCTATGACTTCTAGTCATTTTATGGAGTCAGGGCCCATCATCGCTTCTTTGCATGTAGTCGGTTCATCATTGTCAAAACAATAACGACTTGCTTATCAAATCTTACTATTTGATTCTTACCGACCCACACGGTTCTATAGGAACTCTAATCTCCGAGATCACACCTTTTGTAATCACGAGACCCATGAGCATTGTGGCTGCCACCGGGACACTTTCCGACGCTGCGCTACTTAGCACATATAGCTAAGGTTCAACAACCTTATCAAAGTTCTATTGTCCTCCCACTTAACTTTTCACGAAAAATTCCTTCTCAAGAAACTTGACGTTCCAAGTAACAAACTCTTTTGTCCTCGGTGTTATGGAGAAATTCCCAACAAATTCTTTGGGATAACCTACAAAGACGTGCTTATCCGACTTTGGTTGTAAACATTTTACTTATGCATAGCATACCAAAATTTAAGAAAAGACAATTCGGGTTTTATCCCAAACCATAAGTCATATGGTGTCATTTCAATGGATCACAATGGTGCTCTTTTCAGTGTAAAAGCGGTAGTCTCTAAAGCTTCAATCCTTAAAACGTAATGGCAGTTTTATAAATGACACCCTTGATCTTACCATGTCAAACATGGTTTGATTTTATCTCTCGAATATGCCATACTCCTATGGTTTATCGGGAAACACAAATCATGGAACAATTCCTCAAGTCTTAGGTGTTTTTGCTAAATATGTAACTCAAATATCTTCCTTTATGATCGAATCATAAACTCTTTATTTTCTTGTTACAATGATTTTCCACTTCATCTTGAAAGTCTTTGAACAATTTTCAAATGTTTCATACTTCTTCCTTATTAAGTAAATATACATATATATTCACTCAAATTTTCGGAGAAAGCATATGAAGCAAAAAGATCCATCGCATATGGCTACACATAATGGACTGTGCACATCAACATGCACAATTTCCAATAAGCTAGTCATCCGTTCCTCTCTGGCCTATGGACGGAGTTTCAATTATCTCGAGGAAAGTCTCACATGGGTCAATTGATCAAAATCAAAGACTCCAAAATCCATCAACATGGAGTTTCTTCATGTTTTCTTTCAAATATAATTTAAACGGCGATGTCACTTCATAAGTGATCTTTCAATCATTTGTCTTGCGACATTTTAGCAATAGTGTTTATGGATGTGATTTCTCCAACTAGACTTGTAAAAGTTCATCCATCCTTTATGGAATACGGTAATTATTTGAACAGCCATTGTTCTCATAATACCGGAACAAAATAACAATTATTTAAACAAATCTTGAAAGGCTTGGTTTGATGACAACGAAAAACACAATAACACTTTATTTGTTTTCGATGAACATCATCACTCATTCTCTTGCTGGTTACTTAGGCCATTGTAGTTCATGAATTGCGTTGTCCTGTATATGACACTTCATACCAACCAATTCGGTATCCAATACCGGTATCCAATACCTAAGAACCACATTATTTAACAAGCAAGGAATATAGCCATAACATGTATATCTTCTATATACCTAAGTTGGACATCTCCAACCTTTTATTTTCTGCCAAATATTTTATAGATTCTCTTTCAGCAATTCCTTTTCTTTTAAAAGAATATATCAACATCAATAGTGGTGTCATCAACATGACACATGGTATAAAGCGTATATATTCAAATACTAACACCTTTGGACTTGCACTTTGAAGTGGATCACCATCATCAAATGTTTGGTGTTCTTTCACAAATCGATTCTTTAGTAATCTATTAGTGTAGTAAACATTTTACTTACATCTTCTATTCATCCTTATCATGACAACTTTCATGATCAAGCTACTATAGCTTATAAGGAAGAATCACGAGTATAATATCAGTTCCCAAAATCTTTTTGGTAGATTCGGATGCCTAGCATCTCCATCCTTCACAAATTCTCATACAATATGAGAACATGTATTTTGCTAAATTATACTCTATCATAATGCAACCAAAAACATTGTTTCAGATATCACAATATCTTTCACACATGATGGTTTCTGAAACAATTTTCAGCTCCAATATAATCTTGATATTAAAACAACTTTTTGAATATCAATAATCATGGAGGCAAACATGATACTTTAGATACTAACATTGGAATTCTTACTCTTGATTTAATACTACTTATTAAACTTCATGGAGTAAATAGAGTTTGCTGAAAGTTTGCAATAGGACTTATAAACTTTAAATTGATATTCGAAACAATACGATACCAGTTCGTAAAGTAAATATCCAGAATTCTATAGTTCTATTATCTCAATTAAAAACTAAGCATAAGGTAGAAAACGAATGCCAATGACTACAACAAACTATGCAAATTCACTTTGATTTAATTTATGACAAATTTGGTTCGACTAATC
This sequence comes from Avena insularis, assembly GCA_023614405.1. Lineage (NCBI taxonomy): Eukaryota > Viridiplantae > Streptophyta > Magnoliopsida > Poales > Poaceae > Avena > Avena insularis. Next base: position 368,378,818 of record CM042696.1, on the reverse strand, counting down.
CAAATTAGAAATGAACTCCCACTCAAAAACGACATCCCTCGTGCCTTTTTGGTGATTACATGAACCAAATCCACTACATGAACCAAATCCACTAATCCAAGTCCGATCATCACGTGAGTCAGTGTAGCTTCAAAGGCGAGCATCAATATGGTCATCACATCAACTATGTGACTCATGCTTAACCTTTCGGTCCGTGTTCCGAAGCCATGTATGTACATGCTAGGCTCGCCAAGTAAGAACCTTAGTATTCGCGTGTGTAAAACTGTCTTACACCCGTTGCATGAAAGCGTAGAGTTGAGAACACCCGATCATCACGTGATGTCTCGAAACACGATCCATAGAACGGTGCATACTTAAAGAAAGAACACATTTTTATCTTGATATCTAAAAGAGGGATCATCTTACAATGCTACAGAAAGCGCCAAACTAGCAATATAAGATGCTAACATCTAATGTGTAAAGTGAGATGATATGGTCCATGCATTTGATCTCTATCACTTGCATCGTGGTATGATCTCTATCATTCCTTTGTGTGTAAGGCCAAGGTCTATGGAACTTACACGCTGAGTGTGTTGTAAGAGTATCTATCATACATCTACTTACAACAATACCATATCAATACACTAGCCCAGCAACGATCTAAACTAGACGCCTCTAATTTATCAATTGCAAGTTTTACGTGGCTTACGGCTTTCGGAGATAGAATCGTTCTTACCTACGAACTTGAACCACAACGAGGATAACTAAGTTATTAGCAACTCGTTGTAAATCAGATATTGACTATAGTAGGAGAGACAGACACCCGCCAGCCACTTATGTAAAACAAGTTGCATGTCAGTCGTGGAACCGGTCTCATGTACGATGACATGTAAGGTTGGTCCGGGCCGCTTCATCCCACTATGCCACCAATATCCAAAATACATAGAAGATGCAATAAAATGATCATCATCGCCCACATATAAACATATGTGTACTACCCGTGCAAAGCACCTACGCATAAACCTGGCTCTAATACCATTGTTGGGTCCGCAGCATAGAAAACAAAAAATTTCCTACGGTGTGAACTACACGCCAAGATCTATCTACTAGGTACAAAGCAACAGGTGGACATACATCCAAAGAGAACTTACCCTCATAGACAACGAGCTTTGTTAACGAGTAGGAACTCGTGGTTGATGTAGTCGTACACTTGCCGATCTCAAGATCGTGATGAAGTCCAGCAGGTCCGCCCAAAGACGTCCATCAGATCCAGCTCCAGCACCACCAAGTCCAGCACCGCAAAGCAGCGGTGCATCCCTGATCGCACACACGTCCGGTACCCCGACAACCTCCGTCCCTCGCTCCAGCAAAGCAGCGGAAGCAGCAACTCCTTTCCAGATAAAGCCACCGGGAACATGTATCTCGCTAATCCGAGACCATGGGGAATAATACTAGAGGGGGAGAGAGATCCTTCACAAGGAGGTGTGTGTGAGAAGTGAGGAGGGGTGGCCTTTTATAGGAGGGGGTGCCCTCCTTCATGGTCAAGCATGGAGGAGGTGTCTCTTCACCTCTTCCATTCATGTGGTGGTAACTCCCTCCACATAAATTTGCCCCTTCACATTCTCTTTTAAAGTCTCCACTTTAAATGCATTAAATTTCTCCAAATTTAATGCTCCCTCATTTAATAAAACTCTTTTATTATTTTTATTCAGAATTTTGTTAATTACTTTAATTAACAAACATTCACATAAAACCCCCTGCAACATTTCAATATTACATGCAAAACCAATTTCAGCAATTTCACCCGAAACAGTTTCAGTGTCTATTGAAATAATTCCAGCGCTTTCTTAAATCTTTATCTGAAACATATTTGCTCCAAATGGTGTCGGTATCCCATAAGTGTGTCACCCTACGGTTCGCCAATAATGCAAACATGATCGAGACCCCTCTCCGATCAATAATCAGCAGCGGGACCTGGAGATCCATACTGACTCCTACACATTCAACGATGACTTCTGTGATCGTGAGAACCTTTAACGCTAGTAACTAAATCCCTTTGTCCCGCGATATTTTACATGTCCGAGATTCGATCATCGGTATCTCCATACCTAGTTTGATCTCGTTACCTACATGCACTCTTTTCTCGTTCCCGTGATATAACATTCTAGTGATCACATCACTTGCTTGCAAGCTATTTCAATGTGATATCACCGAGAGGGCCCAGAGTATATCTATCCGTCATCAGGATGGACAAATCCCACTCTTTATCCATGAGCCTCAACATAACACCTTCGTAGCACTGAACCCACCTTTATAGTCACCCTGTTATGGTGTGACGTTTGATGTTATCAAGATACTCTTTCGGTGTTAGCAATTAACATGATCTCATGGTCTAAGGATAAAGATTACTCTGTATGATGTTATAGCAATATAAACATAATGACTTGATCGTAATGCTATACTTCGGATGAATGTTCATCACATCATTCCACCAATGGTGTGACCTTGTTATTAACAACATCCAATGTCCATGATCAGGAAACCTTGATCATCTTGTTAATCAACAAGCTAGTCTATAAGAGAGGCATAACTAGGAACCCTTTTTGTTTATCAAACACACATGTATTGATGTTTCCGATCAATACAATTATAGCATGCAAAATAAACATTTATCATAAACATGGAATAAGATAATAACCACTTTATTATTGCCTCTCGGGCATATTCCCTTCAATAATAATCATGACAACAATCACAAATGAATGGAAATAAGAGAGGCACATCACATATCACCAATCCCCTACATCTCCCATGACTATTGGGATTTACTTGGACATGAGATGAAGATAGATCAATGGCATAATAATATTGCAAAGGGATATCATCTCAACTTTATCGCAGCAAGCCACAATACCATTTTGAGATCAAATCAAATACAATTCAAGACAAGATCAAAGTGTCAAACCCTAATATTACAAGTGCCAATCTATGTCTCTCTCTCTACAATTGGGAATGATGGTGGAGTGGATGGATTAGAGGCTAGAGATCTTTGGTGAATGAGGCGATGTTCTTCTCCTCCTCCAGATCTGATCTCTCCTCTTCTGGAATGATTCACGGTGGACGTGTTCCCTTTTTCGTCCCTCTTCTTGTCTCACCCCCAATACAGAAGTTGCTTGTATTTATATAACGAAGGAGCTGGAGGGTCCTACGACCGGATGGTACGGGCGTGTTCCGACCGTACGAGTGGTCTTTACACCACCTAGACGCCTCTAATGAAGGGGGGTTTAATTGAGGATTTTCTTATTTGGTTGTAAATAGCCCATAAATGCTCCAAGATCTTCCATAAATATTGATTACCTAAAACTGATCACAAGAAACCAAGGTTTCGCTAATTCGTGATGTTAACATTAGTTCAGAGATAAAATTCGATGAAAACCTGGCAAAAACTAGAGGAAAATAATGGGAAAAAAGTGTCAAAATTTGGAGCTATCAACATCCCCAAGCTTAGTTGTTGCTCGCCCTCGAGCACAAAGCTATAAAGAATAATAGTGAGTAATTAAATCAAAGGGGAAAAACTCACAAGTTCAAGGTTGTATCATATTGCATCATCACAAATCCTATAACCTTAAACATGAGCATAATATATCTAAAAAATTGTACTTATGTTCGCTTCCTAACCACAAATAACTTGCTAGCTAATAGCTTTTGAACTCAAACAAGACTGCCAAAAATTTGGTTAGGCTTGCGAATCAATTCTTTTCAGCACCTCTCTTCTTATGAGGGTAAAAATATTTTTAAGCAAGAATCCTTTGGGAAAATTAAGGGTGCACAAGTAGATGTCAAAAGAAGGATAAACTTAGAGTTTTCATTAACACTCATTTCGAAAACATGGCCCTCAAACACCCCATCAATTCCTTGTTTTTCAAGAACTACAGTTTCTCTCCTTTTATTGCAGGTGGTGAGGTGTTGCCAATCCTTTCATAAGAATCGAATATTCCTACTCATAACTCAATGGTGATTCTCACTTTTTGTTTCTCTCCTCTCTTTCTTTTTTCTTTTTGTCATAGATCAACAAGGAAACTTTAGAAACTCCCTCACCCACCATAAAAACATTTATTCCATCAAACAATTCTTTTCAGCAGGTGTTTATCAAGTCAAAACATTTAAGATGTGGGGTTGAGCACTACCAAGATGAAGCCCTTAAGACAAAAACAAGGCACCAAAATTGTCATGGAGACACTTTATTTTGTTATAAAATGTTGTTTTTCTAACCGATTGTAATTGTCATAAGTCAAAACCAAAGTAGTGACATTAACCATGAGATCAAGTCCTAAAAGATAACGAGCTAAGCCGGGAGTGGAACTCAAGTGCAACCGAACAAACAAAATATGTTCATGAATAAACTTGCAAGAAGAGGGAAAATAGCAATGTGGTACCTCCTCTCGATTGCCTGTCTTCTCGCTTGAGTCAACTCCTCGTGTTCTCCTCCATGGCTAAGTCACTAGAAGTAAGCAACCTGCAAAAATCTAGAGAGAAACCAAGACAAATTCACACAAAACAAGATAAAAAGCCAATCTATTTTTTTTGAGTTTTTCTTTTATCAATGCAAAACTGAAAGTAAACATGCACTACGAACCAAACAAATAAATCAAAAGAAGAAAACAAAAATATGAATGCAAAAGTGGGGAGGAGTTTAACCTCCCCAAGCTTAGGCTCTTAGCCTACCCTGGATCCATTATCACCGCCATCGTTGGGCGACGGCTGCTAGTGTGGATTGTATGGGTAATGTCTCGGGAAGTCGGTCATGAAGATAGTGAAATTCTGAGTGAGGTCAACAATGTTGGCATTCGCATCTTGCAACATATTTTCTATGTTGTCGATGCGATGCACCACCTGGTTGAATTCACTCCTTGGGACATAGTCAAATCCAGGCTAAGGTTGATGCATACCTTGTTGCTACTGGTAGTGGAGAAATGGCTAATTGTGATGAGGTTGCAGGCCATAGTCATCCCAGCCCCCAGCGTTCCAGCCCTCTTCCCCTTGCTCTTGCTGTTGCTGGGTGACGAGGGGTGACCTCGGCAATGCCCATGATGAAGGACTTAGGGTTTTGCGGAAAAGAGAACGCTGGGGATTTTGTCGGATATCAGGCAAACAAGGGAGTGTAAGTCGCCTGGATACTTCATGAATAGCACTATTACAGATTTCATAGGTGTTTTTTCCATTATCGCCAGGTCTCAAAGCTGTATATGGATAGGTTACATATGTATGATTACAACTCTAATACAATGTCGATTCATAGTTTCTTTCCAAATACAACTAAAGCTTTGATCGGATGCTTTCTTGGGTCATCATCTTGAATCTCCATGGGCCATGAGCCTTTATGCGGCTAGGGTAATAAACCATAAGCACCCAAGTAATCATACCCATGGCAGTAGCCCCCGTGACTCTACCTGAACTGTAGATTCTGGTTGAGTATCAAAGATATGTTCAGTTTTTCATGTTATGAATTGTTTCTATTTTTTCTTATTTTATAGGGATTTGGAACAACAGGCCTGATGCATCCGACGGATCGGGAATCAATTAATTGCTCCTGGGCAAAAAACGCTGTAGACCAACATCAAACTCAAGTCCCCAGGCCTGAATTCGGAATTTTTGCTGGCGTAAACCAGTTCGAGCCATTGAGGTCTTATCGAATACTGAGTCCCAGTCTTATTTTATCGGGTACCCAACGCGTCCGTTGGGATTTTTCATCATATCGTTCATACAGGTATTTTACTGGCAGAGCGCATTTTTATGCGATTACCGGGCCACACAGGACGAATCCCGGGGTCTTACCTTCATGTCTTGGACACGACATTCAGAGTTTTATCGTGTCGGGTGCGATCCGAGATATTTGTATTTTTTTATCGGATGCCTTGTTTGGCTGCTAGAATTTTTGAAAATTATCAGATTTTTATTTTAATGATTTTATATAATCTCTCGATGGGAGTAACTTGTTGAGGATACACCAAAGTAAAACTCATAGGTCTGGGTGAAAACTGTTTTAACTCGATAATCATAATTTGATTTCTATCGGGTGCACGTCAGTGCTCCCAATGGGAGTAGCCCCCGAGGCTATGTTCGGATGCCTATATATAGGCATAGGCTCATAATTATTGTTAGTTTTATCAAAATAATGCTTACAGAGAAAATAGATTCTGGCTAAGAAGCCGAGCCATAGGCTTTATTGTAATGTAAATTGCAAGAAAACACAAATTCTAAGCGTAAAAGCACTGTAGTTGGGCGACGTTCCATGGATTGGAGTATTTGACTCATATCTTCTTGTCTTGTAGCCGATATGCACCTCTAGGGATAACTTCTATAATGATGTAAGGCCCTTCCCAGGGTGACTCCACTTTTCAGTGACCATCTTGCTTGAGGCGAAGTACTAGGTCCCCTAAAGTGAAGTACCTAGGACGCAAACATTGACCGTGATAGTTGCGCAAGTTTTGCTGATATATAGTCGCTCTTTGTAGGGCAGTGACAGAGGCTTCATCGAGTGCATCAACGTTATATTCAAGTGCTTCTCTCGATATTTATTCATCATATGTAGATACTCGTGGGGAGTTGTGTGATACTTTGACTGGAAGGACGGCTTCGGCGTCATGGACCAGAAAGAAGGGTGTTTCTTGTGTCGAATTATTTGGAGTAGTACGTAAACTCCACAGAACAGATGGTAACTCATCAACCCCTGCTCCTTTTGCCATGTCGAGTGGTGCTAGTAATCTTTTCTTGAGGCCAGCAGTTACTAGGCCATTGGCTTTTTCCACTTGCCCATTGGTTTGCGGGTGGGCTACTGAGGAAAAGTTAGTTCCATTATCTGTGATGATGCTATTTGGCACGCCAAACCGGAACACTATGGATTTGATAAAATTCACAGCCGAAGTTCTGTCCTGACTAGTGACAGGCATTGCTTCAATCCATTTAGTAAATTTTTGGACTGCTACAAGCAGAAAGACGTGTCCTCATGGAGATGATTTACAAAGTTTACCCACCATATTGAGTCCCCACTGAGCAAAGGGCCACACAAGAGGTATAGGATTTAACTCAGCGGCGGGTGCACCAGGTTTTGTTGCGAATCGCTGACAGGCTTCACATGTTCTAACTATATCTTTTTGCATCTTGTACTCCTGTAAACCAGTAGAATCCTGCCCTGAATGCTTTGGCGGAAATTGTTCGGCTACAAGCATGATGACCACATACTCCTTCATGTATATCCTTGAGTATAACTTTTCCTTCATCGGGTGTGACACATCGTTGTAGCACACCCGAAATGCTTCTTTTATATAATTCCCCTTTGATGATTTTGAAGGCTTTTGATCTTAGAGTGATTTTACGAGCTCCTGTCACATCTTCGGGTAGCTCTCCTCTAGTCATATATTCTATGTATGGCTGCATCCATGTAGGCTCTATTATCATAACCTCATCAACTTCTGGTCCTTCTTCCGGGATTTCTGGTGTACTTGTGCTAGCTAGTGAAGCCCCCGAGTCCTTTTGTGGCTTAATCTTTTCCCTATCTTGGGTGCTACAACCTCAGAAACTTTCTTGGCCTTGATAGACCACTCAGTTATTTCCTCCGAAAAACCCCGGGTGGCACTGATACATTGCAAATGTATCTATAATTTTTGATGTTCCATGCTTGGTTTTATCCACTTTCTTGTGTTTTGTTCCAACTTTGGAGTACTTTTCATATGATTTCTTGGACTAACCTATTAACCAGAGCCACAGTGCCAGCTGCCTGTTTTCTGCTGTTTTTGGTTCCAAGAAAGTCAGAAAATGAATATTCTCGGAATTGGACGGGACAAAAGCCAAAGTGCCTATTTTTCCGGAAGGGATCAAGTGCCAGAATACGAGACGGAGAAGGGCCAGGGAGCCACCACTACCTGGCATGCGGCAGGCCAGCCCATGCCGGTGGTCTGCCGCTCCGGCACCCTCGGCCTCTCCTTCCGCCTCTAAGTTGCCCTCGGGAGGAAAACCCTAAGTACCCAATCACAAATCCACGAAGAGTTCAGAGTCACGTCATCTCCATCCCTAGATCGGGAGGGATCAAGCTCTTCGGCACCTCCGAGAGGGGAATTCACCACAGGCCTTCTTCATCACCATGCAAGCCTCCGGTGTGATGCGTGAGTAGTTCATCCTTGGACTACGGATCCATGTAGTACCTAGATGGCTGGTTTCTCCTCCTTTGTGCTTTCATGTTTAGATCTTGTGAGCTCCGTTCATGATCAAGATCATCTATTTGTAATTCAGATATGTTGTGTTTGCGGGGATCCTATGGATATTGAGATGCTATTTCAGATTGATTATTGATTCTATCATGTCTTTTTTATTTGAGATCTTGCATGCTTTCCATTGTTTGTAGCTATCTTGGCCAAGTAGATGCTAGCAACTCCAAGAGTTAGTATTTATGCTCGATAGTGGGTTCATGCCTCTCGTAATCTGGGGAAGTGACCGAAATCTCTAAGGTACTAGATGTGTTGTTGCTACTAGGGAGAAAACAACAATCCTTTATTCATAGAACAATCGTATTGTTTACTTTACACGCAGTTCGTAAAGCAATAATCTGTTGCTTGCAACTTAATACTGGAGGGGGTTCAGATGATAACCTGAAGGTGGATTATTAGTCATAGATGAAGTTGGATGGAGGTCTATGTATTATGTTGTATTGCCCAATCAAGTCTCAGAGGAGTCAAGATGATTAGTATATGCATTTATTGCTTTCTCGATGTTTGTCAATTGCCCCGCTTTAATTTGTTCACCCAACATGTTATCTATCTAAGGAGAGCCACCTCTAGTGAACTATGGATCCCGGTCCTTTTTCTTTACATACAATCTACAATCTTTTACTGCTTTGTGTTTACTTTCTGCAAACTATTACTTCTTTCCATTCGATACGTTTAATCCTTTGTTTTCGCAACGGTGAGATTGACAACCTCATCGCAAGTTGGGGACAAAGTTCTGTGGTTGTGTTGTGCAGGTCTCCATGTTGCTACTAGCACCGGTAGTGCGCCCTGCCAAAGCTCAGCTAGTAACACCTTTGGGGTGTTTCCTTGCTCCTATTGGTTCGATTAAACCTTGGTTTCATAACTGAGGGAAAACTTGCTGCTATATTCATCGTACCTTCCTCTTGGGGTTCCCAACGAGCTCTACGTCGAAAGTCGAGCGCATCAGGCACTGGTAGGCACAGGGACCTGATGTTTGATAGATTGTCGGCTTCTTCATTACATTATCTTCCTATGTGCGACACTTCGCATCCATCAAATTGAGCCTCCATAATGCTATACAAATCATGGTAGGCAGTCATGTTATCGCTAACAGCATCACATTTGTTCATTTCTTGTTGTGCTACAATGTTGGAGTCACCAAATATCTTAAGGCGAGTTACACCGCAAGCTTTAGCCATACGCATACCATGCAACAAGGCCTCATACTCAGCTTCATTATTGGACGCATTTGCAAAGCTCATCTGAGGTATATATCGCATTTTATCGCCTTGTGGTGATATTAGTATGACTCCGGCCCCTGCTCCTTCCATTCTTTTCGCTCCATCAAAGTGCATTGTCCATGCGCTAGAGAGGTCAGGTGGTGCCACGCATTGTAGTTCAGTCCATTCAATGATAAAATTAGGCAAAACTTGTGATTTAATTGCTTTACGCTTCTCGTATGTGATATCTCGAGGGGAAATCTCAATGCCCCATAGAGAGACACGCCCAGTTGCTTCGGGATTATTGAGGATATTGGACATCGGTGCTTCATTGACCACTATGATCGGATGTTTCGAAAAATAATGGCATAACTTTCGTGCTATCATAAAAACTCCATATGCTAATTTTTGATAATGCGGGTACCTTTGCTTGTATGGCGAGAGAACTTCGCTCAGGAAATAAACCGGCCTCTTGACCGCATGGGTTTTCCCTTCTTCGGGTCGCTCTACGACCAGGACCATGCCAACCACTTGATTTGTGGAGGCAATGTAAAGAAGAAGAGGCTCCTTCTCGCGTGGAGACATGACCATAGGAGATGTCGAAAGTGTCCTTTTGAAATCCTCGAAGGCACGTTGAGCTTCTTTTGTCCATTCGAATTTGTCAGATTTTCTCATGAGGGCGTAGAATGGTAGTGCTTTTGCTCCTAAACGAGCAATGAAATGGCTGAGAGTTGCGACCCGCCCAGCCAGCTGCTGAACACCCCGAAGATTCGTTGCTTTTTCATTGTTAGAATCGCCTATATTTTTTCGGCATTGGCTTCAATTCCTCTTTCTGATACGAGGTATCCGAGGAGTTGCCCTGCTGGGACTCCAAAGGAGCACTTCGTCGGGTTTAGTTTGATGCAGAATTTGTCGAGGTTCTCGAATGTTTCTTGGAGATATTTGAGAAGTGGAGATCCTTGCTTCAATGTAACTATGACATCGTCAAAATATACTTGTACATTTGTGCCGATTTGGTTTCCTAAGCAATTCTGCATCATCCACTGATATGTTGGCCCGGTGTTTTTGAGGCCAAAGGGTATTGTTGTATAGCAGAATATGCCATATGGCGTGATAAATGCAGTTTTCTCTTGATCTTCCTCCTTCATCCGAATTTGATGGTATCCTGAATACGCGTCCAGGAAGGAAAGACGGTTGCATCGATTATCTCGTCGATTCGTGGTAATAAGAAGTGATCCTTTGGACAATGCTTGTTCAGTGCAGTGAGGTCTATGCACATCCGTAATTCTTTTGTATTTTTCTTTGGGACACATACTGGATTGGCAACCTACTCTTCTTTCTTTAATTCTTTGATAAATTTGGCATCAGTAAGGCGACGGAATTCTTTTCCAATGGCCTTATGTTTTGGCTCTGCGAAGCGACCTATCTACTATTTTACTAGCTTTGCTTTTGGATCCAAATTTAATGCATGCTCAGCGAGTTTCCTAGGAATCCCCGGCATGTCAGAAGGTAACCATGTGAAGATCTCCCAGTGCTCACGGAGGAACTTGATGAGCGTGCTTTCCTATGCGGGACCGAGACTGGAAGCCACAAATGTCATCTTTTTATGATCGGTAGGGTGGATATGTACTTCCTTTGTATCTTTCGCGGTGTCAAAGGCCTGATCGGGATTGACACGCGCTATTGCTAGAGGTTCTACGGTAGGGTGGATATGTTTTCAGCTACTCACATTATAAGAAAAGTTGGCTTTTACAACGGACCATTTTTGTGGTTGAAGGCCCGTTTTTCATGGCCAAAAAGTCTTCCGCGATGGATGGCCTTCATGGTAAAAGCCCCATCACATATGAATTAACCATGGTTTTTTTACCGTGGCGGATCGCAACCTTTAGCCAAGAAAACTTGTTCCATCGTAGATATATTCGCCAGCCGTGTTGACTGCTGATGTCATACAAACTGCCACGTGGTAGCCGCCGTTAGCGGCCGGTTACCGTCATTAATGATCATAGAAACCTTGGCAGAAGCCAGGCCTAGCCAAGGGCTACTAAATACTAAATGGGCCGACCCATCAGGAGAGCCCAATAAGAAGAAGACCCATTACTGTTTTGTCGTGCACTGCTTGAAATGGGCCCAAAATGCAGCTAGCAGTAGCCCATGAACTTTCAGGCCTGATTCTGTTTCATCCTACAGAAGGCCCATGTTGGTCGAACATTGTCCAGCCCATTAACAGTCTACGCCAAGTTGCTCATGTACACTTAAGGCGTGCGGTCAGCCCATCACTGTTATCGCAACTCATCATGGGACGCCTACTGATGGCCCTTCTCTAAGATGGTCCGTTATTGTTCTAGCCTTTTACTGTTCTGGCCGTTAGCTGTTCAGGCCCCCAAACGGCCCTTTAGTGTTCTAGCCTGGTAAATTTGTTAGCCTGTAACTGCCCTTGTCTGGAAATTTCTCGGGGCATTACTGTTTAGGCTCGTCACTATTCTGCCATTTTACAATTTCTTGTCTGTTACTGTAATGGGTTGTTTCTGTTCTGGCCTGCTAATGCTCTGGCATGCTACTGTTATGGCCTGTTACAGTTATGGCCTGCTACCACATGCGAGTCGTCCCTTTACGTTTATGGCCTTTTACAGTTTCGGCCTTTCTGAAGCCCATGCCAATATCATAAAACGTGTATAATAAGCCAGCATTTTTTACTGTTCACCGTTAGCTCAATACAGGATGGGCCAATAACAAAGAACAATATTGTTTCCTAATCGACATGCCTGGTGTAGTTACCGTAACGACTATCGCCATGTGTGGATGATATCAACTAAATTCCTACATGGACTATGCGAGTTATCTAGATATTACATCAGCTGCAAAAATCTTAAAATTATTACATATTATTAACTCAAGGGAAAGAAAAATTGGCATTTCAGTTGATAATCGAGTTGGTAGCAGAGTCCTCAATTTGCTTTCTCAATCGATCACCTTCATCTTCCTTTGAGTGTGACAGCTATATTGGAGGAGACATGATCTTGCAGCCCCTCTTTGGTCGCGATAGAAATAAATGCACTTTGAAACTAAGTAATAACAAGTTAATACATCAAACAAGACAAAGTACTCATTTGACTGATATGACAGGAGCTATGAACTAGAGTTTACAACTGGTCAATGGTTCAATTATTGACCAACACGTCAAACAAACAGGACAAGCAAGCACACATTAAACAAGTGTGCCTACTGTGAAACGAGCAATCAAAAATGTGTGTGTGTGGCTTAGAATTTCAGCAAATATAAACTAGCCATGTCATTTTAATCAATATATATGGAAGCAGTTCTCTACCCTAAAATGCAAGAGACGTTGGGTGACTCGGAATTTGTGCTGAGCCACAAAAAGGCATGCAGTTACTGTCACAGCGAAGAATGAACCAGATAGAAATTATAACCGCATCATATGAGAACTTGTACAACAGGAATGCAAACCACGAATGAACTATATATTGTAGAGGATAGTTATGTCGTGTTTTAGGACGAACCATACCCAGAACCAGATGCGAGATATAATGGTGTCGCTCGTGAACCTGTAGAACATGACAAACTAGCATTAGACAAGTGTGCGTAGAATGAAATGAGCAATCAAACAAAGTGTTTCTTAGAATTTCAGCAAATATAAACTAGCGAGGTCATTTCAGCAAATATATATTGAAGTAGTGGCATCTCCTGGAATACATAGAGTCATTGAGTGACTCAGAATTTGAAGTGAGCTACACAAGGGCATGTAGTTACTGTCATAGCTAAGAATCAACCAGATAGAAATTATAATGGCATCATAAGAGAACTTCTAGAGCAGGAATGCAAACCACGATTGAACTACATAGTAGAGGACAGTTATGCCGTTGCTCAGGATGAACCAGCACCAAACAAGGTAGTAATGGCATCCCTTGTGGACCTGTAGAATAGGCTATGCAAACCATAATGTTCATTGTTCCATTTTGAACTATATGCAAGAAAAAAGAAATAGTTAGTGATGCAGATTTTGAAGAACCAGATGGCAACAACAAAATTATAATCGAATTAGTACGAAGAGTTTAAACGGCTACTACAGGATAGCAGAACAATGCCAAGGAGGAAATAATAGCAGGAACTAATGTCAGGACAAACCAGATAGATTCAACAACTATGGAGCAGGGAATCCACACTAATATTTTCCACTGACTTTAGATTTTGCAAGAATTACATGGTAGTAGGAAATTACTGTTGTATGGAGTAGCTAAGAACATGTGCATGACAAAATAACAGACATGTCCATGACTTGAAATTTGTAGAGCAGTGAATGCAAACCAACATGTCTAATGACCTTGTATGTACTAGCACAAAGAACATGCATGCCCAGTGACTTGTATGTACGAGCATGATTACAAACATTTAGTTCACTGCAACAGGCTTGAACTTGCTATACTGCTGAGAAAACAAAAATTGGTTGTAGATTTGGTTAACCTTGGTCGGAGAGGCATGTAAGCATCATCGGTACCGTGCGGGTGACATCCAGGTCACCGAGGGTGTTGTGGTTGCGGTGGCTATTGGCGTCGGGGAAGCAGATCATGGGCGGTCGATGTCGGCTTGAGCGTCGCTAAGGCAGATCCAGTGCAGTGAATGGCGACGGCCGAGCAGCTGATCTAGAGGGTTGGACATGGAACTCCTTGAACTAGATCACGTCTGGTGTACACCGATGAAGCGGATCCAGTATGGTTGGGTAGCTTTCGGCGGCCGGGAAGTAGAGCTTGGGCGGTCGATGACGCCATCGGCGTGGTGAACGGCACCGTAGCTCCGGTGCGGTGGCAGAGATACCCGGTGAACTAGATCTGGTGGGTGAGCATCGGTGAAGCGGCTCCACGGTGGTGCACGAGACCGCAGCTCAAGCGGTCCGGCCGCCGTGGAATTGCCATCGGCCGGTGCTCGTGGTGGTCGTGGAGGTGAGGGTGTGGGAGAGAGGGGGCTGGGATTTTTGGGAGGACCAGTGGGAAAATCTAGGTGAATCGGGACTAATGAGGTGAACAGAAACATAATTATGATCGTGCCCCCGAGCTACTGACTTTAGCTTGCCCATAGGGCGTCATAACAATGGGTAGAATGGGAATTTTGAAGTCAAAAGTTTTTGAAATGGAAGGGTGCGACATGCTTCAAGATTGATGTGTGATTTTGCTGCTTGATTGAGATTTTGAATTTGGCGACCGTCCATCTAATAATAATATTAAAATGGTACTGCCCCGATGGGATATTTTGCCTCAAAGTTTTTGAAACTGAGTTGTGTGAAATGCTTCAAAGTCAGTGTATGGTTTAGCCGCTCGATTGATATTTTGAATTTGACAAGCGCCTATCTGATAATAATATAAAAATGGTACTCCCCCGGTGGGAGATTTTGCCTCAAAGTTTTTGAAAGGAGGGGCGGGAAATGCTTCAAAGTCGGTGTGCGGTTTTGCCGCTCGATTGAGATTTTGAATTTGAGTAGCACCCATCTGATAATAATACAAAAATGGTACTCCCCTGGTTGGAGATTATGCCTCAAAGTTTTTGAAACGGAGGTGCGGGAAATGCTTCAAAGTGGGTGTGCGGTTCTGCCGCTTGATTGAGATTTTAAATTTGGCTAGCGTCCATCTAATAATAATAATAATATAAAAAAGGTACTCCCTAAGTGATAGATTTTGGCTCAAAGTTTTTGAAACGGTTAGGCGGGAAATGCTTCTAAGTCGATGTGTGATATTTTGCCGCTTGATTGAGATTTTGAATTTTGCTAGCATCCATGTAATACTAGTAGTAGTAGTAAAAAAGTTGGTAGAATATACGACTATATAGTCAGGAATTCATTTCCGAGAGTCACATCAACTGATCATCCATATAACCACACTTGAGATACTCCCTGTGTTCGGTATTACTAGGCCGGAGTAGTACTAGTTCGGAGAATTATCTTCACCTATTTGCTTTATCGCTAGTTATTGCATGCAGTAGTAATCCTAAAATCCAGCCAATGCACATGGCCACCGCATCTAATTGAAAACATGTAAGCCAATGGATCCACTCCCGTTTTTACAACATGACCGGCCAGGAGCATTATAAGATGTGGTGGTTCATATTTTTTGGTCAACTAGAGGAGTAATTGAGAAAAACCAGGAGCATTACAGGACGTGGTGGTTCATATTTTTCGGTCAACTAGAGGAGTAATTGAGAAAAACTAGGAGCATTAATTAGTCCTCCGGCCTAGCAATTGAGGTTGTAAAATAATTAAGAGGTATATACACCTTTAGTCCCACATCTTGCATCACAAGAGCGTATTAGTCACACATATTGAAAATGAGCAATACTAGTCCCATAACTTATATTTTGAGAGCATTTTACTCCAATCTAATCGAATTTTAGTAAATTTGACTTAATTTGTCCACAAGTGACGTTGATTTTTTTAAATAACCCTCTATATTTTTGTATGTCATTTGTGTCCCTATGTAGACTGACAAGTGGGCCACCTATTAGTAGACGTACAAATAAAATAGTTAAATCTCTAAGAGGAGAATGGATTCAAACTTAACACTTTTGTACAACAACACACACACCCACAAGCCACTATGCCGGTAGATGCTAGTTGTTACTCCTGTCATGCGAGGAGTACTAGAGAGGACGTAATTATGCCAGACGAGGAGTACTTCAGAGGACATAATTATCTATACAATAAAATAGCACATACGAACGCAAAAATGCTCACATCTACTTCCAGTGTAATCTTGTGTATCTATACCGAAACATGTTTTCATGTCCATGTTGGCACGGTCCATAATATCTATTGTATAACTTACTTGTTAACCTAGTAGCTAACTGCAGTACTAGAATAAACTTGAGTTTTTTCTCATTCACAAAAATGAAAAGGAATAAACTTGAGTTGTAATTGTAGCCCAGAACACAAATTATTTTGAATTGAGAATTTGCATCTTTTTTTAGATTTTTTCACATCTTCAGAACACATATTTTTGAATATCCAAAATAAAGAACACATCATCCGAGCGTTCTTCAGTTAGTCACTTATGTATGCATGCTGTAGTGGCAAGGCTGATTTCCTCAGTAGCGTAGGTAATCAGTTCGATACCCTACAATGCATTGATAGTTTTTCTTATTTGTTTTCTTATTCATATCCGCTTGTCAGGTCGTACCAAGTTCACAATTGGCAGGGAGAAAATACATAGGGGTCATTTTGAAAAAAATATGATGCCACATGTCAGTTCTAGAATTAGTTACGACGAATTCGGACAAAATCATAGAAATTCGATTGAATTGGACTAAAATGCTCCCGATTACAAGTTGTGGGACTAGTGTTACTCACTTTGCAAGATGTGGGACTAAAATTCTCCCGCGGTGCAAGTTGTCGGACTAAAAACGTATATACCTCAATAATTAATGACCATGCTATTGAGAGAACATGAGATTTTTAGCTCCACGGAGCATACACCCCATCCGACTACACGGTGAGCATCCAAGGGCACAGCCAAAAAGCGAAATTGAAAAATGGAAACTACCATGCAAAAAATGCAAAATATCCTGCATTTGCATGTGCCCTGAGGGACCAAGGAGCACACATTTTCTCCTTAGATTTTGGGATAATTAAATATAATGAGGTTATGACACTACTACTAGTATCATCCTACACCTACACATTCGCGTGCTCCCAAGAGTCATACGCTGGTGTGCATGACTGTTGTACCGTAATTAGTGCGCGTGTGCATGCGCGTGCCCGTGCCAGTTTGATAAAACGCGTTTGCGGTTGCTATGTGCATGCCACCGTCTCGTTTCCACACGATTTGCTTAGTTTTCCCAGGCCTTTGTTTAAATGTGTGTCTCTGGAACCACTTCATGTGCCAGTCGACGGGACCGAGACCACATGAATGCCATCATCCATGGCTGGCAATAAGGAGGAGGACTCGCCATGGGTTGGTCTCCCTGAGGGACTCGTCAAGAATATAGCTGACATCTTCCTTTCGACGAACGACTTCGACTACTACGCCACCTTCCGGGCAGTCTGCAGCACCTGGCGCGGCTTCATGGAGGAGCACGTTATGCCAGCCAGTTGGATTGTTCTAGAGCACCAGTTGTCGAAGGAGTATTAGGTAGACAACACCGCCATCACGTTGCTTAATGTGAGAACTCGCCGCCATCTTGAGAGGAAGATTCGCCAGGTTATTTGTAGGTGCTTTCTTTATATTCATCTGTATATATGCGATCCTTTTTTTGCATTCACATCCTATACTATCTGTTTTTAAAGTTCTATTTCTTCGTCCACTTGTTGCGCAGGGTTTTGCTCCATGGTTTACCTTGATTGAATTTCTGTATGTTTACCTTGACTGAATCTCTGTTTCTCCTCTCTCTCTCTCTCTCTCTCTCCGGAAGGTACTTTTATGTCGGTAGCACAACCGGCGGCCTCCTTGTGCTTGGATAGACGGTGCAGCCATACAAGACCCGGTTGTACAACCCCTTCTCGGGCGCTATCAAGCACCTAAGGGTGGAGATACCGACCGAGCATGTGGCTTTTATTTCTATGACGATGTTCCCATCGTTGATGGTGTTTACATCAAACCATCAGAACATCACCATTCGTTCGGCGGATGAGAGCACGGAGGAAGGGAGTTGCCTGGTCTTTGGTGAAGGGTGGTACTCGCCGTATGACTTCGCGGAACTCTGGAGCATGACTTCTTACGCCGGTGATATTTTCATCATAGACAAATACGTGTCTGTCCTCTCGACTATGTGTGATGCTGCACATGGAGATGTCCAGCTGCAGTGCTCTACACGAACCCTAGAGATGCATCCCACCATTCCAGGCACTATTCCGGGCTGCTAGTTCCCAAAGAATCATTTTTACCTCGTCGAGTCCGACAAGGAGTTACTGTTCGTTGTGAGTGGACCGGTCTATGGCGATAGGCCGGTTTTTTACCAGGTTGATACCCAGAACCGTGTCCTTCAGCCAGTCAGAGGCATCGGAAGTCGTCCTCTCTTTGTTGCTGACAATCGGTGCGTCTCCGTCAACAGCGCTAGGGTACCCACCGTGCAGGCCACTAGCATATACTATGCGGACCTATCCAAGATTAGATCTTACAACTTTGAGGCTCTTGCGTGGGAAGAGGATTATGGATCAATGACCATCCTTTCGAACTCGATCGATTGCTGGTGGAGTATTGCAGAATCGTCGAGCATTCTGAGTTGCAGATGGTTCCGCCTTATGGAGAGGATGGTACCACCCACTACAATTACTACGACGGCTATCCGTCAGATTGAGGATTGTGTGGGTCTGCTCCTGATGTATTCTCTTCAGGTCAGCTCTTTATGTGTTCACTTTGTTGAGTGAACGTCTATGAATTTTGCAAGTTCTATGGTGCCTATATAATACAATGGATGTTCTCCCTATTCCAGTAGATCTTGTGTTGTACCTCTTACAATTTCACTGTTTTCTCATGTGTGTGTAGTAATTCTAATAGATGCTCAGTTTGTAACAATCCTCAAATAACTTACAACTGCGAATTCCAGTAGATTATTACAATCCTCAGTAAACTTGATAGTAATAAAATGAAGCATAAAAGTTGCATCAGAGTCTAGACAACAAAAAAAACACCATAACTGGTGTTACAAAAAGGTCTCTATGGAGCTTGCGTCGCGAGACTTGTAACAACTAGCTTCCCATAGAGCTGCAAATGAGATTATTAAGTATGTTCTTCGTCAAGGCTTGCATGTTTTTCAATTTGTATAAGTCTTTGCGTGCTATGGTGATTACTGAATCTGTTTTGTTGGCTTCTTGCCCAACAATATCATGGGCATATTGGAGGGCATCCTCAAATAATCTTTCGGCTGGAAAAAGAGGATCAGTCGAAGCGGTGTCCCATGAGCAATAGGTATTGTCATTGCTACTGTGTGAAACAAAATCTAAACTTGGAGAAGCGGGTCTTTGTTTGGCATTCAGAGGGTCATTTGGAGCCTGAAACAAACACAAAACAAGTTATAACAACATTACCATGCAATCACACCACCATGAATTTTAAATGTGTTAATGCGGTAATATATAATGAAGGAAGCAATTAACAGTGGTGGCTCATACATCTATTTCTTATTGAATAAGTGGACCAGCTGGCGCCATGGAGCGATGCGAGCATGTGCTGCTCTCTGAAATGACTGCTCTACTTGAAGATGGCTGAGACCAAGACAAATCAAGTTACTTAAACAACAGACTTGGGAAACAAACTACAAGTTCATTTTGAATAACAATGCGAGCAATTAACCAAAGTACCTGATGCAGACTGCTCAAACTAGAATGTGCAGAACATGAATAAAACGAATATGAAAACTAAGCCATTATGTTTCTGATATATAAACTAGCCAGACACTACACAACGAAATCTGCCACTGATTTAATCATACAGAAAAAAAGAGTAACTCGGCCAACAATAACACACGAATTGTTTAGCCTCGAATATAATAGCCAAATAATTTCAGACAAACAATGAACCAAGCAATCATACATTGAATTATTCATGAATGGCCAGATAATTTCAACGGTTCAGCGGCCTGAGAACAACAAACTCAACCATCAAGTGCCTTGTATGAAAATAGCCAGTTCATGTAACTATGATACACAGTAGATACAAGAGTGAGATGAAGTGCACATAGTTCCTTATGATACATGTGTGGATCTTATCGCTAGTGTGGCCTTGTGCTTATTATCAGACAACTCAGATGCAATAAACCCGGCCTCTCCATATCTAGGAACTTGAACTAAGCACATGGAACAAAAGCAGACCATAGTGGGGCTAAATTGTTTGATGCCAATTTTTGGCAAAAAAATATGAAGACGAGAAAAACAAATGGTAAATTTATGAAAAAAATGTGGCAAGGACCAAACTTTGGGTGGGGGCCTTACGGTAGGTGTTACATGAGATCTACGGCGGCTCGTGTGGACGGGCGGAGTATGTACTCCATTGTTGCTCCTCTGCATAAAGGTAAGGCCAACTATAAATATAAATAGGTTCCAATATGATATATGTTGGCATGAAGTGAAACAAAAGTAATGGGGTCTTACGAGATTATAGGAGCCATTCACTCTATGATATTGTGTGCAAACAGAGGCTGCTCCTTGCATAATAACATCAAACAGTTTGAACCGCAGGTTAAGAGGGATCAAATCGACAGTACATAATGGTCAAATAGTATGATGTGTGTAAATGTGTAGTATAGGATAGCAGGACAATAGCACGATGGAAATACTATAGTTCGTAAATCGGTAAATGAGAGAGGTATTATATAAGCGTATCTCATGTGGACAAGTACATCAGAGAATGTAAACAAATATGCTAAGGTACTAATAATTCACAAAGAAATAGTACTCCCTCCCATCCATATTAGTTTACTCGGATTTGTCTAGATTCAGATGTATCTAGACATGTTTTAGTACTAGATACATTCGAATCTAGATAAATCCAAGTCAACTAATATGGGTCGGAGGGAGTACATAAAAACAGTTCAATGCATGGAGTTTAAGCATAACCACAACGGGTTAATTTAGTACATAACAGGTACTCCCTCTAACCCATATTAGTTGACTTGGATTTATCTAGATTCAGATGTATCTTGTACTAAAACATGTCTAGATACATCCGAATCTAGACAAATTTGAGTCAACTAATATGGGTTGGAGGGAGTGTATCAAGTAAAGACCTATTAGTTAGGAAATTTAGCACGAATACAGTACATTGCCAAAAAAAAATCACACCGAGAGATCTGGTTTTACCTCATTCGGGGCAGCGTCTAGGCCTCCTCCGCATCCTCACAGGCCACGTCGAGGTTGCCGAAGGTGCTACGGTCGAATGGGTGTCGACGACGGGGAAGCAGATCTTGGGTGGGCGAGGATACGAGCAGAATGCTAGACCACGGCATCCGTGGAGCAGATCCTAGGCGGTCGTTGATGTGCTCAGCACGCCGGACAAGAGGGTTCGTTGAGCAGATTAGGTGTGGTGGGTACACCGGCTAAAGTGCAGTGGGGATGTTCCGACCGTTTTCCTGGAGGAGAGAGGGGTTAGGGTTTAGGTACTACTAGCACTATACTGGGAAAAATACGAGTGAAGATCCCCACCCACCAAATTTAATAGGGGTCGAATCGGAATTTTGAAGTATCTGAAATTTTGGGGCACGAACTATGTCCAGATACGCGAGATATTTTACCGCTTTATTTTGGATTTGAATTTGTTCATGGTCCATGTAATAATAGGAATTTGGTAGGTCGTACTCCCTTTGTGTTCAGGAATGCAAGGTCGTACTCTCTCAATCCAACATCTCAACTGATCATCCATGGCCGTACTCCCAATGCTCAGGATCTCGAAGAAGAATGGATATCAAACTTAGGAGTTTCAAAAAATTATGAGATAAATTACATCATGTTGGGAGGATGATGTTATACAATCATGCAAATTTGCATGTTCCAACTCATATTCATTTCACGGTCATGTTAGGAGCCATCTTATCAACAAGTTTTTACATACATAGCTGATGCCGTAAGGTCATCCGCAATGTGTAAAAAAGCACACCTTAAGGCATATGTGGCATTCGCCAATTAAGGTTCACCTTATACAATATGGATAAAATAAAGTTATCTTTAAGCCTAAGGTGCACCTCAAAAGCTTATGGGTTGCCCATACAAAATAGAAAAATCATTTCCCATCTCTCCTTATTTCTCATGTGAACATTTTCAAAAGGGGTTCAAAATTTTCAAGATTCTAAATCTTAGATAGAAGTCGAACCAGTCATCAAAACTCTCTGTGGTTTATGATATATTAACTGATCTCTCCATGGGTACCTCCAAAAGCTTTTTCATAAACCTTTCAAAGCAACCTACAATTTAATACTTGTAGTTCAAATTCAACCTTATTTTTATACATCAACATAAAGTCATTCAAGTGAGTGGAGTTATATAGCTAGGAAGCATGAAAACTCCTAAAACATGGGAATCGCAAGTACAACATGCTGCTGATCCCCTATATATGTCCAAAGTCATTCAAGTGGGTGAAGTTAGCTAGGAAATTTGAGAACTCATAAAACATGGGAAATCGTAAGTACGGCATATTGGTCCATTATATATGTCTGAAAACTTGGCTTACGGCATTCAGATCCATATTCTTTGGACTTTCTTTACCTAAAAGAACAAGCTCGTCATCACTAGGAAAATTGAGAATGTTCTTTTCTAATAGTTGGAAACTCACACTGATAGCATTGTTTACTACAAGAAGATGCACCCATCTACCTCTGAAAAGACATTTAATTCAAGATAAATCAATCATGCTTACTTGCTTGTAGCTCAAGTTTTACCTAATTTCATTAAATTTTCAACATGCAAAATATTAGCAAGAAGTTGAAACTATCGTCAAAACTCTTGGTGGTTTCTGACATATTAATTGTGACCCCCTGATGGGTACCCCAAAAGCTTTTTCGTAGAACTTTCAAAGCAACCTACAATTTCTTATCTTACCACTATATAGTGTAAGAAATACTTTGAATATTGACCGTTGGATCAAGACTCGCGAAATCCCAACATTTCCAGTCGTTGGATCTTCTTTTCCATTCTAGCATCAAGAAGATTCTATTGATAGTCTTCATCACAATGAATGCTATGCACAAAACTCAAAACACACTTCTCCATCATTCTAGAATCCTCTCCTCATTTATCTAGACCATGTTACCAAAATTTTCAAGTTTTAGATAGCTAATAACTGTTGACTTCTACATGATATACAAACTACAAGAACCAAATATACACCCATACTTTATAGATGTTGATGAAATTTATATTTTTTCTACTTTCAATATTATAATTTTATATAGTGAGGATATGTCAGACGTCTATTATCTGAGTCTCATGTGCAGGGCACGTGCAATTTACTAGTACTTGTAGTTTCGAATTTGACCTAATTTCGATAAATCGACATAAAGTCATTCTAATGGGCAGAGTTATCTAGGAAGTTTGAAAACTCATAAAACATGGGAATTGATGGGGATATGCCGAAGGGGGTATGCTCAGCAGTAGGTTTCGAGTGGGCCGGAAGGCCTGCAAGTACGCCTGGAGGACAGCGACTGGACTCTGAGGAAAGGAGAGGCCCACCGACTGGCGACTGGGAGCCCAAAAGCGTAGCAGAAGCCCAGTCGGATTAGGTCAAAAGCCCACGGATCCTTATCTTGTTCGGGGACAGCTTGTAAACCCTGGCGAGGTGCTTCATATATAAACCTCCCTAGGGTATCATAGAGACTTACGTTCCATCATACACCCCCTCAAGCGACTCGCTACCCAGCCGCTGAGCTCGCCACCCCTGTAACTCACTCTCTCATAATCTAATCTAGCAGGAGTAGGTCTTTACCCTCCGGGGGGCTGAACCTGGGTAAACCCTGTGCATCTGCCCCCATCTCGCACCGCAGATGGCCGCCAACTCTTCCTCATGAAACTCTCAATCGCTGCCTATGGCAGCGACTGCCATGGCCATTTCCACGATAGTGGCGCCTACCGTGGGGCATAGAGGGACTGGCCTAAGTTCTGCGGCGAGACCCTACTCGCCGATCGAGCGACCGTTCGCCACCGGCCGCATGATCGCCTTCGGCGGGATCTTGCAGCTACATCCCGGCGTCGCGCCCGGTCACACATGCCGCAGTGATGCCGGTCGGCTCCATCAAGCTCTTCGTTGGCTTCACCGGCGCGATCGACCCAGCCGCGACGGTGATTGTCGGCGGGTCACCTCCACGCCGCGATATGCTTTCGGAAGAGTAGGTCCGCTCCATCAGAGGCCTCGTCGCTGAGTACGACTCGGCCGCTAGCGACGCGGTCGAGACCAACGTTGCCACCAACGACGACGCCCTAAATGATGACGCCGACTCCGCGACCCCTGCATAGGCCAACGGATCCATCACCGCCGCGTCGCGGGAGGACTCCATCACGCGAGTCTCCGACCCCGAGGATTTCGAGGATCCCTCCATTCTGCGGATCTTCGACTCTGACTCCGGCTCGGAATCCCCCGAGGATTTTCGCGCCAGATCCAATCGGTTCAACGCGATCTACATGGAGGGTAGCACGGCCGCCCCGCCAGATCCGTTCTCCATGCCGATTCCGCCAACCGCGACGGCCACGGAGGTGGAACAAGCCTGCCTGCGGCTCCAGGAGGCGCAACACAACAAACTCCCCGAGCGCGAGAAATACCGCCTCGAACGAGAGACGGCGAAGGAGCTATCACTCTATCACCAGCGCCGCATCAGGACCCGCCTGAACCCCGATGTTCAGGGCCGCATCCTGAACTTCAATGACGAGGGCGACCCAACAAGCGCCGCCGAGCGCGAACACGGCGAGAACGTGCTGCCAGGAGGAGGCAATCCCGTGAGACCACCACCTGGAGCACCGGCGAATGGGGCCCCTCCACCACTCATGGGCCATGCGCCCCCACCAGACCAACCATGGATCATCATCTCGCCTCAAGCCCGAGACGCCAACGGGCTACCACTTTACTCTACCCCGATGGACAACGTCGTCGCGGCCGATACCGTCATCGCCAACCTCGATGTCCAAGGCGACGGCGCGCTACAGATCCAGTACGTCAAGGCCCTACTTGTCAGGTCCGTCGACCAACAAGCCGCGGGAGTCGACCCGCGGGGGCGGATGTATTCCCGCTCGTCAGCAAGCACGGCGGCATCAAGTGGCCACCCCACCATGGCTAACGCAATAGTTTGCCCACCACCCCAACCCCTGGCAAACCAACCGTGGGCCGCCAACCCCGCGTTGTCGACCAACGAGCCGCGACCTGCGAACAACACTGTTGCCGCAAACAGGCAACCACTCGACGGCTGAACGCACATCATCAACAATCAGGCATGGCGGTCGCGCCAACCCTACGACCTGTGACACACCCACGCCAACCGCGGCGACCCGGAGCCAAGAGGCTCGCTCAGCCGAGTCCGGCCACAATGCTTTGGACCCATGATACACGGGGAAAAATACCCCGCCAACTTCAAGGACCCCAAGGAGATCGAGAAATACGACCCGACGTACGACCCTGCTGTTTGGCTGGATACATATCTCATGGAAATGGGGATTGCAGGCCACACCGACCTGCTCGCCGCTCGCTACCTCCCCCTGATGATGGAGGGTGCGACCCGGCAATGGATCAACACACTACCCGCCGACAACATCGACTCCTGGGAAGAAATGCGGGATGCCTTCGTCAGGCACTTCCAGGGCTCCTACACCTGCGCCACCACCATCGAGGACCTGGAGTGATGCATCCAGGGACAACGCGAGTCGACCCGCCGGTGGATCCAAAGGTGGCAAGAGCTGTGGATAAACACCTCCGGCATCCACCCAGACACAGAGATACATTGCTTCAAGAATGCGTGCCGGTACGAACCTCTGGTCGCCAAGATCAAGAGGGTCTACCGGACGCTCGATAACATCCCCGACCTCCTCAAGATCGCCAAGCACTACGCGGAGGAAGACCCCAACCAAGACTCCGACGACGAGTCGGGAGGAAGACGGCGCACTAGCATCCACGACAGCGGGCACTTACGCGACATGCGCTACAGGAACACCCGCATCACCGGCAAGCGCCGGACCGACGGGCGAGTTGACTTTGTCGCCAACGCCGGCTACGGCCAACGCGACTCCAAGAACTACTGCCGCAACAGAGGAAACTACCACGATAGCGGGAACTACCGCGCCAACAACGTGACGAGGCCGAAATTCGACCCCGCCGCCATGCTCAATCAGCCCTGCATCTACCACAGCAGGGAGGGGAAACCTGCCACCCACACCACCGCCGATTGCCACTCCCTCAAAGAGATCGAGAAGGCGAGACGTGCAAGGGAAGACCCCAACAACAACCAACCGTGGGACAACGGGAATGGCGGCGTCTTCGGAACCACTGTCGGGTCGCTACACACCTTCACTGGGCACGGCACCAAGCGTGAGAAGAAGGTACTCGCCCGCGCGGTCGCCGTCAATGCGTGATGCATGTCGACATCCCCCGCTTCCTAAACTGGTCCGAGCAGAGCATCACCTAGAGTCGCCAAGACCACGCGCCAAGAATTGAATATCCAGGGCGAGTCGCCCTGGTGGTCAGGCCAAAGGTGGCCGACTACTGGCTGCCCAAGACGCTGATGGACGGTGGGAGCTCCATCAACATCCTGTACCTCGACACATTCAAAAGGCTCCAGCTCCCAGAAACAGCCATCGAGCCAACACTGACGACTTTCCACGGCATCGTCCCCGGTCGGAAGGCATACCCGATCGGGAAGGTGACACTACCAGTCACCTTCGGCACCCTGGTGAACTACCGCACAGAGAGAATCGTCTTCGAGATGGTAAACTTCCGCAGCCCCTACCACTGTGTCCTGGGCCGCCAGGCATTCGCAAAGTTCATGACGACCCCACACTACACCTACAATACGATGAAGCTCCCCGGGCCGAGCGGCATCATCACCGTCCACGGCGACCCTGATATGGCCGTGGAATGCGAGGAAAAGGGCGCCGAACTCGCCGACGCTGTCATTGCCGCGGAGACTGACCATGCGGAGGAGCTCGCGAAATACGCGGGCAACATCAACAAGGATGACCCCACCATCTAGAAGAAACTGATCGCCGCGAACTCCGTGTTCGAGGCGACCACGCACACCCGCACCGTCGAGCTCATCCCAGACGACTCCAGCCAGACGGTCACCATCGGGGCGTACATGAGCCCCGCATAGGAAAGCGCGCTCATCAGGTTCCTCCGTGAGAACCGCGACATCTTCGCATGGAAGACATATGACATGCCAGGTGTCCCGAGGGAACTCGCTGAGCACAAACTGAATGCCGACCCCAAAGTGCGACCAGTAAAATAGTCGCTACGGCCCTTCAATGAAGAGCGTCGTCGAGCAATCGCCGAGGAAGTCCAGCGCCTGCTAGCCGCAGGCTTCATCCGGCCAATTAAGTACTCCAAGTGGCTGGCAAACCCAGTCCTGGTTCTCAAAAAGAACAACACCTAGAGAATGTGTATAGACTACACCAACCTCAACAGTGCCTGCCCGAAGGAGGAGTTCGTCCTACCGCGCATCGATCAGATCATCGACTCGACCGCGGGATCGGAGTCACTGTGTTTTCTCGATGCTTACTCTGGTTACAACCAGATCAAGATGGCGGTCAAAGACGAGGAGAAGATGGCGTTCATCACGCCATTCGGCGCGTTCTGCTACACGGCCATGACATTTGGCCTCAAGAACGCAGGCGCCACATACCATAGGTGCATGCAGGAGTGTCTAGCGAGCCAAATTGGCCGCAACATTCACGTCTACATCGACGACGTGGTGGTAAAATTCACCCGCCAGGACGATCTGCTCGCCGACCTAGCAGAAACCTTCGCAAATCTGCGGAGGTACAACATCAAGCTGAACCCCGGAAAATGCACCTTCGGCTTACCCACCGGACAGCTTCTGGGGTACGTAGTCTCCAAGCGAGGCATTGAGGCCAACCCCACCAAGATCGACACCATCGCGCGACTCGGGAAACTCGAGTGCCTGCGCGACGTCCAAAAGTTGGCAGGGCGAGTCGCGACTCTCAGTCGCTTCATCCCCCGGCTAGGCGAGAAGGCAATGCCCCTATACTGCCTGATGCGCAAGAACCCAACGTTCCAATGGGACGCACAGGCCGACAACGCACTGAAAGCACTCAAAGAAGTGCTACTCGCGGCACCACTACTCGCCGCGCCACTCGACAGAGAGCCAATGCTCGTCTACGTCGCGGCCTCCAATCGGGTCGTCAGCGCTGTGATGGTCGTCGAACGACCAAAAGAGGGCAAGGAGCGCCCCATACAAAGCCCAGTGTACTACATCAGCGAAGTCTTAACAGACTCACGACAGCGCTACCCGCAATACCAAAAACTGGTGTACGCGGTATTCCGAGCACAGCGGCGACTCCCGCACTACTTCTAGGAGCACCCAATCACGGTGGTATCCTCCACGCCCCTGCAAGACATCATACGCAATCGCGATGCGAATGGGTGAGTCGCCAAGTGGGCCATCGAGATCGGCGTCCACAACATCAAATACGAGCCCCGAAAAGCGATCAAGTCGCAAGCCCTGGCTGATTTCCTCGCCGACTGGGGAGAGGCACAGCAGCCAGAGAAGCTCCCATACCTCCACTACTGGTCTCTCCACTTCGATGGCTCCAAGAACACCAACGGCGCGGGGGCTGGGGTCATACTGACCTCCCCCAAAGGAGACAAGCTCCGCTACGTGTTCCACCTCAACTTCAAACCCTGCACCAACAACATGGCGGAATACGAGGCCCTCCTCCATGGTATGAGAGCAGCCAAGGAGATGAACATCAATCGCCTGCGATGCTGCGGCGACTCCGACCTAGTCGCCGGCCAAGTGGCCGGGACATGCGATGCTGTTTCCCCAACAATGATAGCATACCGCCAGGCCGTCGACCAGTTGGGAGGACACTTCGACGGCTATTTCGTCGAGTGGATCGACAGGCGTAAAAACGAGGAGGCAGACGCCCTTTCCCGCATCGGATCGGCTCGACAGGCGCCACCAGTAGGCGTCTTCCTCGACATCATCCACAAGCCCTCCGTCAGCCCACCAAAGGAGATCGACGTCGGGATCCCACTGCAACCAGAACCGGCCTTAGTCGCCATGGTTGTGGAACCTAGCGACTGGACAGCGCCATACGTCGCCTTCCTGGAACACAATCTGCTACCGAGCAACGAGACAGAGGCGCAAATGATCGTGCGCCGCTGCAAATCCTTCGTCATCATCAATGCCGAGCTCCACAAGCGCAGCGTGACCGGCGTGTTCCAGCGCTGCGTACAGCTAGAGGAAGGCCACAAGATCCTCCAGGACATTCACACCGGTGACTGCGGCCATCACGCTAGTGCCAAGTCGCTAGTCGCCAAGGCCATGCGGCACGGTTTCTACTGGCCCACCGCACACGCCGATGCCACCGACGTCGTCCAAAGATGCGTCGGATGATAGAAGTACGCCAACCAGACGCACCTTCTTGGTTCGGCGCTCAAGACAATCCCCATCACGTGGCCATTCGCCGTATGGGTGGAGGCCAAGCCGATCAAGAAGTGCGACGGCAAGACGGCTACCAAGTTCCTCCACGAACTCATTTACCGGTACGACTACCCACATAGCATCATCACAGACAACGGCACCAACTTCGCCAAGGGAGCCATGGCGGAATTTTGTGAGGAGCATGGCATCCGACTCGACCTCGCATCAGTCGCCCACCCGGAGTCAAACGGCCAAGTAGAGCGCGCCAACCAGAGTGTCCTCCACGGTCTCAAACCGCGACTACAGGTGCCCCTCGAGCGCACCCCAAGATGTTGGGTCGATGAGCTCCCCTCTGTGATATGGGGGATCCGCACCTCCGTTAACCGATCAACTGGGTTCACGCCTTTCTTCATGGTGTATGGCGCCGAGGCCGTAATGCCAACAGACCTGGAGCACGACTCCCCTCGAGTCGCCAACTATGTCGAGGCGGCCAACAAAACCGCCCGCCAAGATAGCGTCGATCAACTTGACGAAGCACGCGACCTGGCTTGCTCCCGCACCGCCATATACCAGCAAGGACTTCGCCGTTATCACAGCCGTCGAGTGCGAACTCGCACCTTCTAGGAAGGCGACCTGGTCCTACGATTGGCCCATGACAAGAAGGGCCTGCACAAGCTCTCCCCTCCATGGGAGGGGCCATTCGCCATAGGCCGAGTCCTTGGCAATGACGCCTACTACCTCATCGACATACGGGGTGATGGCCAGTTGGAGGTCGGGAGGCCATGGAATGTCAACCTCCTCTGGAAGTTCTACACCTAGAACCACACAATGTACTCTGTCAGAATATATAAATGAAATTCATTCGGATTGCACAAATTGTGCCCACTCGCCATATTCTTGTGCCACTCGCACTCGTACACGCAAGCAATACGCCATTCATGGAAGTCAACCTCTGGTCGAGCGACCGGCACGGCAAAGTAGTGCGACACAAGGGCACCAGAAGTATTCGGGCCTTGTGTTGTCCATGAAAAACGCCAACCCGGAGCCGCCATTGGAGTCGCCTAGCCCGACTGGCCCACCGGGCCAAGACATCTGATACACGCTTCCCACAGCGAATGGTCCCCCCCACCCTCGAGCAAAGCGACTCGAACAGTTAAGTACCATGCACAGGGACTCCACAAAATGGGAACCCCACGTGGCTCGGGAACACACCTAGTAAGAGAGCTGCCTAGGGCTCGCCAAGCGACTGGCCCTCCGGGCCAGGGGAGGAGTCGCGTTACAAACAACGCATTCACAACCTACAACAGGATCATGACCAATACGGTCTAGCACAATGCTCGGGGACTCGTTCACAAACGAACCCCACTCGCGCTCAGGGACTCTCCGCTCAGAAGACGCGAGGGATAAAAACAAACGTGAAAACAAGTCAAACACATAGAAATACACAATCGAGTTATACCCCATTAAAGGGCGGAAGCGCTCGGGGACTTGCTCAAATTGTTGAACAAAACACTCCCTTAATCATAACACAAGTTGACCAAGTCCCTGCGACATGGATTACAAAAAACATCATACAATGTCTGCCACTTGGCATCTATTACAACTATTACATTTTCTTACTCCATAGGCCCTGACAAAGAAGAAGCACCACCACCCTTAACGCACACAAAGGGCCGCCACGGGTTCGCCGTGTACGAGGTCAGCGACTTCGCCAACGACGACCGGAAGGGCTGCTCCGACTTCATGTCGCGGTGCTCCGGATCGGGGTCGCCAGGTGCCAGCACCGTCTCCTGGTATGGCAGAAGATCCCCCATCGCCAAGACATAGTCGGCATAAGGAGTGGCCTTTGCAGTCAGCTTCAGCACCTCCGACATCTCCACCCTGCCGGTCGCCAAAGGATAGCCCCTCGTGACGTCGTCCAGATCGAAGTCGTCCGGGAAGTGCGCGAGGCCCAAGCTCAATGCTGTGGCGGCCCCGCGCCTAAACACGGAGCGCGTCATCCACTCCACAACCGCGGGCACCTCCTCCAGATAGCACCACACCTCCGTGAGCCCCCCAGGGATGACTTCGGTGGGAGACATGCCCTGGAGAGCCGCCTGGACACACAACACCGAGGACGTGGTAGCATTCACCACGGCAGTCACGCACTGCGAAGCGGTATACGTCTGCACCACCGGGTCGCTTTGGCCTACCACAGCTGGAAAGTCAGATGTCAGTGAAACAATGAAACCCCCAAAAGCGGAGAACCGACAAAAGGATAAGGCAAATGACAGAAACTCACCAAGAAGCTTGTGGCAATTCTCCTTGACGTGCTTCTCCAAAGCGGCTTGGTCGTTATGCAGCCCCACGATAATGGAGTCCGTGGCCTTGCGTTCCTCCTCAGCGGCGGCGATGGCAGCCTTCGAACGTTCTTCCGAAGAAATTGAGGACGCCTTAGCATCCTCCAACTCCGTGACTAGGGAGGCCACTCGCTCATTCGCCACGTCCAGTTCGGCGAGTGGGACATACCCCTCACGGGCCTTGGAGACCTCGTCCGGGAAACCATCTGCAAGTGGAGATGTCAGAGTATTGCACAAAACCAGCTCATAACAAGCAAAGAAGAACAACGTGAAACACTCACCGATCCTCTCCTGAAGCCGCTGGTTCACCTCTTGCGCCTCACGCAAATCACGCTCCAGGCGCTCTCGCGCAGCCTACCGATCAGTCGACTCCCGCTGTAACCCCTGCAACACAACGAGACCAGCTAAGCATTGGGAGGAAAAGAAAGACCAGGTCCTAGCCGCTGAAATTCAGCGACCAGGAACTCGGGGACTGGAGAAGGAAGAAAAAATTAAGACCAGTTCCCAGCCGCTAAAATTCAGCGACTAGGAACTCGGGGACTGGAGAATACAGAAAAAATTAAGACCAGTTCCTAGCCGCTGAAATTCAGCGACTAGGAACTCGGGGACTGGAGAATACGGGAAAATAAAGACAATTCCCAGCCGCTGAAATTCAGCGACTAGGAATTCGGGGACTGAACATACCTGAATAGCAGCGCCGAGCATCTTGTGAAGTTCGGTAGCGTCAGTCGACGGGACCGTGAAGGACGTGTGCCTGCGGCAGGCCTCAATCTCCGCGTCCACGATCTCTGGGAACAGCAGAGATTGCGCATCTGCACCGCCTGGAAACCCCCTCGCCATAAAGCGAGGGAACGTCACCGACGCCCTGGCAGGGGCGCTGGCTGCCGGGAAAGGCACCTCCGGCGTGGACGCAGCTGGTGCTGGCTCTGATCGTGTCGCTGCCCCCTCTTCGACGAGCGGCGCAGCAGCTGGCTCCGCGGCGCTTCCCCCGGTCGCGGCATCGTCAGCGCCCCCCTTTTGTTTCTTCGTGACTTCAGCAGACGCGACATCCTCGGAGGCCTTCCTCTTCTTGGGCAGATCACCCTCCCCCGCGACAGTGGCCGAGGGAATCTTGGCAACCGAAGGGCGACCAATCTTCTTAGCACCCGACCTGCACGAGCCCTTCTAATTAGCACAACCACGACATGAAAGAAGCAAAGCAAATTGGGACAAGGAAGTATAACTTCCTTGTCAACTGGAAGAACGCGAAGCCCGGTACTGAGATGGGCAGGCTTGTCCAACTGGAGACCCAGCTTGTGACTGAGCCCCCGCTCGAATACGTCTGAAGCCCACGAAATCGAGGGCTTCCTTGACGATGAAGCCGCAGTCACCGGGATCTCTGGCTCCGACGCTGCTGCCTTCGACGGCAGTGGCGACTTGGGCGGCACTACGTCGGTCGCTTCTTGGCTTGGGACCCCCAAGGTCGATGGCACGATCAAAGCCAGGGGGGCCTCTACCACCACCTCCGCGTCCTCGCCCTCCAACCCCTTTGTCGGGATTGCGGCCCTCGGGACCTTGTGCGAGACTTCAGGACACCCTTCGCTGTCGGAGTCGGAGTCCGACCCGAACACCACTGACGACCTGACCAGTGATGCAGGCCTTTTTGCCGGTGACTTGGGCCGGCGTGGGGGCTTCGATGGCGTTGCAGTCGCTAGGACGTCTGCTCCTGGGCGACCTCGTTGCCTTCTTCGAACTCGTCTAGGCTGCGGCTCGCTTCGACCTCTC
Source organism: Avena insularis (assembly GCA_023614405.1). Classification (NCBI taxonomy): domain Eukaryota; kingdom Viridiplantae; phylum Streptophyta; class Magnoliopsida; order Poales; family Poaceae; genus Avena; species Avena insularis. Next base: position 368,345,209 of record CM042696.1, on the reverse strand, counting down.
GCTGTTTCTGCATTCGGGTCTTGCGAGCCACAAGCGCTGGGGGAGCGACTTCTTCTTTTTCCCCGTCGCTATCGGAAGGATCCCCCTCGGAATCTTCCTCCAGTTCCTGGGGAACTTCTTCATCAAGCGGAGGGATCCAACCCTCCAATACCTGAAAAAGCTGAGAACCACTGCGAGGCAAAACATGCCAAGCGAAAAGAATGAAATTGGAATACGAACACAGCGATTGGAAAGAAGACTTACTGTAGGGGCTTCGTTCTTCACGGGAGTATACGGGGCGAGTCCGACCACTGCGCCCGTGAACTCCGCGTCGGTGATCTTCTTCAGGGCGGCCTTGTAATCTTCAGCCTCCCACGACTCCGTTCTGGTGCGAGATGGATCATGTTTCCCTCTATACTCGTACATCCAGTGTGGACGAGCCACCAGCAGAACCAGGCGCCGCCCGAGCCAACAATTGTAGAGGTTGATCGGAATCAACCCCTGGTCCTTCAGCTTCTAGGTCTGATCCATCATTTCTGCGACGGCCATCTGCTAATCTTCAGGGAGCCTCTTTGGCGCCAGTCGGCGGGGCTCGCTCCTCTCGGCGATGAATTCAGGAAGGGATACCTCACCGGAGGGAGTAGCTTCCTTGGCGTAGAACCAACTTTTCTTCCACTCGCTGGCGGCCTTCTTCGGCAGGAGGAGCTTGATGAAGTTGGCCTTTGGCTTCAACTGGAAGGTGACCCTGCCTGTGGCCAGCATCAAGCCGTCGAACTCCTCGCGCCCGATGCGGCCATGGAAGAGCTCCAGCCACAGTGGGAAGTATGGCCTGCAGCCGAGGTAGCACTCGCAGAAGGCGACGAAGATCGCTAGCTACTCGATGCTATGCGGACCAAGATCTGAGGGCTTGATCGCGTAGTACACGCAGAAGCGGTGGAAGAAGAGCGAAGTGGGGAACCCTAAGCCCCTCTCGAGATGGCTGGTGAAGCAGATAAGTTTGTCGGGCCGCGGTTTCGGCTCGGTCTCGGAAGAGGGGGGAACTCGCCAATTCCCCTTGCGGAGCACCCCGGCATCCTCGAAGGATTTCAGCTGGGTTGTGGTGCACTTGGATTTTCCCCACGAGCCTTTGGGAGGCGCCATTGAGTGAAAAGTGGAATCGCGCAACGCGAGGAGAATAGGTCGGGAGGGAGCAGAAAGGAAGAGCAAATGAGGAAGGATGAAGAATGCGAAGCAGGATCATGAAGCTGATCCATCACTCCCCTTATATGGGAAAGGTCACCCGCCAAAATCAGGATAGCCGTTACCCACGGTAATTGCGCCATAGTTACCGTTGGAAATTCCAACGGATAGTTTGACTAAGGTTGACGGTCCAACTCCTATGGTCCACTCGCCACTCGCCAATCTCTCTTCTCGCTGAAATGACGACTAGGCAACAATGATGTTCATTAAAGTGACGAGTGGGGTTGTGGGGAAATTCTCCTAGGCATTAATAGAGTCCATCGCCGATTCGACTGGACGCCCAAATTGGGCTCGCCTACTTCAAGCACCAAAGGACGCCCGCGCCTGCCTCGGGGACTACTAATGGGGATATGCCGAAGGGGGTATGCTCAGCAGTAGGTTTCGAGTGGGCCGGACGGCCCGCGAGTACGCCTGGAGGACAGCGACTGGACTCTGAGGAAAAGAGAGGCCCATCGACTAGCGACTAGGAGCCTAGAAGCGTAGCAGAAGCCCAGTCGGATTAGGTCAAAAGCCCTCGGATCCTTATCTTGTTCGGGGACAGCTTGTAAACCCTGGCGAGGTGCTTCATATATAAACCTCTCTAGGGTATTGTAGAGACTTACGTTCCATCATACACCCCCTCAAGCGACTCGCTACCCAGCCGCCGAGCTCGCCACCCCTGTAACTCGCTCACTCATAATCTAATCTAGCAGGAGTAGGTCTTTACCCTCTGGGGGGCCGAACCTGGGTAAACCCTTGTGCATCTACCCCCATCTCGCACCGCAGATGGCCGCCAACTCTTCCTCACGAAACTCTCAATCGCTGCCTATGGCAGCAACTGCCGTGGCCATTTCCACGACAGGAATCGTTGGTACAACATGTTGGTCCAATATATATGTTTGTAAACTTAGCTTGTGGCATTCAGATCCAATATTCTTCGGACTTTTCTTTAGGAAAAAGAACAACATTCCTCATATTCACTCGGAAATGTAGAATTGAATGTTCTTTCTTGATAGTTGGAAACTCACACCGACGATACTATTTACTACAAGAAGATGCACCGATCTACCTCTGAAAAACATTTAATTCAAGATTAATCTATGCGTTTACTTGTAGCTAGCTCAACTTTGAACTATTTTCATTAAATTGTACAGATGATGCAAACTCTTAGCAAGAAGTTGAACCTATCATCGAAACTCTTGCTGGTTTCTGATATATTAATTTTCACCCCTCGATGGGTATCTCCAAAAGCTTTTTCGTAAAACTATCAAAGCAAAACCTACAATTTACTTGTAGTTCCAAATTTGACCTAATTCCGAGATATCGACATAAAGTCATTCAAATGGCCGGGGTTAGCTAGGAAGCTTGAAAACTCATAAAACATGGGAATCGCATGTACAACATGTTGTCGGTCCACTATATATGTCTGTCAACTTGGCTTGTGGCATCCTCATCCAATATTCTTTGGACTTCTCTTTACGGAAAAGAACAACTAACCTCACTCGTCTTCACTGGGAAAATGTAGAATTGAATGTTCTTTCCTGGTAGTTGGACACTCACACCCACGACACTACTTACTTCCAGAAAATGCACCCATCTACCTCTGAAATGACATTTAAATTGTCACGATGCAAAATCTTAGCAAGAAGTTGAACCTATCATCAAAACTCTCATTGTTTTCGGATATATAAATTGTGACCCCTCGATGGGTACCTCCAATATTTCAAGGCAAAACCTACAGTTTACTTGGAGTTTCAAATTTGGCCTAATTTCGATAAATCGACTTAAAGTCATTAAAATGGCCAAAGTTAGCTAGGAAGTTTTAAAACTCATAAAAAATGGGAATCATTGGTACTATATGTTGGCCCACTATATATGTTTGTAAACTTGGCATGGCATTCACATCCAATATTCTTTGGACTTCTTATGAAAAAGAACAAGCTCGCTCATCTTCACTTGAAAAATGTAGAATTTAATGTTCTTTCCTGATAGTTGGAAGCTCACACTGATGACATTGTTTAGTACAACAATATGCACCGATCTACATCTGAAAATGCATTTAATACAAGAGCAACCTATCGCGCTTACTTGTAGCTCAAGTTTGACCTAATTTCGTTAAATTGTCAAGATGCAAAATCTTAGCAAGAAGTTGAACCTATCGTGAGAAATCTCGGTGTTTTATGATATATTAATTGTGACCCGTCGATGGGTACCTCCAAATTTTTTTTGTAAAACTTTCAAAGCAACCAAGAATTTACTTGTAGTTTCAAATCTGACCTAACTTTGATAAATCGACATAAAGTCATTCGGTCAAATGGGCAAAGATAGTTAGGATGTTTGAAAACTCATATATAAAACATGGGAATCGTTGCTACAACATGTTGGTCCACTATATATGTCAGTAGACTTGGCTTCTAGCATTCAGATCCAATATTCTTCGGACATTTCTTTACGGAAAAGAACAACCTCGTTTGTCAGCACTCGGAAAATTGAGAATTGAATGTTCTTTCCTGATATAGTTGGAAAATCACACCGACAACACTGTTTACTACAATAAAATGCACCCATCTACCTCTCTGAAAATTCATATATTTCAACATCAATCTACCGTGCTTAATTGTAGCCAAGTTTGACCTAATTTCGTTAAATAGTTTCATGATGCAAAATATTAGCAATACGTCAAACATGTTGTCAAAACAATCGGTTGTTTCTCATATATTTATTGTGACCCCCCAATCGCTACGGTACCTCCAAAAGTTTTTCATAAAACCTTTAGAGCAACCTATAATTTAGTTATAGTTCAAGTTTGACGTAATTTCGATAAATCAGCATGTAGTCATTCATGTGGGCAGAGTTAATTAGGTAGGGTGTTTGAAAAATCAAAAAACATATGGGAATCGTAAGTAAAACACGTTGGTCCACTTAATATGTCTAGAAGCGTGGTTTATGGTATTGAGATCCATATTCTTCGGGCTTTTTATGAAAAAGAACCATCTCGTCATGACTCGGAAAACTTAGAATTTTATTTCCTGGTAGTTGGAAACTCACACTGACGATATTGTTTACTACAAAAAGATGCACCCGTCTACCTCTAAAAATACATTTAATTCAATAGCAATCTATCGCGCTTACTTGTAGCTCAAGTTTGACCTAATTTTGTTTATCAACAAGAAGTCACTAAAGTGTGCGAAGTTAGCTACGAAGCTTGAAAAATCCTAGTACTAAAAACTTGGTATTACGTATAAGAAACAGTGGTCCAGTTTGTGTGATAATTGGGGCGGTTGCATTTTGTTTTAACTGTGGTAGGTGTCGTAGGAGCGAGGTGCTTGAGAGTTAACACGGTCAGTGGAATTATAAGTTACATCAAGGACCTCATAAAAATGAAAATTGCACCCAAGTCTATGCATTTAGCACAAGGACCCTGTAACTGAGAAATGAAGTGTGTGTTTTGAGGTTTGCGCATAGTAGCGTTCATCGTGCTAAAGACTATCAGTAGAATCTTTGTAGATACTAAGAATGGAAAAGAAGATCCAACAGTTAGCAATGTTTGGATTTGCCGGTCATGATCCTAAGGTCAATGTTCAAAGTTATCCGTACACTATATAATGGTCTGTTATGGTATTGTAAGAGATAAGACAAGATAAATATAAGATAAGAAGTACTAGGAATGGCCAATCTTTTGAGTAACCTTCCCTCTCAATGTTTGGGAATCAGTGAAAATTTCGAAAACCGAAAAAGTTTGAATTTTTTTGCCGCCAAGGACCAAAGTGGTTTCCTTCCTATGTACTCCTCGTCCCTGCTCCAAACCAACACAGTTGCCGAACATGCCAGAGGCACAGAGCCGCCGTACCAAGGCACACGTGCGCAACACCACGTAATGGACGAGGGAGAGATCTGTTGGGCCGGTGCACGAGGGGAAATGGGAGGAGAGAGGGATGATGGATGGTGAGAGGCAGCGGAGGAGAGAGAAACCACATAATTTGTTTTGCGTGCATAGGTCCTGAAATTTACTACTAGTAGAGTGGCCGCAAGAGCACCTCGTGTCAGGAACCCATCATAACTTTCCTCTGACATCGAACCACCTTCAACTCCTCTTTGTTGCTTCCCTCTTAGACCAGCCACACCGGGGTATCGGTTTAAAGGAAAACATGTCAGAGAGTAGAATCGCTCCAATTTTGCAGTAGTGTGGCAAGATATTTTGATGCGGTTCCATGCTAGGTACGTATGCCATGCAAATATACTTTATCTATCATCTTATCTCCTCAAAGCTAGGATATTCTCTTTCTTTTCTCCCTTACATGTGGGGTTCTATTGCATGCTTCTTGATGTCTACGCACTTCTATTCTTGTAGACAGTTGTTGGGCCGCCAAGTGCAGAGGTTTGTAGAACAGTAGCAAGTTTCCCTTAAGTGGATTACCAGAGGTTTATCGAACTCAGGGAGGAAGTGTTCAAAGGTATCCCCTCTCAAGCAACCCTGCAATCAAGATACAAGAAGTCACTTGTGTCCCCAACACACCCAATACACTTGTCAGGTGTATAGGTGCACTAGTTAGGCTAAGAGATAGTGAAATACAAGTGGTATGGATATAAGATAACGATGCCATAAAATATCTTGATGGCGTGGAAGAGACTAAAGGCAAACTGAAATAAAGATGGCAGCAAGCAAACATGTAACAGATCTAGTTGCAAATGGTGTTTCAATGCTTAGAAACAAGGCCTAGGGATCATACTTTCACTAGTGAACACTCTCATATAAATATCTTCTATTTATGATACTACTCTTAACTACTCTCCGGTTGGACACTCTAATCCACAGTAGGGCTATAACAGCACACCTCAAAGTCTGCTTTCCCCATCTAGATAACCCCACACTATCACCTTGAGCTCTAGATGGTTCCAACAAACACCACAATTTCATAGAAACATCCAACTCCAAATATAACTCATAACAAATATTTGTAATCTCTAGCCTAAGTGCCACCATGGTGTGCATGATGTCACTTTCACACACATGGGGAGAGCAGAGATCTATTAAAGCACTTGAGTAGCAAGGTAGATCTACTTGATTACAAAGCTCATGATCACAATATGGTCATGCATAGAGAGAGATGAACACATAGCTACCGGTAGAACCCTTACCCTCGAGGAAGAACTACTCCCTCATCATCATGGGAATCGGCAACGGCGGTGGAGATTCATGGAGATGGCTCCGGGGGAACTTCCTTGTCCCGGCAGGGTGCCGGAACAAAGACTTTCTGTCCCTGGGGCAGAAGCACAAAACTTCACGCCTCAAAAAGACGTACAGAGATTTTACACAAATTTTTACAGCGAAGCACAAAAATCTGTTTCAGGACAACAACTTTCCCAAGCATTACTTCTCTCTCATTAGAGGTTACTCTTGGCACAAAAAGCAAATAAAAAGGATAAGGAGCGGTTATTACAGAGGTAATAACTTCCAAGACTCATCTAAAACTTTTGGGTTATACGATTTTTTTCGATATCGTATGCAAAAGTTATGGCCGTTTTACCGTGGCATAAACTTTTTTTGTATAAAAAGTCGAAACTCATGTTTGTTAATTTTACTAGAAGCTATACCACATTACCTACCTAAATATGAAAGGATTTAATTTATTGAAGTGTTTATCATTTTCTTTTATTTTTTGCAAAGCCTAAAAAGGCGATCCACGGGGGGGGGGGGGGGTGGAGTTGGTGTAGGGAGTACAAACATCTGTGGCGCACTAGGCCATGTGCGCCACGGATGCTCCTACTCCCTGTGGCGCACTAGGCCGAGTGCGCCACAGAAGTTGTAACCGTTTGAGCAGAGGGGCATGCGCTTGGCGTGGCGCACTGACCCATGTGCGCCACATATGACCCTAACAACCGTGGCGCACATGACTATAGTGCGCTGAGATGTTTGGCATGCGGCCAACGTGCCTGGCCCACACATCATGGCGCACTATAGTCATGTGCCACGGTTGTTCTGAATTATTAGTAGGGCCCGCCTGGTGAGCCACGCCTGTTTTAGCCGTGGGGCACTTCAACCATGTGAGCCACGGATGTGCTGATTACCTATAGCCGTTTTCCTAGTAGTGCGGAATAGAGACCTTCTGTTCCCCGAATCTCCCCTTCACTGGCGGCGGCGCTGTGGAACTTTTCGTGGCTAGAGGCTGGATTTCTTAGGGTTTTCTCATCGGATGCATCTTATAGGCGAAAGGGGAGGCTGAGGGGGTGCCCTAGGCGTCCACACCACCCCCTGGCATGGGCCAAGCCTGGCTGCCTGACCAGGTGGTGCGTGACCCCAGCCCCTCTCATTTCGTATTTTGGCTCCGTGTCCCCCTCGATGAAATATTAACTTTGGCTTTTGTCCCGTCCAATTCCGAGAATATTCATTTTCTGACTTTCCTGGAACCAAAAACAGCAGAAAACAGGCATCTAGCACTATGGCATCTTGTTAATAGGTTAGTCCAAGAAAGTGTATAAAAAAAACTCCAAAGTGTGGACAAAACATAAGAAAGTAGATATAAAGCAAGCATGGAACATCAAAAATTATAGATATGTTTGCAACGTATCAACATCCCCAAGCTTAACTCCTGCTCGTCCTCGAGTAGGTAAGTGATAGAAAGAAAGAATAATTTTTGAGGTGACATGCACCATCATAGACTTGATCAAAGTATTTGTAAAACATGGATAGCTGGGATCATAGTACTTTAACATAGCATGAAAGATATAGTTCTAACAATAAGACATAGCAACTATGTTGTAACATGAAAAGGCACAAACAAAAGATTCATGAATAACAATGCTTTGCAAGATGTTTGTTTGTTTCAGATAAAGAAAGCATAATGAGAATGGTATTCAGCTTGTCCCTCATAGAGTAGCAAACATAAATGCATAGGACACCTTCAAAGTTCATAAGGGTGACTAGATAAAAATAGTTTAACAACAAGCAATATCAAAGTTATGGATCAATCAACAAGTCTTGGGATAATGCACATTAAACTAAGAATGGCCACTATGCTCTCTCAATAGGTGCATAAAGAAAGAAGATGGAGACTCAACATAAAAGTGAAAGAAAGGCCTTCATAGAAGGAAGCAAGGATTCAAGTCTCATAAAGAGCTTCCAAAAATTATGGTACTTATTAGCTTTCAGCTCTCATTGCCCCTATCATAGGCATCTTGAAGTGATTAAGTTTAAAGTGAACAAACTATGGAGTATATGCTTGACAAAGTATAAGTTGGCAATCTCATGTCCTTTGAATACGAGGGCCACTCCTCATGCTACTCAAGTTTAGTTACTGGTAAGTTCTTGTCATAATAAGTACATGTGTATCATAGAGAACCGCCAATGGGGTACCCCTTGCCCGATGATACGGAAGAATCCCCATATCATAATGACAAGGGAAGCAGACAACGACCATCTCAGCAATCTTCTTATATACCATGGGAAAATGGTGTTTTTTTCTCTCTTTCCTCTTTTCTCATCTCTTTTTTTCTTTTTTCTCAATATCTATCTCTTTTTTTATAAGAAGAATGCTTCATAGATTTCTCATTATGGTTATGCTGCAGGTTTCCACCATGATTAGGCATGGATTAGACCAGCGGCCTAGGTATTTCTCTAACACACATATATAACTCCATGGACTTACAAGCTCCCCTTTAATTTCACACCGACGACATCCATACATGAAAGAGCATGATCTAAACTAGGTATACAAGTGCAATGTTGAAAGAATTCCCCATGACAGCATGGTTCTGCTAATCCCCAACATATAAGTGCAAGCATATACATCATAGATGACACAATGGTTCAAGTTTATTAGGGGCAAGAAAAGTAAAGTGTGCCATCAAGTTTGTGAGAGCTTTAATCACTAATTTTCACATAACAAGTTTAATTCGAAAGGTAGATAAAAGCATGAATATACTTGGAATAGCAAATGCTAATTGGTAGGTATGGTGGACTCTTTGGAATAACTTGGTTTTATTTGGAGTTGGATGCATGAGTGGAACTCATACTTTGTTATGGAGGCTAGCAAAGGACTGGGAACAACAAACTAGGAGAGCAATAATGGCCATAATCATGCAAAGCGACAAAACATCATTAATTAAAGCATAAAGTGATATTACAAGTCGAAAACTAAAGGATCATAAAGGCTATGGTGACTTGGGATAGTCTTAACATGGTGTGAGCATGCGCCAAGTCAACCCAAATAAAGTATCAAAGGAGAATACCACAATATTATGCTTTAATATGCTAAAACAACGCATGATTCTTTCAAGGCACATTAAGCAATCTCAATTATTTGTAACATGTCATGCTACATCAAAAATCAATAAGCATAAAGCCAAAACAATATCAAGCAAGACATGACAAAGCATAGGCCACAGTCAAAAACAAGCTCCTTTTAACACTTAAGCATGAACTTTCCTACTCCTTTCCAATCCAAACCAATCTTATTTGAAAACTAATTTATGAATGAGGGGGTCCAACCAATTTATTCAAGCAAACTACGCAAACCAAGCAAACGAAAACTAAAAAGAAAAACGAAGACGCTCCAAGAACAACACAAGCATGCATGAAACAATAAAAATGAAGTGTTTGGAAGAACCTGAGATTTTTATTGATGAAGAAGGGGATGCCTTGGGCATCCCCAAGCTTTGACGCTTGTAATTCTTGGATATTACTTGGGGTGACACGGGGTGGCATCCCCAAGCTTGAGCTTTACTCCATTCTTCATCTCATTACATCATTCTTTCCTTAACACCTGAAAAAAAATTCTTCATACAAAACTTCACATAATCTTCATTAGCAACATTAATGTACTCAAGATAATAAGTCTTTGGGTTCAGTTTCAACACCAATAAAACTTACATTAAAACACAAGCTACTGTATCACTTCCCTTAAAAAGCTCAATTCCCCAAAGAGAACCCAAAAAGGAATCAACAAGAAGCAAATGCAAATAAAGGCAGAAATCTGTCAAAACAGACCAGCAGGTAAAAACTAATTTTTTCGAAGACGTTCTGTTGCTCAAATAGAAAAGTGTTGAACTACCAAAAGTTAGATAACAACCTGGTGCAGAAGCACAAAACTTCATGCCTCAAAAAGACGTACAGAGATTTTACACAAATTTTTACAGCGAAGCACAAAAATCTGTTTCAGGACAACAACTTTCCCAAGCATTACTTCTCTCTCATTAGAGGTTACTCTTGGCACAAAAAGCAAATAAAAAGTATAAGGAGCGGTTATTACAGAGGTAATAACTTCCAAGACTCATCTAAAACTTTTGGGTTATACGATTTTTTTCGATATCGTATGCAAAAGTTATGGCCGTTTTACCGTGGCATAAACTTTTTTTGTATAAAAAGTCGAAACTCATGTTTGTTAATTTTACTAGAAGCTATACCACATTACCTACCTAAATATGAAAGGATTTAATTTATTGAAGTGTTTATCATTTTCTTTTATTTTTTGCAAAGCCTAAAAAGGCGATCCACGGGGGGGGGGTGGAGTTGGTGTAGGGAGTACAAACATCTGTGGCGCACTAGGCCATGTGCGCCATGGATGCTCCTACTCCCTGTGGCACACTAGGCCGAGTGCGCCACAGAAGTTTGTGGCCGTTTCAGAGCAGAGGGGGGCATGCGCTTAGGCGTAGCGCACTAGACCCATGTGCGCCACAGATGACCCTAACAACCGTGGCGCACATGACTATAGTGCGCTACAGATGTTTGGCATCACGACCAGGGCCCTGGCCCACACACATCTGTGGCGCACTATAGTCATGTGCGCCACGGTTGTTCTAGTTATTAGTAGGGCACTGCCCACAGGTGAGCCACGCCTATTTTAGCCGTGGGGCACTTAAACCATGTGAGCCACGGATGTGCTGATTACCTATAGCCATTTTCCTAGTAGTGCGGAATATAGACCTTCTGTTCCCCGAATCTCCCCTTCACTGGCGGCGGCGCTGTGGAACTTTTCGTGGCTGGAGGCTGGATTTCTTAGGGTTTTCTCATCGGATGCATCTTATAGGCGAAAGGGGAGGCTGAGGGGGTGCCCTAGGCGTCCACACCACCCCCTGGCATGGGCCAAGCCTGGCTGCACAGCCAGGTGGTGTGGGCGGCCCCTGGCCCCTCTCTGTCTCGTATTTTGGCTCCGTGTCCCCCTCGATGAAATATTAACTTTGGCTTTTGTCCCGTCCAATTCCGAGAATATTCATTTTCTGACTTTCCTGGAACCAAAAACAGCAGAAAACAGGCATCTAGCACTATGGCATCTTGTTAATAGGTTAGTCCAAGAAAGTGTATAAAAAAACTCCAAAGTGTGGACAAAACATAAGAAAGTAGATATAAAGCAAGCATGGAACATCAAAAATTATAGATATGTTTGCAACGTATCAACATCCCCAAGCTTAACTCCTGCTCGTCCTCGAGTAGGTAAGTGATAGAAAGAAAGAATAATTTTTGAGGTGACATGCACCATCATAGACTTGATCAAAGTATTTGTAAAACATGGATAGCTGGGATCATAGTACTTTAACATAGCATGAAAGATATAGTTCTAACAATAATACATAGCAACTATGTTGTAACATGAAAAGGCACAAACAAAAGATTCATGAATAACAATGCTTTGCAAGATGTTTGTTTGTTTCAGATAAAGAAAGCATAATGAGAATGGTATTCAGCTTGTCCCTCATAGAGTAGCAAACATAAATGCATAGGACACCTTCAAAGTTCATAAGGGTGACTAGATAAAAATAGTTTAACAACAAGCAATATCAAAGTTATGGATCAATCAACAAGTCTTGGGATAATGCACATTAAACTAAGAATGGCCACTATGCTCTCTCAATAGGTGCATAAAGAAAGAAGATGGAGACTCAACATAAAAGTGAAAGAAAGGCCTTCATAGAAGGAAGCAAGGATTCAAGTCTCATAAAGAGCTTCCAAAAATTATGGTACTTATTAGCTTTCAGATCTCATTGCCCCTATCATAGGCATCTTGAAGTGATTAAGTTTAAAGTGAACAAACTATGGAGTATATGCTTGACAAAGTATAAGTTGGCAATCTCATGTCCTTTGAATACGAGGGCCACTCCTCATGCTACTCAAGTTTAGTTACTGGTAAGTTCTTGTCATAATAAGTACATGTGTATCATAGAGAACCGCCATGGGGTACCCCCTTGCGATGATACGGAAGAATCCCCATATCATAATGACAAGGGAAGCGGAACAACGACCATCTCAGCAATCTTCTTATATACCATGGGAAAATGGTGTTTTTTTCTCTCTTTCCTCTTTTCTCATCTCTTTTTTTTCTTTTTTCTCAATATCTATCTCTTTTTTTATAAGAAGAATGCTTCATAGATTTCTCATTATGGTTATGCTGCAGGTTTCCACCATGATTAGGCATGGATTAGACCAGCGGCCTAGGTATTTCTCTAACACACATATATAACTCCATGGACTTACAAGCTCCCCTTTAATTTCACACCGACGACATCCATACATGAAAGAGCATGATCTAAACTAGGTATACAAGTGCAATGTTGAAAGAATTCCCCATGACAGCATGGTTCTGCTAATCCCCAACATATAAGTGCAAGCATATACATCATAGATGACACAATGGTTCAAGTTTATTAGGGGCAAGAAAAGTAAAGTGTGCCATCAAGTTTGTGAGAGCTTTAATCACTAATTTTCACATAACAAGTTTAATTCGAAAGGTAGATAAAAGCATGAATATACTTGGAATAGCAAATGCTAATTGGTAGGTATGGTGGACTCTTTGGAATAACTTGGTTTTATTTGGAGTTGGATGCATGAGTGGAACTCATACTTTGTTATGGAGGCTAGCAAAGGACTGGGAACAACAAACTAGGAGAGCAATAATGGCCATAATCATGCAAAGCGACAAAACATCATTAATTAAAGCATAAAGTGATATTACAAGTCGAAAACTAAAGGATCATAAAGGCTATGGTGACTTGGGATAGTCTTAACATGGTGTGAGCATGCGCCAAGTCAACCCAAATAAAGTATCAAAGGAGAATACCACAATATTATGCTTTAATATGCTAAAACAACGCATGATTCTTTCAAGGCACATTAAGAAATCTTAATTATTTGTAACATGTCATGCTACATCAAAAATCACTAAGCATAAAGCCAAAACAATATCAAGCAAGACATGACAAAGCATAGGCCACAGTCAAAAACAAGCTCCTTTTAACACTTAAGCATGAACTTTCCTACTCCTTTCCAATCCAAACCAATCTTATTTGAAAACTAATTTATGAATGAGGGGGTCCAACCAATTTATTCAAGCAAACTACGCAAACCAAGCAAACGAAAACTAAAAAGAAAAACGAAGACGCTCCAAGAACAACACAACTGTGCATGAAACAATAAAAATGAAGTGTTTGGAAGAGAACATTTTATTGATGAAGAAAAGGATGCCTTCCCAAGCTTTGACGCTTGTAATTCTTGGATATTACTTGGGGTGACACGGGTGGCATCCCCAAGCTTGAAAAAATTCTTCATACAAAACTTTACATAATCTTCATTAGCAACATTAATGTACTCAAGATAATAAGTCTTTGGGTTCAGTTTCAACACCAATAAAACTTACATTAAAACACAAGCTACTGTATCACTTCCCTTAAAAAGCTCAATTCCCCAAAGAGAACCCAAAAAGGAATCAACAAGAAGCAAATGCAAATAAAGGCAGAAATCTGTCAAAACAGACCAGCAGGTAAAAACTAATTTTTTCGAAGACGTTCTGTTGCTCAAATAGAAAAGTGTTGAACTACCAAAAGTTAGATAACAACCTGGTGCAGAAGCACAAAACTTCATGCCTCAAAAAGACGTAGAGATTTTACACAAATTTTTACAGCGACACAAAATCTGTTTCAGGACAACAACTTTCCCAAGCATTACTTCTCTCTCATTAGAGGTTACTCTTGGCACAAAAAGCAAATAAAAAGTATAAGGAGCGGTTATTACAGAGGTAATAACTTCCAAGACTCATCTAAAACTTTTGGGTTATACGATTTTTTTCGATATCGTATGCAAAAGTTATGGCCGTTTTACCGTGGCATAAACTTTTTTTGTATAAAAAGTCGAAACTCATGTTTGTTAATTTTACTAGAAGCTATACCACATTACCTACCTAAATATGAAAGGATTTAATTTATTGAAGTGTTTATCATTTTCTTTTATTTTTTGCAAAGCCTAAAAAGGCGATCCACGGGGGGGGGGTGGAGTTGGTGTAGGGAGTACAAACATCTGTGGCGCACTAGGCCATGTGCGCCATGGATGCTCCTACTCCCTGTGGCACACTAGGCCGAGTGCGCCACAGAAGTTTGGCGCCGTTTGAGGCGGAGGGGCATGCGCTTGGCGTGGCACCTGAACCCATGTGCGCCACAGATGACCTAACAGCAAGTGGCGCACATGACTATAGTCGCTACAGATGTTAACATCTGACCAGAGGCCTCAGCCCACACACATCATGGCGCACTATAGTCATGTGCGCCACGGTTGTTCTAGTTATTAGTAGGCACACTTTGAGGTGAGCCACGCCTATTTTAGCCGTGGGGCACTTAAACCATGTGAGCCACGGATGTGCTGATTACCTATAGCCATTTTCCTAGTAGTGCGGAATAGAGACCTTCTGTTCCCCGAATCTCCCCTTCACTGGCGGCGGCGCTGTGGAACTTTTCGTGGCTAGAGGCTTGATTTCTTAGGGTTTTCTCATCGGATGCATCTTATAGGCGAAAGGGGAGGCTGAGGGGGTGCCCTAGGCGTCCACACCACCCCACAGCATGGGCAAGCCTGGCTGCAGCCAGTGGTGTGTGGCGACCCAGCCCCTCTACATCTCGTATTTTAACTCCGTGTCCCCTCGATGAAATATTAACTTTGGCTTTTGTCCCGTCAATTCGAGAATATTCATTTTCTGACTTTCTGGAACCAAAACAGCAGAAAGCAGGCATCTAGCACTATGGCATCTTGTTAATAGGTTAGTCAAGAAAGTGTATAAAAAACTCCAAAGTGTGGACAAAACATAAGAAAGTAGATATAAAGCAAGCATGGAACATCAAAATTATAGATATGTTTGCAGCGTATCAACATCCCAAGCTTAACTCACCTGCGTCCTCGGTAGGTAAGTGATAGAAAGAAAGAATAATTTTTGAGGTGACATGCACCATCATAGACTTGATCAAAGTATTTGTAAAACATGGATAGCTGGGATCATAGTACTTTAACATAGCATGAAAGATATAGTTCTAACAATAAGACATAGCAACTATGTTGTAACATGAAAAGGCACAAACAAAAGATTCATGAATAACAATGCTTTGCAAGATGTTTGTTTGTTTCAGATAAAGAAAGCATAATGAGAATGGTATTCAGCTTGTCCCTCATAGAGTAGCAAACATAAATGCATAGGACACCTTCAAAGTTCATAAGGGTGACTAGATAAAAATAGTTTAACAACAAGCAATATCAAAGTTATGGATCAATCAACAAGTCTTGGGATAATGCACATTAAACTAAGAATGGCCACTATGCTCTCTCAATAGGTGCATAAAGAAAGAAGATGGAGACTCAACATAAAAGTGAAAGAAAGGCCTTCATAGAAGGAAGCAAGGATTCAAGTCTCATAAAGATCTTCCAAAAATTATGGTACTTATTAGCTTTCAGATCTCATTGCCCCTATCATAGGCATCTTGAAGTGATTAAGTTTAAAGTGAACAAACTATGGAGTATATGCTTGACAAAGTATAAGTTGGCAATCTCATGTCCTTTGAATACGAGGGCCACTCCTCATGCTACTCAAGTTTAGTTACTGGTAAGTTCTTGTCATAATAAGTACATGTGTATCATAGAGAACCGCCAATGGGGTACCCCTTGCCCGATGATACGGAAGAATCCCCATATCATAATGACAAGGGAAGCAGACAACGACCATCTCAGCAATCTTCTTATATACCATGGGAAAATGGTGTTTTTTTCTCTCTTTCCTCTTTTCTCATCTCTTTTTTTCTTTTTTCTCAATATCTATCTCTTTTTTTATAAGAAGAATGCTTCATAGATTTCTCATTATGGTTATGCTGCAGGTTTCCACCATGATTAGGCATGGATTAGACCAGCGGCCTAGGTATTTCTCTAACACACATATATAACTCCATGGACTTACAAGCTCCCCTTTAATTTCACACCGACGACATCCATACATGAAAGAGCATGATCTAAACTAGGTATACAAGTGCAATGTTGAAAGAATTCCCCATGACAGCATGGTTCTGCTAATCCCCAACATATAAGTGCAAGCATATACATCATAGATGACACAATGGTTCAAGTTTATTAGGGGCAAGAAAAGTAAAGTGTGCCATCAAGTTTGTGAGAGCTTTAATCACTAATTTTCACATAACAAGTTTAATTCGAAAGGTAGATAAAAGCATGAATATACTTGGAATAGCAAATGCTAATTGGTAGGTATGGTGGACTCTTTGGAATAACTTGGTTTTATTTGGAGTTGGATGCATGAGTGGAACTCATACTTTGTTATGGAGGCTAGCAAAGGACTGGGAACAACAAACTAGGAGAGCAATAATGGCCATAATCATGCAAAGCGACAAAACATCATTAATTAAAGCATAAAGTGATATTACAAGTCGAAAACTAAAGGATCATAAAGGCTATGGTGACTTGGGATAGTCTTAACATGGTGTGAGCATGCGCCAAGTCAACCCAAATAAAGTATCAAAGGAGAATACCACAATATTATGCTTTAATATGCTAAAACAACGCATGATTCTTTCAAGGCACATTAAGAAATCTCAATTATTTGTAACATGTCATGCTACATCAAAAATCACTAAGCATAAAGCCAAAACAATATCAAGCAAGACATGACAAAGCATAGGCCACAGTCAAAAACAAGCTCCTTTTAACACTTAAGCATGAACTTTCCTACTCCTTTCCAATCCAAACCAATCTTATTTGAAAACTAATTTATGAATGAGGGGGTCCAACCAATTTATTCAAGCAAACTACGCAAACCAAGCAAACGAAAACTAAAAAGAAAAACGAAGACGCTCCAAGAACAACACAACTGTGCATGAAACAATAAAAATGAAGTGTTTGGAAGAACCTGAGATTTTTATTGATGAAGAAGGGGATGCCTTGGGCATCCCCAAGCTTTGACGCTTGTAATTCTTGGATATTACTTGGGGTGACACGGGGTGGCATCCCCAAGCTTGAGCTTTACTCCATTCTTCATCTCATTACATCATTCTTTCCTTAACACCTGAAAAAAATTCTTCATACAAAACTTCACATAATCTTCATTAGCAACATTAATGTACTCAAGATAATAAGTCTTTGGGTTCAGTTTCAACACCAATAAAACTTACATTAAAACACAAGCTACTGTATCACTTCCCTTAAAAAGCTCAATTCCCCAAAGAGAACCCAAAAAGGAATCAACAAGAAGCAAATGCAAATAAAGGCAGAAATCTGTCAAAACAGACCAGCAGGTAAAAACTAATTTTTTCGAAGACGTTCTGTTGCTCAAATAGAAAAGTGTTGAACTACCAAAAGTTAGATAACAACCTGGTGCAGAAGCACAAAACTTCATGCCTCAAAAAGACGTACAGAGATTTTACACAAATTTTTACAGCGAAGCACAAAAATCTGTTTCAGGACAACAACTTTCCCAAGCATTACTTCTCTCTCATTAGAGGTTACTCTTGGCACAAAAAGCAAATAAAAAGTATAAGGAGCGGTTATTACAGAGGTAATAACTTCCAAGACTCATCTAAAACTTTTGGGTTATCTCCCAATAAGTACTTTTCTTTAACGCCTTTAAGTTAGGCATGATAGTTTGAGAAGATGCTCACATAAGAGATATGAATTGAAGTAAAAGAGAGCATCAAGAAGCAAATTCAAAGCACATTTAAGTATAACCCACTTCCTATGCATAGGAATCTTGTAAATAAACAAGTCATGAAAGCACAAAGCAACAAGCATAGTAAAGCAAAACAAGTGCAACTTCAAGACTTTCAACATAAAGAGGGGAAACTTAATATTATTGACATGCATAAAACCATGTTTCCCTCTCTCATAATAACTTTCATTAGCATCATGAATAAAATTAACAATATAACTATCACATAAAACATTCTTATCATGAGCCATATGCATAAAATAATTATTACTCTCCCTATAAGCATAGTCATTCTTATTAATCATAGTGGGAGCAAATTCAACAAAAATAGCTATCATTAGAGAGCTTTATAGTATTTATCTTGAGTTAGGAAATGAAGTGTTTGAAGAGAAAATTAACAAACCCATGGAACTTTATTTTCATGCTAATAGCAATGTTGTTAGTATGAATTCTTTGAACACCATTATTGCTAATGCTATGGAAAAGTCTAAGCTTGGGGAAGCTAGTTTTTATGAAAATGATCTTTTTAGTTCCCCAGCTTTGGAAGATAGCTATTCTATTTCTTATGATGGTACTAAACCTCCAACATATGATGATTACAATGATGAATATGATATTTTTAGTCCACCTACTATTGAGGAGAAAATTAATTATGACTATAATATGCCTCCTATATTTGATGATTATGGTGATGAGAATAATACTGATATCTTTTTTCTTGAATTTGCTCCCACTACAATTAATAAGGATCACTATGCTTATGTGGAGAGTAATAATTATTATATGCATGTGGCTCATGATAACAATGTTTTATGTGATTGTTATATTGTTAATTTTATTCATGATGCTACTAAAAGTTATTATGAGAGAGGAAAACATGGTTTTATGTGTCTCATCAATATTAAGTTTCCCCTCTTTATGTTGAAAGTCTTGAAGTTGCACTTGTTTTGCTTTACTATGCTTGTTGCTTTGTGATTTCATGACTTGTTTCTTTACAAGATTCCTATGCATAGAAAGTGGGTTAGACTTAAATGTGCTTTGAATTTGCTTCTTGATGCTCTTTTTGACTTCAATTCATATTTCTTATGTGAGCATCTTCTCAAACTATCAAGCCTAACTTACAGGCGTTAAAGAAAAGTACTTCTTGGGAGATAACCCAATAGTTTTCTTGAGTCTTGGAAGTTATTAATTCTGTAATAACCTCTCCTTATCCTTTTTATTTGCCTTTTGTGCCAAGAATAACCAATAATGAGAGGGAAGTAAGATTTGGGAAAGTTGCTGTCCCAAGACAGATTTCTGTGCTTCGCCGTTAAAATTCGTGTGAAATCTCTGTACGTCCTTTTGTGGCGTGAATTTTTGTGCTTCTGCCTCCGGTTGTTATCTAACTGTCGTTAGTTCAACACTTTTCGATTTGAGCAACATAAGGTCTTCTAAATAATTCATATTTACCTGCTGGTCTGTTTTGACTGATTTCTGACATTATTTGCATTTGCTTCTTGTTGGTTCCTTTTTGAGTTCTTTTGGGGAATTGAGCTTTTTGAGGGAAGTGCTACAGTAGATTGTGTTTTAATGGAAGTTTTATTGGTGTTGGAATTGAACCTAAAGACTTATTATCTTGAGTTCACTAATGTTGCTAATAAAGATTGTCTGATGTTTTGTATGAAGGAAAAATTTCAGGTGTATGGAAGGAATGAGTAATGAGATGAAGGATGGACTAAAGCTCAAGCTTTGGGATGCCACGCGTGTCACCCCAAGAAATATCCAAGAAGTACAAGCGTCAAAGCTTGGGGATGCCCAACGCATCCCCCTTCTTTATCAATAAAAATTTCAGGTTTCTTCCAAACACTTCATTTTTATTGTTTCATGCACAGTTGTGTTGTTCTTGGAGCGTCTTCTTTTTCATTTTCGTTTTGGTTTTTCGTTTTCTTTGTTTTCTTAATTTGCTGAATAAATTGGTTGGACCCCCTCTTTCATGCATTGGTTTTCAAATAGTTTGGTTTGGATTGGAAAAGAGTAGGAAAAGTTCATGCTTAAGTGGTAATGAGAGCTTGTTTTTTACTATGGCATATGATTTGTTATGCCATGCTTGATATTGTTTTGGCTTTATGCTTAGTATTCTTTGATGTAGCATGAATTGTTATAAACAATTGATATTTCTTAATGTGCCTTTGAAGAATCATGCGTTGTTTTAGCATATTAAAGCATAGTATTGTGGTATTCTCCTTTGATGCTTTATTTGGGTTGACTTGGCACATGATCACACCATGTTATGACTATCCCAAGTCACCATAGCCTTTGTGATCCTTTAGTTTTCAACTTGTAGTATCACTTTATGCTTTCATTAATGATGTTTTGTCGCTCTGCATGATTATGGCCATTATTGCTCTCTTAGTTGGTCGCTCCCAGTCTTTTGCTAGCCTCCATAACCAAGTATGAGTTCCACTCATGCATCCAACTCCTAAAACCAAGTTATTACAAAGATTCCACCATACCTACCTATTAGCATATGCTATTCCAAGTATATTCATGTTTTTGTCTACCTTCTGAATTAAACTTGTTATGAGAAAACTAGTGATTAAAGCTCTCACGAACTTGATGGCACACTTTACTTGCTTGCATTTAATAAACTTGAACCATTGCGTCCATATTTGTTGCGTATATGCTTGCGCTTTATAAGTTGAAGTTTGCAGAACCATGTATCATGGGGAACTCTTTCAACATTGCACCTGTACTTTGTACCCCGTTGATATCATGTTATTTTGCTTATGGATCCCGGCGGTGTGAAATAAAAGGGGAACTTGTAAGATCATGGAGTTTGTATTTGTGTTAGAGAAACGCCTAGGCCGCTAGCCTAAGTCATGCCTAATCATGGTGTAAACTTGAAGCATAACCATAATGAGCACTCTATGAAGCATCCTCAATAAAAACCTACGCAAATAGCAAATAAAAAGATCGTTGAGATGCTCATTATCTGCTTGCCTTGTCATTTTGATTATGAGATAGCTCCTATATCATGTGCAAGGGGTACCCTGTTGGCGGTTCTCTATGATACATATGTACTTACAATGACAAGAGCTTACTTGTGACTAAAGTTGAGTAGCATGAGGTTCGGTCTTCGTAAGTAAGGGGCATGAGATTTCAGCTTATAACCATAGTTTGTTCACTTTAACCTTAATCACTTTCAAGATGCTTATGATAGGGGCAATGAGAGCTGAAAGCTAATAAGTACCATAATTTTAGGAAGCTCTTTATGAAACTTGAATCCCTACTTCCTTCTATGAAGGCCTTTCTTTTACTTTTATGTTGAGTCTCCACCTTCTATCTTTATGCACCTACTTTGAGAGCATAGTGGCCATTCTTAGTTCTATGTGCATTGTCCCAAGACTTGTTGATTGATGCATAGCTTTTATATTGCTTGTTTTAAACTATTTGTATCTAGTCACTCTTATGAACTTTGAAGGTGTCCTATGCATTTATGTTTGCTACTCTATGGGGGATAAGCTGAATGCCATGATGCTATGTTTTCTTTATGTGAAACAAACAAACGTCTTGCAAAGCATTGTTATTCATGAATATTTTGTTTGTGTCTTTTCATGTTGCAACATACTTGCTTTGCCTTATTGTTAGAACTTTGTCTTTCATGTTATGATTGAAATACTATGATCCCAGCTATCACTGTTTTACAAATACTTTGATCAAGTTTATGATGGTGCATGTCACCTCAAAAATTATTCTTTCTTTTTATCACTTACCTACTCGAGGACGAGCAGGAGTTAAGCTTGGGGATGTTGATACGTTGCTAACGTATCCATGATTTTTGATGTTCCATGCTTGGTTTTATCTACTTTCTTGTGTTTTGTTCCAACTTTTGAGTACTTTCTATACACTTTCTTGGACTAACCTATTAACAAGTGCCACTGTGCCAGTTGCTTGTTTTCTGCTATTTTTGGTTCCAGGAAAGTCAGAAAATCAATATTCTCGGAATTGGACCGGACAAAAGCTAAAGTCGATATTTTACCGGAAGACTCACGGAGCCAGAAGACGAGACGGAGAGAGGCCACAGGGTGGCCACACCATATGGTGGCACGGGCTAGCCCTAGCCATGCCACCAGGTGGTGTGGGCCCCCTGGCCACCCACCGACCTTGCCTCTTCGCCTATAAGATGCCTCCCGATGCAAAACCCCTAAATCATCAAGCCTCCAGCCACGAAAAGTTCCGCAGCTCCGCCACCACCGAAGGGGAGATTCGGGGCACAGAAAGTCTCTGTTCCGACACCCTGCCGGGGCGGGGAAGTGCCCTCGGAGCCATCTCCATCGATCTCCACCACCATCTCCATCACCATTGTTGATTCCCATGCTGAGGAGGGAGTAGTTCTCACTCGAGGCTAAGGGTTCTACCGGTAGCTATGTGTTCATCTCTCTCTATGCATGATCTTATTGAGATCATGAGCTTGTAATCTATAGATCTACCTTGCTACTCAAGTGCTTTAATAGATCTCTACTCTCCCCATGTGTGTGAAGTTGACAATGTGCACACCAAGGTGGCACTTAGGCTAGGGATTTCAAATACTTGTTATGAGTTATATTTGGAGTTGGATGTCTTTATGAAATTGTGGTGTTTGTTTGAACCATCTAGTGCTCAAGGTGACAGTGTGGGGTATTCTAGATGGGAAAGGCTTACTTTGAGGTGTGTTGTTATAGCCCTACCATGGATTAGAGTGTCCAATCGGAGAGTCGTTCAGCGTAGTATCATAAAGAAGAATATATTTATATGAGAGTGTTCACTAGTGAAAGTATGATCCCTAGGACTTGTTTATGAGCATTGAAACACCGTTTGCAATTAGATATGTTACATGTTTGCTTGCTTCTATCTTTATTTCAGTTTTACTTTAGTCTTTTCCACACCATCAAGCTATTTTCTATCACCATTACCACTTATAATTATATGTACCACTTGTATTTCACTATCTCTTCGTGCGAACTAGTGCACCTATACACCTGACAAGTGTATTGGGTGTGTTGGGGACATAAGAGACTTCTTGTATCTTGATTGAAGGGTTGCTTGAGAGGGAATACCTTTAACTACTTCCTCCCTGAGTTCGATAAACCTTGGGTGATCCACTTAAGGGAAAACATGCTGTTGTTCTACAAACCTCTGCACTTGGAGGCCCAACAACTGTCTACAAGAATAGAAGTGCGTAGACATCATACCTCCAAAAGCTTTTTCATAAAAATTTCAGAGCAACCTACAATTTAGTTATAGTTCAAGTTTGACCTAATTTTGATAAATCGCATGTAGTCATTCAAGTGGGCAGAGTTATTTAGCTAGGGAGTTTGAAAACTCAAAAAACATATGGGAATCATAAGTAAAATATGTTGGTCCACTTAATATGTCTATAAGATTGGCTTATGGCATTGAGATCCATATTCTTCGGACTTTATTTACGGAAAAGAACCATCTTGCCATCACTCGGAAAACTAAGAATTTTATTTCCTGATAGTTGGAAACTCACTCCGACGACATTGTTTACTACAAGAAGATGCACCCATCTACCTACGAAAATACATTTAATTCAAGAGCAATATATCGCGCTTAATTGTAGCTCAAGTTTGACCTAATTTTGTTAATCAAAAGAAGTCACTGAAGTGTGTGAAGTTAGCTAGGAAGCTTGAAAAATCCTAGTACTAAAAACTCGGGTATTATGTATAAGAAACCGTGGTCCAGTTTGTGTGATAATTGGGGCGGTTGCATTTTCTTCTAACTATGGTAGGTCTCGTAGGAGCGAGGTGCTTGAGAGTTAACACAGTCGGTGGAAGTACAAGTTACATCAAGGACCACATAAAAATGAAAATTGCACCCAAGTCCATGAATTCAGCACAAGGACCATGAAACTGAGCAATGAAGTGGGTGTTTTGAGGTTTGCGCATAGTAGCGTTCATCGTGCTAAATACTATCAGTAGAATTTTTGTAGATGCTAAGAATGGAAAAGAAGATCCAACGATTAGCAATGTTTGGATTTGCCATTCTTGATCCAACGGTCAATGTTCAAAGTTATCCGTACACTATACAGTGCTATGGTATTGTAAGAGATAAGAAAAGATAAAGATAAGATAAGAAGTACTGCGAATGGTCGATCTTTTGAGTAACCTTTAGTCCTGATGTTTGGGAAGCAAGTGAAAATTTCGAAAACTAGAAAAGTTTGAATTTTTTTGCCGACAAGGACCAAAGTGGAATCCTTCCTATGTACTCCTCGTCCCTACTCCCCACCAACGTGGTGGCCGAACACACCAGAGACATAGAGCCGCCGTACCAAGGCACACGTGCGCAGCACCACGCTGTGGACGAGGGAGATATCAGCCTGGTCGGTGCGCGTGGAAAGGGGAGGAGAGAGGGAGGGTGGATGGTGAGAGGCAGCAAAGGAGAGAGAAAACACACATTTTGTTTTACATGCATAGGTCCTAAAATTTGCTACTAGTAGAGTGGTCGCATGAGTAACTCGTGTCAGGAACCAATCATAACTTTCCTCTGACATCGAACTGCCTTAAACTCCTATTCGCTGCTGCCCTCTTACCCTGCCTACATTTTATTCTCTTAGGATGTACAGTGCGTGTACAGAGGGGAGCATATGTCTAAGCAAAGAAATGAGTACTACTACGAGTGTACTACTATTATACTATTTTCTTTTCCCCTAATAAGGGCATCAACAATGTGTACAAAAGCACACCCTAAGGCCTAGTATGTGGCATCCACTAGGGTTCACCATATACATTGTGGAGAAAATAAAGTTTGTATCTTTAAGCCTAAGGTGCACCTCAAGCTTGTGGGTTGCCCATAGAGAATAGAAAAATCATTTCACCTCTCTCCCTATTTCATGTTATTATTTTCAAAAGGTGTTCAAAATTTTCATGATGCAAAATCTTAGCAAGAAGTGGAACCAGTCGTCAAAACTCTCTGTGGTTTCTGATATATTATTTAACCGCTCGATGGGTATCTCTTGAAGCTTTTTTCATAAAACTTTCAAAGAAACCTACAATTTATTACTTGTAGGTCAAGTTTAACCTAATTTCATTAAACTGTCAAGATGGAAAATTGAGCAAGAAGATGGGAAGTTTGAAAACTCATAAAACATGGGAATTGTTGGTACAACATGTTGGTCCAATATATAAGTCTGTAAACTTGTCTTGTGGCATTCAGATCCAATATTATTTGGATTTTTCTTTAGGAAAAAGAACAACCTCGCTTGTATTCACTCGCAAAATGTAGAATTGAATGTTCTTTCTTGATAGTTAGAAACTCACACCGACGACATTATTTACTACAAGAAGATGCACTATCTACCACTGAAAAGAAATTTAATTCAAGAGAAATATATGGCGTTTACTTGTAGCTAGCTCAAGTTTGACCTAATTTCGTTAAATTTTCAAAATGATGCAAAGTTTTAGCAAGAAGTTGAACCTATCGTCGAAACTCTCGCTGGTTTCTGATATATTAATTTTGACCCCTCGATAGGTACCTCCAAAAACTTTTTCGTAAAACTATCAAAGAAAAACCTAGAATTTACTTATAGTTTCAAATTTGACCTAATTCCGAGATATCGACATAAAGTCATTCAAATGGTCGGAGTTAGCTAGGAAGCTTGAAACTCATAAAACATGGGAATCGCAAGTACAACATGTCGTCGGTCCACTATATATGTCTGTCAACTTGGCTTGTGGCATCCACATCCAATATTCTTTGGACTTCTCTTTACAGAAAAGAACAACTAACCTCGCTCGTCTTCACTCGGAAAATGTAGAATTGAATGTTCTTTCCTGGTAGTTGGACACTCACACCCATGACACTGCTTACTACCAGAAAATTTACCCATCTACCTCTGAAATGACATTTAATTCAAGTTCAATCTATCGCGCTTACTTGTAGCTCAACTTTGACCTAATTTCATTAAATTGTCAAGATGCAAAATCTTAGCAAGAAATTGAACCTATCGTCAAAACTCTCGTTATTTTCCGATATATTAATTGTGACCCCTCGATGGGTATCTCCAAATTAAAAGCTTTTTCATAAAACGTTCAAAGCAAAACCTATAGTTTACTTGTAGTTTCAACTTTGACCTAATTTCAATAAATCGACATAAAGTCATTAAAATGGGTAGAGTTAGCTAGGAAGTTATAAAACACATTAAACATGGGAATTTCTAGTACAACATGTTGGTACACTGTATATGTCTGTAAACTTGGCATGGCATTCACATCCAATATTCTTCGGACTTCTTATAAAAAAGAATAACCTCGCTCATCTTCACTAAGAAAATGTAGAATTTAATGTTCTTTCCTAATAGTTGGAATCTCACACTGCTGACATTGTTTACTGCAACAATATGCACCGATCTACCTCTGAAAATACATTTAATTCAAGAGCAATCTATCGCGCTTACTTGTAGCTCAAGTTTGACCTAATTTCGTTAAATTGTGAAGATGCAAAATATTAGCAAGAAGTTGAACCTATTGTCAAAACTCTCGATGTTTTATGATATATTAATTGTGACCCGTCGATGGGTACCTCCAAAATATTTTTCGTAAAACTTTTGAAGCAACATACAATTTACTTGTAGTTTCAAATTTGACCTAATTTTGATAAATCGACATAAAGTCATTCGGTCAAATGGGCAGAGTTAGCTAGAAAGTTTGAAAACTCATAAATAAAATATGGGAATCGTTGGTACAACATGTTGGTCCACTATATATGTCCGTAAACTTGGCTTCTGGCATTCAGATCCAATATTTTTCAGACATTTCTTTACGAAAAAGAATAACCTCGCTCGTCATCACTCGGAAAATTGAGAATTGAATGTTCTTTCCTGATATAGTTGGAAAATCACACCGATGACACTGTTTACTACAAGAAATGCACCCATCTACCTCTATGAAAAGTCATATATTTCAATAGCAATCTATCGCGCTTACTTGTAGCTCAAGTTTGACCCAATTCCGTTAAATAGTTTCATGATGCAAAATCTTAGCAAGAAGTCAAACCTGTTGTCAAAACTCTCGGCTGATTCTCACATATGGATTGTGAACCTTTGATCGGTGCGGTACCTCCAAAAGCTTTTTCGTAAAAATTTCAGAGCAACCTACAATTTAGTTATAGTTCAAGTTTGACCTAATTTCAATAAATTGGCATGTAGTCATTCAAGTGGGTAGAGTTAATTAGCTAGGAAGTTTGAAAACTCAAAAACATATGGGAATCGTAAGTAAAATACATTGGTCCACTTAATATGTCTATAAGCTTGGCTTATGGCATTGAGATCCATATTCTTCGGGCTTTCTTTACGGAAAAAACCATCTCGCCATCACTCGGAAAACTAAGAATTTTATTTCATGATAGTTGGAAACTCACTCCGACAACCTTGTTTACTACAAGAAGATGCACCCATCTACCTCCGAAAATACATTTACTTCAAGAGCAATCTATCGCACCTACTTGTAGCTCAAGTTTGACCTAATTTCGTTAATTGACAAGAAGTCACTGAAGTGTGCGAAATTAGCTAGGAAGCTTGAAAAATCCTAGTACTAAAAACTTGGTTATTACGTATAAGAAAATGTGGTCCAGTTTATGTGATAATTGGGGCGGTTGCATTTTCTTTTAACTATGGTAGGTCTCGTAGGAGCGAGGTTCTTGAGAGTTAACATGGTCGATGGAAGTACAAGTTACATCAAGGACCTCATAAAAAAGAAAATTGCACCCAAGTCCATGCATTTAGAAAAAGGACCCTGAAACTGAGCAATGAAGTGTGTGTTTTGAGGTTTGCACATAGTAGCATTCATCGTGCTAAAGACTATTAGTCGAATCCTTGTAGATGCTATGAATGGAAAAGAAGATCCAACGGTTAGCAATGTTTGGATTTGCCGGTCTTGATCCAACGGTCAATGTTCGAAGTTATTCGTACACTATATAGTGGTATGATACCGTATTGTTAGAGATAAGACAAGATAAATATAAGATAAGAAGTACTGCGAATGGCCGATCTATTGAGTAACCTTCCCTCTCGATGTTTGTGAAGCAAGTGAAAATTTCACAAACTGGAAAAGTTTGGATTTTTTTGCCGCCAAGGACCAAAGTGGTTTCCTTCCTAGGTACTCCTCGTCCCTACTCCATGCCAACACGGTTGCCGAACATGCTAGAGATACAGAGTTGTTGTACCAAGGCACACGTGCGCAGCACCATGCTGTGGACGAGGAGTGATCAGCCGGGCCAGTGCGGGAGGGGAAAGGGGAGGAGAGAGCGAGGATGGATGGTGAGAGGCAGCGAATGAGAGAGAAAACACACAATTTGTTTTGCGTTCATAGGTCCTGAAATTTACTACTAGTAGAGTGGCCACATGAGTACCTCATGTCAGGAACTCATCATAACTTTCCTCTGACACTGAACCGCCTTTAACTCCTCTTTGATGTTGCCCTCTTACCCTGCCTACGTTCTATTCTATCAGCATGAACAGCGCATGGACAAAGGTGAGCATATGTCTAAGCAAATAAATGAGTACTACTACTAGTGTACTTCTACTATACTATTTGCTTTTTCCCTAATAAGGGCATCAGCAATGCGTACAAAAGCACACCTTTAGGTCTGGTATGTGGCATCCGCTAAGGTTCACCATATACATTGTAGAGAAAATAAAATTTGTATCTTTAAGCCTAAGGTGCACCTCAAGCTTGTGGGTTGCCCATAGAGAATATAAAAATCATTTCCCCTCCCCCCTATTTCATGTGATCATTTTCAAAAGGTGTTCAAAATTTTCTTGATGCAAAATCTTAGCTAGAAGTCAATCCAGTCATCAAAACTCTCTTTGGTTTCTGATATATTAATTAACCGCTCAATGGGTACCTCTAGAAGCTTTTTCATAAAACTTTCAAAGCAACCTACAATTTATTTCTTATAGTTCATGTTTGACCTAATTTAATTAAATTCAAGAGCAATCTATCGTGCTTACTTGTAGCTCAAGTTTGACCTACTTTCATTAAACTGTCAAGATTCAAAATCTTAGCAGGAACATGAACCTGCGTCAGAACTCTCTGTGGTTTCTGATATATTAAATAACCCCCCCCCCCTCCAATGGGTAACTCTAAGAGATTTTTCGTAAAACTTTCAAAGTAACCTACATAGTTTACTTGTAGTAGTTCAAAATTACCTATTATATTTTGTCCGCTTTACCTATTATAATTTTATATAGTGATGATATGCCAGACGTCTATTATCCTAAGTCTCACTTGCAGGGCACGGGCAATTTACTAGTACTTGTAGTTTCAAATTTGACCTAATTTCTATAAATCAACATAAAGCCATTCTAATGGGCAGCATTAGCTAGAAAGTTTGAAATCTCATAAAATATGGGAATCGTTGGTACAACATGTTGGTCCAATATATATGTCTACAAACTTGGCGTGTGGCATTCAGATACAATATTCTTCAGACTTTTCTTTAGGAAAAAGAACAACCTCGCTTGTATTCACTCAGAAAATGTAGAATTGAATGTTCTTTCTTGATAGTTGGAAACTCACATCGATGACACTGTTTACTACAAGAATATGCACCGATCTACCTCTGAAAAGACATTTAATTCAAGAGCAATCTATGGCGTTTACTTGTAGCTATCTCAAGTTTTACCTAATTTCGTTAAATTGTCAAGATGATGCAATGTTTTGGCAAGAAGTTGAACCTATCGTCGAAAATCTCGCTGGTTTCTGATATATTAATTTTTACCCCTCGATGGGTACCTCCAAAAGCTTTTTTGTAAAACTATCAAAGAAAAACGTACATTTCCCTTATAGTTTCAAATTTGACCTAATTCCGAGATATCGACATAAAGTCATTCAAATGGGCGGGGTTAGCTAGGAAGCTTGAAAACTCATAAAACATGGGAATCGCATGTACACAATTTTGTCAACCACTCTATATGTCTGTCAATTTGGCTTGTGGCATCCACATCCAATATTCTTTGGACTTCTCTTTACGGAAAAACACAACTAACCTCGCTCGTCTTCACTCAAAAAATGTAGAATTGAATTTTTCCTGGTAGTTGGATACTCACGCCCACAACACTACTTAGTACCAGAAAATGCACACATCTACTTATGAATGAAATTTAATTCAAGAGAAATCTATCATGCTTACTTGTAGCTCAAGTTTGACCTAATTTCATTAAATTGTCAAGATGCAAAATCTTTGCAAGAAGTTGAACCTATCGTCAAAACTCTTGTTGTGTTTTCTGATATATATTAATTGTGACCCCTCAATGGGTACCTCCAAATTAAAAGCTTTTTTGTAAAACTTTCAAAGAAAAACCTACAATTTACTTGTAGTTTCGAATTTGACCTAATTTCGATAAATCGACTTAAAGTCCTTAAAATGGTCAGAGTTAGCTCGGAAGTTTGAAAACTCATAAAACATGGGAATCGTTGGTACAACATGTTGGTCCACTATATATGTATGTAAACATGGCGTGGCATTAACATCCAATATTCGTCAGACTTCTTATGAAAAAGAACAACCTCGCTCATCTTCACTCAGAAAATGCAAAATTGAATGTTCTTTCCTGATAGTTGGAAACTCACACTGACAACATTGTTTACTACAACAAGATGCACCGATCTACTTCTAAAAATATATTTAATTCAAGAGCAATCTAACGCGCTTACTTGTAGCTCAAGTTTGACCTAATTTCCTTAAATTGTCAAGATGCAAAATCTTAGCAAGAATTTGTACCTGTCGTCAAAAATCTCGGTGTTTTATGATATATTAATTATGACCCGTCGATGGGTACCTCCAAAAGATTTTTCGTAAAACTTTGAAAGCAACCTACAATGTACTTGTAGTTTCAAATTTTACCTAATTTTGATAATCAACATAAAGTCATTAGGTCAAATGGGCAGAGTTAGCTAGGGAGTTTGAAAACTCATAAAACACGGTAATCATTGGTACAACATGTTGGTCCACTATATATGTCGGTAAACTTGGCTTTTGGCATTCAGATCCTATATTCTTCGGACATTTCTTTACGGAAAAGAACAATCTCGCTCGTCATCACTCAAAAAATTGAGAATTGAGTGTTCTTTCCTGATAGTTGGAAAATCACACTAACAATACTGTTTAATACAAGAAAATGCACCCATCTACCTCTTAAAAGTCATATATGTCAAGAGCGATCTATCGCGCTTACTTGTAGCTCAAGTTGGACCCAATTTCATTAAATAGCGTCATGATGCAAAATCTTAGCAAAAAGTCAAACCTATTTTCAAAACTCTAGGTTGTTTCTCGTATATTGATTGTGACCCCCCGATGGGTACCTCCAAAATCTTTTTCCTAAAATTTTTAGAGAAACCTACAATTTACTTGTAGTATATAGTTCAAATTTGACCTAATTATGATTAATCGACATAAAGTCATTCAAGTGGGAAAAGTGATAAGCTAGGAAGTTTGAGAACTCATAAAACATGGGAAATCATAAGTACAATATGTTGGTCCACTATATATGTGTGATAACTTGGCTTGTGGCATTCAGATCCATATTCTTCAGACTTCCTTTATAGGAGAGAATAATCTCGACATCACTCGAAAAATTGAGAATGTTCTTTCTCGATAGTTGGAAACTCACACTGACAGCATTGTTTACTACAAGAAGATGCACCCATATACCTCCAAAAATACATTTAATTCAAGAGAAATCTATCGTGCTTACTTACTTGTATCTCAAGTTTGACCTAATTTTGTTAAATTGTTAGGCTGCAAAATTTTAGCAAGAAGTTGAAACTATCATCAAAACTATCGGTGGTTTCTGACATATTGATTGTGATCCCCCGATGGGTACCCCCAAAAGCTTTTTCATAGAACTTTCAAAGCAATCTACAATTTACTTGTAGTTTCCAATTTGACCTAATTTCGATAAATCGACCTAAAGTCAGTCAAATGGGCAGAGTTAGCTAGGAAGTCATTGAAATATCGATAGACATTTAATTCAAGAGTGATCTTTCAAGCTTACTTGTAGCTCCAGTTTGACCTAATTTTGTTAAACTGTTAAGATAAAAAATCTTAGCAAGAAGTTGAACATGTCGTCAAAACTCTCGGTGGTTTATGATATATTAATTGACCCCCGAATGGGTACCTCCAAATGATTTTTCATAAAACTTTCAAAGCAACCTACAATTTACTTGTAGTTCAAATTTGACTTAATTTCGATAAATAATTGCATAAAGTCATTCAAGTTGGCGGAGTTAGCTTGGAAGTTTGAAATCTCATAAAACATGGGTATCATTAGTACAACATGTTGGTCCACTATTTATGTCTGAAAACTTTTCTTGTGGTATTCAGATCCATATTCTTCGGAGTTTCTTTACGTAAAAGAACAATCTCGTCATCACTCGAAAAATTAAGAATTAAATGTTCTTTCGTGATAGTTGGAAACTAATACCGATGTCATTGTTTACTACATGAAGATACACCCATCTACCTCTGAAAATACATTTCATTTAATAGCAATCAATTGCCCTTACTTGTGTAGAAAAAGTTTGACCTAATTTTGTTAAATCGGCAGAAAGTCACTAAAGTGTGCGAAGTTAGCTAGGAAGCTTGAAACATTCTATTTCTAAAAACATTGGAATTATAAGAAACCATGTTCCACTTTGTCTGATAATCAGGGCAGTGTAATTATTTTTTAATTGTGGTAGGTCCCGTAGGAGTGAGGTGCTTTAGTTAACATGCGGTCGGTGGAAGTACAAGTTACATCAAGGACCTCGTAAAAATGGAAATTACATCCAACTCCATGCATTTAGTACAAGATCCCTGAAACTAAGCAATGAAGTGTCTTTTGAGGTTTGCACGTATTCTAGATATTGTAGAGCCAAAATTTGTTCTTAAATTATCTACATTCTAGCTTTTACAACTAGTACGTGTAGTAAACAAGAATCCATAAAACAGAGTGATCGTACTCTCTATTGGAGTAGTAACATGGATTGGATGTACATATATCTAAGTACTACTACTAATTATAATTTCTCAAAAAAAGTACCACTAATAAATGCAGTACTAGTTTGTCTGACTTGTTCTAAGATGTACTACTATTAGTACTAGTACTCTCTCTGTCTGGGATTATTAAGGACATTTAAATTTTATAAGACCAAAAAAGTTAATTACAGGTTGGTGTCAAAGACATGCACGCAGTCCTCGGTCTCTCCCCTGCAGTATTGTACACCCTGCACCAGGCCGCAGGCTTTTCGTCTCTCTCTAGGAGTAGATCTTCTTGCCTCTCACTCACGTGGGTCTTCTTGCCTCGTTCTCTCCCTCTGTCTGTATTGTACTGACTGGTACTGTAACATCCCAAAACTTTAATCAAGGTTATCAAGATCCAAATCACCCAATTTAGGATTAACAAAAACTTTTTATTATTAAAACAATTAAGAATGCATATGTGTGTTGCATTATTATAGAATTGTTTCGAATTGCCATGTGTGATTGGTCTAATGGTTCTAAAATGATTCAAAGGTGAATGCCACATCATCTAGATCATTTAGAAACAAAATCCAAAGAAAAAGAAATCAAATAATATTAATAAATGCAAATGGTCACTTTTGCCATTTTAATCCACTAGGTCACTTTAGGTGTTCCTAGAAGTCAAATACAAAAAGAAACAATTATGGATCTTTGCACCCCTTGCTAGTACAAGTAAATATCTACCAAGGCCCACTTTGAAATCTTACAAAAACATTTAAACACTAAATTTAAATGGCATTTGAAAATGGAATCCATTTCATATGCATAGATCCCACTTTTTCAAAAACCACTCAAATGAGTTCACCTTGACAATCCCAAGCAACCACAGATGCTTAAGCATATGAGTAACACACCCACCAAAAATCTTTTTAGAATTCAAAGTTTGATCTCTTGCGGTCATTGTGTCGAACACCATGTGATCACAGAAAAACCTGCCTAACTAACATTGTTTTGATCAATGCATTGTCGAGCCATTTGATTAAAACTTTGTCGAACACCTTTGTCGAGTCATTGTGTCGAACACCTTGCGATCTCTTGCGATCACCCCAGCACCAACCACAACCCCTAATCCTAGCCCCTTCATCAGACACACCAGGTTGCTGCCTGCGCCGCCGGGCCGACCAACGTGGGCAACGCGCCAGACAGCGCCAAACCCACAGATCCCCTAGCTCACCAAGACCCTCACCGCCATGGTCCTTCCCCGAGCAATGCCAGCCCTGACCATCAGAGACGCCACAAGACCGAGCCTCTGAGCCATGCATGGAGCACGCCAGAGCGTCGTCCCCGACAGGCCAGCACAAGCCGTGCCGCTCCGCCTTAACCCCAACACACCACCAGACATGCCCTTTTCCCGTCGCGCGACCAGCAGCCACAGCACGCAGCGTCGAGCACTGCCTCTGCCTTGCAGAGCGTCAACCTTTCCCGACCGCATACCACCGGCTCTAGCCGCGCCATTGCACCATAGCTGACCGCCAGGAGGCAAGCCACCATCTGCCTACCCCGCCCATGCCTCTAGCACCCTGTACCAACGTCACCGACGAGCTCACCGTCGCCCTCACGGTCTCCTCGTCGAGCCTATATAAGGACCCTCCCCAGCACCATTTCGCCACACTACCTCACTCCCCTCTCTCTTAGAACCACCTCACAGCATCACCGGAGCCGCTTGAGCAGCCGTTCACCGGAGCCGCCGCAGTAGAGGAGGAAGGCGGCAGTCGATTGCAACCACCCAGGAGCCGTCGCGACCTCGCCTGAGCCCGCCGTTGTCTCCTTGTTCAATCGCCCCTATCGCCACATTAGCTAGAGACCTGGTAAGCCCCCAGTCGACACCCACCGTGTCGCTAGGGTTCAGTCTCGTCGGTGACCAGTCCATCATCGACGATGAACCAGATCCGTTGATCTAGGTTCTAATCGCAGGATCCACATCGCCTCATACCACTTCGTGTTAGAAGAGCCGCTAACATGCGGGACCCCCTATCAGCTGTCCTCTGCGCCGCGGAGTGTCACTGGGCCAGCCCATTTAGTTTCTCGCGCTGGCCCTAGAATTCAAATAATGATTTTTCTATTTAGACTTAATCTAGTTTCTGTCCACTTGTTTAAAAATCAAATTCGAAAGATCTACTGAACCAAAGTGAATAATTCAAATTTTGCTAGAAAGATAATTTAAATATCTATCCAAGCCCGTTGGATTTAAATCAATTAGAGTTATAGATCAGATATAGCAAAAATAACAAAATAGAGACTTTTCTACATTCAAACATTTTTCAAAATTCAACCATAATAGCTTTCGAGTTGTTTCCAACTCTCAAAAATCACATTTGACAATACATATCTAAATATGTAATAATATTTAGGTTTGCATGCAGTGACTTTGGACTAGTACCAAAATAATGCTATATAGGCATTTCTAGTCACTTTAAATCATTTAAATATTAATCTTAGACTTTATAAAATATGATCCAACATTTAAAT
This sequence comes from Avena insularis, assembly GCA_023614405.1. Lineage (NCBI taxonomy): Eukaryota > Viridiplantae > Streptophyta > Magnoliopsida > Poales > Poaceae > Avena > Avena insularis. The sequence continues at coordinate 368,309,555 of CM042696.1, read as the reverse complement.
CACATTCCCATCTATTAGAATATGTGGTGATGACATGTGTCCACATGATCCCATATTTTAATTGGAGAATATTAAACCTTAGTTATTTTCAATGAGTAGAAATTACTTTTCTCAAATAAAATAAATGAAACTAGTTTATTAAATCTTGTGATGAATGTGATGATACTAAATCATCAAATGTGTGCCTTAGTGTGCTAAATAGACTAGTTAAGTATTGGTTGGTGATTGTGTATTCCGTTATATTTATAGACGATAGTATCGACCAAGTCTACGAGGAGGAGGAGTTCTACCTCGAAGAAGACGAGGAGAATTTGAACCACTGCACTAACCAATGCAAGCTATTGTTAGCAACCTAGAATTAAGCAATATAACCTAAGGAAGATGCATTAGGCATGCTTTGGTTATACCTCTTTGATTTATACCTATCCCAAGTTTTACTTACCAGCTTTACTTTCTTTTACTTTACCAAAGGTCTTTACTTTGTTTATAGATAGCATAAAGAGTATAAAACTTGGCCTATCTAGTTTGACTTAGATGTCATTCTATGGCATGAGATTGAGATTAGCATCCCACATTAGTGAACACTCTCAACTTAGTAGTTTAGAGCTAAACCAAAAACTTGATCACTTTAGATGGGAATACTTGGTGAAATGATTATGAAAACCTTGGAATGATGAGTCATTCTATTGAGATGTTTTGACATATGTTGAGAAACACAAATGGTTTATGATGATGAAAATGTTGAGGCGTGAGCCTTAGCCCTTTATAAAAAAACCGATGGTTGGGTTCGGATGCGATAACATTCCAATTTTACCGTACAACCACAATACCTAAATTGGGTAAGGCTTAGCGAGAAGTTTATATGCTTTAGTATTGGTTCCCTCGCGGGAGAGGTTTGAGCTGAGGCTACCTCTCAATGGTGTCCACCTATGTAGTGCCCAGGATGGCAGATGGCCATGGCTGGGAGGCCAAGCTCATAGGAGAGGTGCTTATACTAGAGTGTGTAAAGGAAAGGTTATGTTTGATTATCTGCATATTAAGTATGATGATTCAGGGTTATCCCTGACAAATATATCGAATTTTGTGGTGAAAGTGTACCACCTTTGCAGAGTGTCAAACTATTCGAATAACCGCATCCGTGGTTATGGACAGTTGGAGTGGCCATATTGGTCCGTTGTGAGATGTTTTCAAAATGACTTATGAAATGAATTGTGACATGACTTGACCACAACATGGTTGTGACTATGACAACTAAGTTCCCACTTAGGTGATTTAGAAGTTTATTTTATCTTTCTTTGTTTCTGAACTCAGCTTAGGTTTCAAACTTAACTTTACAAATAAACCTAGAACTTAGCATTCCTCCTAGAACTACCTTACTTGTCAGTGATAGTTTGCGAGTACTTAAAGAGTACTTCTAGGATTGGAAGTAGTACTAGGAATGGATTGGATGTCGAAGCATAAAGGATTGATAGACTGTGCCAAGAAATCCATCACCATGACCAGTAGCTCTGGAGTATCAGTAGAGCATATATCTGAAACCTTGCCCCATCAATTCAAGTGCAACAAGAGTCTAGCCCTACCCACCATTGACCAAGTCAGAGTAGTTTATGAATACCTCGACGTATTCCCAAATGAATTGCCCGGTATGCCCCCGGATCGGGATATTGAGTTCATTATCGAACTAATTCCTAGAACCGGACCCATAGCTCAGAGACCCTATAGCATGAACCCATCAGAGTTAGTGGAGCTAAAGAAGCTACTGGATGCTATGCTGGAGAAAGGTTTGATTCAACCAAGCGCATCGCCATGGAGATCGCTTGTATTGTTCATCGACAAGAAGGATGGAGGAAACCGTTTGTGCACTGATTACAGGAAGCTGAATGATGTCACCATCAAAAACAAGTACCCATTGCCAAAGATAGAGGATCTGTTTGATCAGTTGACTGGTGCCAGAGTGTTCTCTAAGATCGATCTTAGGACTGGTTATCACCAACTTAAGATTCGTGCAACTACTTATCCAAAGACCGCATTTACCACCAGATATGGATTATATGAGTATACGGTGATGTCTTTTGGATTAACCAATGCTCCTGCTTACTCCATGAATCTCATGAATAAGATCTTTATGAATTTTCTGGATAAGTTTGTCGTCTTTTTTATCGACGATATTCTTATCTATTCCAAGTCAGAAGAAGACCATGAGCAACATCTGAGAATCATCCTTGAAACCCTTAGAGAGCATCAGTTGTATGCCAAGTTTAGCAAATGTGAGTTTTGGCTGAAAGAAGTAGGATTTCACGGACATATTGTGTCTGCTGGAGGAGTCGCTATTGATCCCGCCAAAATCAAAGATGTTGAAGAATGGGAAGCCCCATCCACTCAAACCCAAGTCCGTGCATTTCTCGGATTAGCGAGATATTACCGCAAGAAGAATGCTGCATTGCTTATAAAGTTTTTGGATAAGTTCTATAATAAGAAAGATATCCCATGGGTAAATTTGATCTGGTTTGCTCATTATGAACACAAAATCCCCCATGCAGAGAACTTATGTGGATCATTCTGGTGGCGTGATGTATTAAAACAAGTGGACAATTTCCGAGTTGTGGCAGCAGTAACTCATGGCAAGGGGGATACGTTTCTTTTCTGGTCTGACAACTGGTCTTTGCAGGGCAGTATGAGACCTCTAAATCATAGATTCCCCAGGTTATTCTCTTATGTCCTAAATGCAGACATGTCTGCTGAGCAAGTATACTCTATGGAAGATATACATGATCTTTTTTATCTGCCCCTTTCTACTGGTGCCCATCAAGAATTGCTGAGCTTGCAACATGTGATGACTGCGAATCCATTGACAAATCAAAATGATTCCTGGACATATACTTGGGGGGAAACCTACACACCTGCTCAGTTCTATAAACAAATTCATGACCATATCCAGGTGCCAAAGGTTTATAATTGGATCTAGAAATCTAGTTGTGTGATGAAAATTAAGGTGTTCGCTTGGTTACTTCTGAGAGATAGATTGAACACTAGAGATCTTCTACAAAGAAGACACTAGCATGTCACTGACGACACTTATTGTGAGTTATGTCCATCACATGTATATGAGGACCGAGTTCACCTCTTCTTTGACTGCAATTTCAGTAGAAGGATTTGGAACTATCTGCAAATCTCCTGGCAACCACATGATGACATATAGGTGATTATGGAGAATGCCAAGAAAGATTTCAGTCGCACCTTCTTTATGGAAGTAATGATGCTAGCTTGCTGGAATATTTGGCTTTTGAGGAATGGGAAGATTTTTAACCAGGAAAGACCAACTTTTACACGTTGGAAATCGAGATTCATCAATGATATCTCCTTGCTTCAGTATAGGATTAAAAGAAAATATAAAGCTCCACTTCTAGCATGGATAGCTGCTTTGCCTTGAGCCTAGATTTTTCCAAGCAAAGGACTCGGTGTTGAGTAGTAGTAGTGGTACTTCTTTTCTGGTTTGTACATACTTTTCTTTGTAATCTGTAATTTTTTCCCTCTTTATTAATAAATTACTGTGGGGCATTTGCCTCACAGTCCAAGGTCAAAAAAAAGTTTGTTGAAGGATTTTCAAGCATCGCAAGACCCATGACCCAATTGTTGAAGAAGGACAAGAAGTTTGAATGGACTGACAAATGTGAAGAAAGTTTCCAAGAGCTCAAGAAGAGATTGATTTCAGCCCCAATATTGATCATGCCAGATATCAAGAAGCCGTTTGATGTGTATTGTGATGCATCCAAGATTGGTCTCGGATGTGTATTGATGCAAGAAGGCAAAGTCATCGCATATTTGTCTAGACAACTGAAGCAGCATGAGCAGAACTACCCCACCCATGATCTTGAGTTAGCAGGTGTAGTTTTAGCTTTGAAGACATGGCGCCATTACCTTATGGGTAATCGCTGTGAGATTTACTCATATCACAAGAGCTTGAAGTATATTTTCACTCAGAAGGAGCTGAATATGAGGCAAAGGAGATGGATAGAGTTAATCAAGGATTATGACCTTGACATTCACTATCACCCCGAAAAAGCCAATGTGGTAGCGGATGCTCTTAGCAGATTGCCGTGTAGGTTAAACACCATGATCAAGGAGAAGCAACCAAGTTTCCATGAGGAGTTGGAGCAGTTTAGAACTGAGCTAGTTAGCAAATGATTTTTAGCTAGCATTGAACTTCAACCCACTTTGATTAGTCAAATCAAGGAAGCCTAGAAGGGAAATGAAAGTATCAACAGAATCAAGCGTTGTATTGGTATAGGAAAGGTACCTAGATTCACCGAAGACGAAGAAGGAGTTATGTGGTACAAAGGACATGTGGGGCCCCCAGATTAATCCTCCGAGAATCCCCATTATGCATGCAACCACGATCCCATGATCAGTTAGTCGTGTCACATAACCGACAAGTATCATTACAACATCCGAGACATATCGAATTTACAAGACTTACATAAATGCCGTTATGGCTACATCAATAATCATCAGCGGAACTTCATCAAGCGTAGAGCCCAATCCATGCCTTAACCTACAGGCAACTGACTGGGAGAACATCCTCTTCTTCTTGATATCTGACCAAGTAAATAGCCAGGGACAATGCCAGTGAGTACTTTGAATGTACTCGCAAACCACCTTAATAGAATAATAAAACAAGAGGATATGCAATATAGTTGTGGCAGTAGGTGGACTCCAAGGGAGGTTCTTTTCTCAAATAGTTTCTCTTGTAGATATAGCATCTACATATCTTTGTTGAAAAACTTTTATAAAACATTTTGGAAACCATTTTGAACATTAGGACTGGGTCACCCATTTGTTCCTTTCTCCCGGTCATCCCACGACCAAACTCCTTTCATTCCTTTCTGACCATCCCATGGTTAAAACCTTTCTCCTTTTCGACCATCCCATGGTCAAAATAGTTTCAAAGCCTTTGCTTTTCCGAAATCCTTTTTGAAAACAAAACCAGCACCGCTCTATAGCAACCTTCCCAATCGTCCATGACCACGGATGCGGCTATTTGAATAGATTTACACTCTGCAGAGGTTGTACACTTTACCCACACCATCCGGGGTACACTACCCTGATCTTCACTGATCGTGGATCGAGTAACCGATCAAGACTCTCCGGATGCCCACTCCAATATAAGTGCCTACCCAATGAGTGTTGTTCCCCTCAAAACCGGGACGTCGGGTACCTAGGACCAACCGGAGCGCCTTTTCCACTTATCGAGGGTGCGCTTTCAATGAGGGGCTCATAGTAACGCGTGGAGGTCCGCAAACCCTTCATTCCTTCTCCCGGTCGATGTCCCACATGGACTGTTTGTCTAGAGAAGACCCACCCTCCAGGGATCGCGATCCTCTGTAGTAGTTGCGAGGCAGCTTATATTAGAATAGACAAACATCAAATCCAGCACTGTCCCATTCCAGAGTAATGTGGTTGCACGGGTTAATTGTTCTAGCAAAACTGCATAGAACCGGGTGCGTTTTTGTAAACCTTTTTCCTCCATCTTTCCTTCAGTATTTTGTAAAACAAATCCTTTGTCTTTCTCAACATCTCTTGGGAGGTCCCACCTCACCAAGGTTTTATCATAAAACATTTGGTAAAACTTTTTCCGCGGTCTTCCCATCCTCTAGCTTTGCTTCGGCTAAATCAGGTGTCTCCAAAGGGTTATGGTGATATACACCATATATTCTACTAGAGACAAGTAGGTGTCACCAAGGGGGTTGTACTAAATAGCACCAAAATGTAATAGTTCGGAGGAGCCGAACCACTACCATATATACATCAACATATAGTAAAACAATGCAGTTTTGATAAACAGTAGATAAAACAGGCATAAGTAAAACAGTAGGACAAGGCTGATGAGCAAGAAGGTGGCTTGCCTGAGATCAGCAATATGAAATAATTGTCCCTGGACTTCTTCTTTAGATAACCCAGAATACCAATAGCAATAATAAATACCACTTCTTCTGTTCTCCGATTTCATCGCAACTATCAACACCCCTACAGCACATGCAAGCAAACCAAGCCACAATCAACACAAGGCATACAAGCAACAATACTTACAGCAAACAATGAACAATACAATTTTACAAATCAGTAGGCCTTAGGAAGAATTGATTGATGAGATTTGCCGTGTCTTGGAAATATGGAAGAAGATCCCTTAGGATTTATAGTCTAGGAATTACCTAAGAGGGGTTTTGGACCAAGGACATATTCTGTATGATACCATTGTGTAAAAATGATACCAACATATAGGAGTTGATAAAACGAAACCAACAAAAGTGATTTCACTATTTTATCACTTTTCTTCAATTTATTAAGAATATCCTAGTGATAAAAGCTCTAGTTTTAGGAAATAATTCACCAGCAAAGTTCTGTACTTCCAAAAATTATTTCCTTGGATGGTTAAGTGAGGCTTGATGTACTTGTTCACTGAGAGTTGGAATCAAGTCAAAATAATTACCAGAATGCCCTCATGAAATTCCCAAAGGCAGTTCTGTGGGGGTTTTGGATTTTTCACCAAATTAAATCTACAAAAGATCTTGAGTTGATCCCAAGGGCACGAGGTAGGCATTTAGAATACCCTTCTGTATAAATTGGAATCGACCTATTTGGAGTTGCAGAGTTACTGTGGTCAAAGTATTGGTGAATTAACCATGCACAGAACAGATTAATTCACAATAATTCAACTAAGGCTTAGAAAATTAGGGGCTCCTGTGTTTTGATAGATATTGATGGTCCCCTACTCTAGGAGTTGGAATTAGCATAATAGGTGTTGTATATATGCCTGGGAAATTTTCTAGAGTCAGATAGGTCTTGTTTTTGTTATTTTGGCTACAGTAAGGATAAGGCTCCATTTGGCATGAGTCCAAAGCCATGAGATAGGTACAGGTAATACCTACTAGGGGCAGTTGGTTTTACTCCTAATTGAGTTGTGAAACACACAGAAGGAATTTATTAGTGAAAAGGATACATCTGAGGGTTTATTTTACTAATAGCATCCTAAGCAATATTTTTAGTTACTTTCTGTTCTGCATGTTGCAAAAAACACACAAGAATATGGTAGGATTAATATCTAGACATTTCAAACAGTTTTACAATTTAGTTGAGAATTGAACTGATAAAAAGGAAGAAGGATTAGCAGACGGGTCAGTTTCTAACGGAGATGGGCCTTACTGAGGGGGAATCCGGCCCACCTGGGGCGCGTTGAGCGGGAGGGAGCGCGCGGGATCGTGTTTGAATCTGGACGCGCAGGGCCCGTCGGTCAGCCTCATAGGGCCCCGAAGAGGTAAGGAGCGCTAGGAGCCGTCGATCTGAAACGAGATGAACAGTGGTGAGTCGTCGTCCTCCTCCGATGGCGGAAACAGGGCTAGGAAACCGTAGCGCGACGTGCGGGGGTCAGGATGCTCACCTAGCACCGTATCTGGTGAAGTGGGGGCGACAGGGCAACACAGAGCAACGAGACGGTCCTGGAGAGGGACGGCATAGGCGGGATTTGACGCCGGGATCTGGCTTGCGCGAGGACGCCCGAGAGCGCTCTCGTCGGAGCTCGACAGCGGCGACTATAGAGGCGGTCCCTGGCCAAAATAAGAGTAGGGTTAGATAGAGGAGGAGAAGGGGGTCTTGGAATAGCCGCATGTAGAGGGAGAGGGGCAGGGAGGAGGGGTCCTTGCTCGAATCCATGGGGGAGGCCGAGGCTTCTTCTCCCTCTCTCTCACGGGCAGGAGAGGGCAGGGGAGAGGGAGTGGTGCTTGGGGGAGGTGAGTGGGGAGCAGAGGGAGTGAATGAACAAGGAAGGGAGTGCTGGGTTGGCCTGTGGCCTTTTTAACTCGAGGTGGATCGGTCCATGGTGGGTTTGGTCCAAGGAGGGGATGGGGAGGGGGTTGGCCTTCCATTGGGCATCAGGGTGGTGGAGAGGTCCGTTGAGAGGTCAAGGGTGGTACAGAGGTGGCTGTAGGGCCTTGTACTAAGAGGATGGGACCTCTCTCTATCCTTCAGCCAAAAAAAATAAATGGAGAGGAGGAGATCTAGGGCTAGCTATGGAGGCTGATAGGTGGGGTAAGGGAGTGCTGAAGGGTCCTGGGTTCGAGCAGATAGAGAGACAGGGGAGGTTGTTGTCCAGCTTTTGAGGTAAGAAGGAACATACCAATAAATGGCATAGCTTTTCCTCCTTTTAAGGGGTAAAGGACATGGGGGAGGGTGATTCTACAGTAGTGGGCTACAGTGTAGCACAACCAGGATGGGGGTGTTAGTGCTATGGAGAGGTATGATGCCAGCCTTGGTGAAGATTTGGTTTTTGATTAGTTCAAGTTTTGATTGTTTTGCAAAATTTGATCACAAGAGTGCTTGTGAAGGAGTTCACTAAATTGCATTGGAAAAAGTGGGGAGGTGGTACTTGTATATGGGCAAGGTTAATATACACCTCTAGGAATTATTTGAGATTTTTCAGAGGAGTTTTAGTCCACTTAAATCTATTTATTCAAAAAGTGCAGAAGTGGTTTATTGAAGCTCATTTGATAAATTTACATTGGACCAGGTTGGATTTTGATGTGAGATGGTCCCAAATGTGAATACACACTTAGGGGAATTTCCCAAGATTTATTGGAAGATAAAAGTATTGAAAACAATTATTATTCCAATCCAGCCATTTAAGAAAATGGGCAAAAAGAAATAATAAAACTCTTCAAAAATAATTATTTTTGAAGTTGGAAGTTAGGGTATGATATATGGGTCTCAATTGAGACAAAAGTTGAGGAAGTGTTTTGGAAAAAACAAAACTTTCCTTTATGGAAGAAGTTTTGGAGGGTTTGCCTATTAAAGGAATTATGGATAATTACGTATAATTCTTGATGATCAAGGTAGATGATGTAAACAAGGTGTATCAAGCATTTTCAACCTTGGGATTGGAGAATCCAAGTTGATTTTGGTGAAAACTAGGGATTTAAGGATCTTGGGTAAGCTTGTTTTCATGCCACCAAAACCTTGTTGGATCTGGGAGCTCAGATCTCCCCTTGGGGCATGGGGTAGATGGATGGATAGACCAAGTGATGTACATAAACATGGTATAGAGGTTTGAGCTTGATCTTGCTTGAGTTCACCAAGACATGCTTTCAAACTTTGAATAAAATAAGCTTACCAAAGCAGAATATCAACTAGCCTTCAAAACCTTGTGGGTTTAATAAGAACAAAGATCCACTTGGAACAAGTGAAGTAGATATTGATAGACCTATATGAGTAGAACACAATCATGTCAATAGTTAGTCCATAGAAGGCTGGATGATGGTGTGAGATTCTATCAAAGTAGGCATGTTGACTAGATTTGCATGAATAGTTATTTTCTTGCCTACAAAACCATCAAAAACAAGTGGGTTGGAGGATTATCTAACCAAGGGAAAGAGTGGGACTTGGTAGTCCTTAGGATGGTTAACAATATGGTTCAGATGCATTTTCAAAAATGCACAAGGGTTGAGAAAGGGAGGCATTCAAAAAGGTGATGTTGGAAATAGTTTTCCAGACTTGGCGAAATTTGGCAGATTTAGGGTTTTTAACTAGAGCATGAGAGGGGGTGTTTTTGATGGGTTGCAAGGTACCCAAGCATCATCAAGTGGATGATGTTGAAGTGTAGATTGAGTAGAAAGGATCCATGCTTGATATTGGTCTTCTTTTGCTTGGAAACTTCTAGAATGGATCACTTCAGAATTGATCTGGTTAAGGGTTTTAGATGATCACCTAGTATCTAGAGATTAGATCCTGCTTTGTACTCTTGATTAGGGTGTGGTGATTTGGAAACCTCTTGATCCTAGTTATGAGCTCCTAGAGTAGCTCATACTATCTCCTAAGCAGACAAACCAATCAGCAGATCAAGGCAATTCATCTTACAAACAAATCAGCAACTACTGGAGTTACCATCAAGCTTGACTTGAGGTAAGGTTGGGTATTTCGAAACGGTTGTAGTTTGGAATAAGATGAGGGTCTCTTGGTATCTCTACTAAGGGTAGAATTCCAATGCTTCATAAAAAGGTTTTGTTAAATCTAGAGATAAGAATAGTAGAAGGTTCTGTCTTGAAAACATAAGGAGATTATGTTAGATATCTCTCCATAGTTTGATCAAATAGAAGCTACTAAAATAGTTGGTTTGCAAAGGCTTCTTGGCTCAGGTTTTGAAATGCCAGAACATTTGAGAACATGGAAATTAAGCCAAGACTATTTTGGGAAGTAGCTTTTGTCAACTGGTGTTAAGGTAAGGAGTATATCATCTAATACACATTCATATGCATAAGCACAAACAAACAACAAGTAAACACTGCAACACTTTAACAAGAAAAAGTTTTTGTTCCCCTTGATTTTTGCATTTTGGACAACTAATCAGGATTGCTGAAATTGGGATGTTATAGGACGTATCTATGTGCCAGCAGATTCAGAGCTGAAGCAAGTGATATTGCAAGAAGCTCATGATACTCTTTATTCTATCCACCCTGGAGGAACAAAGATGTATCAAGATTTGAAGGAGCAATTTTGGTGGCACAAGATGAAGAGAGAAATCGGGAGCTACATCACCAAGTGTGATATCTGTCAGAGAGTCAAAGCAGAACATCAGAGACCCGCGGGACTGTTGCAACCATTGCAGATTTCAGGATGGAAATGGGATTCCGTTGGAATGGACTTTATCACTGGTTTCCCTACTTCTAGTAGGGGAAATGACTCAATCTTGGTCATAGTCGATAGACTGTCCAAGGTAGCCCATTTTATACCTGTCAAGACTACCTACCAGAGTTCGAAGCTAGCAGAATTGTACATTGCTAGAATCGTTAGTTTGCATGGAACCCCCAAGACCATAGTATCGGATCGAGGAACCCAATTCACCTCGAGATTTTGGCAGAAAGTCCAAGAAGGATTAGGAACCAAGTTGAAATTCAGCACATCTTATCACCCGCAGACTGACGAACAGACTGAAAGAGTCAACGAAATCTTAGAAGATATGTTGCGAGCTTGTGTGTTAGAGTATGGATCAAAATGGGAAGATTGTCTGCCTTTCACAGAATTCTCATACAACAACAATTATCAAGCCAGTTTGCAAATGGCCCTATTTGAGTTCCTATATGGAAGAAAGTGTCGTACCCCTTTGAATTGATCGGAAGTAGGAGAGAGTCAGATCTTCGGACCCGACATCCTACGAGAAGCCGAAAAGAACAACTAACGTCGCTCGTATTCACTCAGAAAATGTAGAATTGAATTTTCTTTCCTGGTAGTTGGCACTCACACCCACAACACTGCTTACTACCAGAAAATGCACCCATCTACCTAAGAATGAAATTTAATTCAAGAGAAATCTATCATGCTTACTTGTAGCTCAAGTTTGACCTAATTTCATTAAATTGTCAAGATGCAAAATCTTAGCAAGAAGTTGAACCTATTGTCAAAACTCTTGTTGTGTTTTCCAATATATTAATTGTGACCCCTCGATGGGTACCTCCAAATTAAAAGCTTTTTTGTAAAACTTTCAAAGAAAAACCTACAATTTACTTGTAGTTTCAAATTTGACCTAATTTTGATAAATCGACTTAAAGTCCTTAAAATGGTCAGAGTTAGCTAGGAAGTTTGAAAACTCATAAAACATGGGAATCGTTGGTACAACATGTTGGTCCCCTATATATGTATGTAAACTTGGCATGGCATTCACATCCAATATTCTCCGGACTTCTTATGAAAATGAACAACCTCGCTCGTCTTCACTCGGAAAATATAGAATTGAATGTTCTTTCCTGATAGTTGGAAACTCACACTGGCGACATTGTTTGCTACAACAATATGCAACGATCTACCTCTAAAAATATATTTAATTCAAGAGTAATCTATCACTCTTACTTGTAGCTCAAGTTTGACCTAATTTCCTTAAATTATCAAGATGCAAAATCTTAGCAAGAATTTGAACCTGTCATCAAAACTCTCGGTGTTTTATGATATATTAATTAGGACCCATCGATGGGTACCTCCAAAATATTTTTCATAAAACTTTCAAAGCAACCTACAATGTACTTGTAGTTTCAAATTTTACCTAATTTTGATAAATCAACATCAAGTCATTAGGTCAAGTGGGCAGAGTTTGCTAGGGAGTTTGAAAACTCATAAAACACGATAATCATTGGTACAACATGTTGGTCCACTATATATGTCGGTAAACTTGGCTTCTGGCATTCAGATCCTATATTCTTCGGACATTTCTTTACGGAAAAGAACAACCTCGCTTGTCATCACTCGAAAAATTAAGAACTGAGTGTTCTTTCCTAATAGTTGGAAAATCACAGTGACGATACTGTTTACTACAAGGAAATGCACCCATCTACCTCTTAAAAGTATTATATTTCAAGAGCGATCTATCGCGCTTACTTGTATCTCAAGTTGGACCCAATTTCATTAAATAACGTCATGATGCAAAATCTTAGCAAAAAGTCAAACCTGTTTTCAAAACTCTAGGTTGTTTCTCATATATTGATTGTGAACCCCCGATGGGTACCTCCAAAATCTTTTTCATAAAACTTTCAGAGCAACCTACAATTTACTTGTAGTATATAGTTCAAATTTGACCTAATTATGATTAATCGACATAAAGTCATTCAAGTGGGAAAAGCGATAAGCTAGGAAGTTTGAGAACTCATGAAACATGGGAAATCATAAGTACAATATGTTGGTCCACTATATATGTGTGATAACTTGGCTTGTGGCATTCACATTCATATTCTTCAGACTTCCTTTATAGGAGAGAATAATCTCGACATCACTTGAAAAACTGAGAATGTTCTTTCTTGATAGTTGGAAAGTCACATTGACAGCATTGTTTACTACAAGAAGATGCACCCACCTATCTCCGAAAATACATTTAATTCAAGAGAAATCTATCGTGCCTACTTGCTTGTAGCTCAAGTTTGACCTAATTTCGTTAAATTATTAGGATGCAAAATTTTAGCAAGAAGTTGAAACTATCGTCAAAACTCTTGGTGGTTTCTGACATATTGATTGTGACCCCTCGATGGGTACCCCCAAAAGCTTTTTCATAGAACTTTCAAAGCAATCTACAATTTACTTGTAGTTTCAAATTTCACCTAATTTCGATAAATCGACATAAAGTCATTCAAATGGGCAGAGTTAGCTAGGAAGTCATTGAAATATCGATAGACATTTAATTCAAGAGTGATCTTTCAGGCTTACTTGTAGCTCAAATTTGCCCTAATTTTGTTAAACTATTAAGATGCAAAATCTTAGCAAGAAGTTGAACGTGTCATCAAAACTCTCGGTGGTTTATGATATATTAATTGACCCCCGAATGGGTACCTCCAAAAGATTTTTCATAAAACTTTCAAAGCAACCTACAATTTACTTGTAGTTCAAATTTGACCTAATTTCGATAAATAATTGGCATAAAGTCATTCAAGTTGGCGGAGTTAGCTTGGAAGTTTGAAAGCTCATAAGACATGGGTATCGTTAGTACAACATGTTGGTCCACTATTTATGTCTAAAAACTTGTCTTGTGGTATTCAGATCCATATTCTTTGGAGTTTCTTTACGTAAAAGAACAATCTCGTCATCACTCGAAAAATTGAGAAGTAAATGTTCTTTTGTGATAGTTGGAAACTAACACCGACGACATTGTTTACTACATGAAGATACACCCATCTACCTCTAAAAATACATTTCATTTAATAGCAATCAATTGCCCTTACTTGTGTAGAAAAAGTTTGACCTAATTTCGTTAAATTGGTAGAAAGTCACTAAAGTATGCGAAGTTAGCTAGGAAGCTTGAAACATCCTATTTCTAAAAACTTTGGAATTATAAGAAACCATGTTCCACTTTGTCTGATAATCAGGGCAGTGTAATTATTTTTTAATTGTGGTAGGTCCCGTAGGAGTGAGGTGCTTTAGTTAACATGCGGTCGGTGGAAGTACAAGTTACATCAAGGACCTCGTAAAAATGGAAATTACATCCAAGTCCATGCATTTAGCACAAGATCCCTGAAACTAAGTAATGAAGTGTCTTTTGAGGTTTGTGCGTATTCTAGATATTGTAGAGCCAAAATTTGTTCTTAAATTATCTACATTCTAGCTTTTACTACTAGTACGTATAGTAAACAAGAATCCATAGAACAGAGTGATCGTACTCTCTATTGGAGTAGTAACTTGGATTGGATGTACACATATCTAAGTACTACTACTAATTATAATTTCTCAAAAAAAGTACCACTAATAAATGCAGTACTAGTTTGTCTGATTTGTTCTAAGGTGTACTATTATTAGTACTAGTACTCTCTCTGTCTGGGATTATTAAGGCTATTTACATTTGATAAGACCAAAAAAGTTAATTACAGGTTGGTGTCGAAGACATGCATGCATTCCTCGGTCTCTCCCCTGCAGTACTGTACACCCTGCACCATGCCGCAGGCTTTTCGTCTCTCTCCAGGAGTAGATCTTCTTGCCTCTCACTCACGTGGGTCTTCTTGCCTCGTTCTCTCCCTCTGTCTGTATTGTACTGTATGGTACAGTACAGCATGACACTTGCTTTACTCACCTATCAACTTTCTACAACCTTTTTGTTTTGATGGATCATGTACAGCGTCTGGACATTGTCTAAGAAAAAAGTAGGCAAGTGTAGAGCCTTAGCCGCCACCGGTGCGTCGATGCCTAGCGTATGCCTGTACAATTGTACCAGTACAGTACGAAACTTAATCAGTATACTCTTCAGTATACCCACCCAACCTGGGTTTCTGGCCGGCGGGCACTATGTCGGCGAGCCGATCTTCCCTCTTTAACCACTCCCACAAGTTCGTGTACCGCGTCGGTGGATTTGACCGTGAGCTAGCTGCTATGGACGACGTCTAGTCTGAGGCGATGATTGAGTGCCCCTATGACGACTGCTTTAGCTTGGTCACCTTCGACAAGCTCGACGAGCACAAGATCGCGTGCTCGCATGGCCCATGCTCCTGCATGTTCGCCTGTGATTTCATTGCCTTGCTGGCAGGGCTCCTTCCCCACATGAAGGGGCCCACGGGGTCATATTAACCAGGGCCATCTATGGCAGCGCCTTCTTTTGCTTCATCCCGATTCCGCCACCAACAAGCACGAGGGGATTCACGCACTTTCTCTACGAGGATGATGGTGCTGTGTTCGGCCTAACCATCAGCACGCTCGGCCCGGCCGCCGTTGTGTCCTTGGTGTGCATCAGGCAAGACAGGTGCTTGTGGCCACAGTACATGGTGAAACTGTGTGCGCTTGGCCTGCCAGGGTTGGTGAACTTCTCGATGGTCGAGGGCCTTAATGCGGTAATCGAGTTGACAAGCAGCTCATCGCCGGCCAACTTCCCGTCCAAAAAGCTTAGGACGTACCTCGGGGTGCCGCTGTGGTTCGTGATGAAGGTTGGACAGTCCACCCATGTATCTTTCTGGATTTGCATCGATAGGAAAAAATGATCTTAAACTACGGCTGATGATGAAGACTATGATGGTGTATTAGCAGATAAATAGTACTACTAGTAGTACTATTTTACTACTCCAGTTTACTAGTAGTAGTCACATGTAGGTTCTATTTTGGTACTAGGAAGGATGCATTTTGGATGTAAACTAAGTTTGCTGCTAATGTTATTATGGAGTATTTAGGGGTTTATTATGACTTTTATGCAATTGTTCACTTCTACGACATGGACCAGAGATAAACACACTAACCGTTCTTACGGTACTTCGATTTAGTCATCTAACTCAGTGATTACGAAATTTTATGCCCTAACTTGTCAATTCGACTTGATTTAAGTCTTGAACCAGGAATGTCGTCAAAATTGCGCTGGTGTGGACGATACATCGATGTGGGTCCAGCGTGCAAGATAGGTTGCCTGGAATTTGGCACGTAACGCATCCCGCATCTTGAACAATAAACAACAGGCCCAATATTTGCATATCAACAACCACTTTCCCCTCCCCGCATATCCTTCCGTGTAAGCAACACCACGACGTGTTCACCTCCATGCTACTTTATTTTTGTTTTGTTCAAGAGAAGGAAACAAAGTGTTGCTTAGACCAATTCAACATATTACACCCATTGGGTTACATTACCAAGAAAACAAAATTAGCTCAACATCCATATTAAGAAGGAAATTTAGCTCAAACACGGGAGAAAACTAGAGGCAAATTAAAAGTAGCCCACCTCACTAACCCGGTGACAAGGACACACTTGAAGAAATACAGTTCAGAATCCCGTGGACATTGGTCTGGGCGGTGTACTTCTTCAAGAAAAGATGCTTGCATTGGTCACACTTAGCGATGAGCATCTTTGTGTTGGACACACGATACTCCTTCGGACTCGAGATTGAACCACTAGAGCCGCCACTCGACATACTCGAGCTCCAACCACAAGATGCGCCCGCGCAGGAAGATCAGGGCACACGCCAAGGGAAAAACAATTGAACTAGGGTTAGGTATGTGTGATATTTGGAACATAACATATCTTATAATTATCTGACATGTCAGTTTTACAAAATCAATCTTGCAGGAGATTAGCTCACCCTAACTGACTATTATACGAGAGGCGCTAGGTGCGATCTTATAGGGCAGATGCTCTCCTGCATGCATGACCAACGTCCACGTGTTATCCAGGCTAACACAATTTTGACTGCAAACCTTGCTTACAACTAAATTTAGTCATGTTGACAAGTTTGTGCGTAAAATTTAGCAAATCACGAGTTGGAGGGCTAAATAGAGCCCCACACACACTCCATGGACCATGCATAATCAAACGGCCATGCATGGTTGCGATCTACGTGAGGATACATCACGGTGGAAAATATTGTGCGTTTCATGTGATCGTCGAGCACAATCTCATGCCGTTCATGAGTATGTGCCATAAATACATTGATGATTTTGCTCATAGTTTTTGTCTGGTAAATAAAATTGTATAACTTCTGCGTGTTGCGGTATGCCAATCGACTTCTTGACGAACACCCATATGTCCTAATCGTGCCTACGAGCTACCATCCCGGGGTAGGGTCGCGCTCTGAGATCTCACGTTCTTCGTGGTGCCTGTTGGAACATCCAAGATGACAAAGAGGTGTTTTTCGGTGTTGAGGCTTGCTTCTATTCCTCCCTAAGGAGGGTTAGGATTAACAAATGCCCCTTCGGCTTAGAGTACATGAAGGGTTATCGGCCAATCCTAGTTGTTCTTATGGTTTTAGTTTTCTAAGTTTGGGAGAACGGGAGGACACTAGAGTAAAACTCTTATTTTTTTCATTGACAATAAGAATTGATCTTCATCTTCTCATCTAATGGTCCTAACGTGAATTGAATGATGTATTAATTACTAGTAGTCAGGGCCAAGGTCTCTTTGGGATTAGGAAGGTTGTATTTGGCATAGAATGAGTTTTACTGCTTACTACTCCATACTATGTTACTTCGACTACTACTAGTATGGAGTAGTACTCCATCCATCCCAAATTAACTGACTTCACATGTACTCCCTCCTTCCTAAATTAGGACGCGCATTAGTTTTTGTCATAGTCAAACATAACAAACTTTGACTAAAAATCTAGAAAATAATATAGAGATCTACGGCATCAACTCAATGTTATTAGAATCATCATGAACCATGTTTTCATATTGTATGCGTTTGACATTATGTAAGTTACTATGTTTAAACATATAGTTGGTCAAACTTTATAAATATTGACTTCGACAAAACCTAGTATGCTTTCTAATTTGAAAAAGAGGGAACATCTAAGTACTAAAATGCGTCGAAATACACGCATATCTAGATAAAGCCAAGTCGGTTACTACTATTTTAGGATGGAGGGAGTAATTATTTATGACTGTTCGATTTTTCACAATTTTTTTACTGCACGGCACGTGCCCACGACTAGGGCATGGACTAATGCATAATAATCATGCGACCATGTGGTGGCGATCTACTCCGTACTAGTAGTACTAGATTACCCTACGTGCGGAGGCGCAGTAGTGGAGTATACGTTCGTGCCTTTCCTGAGTAGTACTACTAGTATATACAAATAGGAGTACAAAAATAGGTAGATCGTTTTACTCATCGTACTATTTTTTCCCTATAAGGCAACCTAGACATGACTACCATAGTACTATATTAACACAACTTCTGTTTTTGGCACTGCAAGATGAATATGGAACTCTCTATGTAACATTACTGTACTAGTACTTCTTGTAGTACATAATACTCCCTCCGTTTCAAAATATAAGATGTTTTATCTTAATGAAAGGAGTGTATTTAGACCACTTTTAGTGTGTAGGTTCACACCAAATCTAAATGAACTTATACACTAAAAGGAGTCTAGATACACTCCCTTCACAAAACTAAAACATCTTATATTTTGAAACGAAGGGAGTAAATAGTAGTAGTAGTACTACTACTACTATACTTCGTAGTTTTTCGGACGCGCAGTAAAGTAGTGCAGTAAGTCTGTTTGGTCAAGCTGCATGCAACAAGCATTGATTTGACAAGACAATTCAGGATTTTAGATATCCAATTTTTTCTCCAGCTCGATGACTTAAGACATGAAGAAGCTAGTACTCCTCTATCCTCCGGCTGTTGCCCAGATCAAAATGAATAAGCAAAAGATTGTGTATCTTGGAAATTTCCATGGCCATTTATTACCTGTAGACCTTTATTTTGTTTCCTTCGAGGTACCTGCAAAGACTGGTACATACTAGTACTAGTAATAATGGTCTACGATTGGGCCCTACAGCTAGTACTAGACATATAATCTAGTATCTACTTTCGTCACACTAAATTTTCCAAGAGGTGGATATCCTTTTTTTTCTCCAAGAGGTGGAGTTCCTTTTTTCCTAAGAGAGGAAACCTTTTTTATTCCTTCTTTGATTCAAAGAAAATTCAAAGGATTTGTGAAGGATTTTGTTCCTTAGGAAATAATCCTACACTGTTTTTTGATTCAAAGGATTCCAATATATAGGAATTATGTCCCGTTTGGAACGCAGGATAGAAAAAATATAGAAATAGGAAAATTATGGGAATTGAGATTCCTTCAAAGTATTCCTTTGCCCTCTATTTTTTAGGAAAATTTCTATCCACTCCAACCTCATGGTATAATTGCTTTGCTTTCCATGTGATTCAAAGACATACTTGATCCAAATTCCTGTAGTTTCCTCTTTCTATGTTTGAGAATCCTACAAATCAAACGAGCCTTGAGAGATGGTCTTCCTTTTTTGTCTTTGATCATTTTTTTGAACATAGGGTCATAGAGTTTCCTCGAAACACGAGGATGGGGGAAATTGCACAAACCTCCAACAATCGGATTCAAAATTGTAGGGAACTCCAGATAATCAGGATAGTATAGTTGCAAGAAACTACTACAATTACTTTTGGGTACAAATGCTGCACATAGCAAAAAAATCGATTAGCCCTCTTAACATTATTTCTTACATACCCAGGGCTCAATAGTTGGAGCTCTTTGAAACTACGAATCTAATTGTTGGAGGTTTGTGCAACTAGCCTCAATTGGAGCCCCACCCCCCACTCGCCCACCTTTTGCTGTACTAGTAGTACTACTACGCACCATCAACCTTTGTCTTCTCCATCTCACCCCAGTCGCCAGCTCCCGCCAACGATCTTCCCTCCCTGCCCCACCCCCACCCCACCCCAAAGAAAGCCCCCAAAACACCATCCGCGGCCTCCTTCCATGGTGAGATCGAGCAAGGTCTGTAAAGATCCTGCACAGTTTCAGAAGGTGTTCACCGAAGGCCCTCTTCAAGTACTCATCAACCATTGCGATGCCACCACCACCACGAGCGTCATCGGTTCGTCCAAACATATTCTTCAATCAGCAAAAGGGAGTGGAACTACTCCTTCTTCACACCCGTTTGGCCTCCCATGTGTTCTTCATTCTCACTCGACGGTGAGACCGTGGGAATCCAAAGATTGCTTCAAACTGGCGGGCAGACCATGCAAGCTAACACCACTGGATAGGTTCTCCTCTGATGATGTGATGCCAAATGGTTTTGATGAGCAGCGAGCAGGTGGCAATGGAGATTGGATCATCACTATTGGGCCCGATTTCACGTGGGAAGTTTTCAACATGTACACTCGTTGCAAGATTGTTATTCCGCAAGTGTCGGTGTTTGAACCGACTGAAGGTTTTGCACTTACATTTTAGGATGATGCTGATGAAGGTCGACATACTAAACTGCGGAAGATAGTCATTTGCCAAGTTCCGACAGCTGCTGGGGGATACAAAGATTTCTCTCTTGTCGCCATTTTCGAATTCAAGATTGTTATCCTTAATGGGAATGATAGTCATGGATAGTCAGTTTGTGTGAACGAGTTCCAGGGCTAGTTCAGGTACTGTAATACTATTATCTAACACGATCGTGTGTCCGCCATGACCGAGAACGGATGTGTTTATGCATGGAAGTCTATGGAATTTGGTAAATTCCCCTCCCTACAAAATTTATTAGCTTTATTCTTGAATCGATGCAAGCTAATTTTTCTGAACTTTCATTGGTTAGTAGGAATTCCATAAAAAGTTAGTTTCTTTGATTTGAAGGAATTCCCTAGGAATTTCAGAGGAATGTAATCTTTAGGAAGTTTTCTTAGATATAAGTAGTTTGTTTCATATGATTGAGTTCTGCTGATAGTACTGCTTCGTCTCCTAGTACATCCCATGGAAAATATGGTATCAAATAGTAGTAAGTACTTATGTGAGACTCGAATTATTCTTGAATCGATGTAAGCTATTTTTATGAACTTTTGTTGCTTAGTAGGAATTTCATAGGAATTTTAGCCTCTTTGATTCATACGAATTCCCTAGGAATTTTAGAGGAATGCAATCCTTACTAAGTTTTCTTACATTTAAGTAATTTGATTCATAGGATTGAGTTTTGCTGATAGTATTGCCTTATCTCCTAGTACTAGTACATCCATGGAAAATATGGTATCTACTAGTAGTATTTACATGAGACTCAGATACTAGACATATGACATATCATAACTATATAGAATTATAATACTAGGTAAAGCTCAAAAAATTAGAAATTTGATCGACATCTATAAAATATGGGTGCATATTTAGTTCTTGTATTTTGTATCATGTAGAAGACAATGTTTATTAGATACTAGTACATGTAAATTTTGTTAACATGGTCTTGAGAAATGAAGGAGAAGATTTTAGAATGATGGAGAAGTGTGTTTTGAGGATTGTGCATAGCGTTCATTGTGCTAAAGACTATCAATAGAATCTTCAAGTAGATGCTAGAATGGAAAAGAAGATCCAACGGCTGGCAATGTTGGGATTCGCAAGTCCTGATCCAACAGTGAATTGTCAAATTTATTCATATACTATATAGTGGTAAGATAAGATAAGATAAGATATTAAAACTCCTAGAAATAATCCTTGTTGGTTTTCCTTTGGTATATAAGAACCAAAATCTTGTAGGACCCAACCTTGATTTTTTCCCTATGAACTTTACATTCAAGATCCTATAGGATTATTTCCTATTTCATTTGATCCTATGAATCAAACCGTGTCTCTAGGAGAATTTCCATAGCATATCCCCATTTTGAAAATAATTAGAATTTCCATAGCATCTTCCTAGGTTGACATTTTTTACACAATCAAACATCTTAAGTACAATCAAGATTTTTGAAAATAGTACTGTATATCAACTTCTACAGTGTCCGATCAATATCAGTATTATTTCCATGTTACATTTCCTTTCCCTTTGAAGGTCCTATCCTTATCCTGTCGCCACACGATGTGCTTTACCTGACACATGGGTTTGCTGAGGACGATGAGGAGAATGATCATAGTATGTGGTGGTTAGCAAGATCTGCCGGTGGTTCAAGACTTCTTTTGGTCTATACATATGGTGTATCAGGCAATGCAATTGTTGATGATACTAGTGTTGTTCACTATGGTCGCACCATTCGCACCTATCCTTCTGGGTTTGAGTGCATGGTGTTCTCGATGGACTCAAGCCAGTTAACTGCAGCTAACCAATGGAAAAGGGTTACTGACCTTGGATCATATTCTCTTTTCCTTAGCGTGAACTATCCGATTAACATTGCAGTAGGCGATGCAAATGATCCGCCGGGACATATGATGAGAAGGAACTGTGTGTACACATCACACCAAGAAATTCTTATGGGTATAGGCTGCATCTTGAAATTTGTTGCTTCAGTCTGGATGGTGAAGCAGCTGTTGGTTTCCACACCAACACTCGCTGGATATGGTCAGAGACTCCATTTTGGTTCATCCCAAGCTTCTCAAATGCCTTGGAGTGGAACGAGCCTGTTCAAGGATATCTCATTTGGTCTCGGCCTTTTGTTTAACTCTTTCTTTTGGCTGGTGTTTAGCTGATGTACGAGTACTCAGCATTTAGTTTCACACCCGGTCCGGCTTGTAAATACTCCGGTTGAATAAACCCCTTTTGTACACCTGGTAGTTTCTCTAGTATGTATATTTCACCAAGCTTGTAAAAGAACCTTATTAGGGGTAAAGTTGTACTCTACTACTACTACATAATTTCTTCCAGAATGTTGTATAATAGTAGGATAATTAGTATTACTCCTTGCAGGTCCATAGTTTTGTTTCTTTTTCACTGCAGTTTGGGTCTTTTAAGCCTAAGTTGGACGTGTTGGTAAGTACTTCGCTCAGAAACTGCATGCGGTGGAAGGAACACGATGTTTCTAGGTTTACCAGTAAAAACATGTCGCTCATCATGGCATCGCCAGTGATTTGACAAGGAAATACTATACAACGGTGTGCTAGTCTAGTTTTTTCTTCATCTGAATAAGTACTGCTTATTGATGGCTCTAAAATATAGCCATCTACGGCCACATTTAAACTAGATATTATTCATATTTTTGATGAAATGTCTCTCTAAACCCTGCCACTAATGTCTAATAATCAAAGGGGTATACGATCCTTTCCTTCTATTTTTTCCTGCGCAGATAATGACGTTTGATGATGGGAATCACTACATTTAAGTCAAAGATACGAGATTTCCAACAACCAGAAGAAACCAGGAGTCGTGGGGCGGAGGCAGACGCTTTAACGACCAATTCTGGTCGTATAGTTCTAGCCGTATAGTTGCCAACAACACCGCTAGGTAAAACAGAATAACTTTCATGAAGGGACCCCTATATAAAGAAGCCTCGGGCGACGAGAAAAGAGCCTCGAGAGTCCCTGCCCCAGATCATTAGCCGCCTGTAGATCTCCATCCACCACACCGAAGAGCCACCAGAATAATATACTTAGATCTAATCTCCAAAGCCCTTCTCCACCACCATAGCCATATTCCACCACTCGTAATAGTAGACCTCATCTTTGATTGGCAACATTGTAAGACTATTTTCTATCAATCTTATGATTTCCATTACAATGTTTGTGATTGTTGATCTCATCTCTATGTGTGAGTAATTCTCCTTGGGCTAAGGGCTTCGACCTAGCCATGTAGCTTTTGTGCATGTTATTTATCATAGATGGGATCATGCATTAGTTTGTATGACATGATGATTATTGTATCCTCTCTTGCCTCAATCTAATGACTTGTCAGGTACCCAAGACCCCGAGGATTGAGCCAGGTAGAGGGAGTATGAGTAATGACTAATCTGCAGGATGGGAACCCCAGTGATAAAAGGGGTAGTACGGCTGTATGTGAGGGATTTACTTGGGATTAACGGTGACTTCACTGTGCATATCATTAGTTCTATTTCTTCTATGGATGAGACTAGTAGGTTATTGCTCTAAGCGGTTGCGGAGGCAATAGAAATTATGGATGCACTTCCCACACATAATTTATCTTGCTCTAACAACTACATGCATACTTTATTTCTATCTTTTATTCCCATCAGATGTTTTACACAGCTACAGGAGAAACCGAACGCCCTAGGCCCTCTCTCTCCATCATCGACAACAACAAAAATATGCAAACTCTTGGTCCGGTAAAAACACAAAAGGAATTCTAAAACTCCCAAAGGTCCATCAAAGTAACTTCACTACGCATCTGCTTCTCGAGGATTCGATAAACCTAGGTCTACTAGGGAAAAAGAAGCTATACTACATCTGTAATCTGGAGCAAAGGTATCAACCCTTTTTCTAGCGCCGTTGCTGGGGAAGCAATAGCTACCCTTGTGAGGTTAGTAGGAACTTGCTAGTTTTAATTCTTGTTTTTAATTTTGTTAGTTTGCTCTCAGTCTTTATTTGAAAAACCAAAAAAATTAGTTAGTCTTTAAATTCTTGCTTTTACTATTATAAGTCTCTTTTTAAGAAAACCCAAAAACATAGGAAATATGGTTGAAAAGAAGCTTGGGGAGTTTGCTACTCCCAACAATGATTATTTGCATACTCCTATTATTCAGCCAGCAATTGCTGCTGATGACTATGAAATTAAGCCCCATTATTTAAGTTTGGTTCGACAGAATCAATTTGGAGGCTCTGCTGTTGAGGACGCGGGTATGCACTTGAATACTTTCACTAAAATATGTGATATGATGCATATAAAAGACAATGACCCTGATGCGGTCAAATTGCATTTATTTCCTTTCTCTCTTAGAGGAAAAGCAAAAGAATGGTTGCTATATTTGCCTAGAAATACTATTACATCATGGGTGGAATGCACTTCTTTATTTATGAATAAATTTTTCCCACCTACAAAGACTATGCAACTAAGATCTAATATTACTGGTTTTAGACAGGAAGAGAGTGAGCCACTAGCGCTTGCATGGGAGAGGATGAAAGATTGCATGAGAAATTGTCCTAGTCATGGGATGTAAGACTGGTTAATTCTCCATCTATTTTGTACTGCTCTTAACCCTATGTCTAAGTCTATGCTTGATACTGCAGCTGGAGGAACATTTATGGGTAAACATATTATCGAAGCAAAGCAGCTGCTAGACAAAATGCAAGACAACCATGCCCAATGGCATGTGAATAGATCAAACATGAAGAAGGTGAACTCCATCTCACCACAAGAAAATGAAGAACTAAATGCTAAGTTGTATGAGCTCATACTAGCCGTAAAAGGTAAGAAAATCCAGGTAAGAGCATCCCAGAAACAAATATTGAAGAAATAGACTTCATAGCTCGTAATGATTATAACCATGCTTGGAAGAAGAATTATAATCCTAATTTTCAGAAACACTATTCTAATCCTGCAGGTAACTCTAATAATAATATGGGAACTAGTAATGGTAGTCTTCAAGAAACACTTAAGTCTTTTATAGACTCACAAAATGAACAAAACAATATTCTTGTTAAAATAACGGAGAACCATGATGCTATGCTTGGTAAATTATCTAACCAAGCTCTAAGTTTGAGAAATGATTTGTAGGCCCTCCAAGAAAGAACAAGGATCATTGAGGCACAGCTAGGTAAGATAATCGAGAGTCAAACTCCCATTCTAGCTAAATTTGCAGGTAACGCTAAGCCCCATCCTGTTGAAGACCTCAAGATGATGAGAATCCAAAGGGAGGAGCCTGAAGAACTTGATTATAGTAATGCCCCTTCGCCAAGCTATACAGTTGAAGATCTCATAAAAAGGATCAATGTTAAGATTCCGGTAAGTGAAGCTAATGAGTAATCTAAGTACCAACACTTCGTTAATCAGGTAGCAATAAAGGTTCATGAGCTTGAGGAAGAATATAAGAAAATTGCTGAAAATTACCTGTGAAGCTTGATGATATATTTGAGCCTACTATTAAGATTAAAATTGAGACCAATGAGATAGATGCACTTTGTGATCAACAATTCCAAAGAGTCTTTTAACAAGTTAAATCTTGGCTCTTTTGAGATCACAAAGCTAAAATTGCATCTAACAGATTCTACCTACAAACAAGCTGTAGGAATTGAGGAGAATACTTTAGTATACATTAAAGGCTGTCATGTTCTTATTGACTTTGTTATTGTTGACATGCCTGAAGATGCTAATGCTCCTATTATATTAGGTCGTCCTTTATTAAGAACTATTAAGGCTCTGATTAATCTACATGAAGGGAACGTGAAGCTTCAATTGCCTTCACGGGATCCTTTTGTTATTCATTTCCCTAGGAAGAAGAAAGCCAATCATGATGAAAAGGAGGCCATCAGTTTGAAGGCCAACTATTTTTGAGTGGGTGTTCCACTCATCTAGCCTAAGTGATAAACATTAAGGTCAAGCTATTGACCATAAAAGAGCGCTTCATGGGAGGCAACCCATGTGAAATAAAGGTTTGAGTAATGTTTTTCAGTTTTAGATTAAGTTTTAGTTTTAATAAAGAGTGCTAGACAACTCCAATTGAGGAGAAGAAGTTCGGTAGCACTAAAAATCCTACTTTACTCATGCTATTGTTGTCGACAATATTTACTGTCCATTTTCTGTCAAAAACAAGGCATTTCACTAAATTACAGAATAACAAATAATTTTCGAAGAAACAGAAATTTTTTGATGCATACAGAAGGTTTAACGACCAACTATATGGCGGGAATAAAAATTCCGTCCGTATAGTTCCATTTGTATAGATAGTTTTGCCATCGATAATTTTTCTTTCATATGTACTGACAGTTTAACGACCAACTATACGGCGAGAATAAAAATTCTGGCCGTATAGTTCCAGTCGTATAGATATCGATGCCTTTGTACAGTTTCTTTTTCCAGGGACAGACGATTTGATGACCAACTATATGGCAGGAACATATTGTTCCGTCCGTATAGTTCTGGTCGTATAGCCGCGCCGTCGGGTGGAAACACTAAAATTTTGACAACAGGCCAACTATACGGCGGGAACACATTGTTCCGGCCATATAGTTCCGCTCGTATAGTTGCGTCTGACCACAAAATGGCACGGGAAGGTACCTCCAACCCCAAAACTTCAATCCTTTTTCTCTCTTCTACCTCCAAACCTTCTCAAAACCTCAAGAGATCTTCATCTCTACTCAATTTCGTTTGATTTCCTCGCACAAAAGTGATATGCGGTATGTTTCTCCTTCGATCCTCCAATTACTTTTTGTAAATTCATCTTTGATCTGTTGTCATTATCAATCTAGGGTGAGACCTACTATGAACTAATTGCCATGATTCTCTTGCCTAGATTATTATTTTGAGGAGATTCTTTAGTGTGTTATGATGAGGAATATGTTATACTTACTGTTGGTTGGATCAAAAAGTTTTATTTTTGTCTTTCTTCAATGTTTTAGATGATGAACACAAGGAGCCAAACTCGTGCTCATGTCACCACTAGCGCTTCTCGGGCTGTCACTCAAGAACGCATGGGGATACGGTTTAGGAATAAGCTCCAACATGATTGCTTCAACAAGATAAGGAACCGAGAAGTGAAGGCAACCAAGTGGGCTTGTCCCATTATATTGAACCAACTCGGTATTTCTGATGACTTCAATTTACTTTGCAATAGATATGGCCTGCAAAACTTTGTGTACAATGATGTGCCTACTTATCGCCGCTTAACTATTGAATTCCTAAGTTCTTTGCAAAGCACCGTTAAACTATGTCAAGGAGAGGACACGATTTCTTTCCGAGTTATGAACAACAACTACACTTTAACACTAGATGAATGGTGAGTATGTTTTAATTTGCCAAACAAACATGTTAATGCCTTACGCGCATCCTTTACTGGCTTAGACCCTTCCCCCGCACAATATGATAATGGAATGAGTTTCACTACTAGAGTAAGCAAGGGGAAGAATATTCAACATCCTGCAATTCGCTATTTGTTCTATGTTATTGCTAACACCTTGAAGGCAAGAAATGAGTTCACTAGACACAACGAGGAGGACATCTTAGTCCTCTCAAAGGCTACTTACACCAACTGCGACTTGTCACTCAACTTGGGCGCAATCCTTGTGCGCTACCTGGAGCACCAATCCCCCCAAATCCAAGGACCAATCACATGTGGAGGCATCATCACCGTGCTTGCCACTGCCCTAGGCAACGACCTAGGTGAGTTGCAACCTATGCTAGCAGAGCGACGTGTTGGTTTCTCTACTTTAAAGGCTTGTGGAATTCTCACTAGGAGAGGTGGTGTTTATTACCTGCATATTGCTGGAGCTGGGCATCTCTATCCCGCTCCTATGCCTAATGGTATTTTTTCTATTGAGGAAGGACGTTTGCTATATGACTTGCAGGTGGAGCAACACCAACCTGAGGAGCAGATTTCTGAGGAGGATGAGGACCAAGAAGGGGAGCAAGAAGTTCCTTATCAAGAGGAGCAGCCACAAACCCGGTTCGCCACATACCAAGACATCCAAGAACTTGGAGGGGCTGTGGAGATGATGCATAGCCTCTCTTTGAACCTCCAAGGAACAACTAGTAATTTATCAACTCAATTTTCAAACTGGAGTAACAAATTTTTTCGCCACCACAATGATTTGAAGGGCTTGCAAAAGCCTAAGCTTGGGGAAGTTTCCTCATGTATCTTTATTTGGCGTTCATTTTCTTTTATTTATTTCAAGGTTGTGTTTTTAATTCTAGTTTATAAGCACTCGTGTTGGTTTCCCCAACACTTTATCTTTATTTATTTCTATTTTCTTTCGAGATTTTCTAGCCGATTTGCCGCCAATTTTCTATTCTTTAAACTCCCTCTCTTAAAAACAACAAAAAGATTTCTCCATTTTTCCTTATTTTCCCTCTTTCTTTTCTTTCCACCTCGAGGTTCTCATGTATTTGAAGGAGCGTGATCAACTTCGAGTTTCCAAGAAGCCAATAAAAAAGTAAGAGAGAAGTGGAACCAAACATGAGCAACCCATGCTAGTTAGTAGTAAGTGTTGAGATGTTATATTGTTGGAGTGAGTCTTTGTATTGTAATAAGATTTTGTTTGCATGGGTATTTAGTTGGGTACATTTTGTTCTAGCTCTCGTAATTAACCAAGTCTTGCCTAAAAATTGCTAAACAATTGTAATAAGAAAAAGTATCACAATTGAAGGCTTGGGTGTTGTAGTGCTTAGTCTTGAAGGCTTATTTCTAGGGACACTCAACACCACTAAAAATATTGATTGACTTGATAGCTCTATTTAAAAGGATTTGTTTGATTGAATTAATGTTTAGCGGTTTTTGTGAGCATGCCAAAGTTTGACTTGTTAATCATAAGAATGATATAGCTTTATGCGTGTCAAACTTCATAAGAATGATAAACTAATAATTTTTTTGGCATGCTCTCAATTACTCAAGAACTAAAATTCTTCAAGGACAATGAATAGAAAAGTAGTGCTTGAAAAGTCTTGATTTATTGATGTGGGAGAATTGAGATAGTCGAGTGTATATGCTTTTCATGACAACTCTCACACTCTCAATTGACATGATTATACTTTATTGTTCAAAGGCAAGCCTATGAGTTGATTACATGACATGGAATAAAGTTTACTCATCTGAATCATCTGTGTTAACAATAATTTTGCTGCGCTATAAGTATGCATAAAGTCATATAGTATGCTTGCCATTACTCTATCTATGTTGAAGTTTTTCAGATTTATGAAGTGGAGGAAACATGAGACTACCAATCATGAGTAAGATCATCATCTCGTTATTTCAGTTTAAATGTTGAGTTCCTTTTTGATTTTGGTTTTCTTGCTCGAGGACGATCAATTGTAAGCTTGGGGAGGTTGATGGATCTGAAATATAGCCATCTATGTCCATATTTAAACTGGATATTATTCTATTTTTGATGAAATATATCTCTAAACCCTGACACTAATGCCTAGTAATCAAAGGGGTATGCAATCCTTTCCATCTATTTTTTCCTGCGCAGATAATGATGTTTGATGATGGGAATCACTACATTAAAGTCAAAGATACGAGATTTCCAACAACCAGAAGAAACTAGGAGTCGTGGGTCGGAGGTGGACACTTTAACGACCAACTATACGACCGGAATAAAATTCTGACTGTATAGTTTTGGTCGTATAGTTGCCAACGACACCGCTAGGTCAAACAGAACAACTTACGTGAAGGGACCCCTATATAAAGAAGCCTCGGGCAACGAGAAAAGAGCCTCGAGAGTCCCTGTCCCAGATCATCAGCCACCTCCAAATCTCCATCCACCACACTGAAGAGCGCCAGAAGAATAGACTTAGATCTAATCTCCAAAGCCCTTCTCCACCACCATAGCCATATTCCACCACTTGTAATAGTATACCTCATCTTCGATTGGCGACATTGTAAGACTATTTTCTATCAATCTTATGATTTCCATTACAGTGTTTGTGATTGTTGATCTCATCTCTATGTGTGAGTAATTCTCCTTGGGCTAAGGGCTTCGGCCTAGCCATGTAGCTGTTGTGCATGTTATTTATCATAGATGCGATCATGTATTAGTTTGTATGACATGATGATTATTATATCCTCTCTTGCCTCAATCTAAGGACTTGTCAGGTACCCAAGACCCCGAGGATTGAGCCATGTATAGGGAGTATGAGTAATGACTAATTTGCAGGTTGGGAACCCCAGTGACAGAAGGGGTAGTACGGCTGTATGTGAGGGATTTACTTGGGATTAACGGTGACTTCACTATGCATATCATTAGTTCTCTTTTTTCTATGGATGATACTAGTTGGTTATTTCTATGAGCAGTTGTGGAGACAATAGCAATTATGGATGCACTGCCCACATATAATTTATCTTGCTCTAACAATTACATGCATACTTTATTTCTATCTTTTATTCCCATCAGATGTTTTGCACAGCTACAGGTGAAACCGAACGCCCTAGGCCCTCTCTCTCCATCATCTACAACAACACAAAGACACAAACTCTTTGTCCGGTAAAAACACAAAAGGAATTCTAAAACTCCAGAAGGTCCGTTAAAATAACTTCACTATGCATCTGCTTCCCGAGGATTCGATAAACCTCCATCCATAATCCGGATCGAATGTTTCACTTGTCTACCTATTAGTAGTAAAGGTCAATTAGTAGGAGTACCAGAGAACTCGATGAAGCTATGTAACATCCCAAAAGTTTAATCCAAGTTATCAAGATCCAAATCACTGAATTTAGGGTTAACAAAACCTTTTTCTCTTTTAAATAATTAAGCATGCATATGTGTGTTGCATTAAATAAGAATTGTTTTGAATTGCCATGATTGTTTGTTCTAATGATTTTAAAATGATTCTAAGATGAATTCCGCATCATCTTGATCATTCCCAAGCAAAATCCAAAGAAAAAGAAATCAAATAGAATTAATAAATGGAAATGGTCACTTTTGCCATTTTAATCAACTAGGTCACTTTAGGTGTTCCTAGCACTCAAATTCAAACAGAAACATTCATGGATCTTTTCACCCCTTGCTAGTACAAGTAAAGATGTACCAAGGCCCACTTTGAAATCTTACTAAAACATTCAAACACTAAATTTAAATGGCATTTGAAAATGGAATCCATTTCATATGTCTAGATCCCACTTTTTCAAAAACCACTCAAATGAATTCGAGTTGACAATACCTAGCAACCACACACTACCAAGCAATAGTGGAGATCACTCAAAAAAATTCATTTCAAAATTCAAAACTTTGTTTCTTTCGGCCATTTTGTCAAACACCTTGTGTGTAGAAATCAGACACAAATCACAAACACTATTGTGAGCAGTGTTCTGGCAAATGTGGTCTCCCATTTTGTAACCACAGCCTCCCCAGTGCACCCCCTACCCTTTTCTAGCCTGAACAACCACTGTGCACATGACCAAATGGTCATGGCCACTAATGCCGAGCCCATTTGAGCACCCCACCATCGATAGCACGCCCCTAGCGCTGCTAGCCTCGCCAACCTTGTCTAGCACCTCGCCCGTGCCCCACTTACCCCTCCAGGCCAGCCCCGTCTCGAAGACAGAGAGAGGAGGATCTAGGAACCGCCGCGCCCGGACCGTGTCTGCCATGCCGATGCCGCCCGCAGTTCACGCGCTGTCCCTGCTCAACCAGACGTCGCCTCGCTCTATCCGCCTGCCTACACGATCACCACCCTCCCAGGAGGCTACCAGACATGCCCGTTCCCCCGACCATGAACCGTATCCACCGGCCGCCGCAAAGTTCGCCGTCGACAGAGGCAGCGTGTGCGCATCAACACTCGCGTCTCCCGACCACCTCGCACTGCACGCGCACCTCCGTGACACTTGCCAGGGCACCGCCCACCATCCTAGCCCACCGCCCAAGCCTCTAGCTCGTTGTGCCGTCGTCTCCGATGAGCTCCACCCATGCCTCTCTGCCCCCCTCTCCCCTCGCCCCACTATAAATAGAATGCCCCCAGCACCGTTTCCTCACACCATTCCCATCAACTCCCCCTCAGAAACCTCCCAGAGCCCCACCGGAGCAAGCTGTAGCTCGTAGCGCCCCAATTTTGCCGGAGTCTGTCGTGGAAGGAGGAGAAGGGCGCCAGTGATCCAGGCCATCTCCCGGGACGCTGCCGGTACCAGGAGAACCGCCGTCCTCGACTCGTCCATTTGCCCACCTCACCGGACTCGCTGGAGCCCTGGTATGCCCTAACTGCACCCTCATCGTTCGTGCTAGGGTTCGTCCCCGTCATGTACTGTTGCGGCGTGGACGATGGCTGTGAGCCGTTGATCCAGGATCTAATCCTGCGGCCACCATTCCCTCATACCGGATCGGCAGCCCCTATCCCACTAACAGGTGGGGCCCTCACTTAAAGCCAGCCGGGCGCTGTGTGGAGTAAAGTGGGCCGGCCCATTTATTTCCCGCACGACCCATTAGATTGAAATAAATCCTTTTCCATTTTAGCTGAAACTTAATTTTGTCCCTTAGTTCAAAAATCATTTCAGGGAGTTGTACAAATCCAAATTGAATGATTCAAATTTTCTTGGAAAGATAATTTAAATCTCTATCCAAGATCATTGGATTTAAATCAATTAGAGTTATAGATCTCTCCGAGCAAAAAATAACATGGCAAGAAGCTTTTTCACATTCAAACATTTTTCTAAAATCAACCATAGTAGCTTTTGAGATGATTCCACCTCTCAAAAATCACATTTGAATATACCTATTTGAATATGTAATAATATTAAGATTTGAATGTAGTGACTTTGGACTAGTACCAAAATAATGCTATATAGGCATTTCTAGTCACTTTAAATCATTAAATATTAAACTTAAACTTATTAAAATGTGATCCAACATTTAAATCACATTCCCATGCACTGGAATATGTGGTGATGACATGTGTCCACATGATCCCATATTTTAATTGTATAATATTAAATCTTAGTTAATTTCAATGAGTAGAAATTACTTTTCTCAAATAAAATAAATGAAACTAGTTCATTAAAATCTTGTGATGATTGTGAAGATACTAGATCATCAAATGTTTGCCTTAGTGTGCTAAGTAGACTAGTTAAGTATTGTTTAGTGATTGTGTATTCCGTATGTATTTATAGATGATAGTACCGACCAAGTCTACGAGGAGGAGGAGTTCTACCCCGAAGAAGACGAGGAAAATTTCAACCACTTCACCAACCAAGGCAAGCCATCATTAACAATGCAAGCTATTATTGGCAAGCTATTGTTAGCAAGATAGAATTAAGCAAGATAACCTAAGCAAGATGCATTAGGCATGCTTTGGTTATACCTTTTGACTTATACCTACTCCAAGTTTTATTTACAAGCTTTACTTTCTTTTACTTTACCAAAGTTTCTTACTTGTTTATAGATAGCATAAAGAGTATAAAACTTGACCTATCTAGTTAGACTTAGATGTCATTCTATGGCATGAGATTGAGATTAGCATCCCACATTAGTGAACACTCTTAACTTAGTAGCTTAGAGCTAAAACAAAAACTTGATCACTTTAGATGCGAATACTTGGTGAAAATGACTTTTGAAAACCTTGGAATGATGAGTCATTCTATTGAGATGTTTTGACATGTGTTGAGAAACACAATGGTTTATGAGGATGAAAATATTGAGGCATGAGCCTTAGCCCCTTTTATAGAAATTGTTGGTTGGGTTCAGATGCGATACCATTCCAATTTTACCATACAACCACAATACCTGAATTGGGTACGGCTTAGCCGGAAGTTTATATGCATTAGTATAAGTTCCCCCGCGGGAGAGGTTTGAGCTGAGGCTACCTCTCAATGTTGTCCACCTATGCAGTGCCCAGGATGGCAGATGGCCATGGCTAGGAGGCCAAGCTCATAGGAGAGGGCTTACACTAGAGTGTGTAAAGGAAAGGTTATGTTTGATTATCTGCATACTAAGTATGATGATTCAGGGTTATCCCTGACAGATGTATCGAATTTTGTGGTGAAAGTGTACCACCTCTGCAGTGTGTCAAACTATTCGAATAGCCGCGTCCGCGGTTATGGACAGTTGGAGTGGCCATACTGTTCCGTTGTCAAATGTTTTCAAAATGACTTATGAAATGAATTGTGACAAGACTTGACCACAACATGGTTGTGACTATGACAATTAAGTTCCCACGTAGGTGATTTAGAACTTTATTTTATCTTTATTTGTTTCTGAACTTATCTTACGTTTCAAACTTAACTTTACAAAAAACTTAGAACTTAGCATTCCTACTAGAACTACCTTACTTGTTAGTGATAGTTTGCGAGTACTTAAAGAGTACTCATGGCTTTGTCCCTGGCTATTCCCGTGGCCAGACTATGAGGAGGACTACCCGGAAGAAGGACATCAGGACGGCTACGACAACTAGGATCATCTCCCATCGTCAGCATTGCCTGTGATTCTGAAGATGGAGCCCACCGCTATTCTATTTATTCCGCTACTTGTTTGTACTAAGACTGGATCATGAGATCCTTTATTTGTGTAAGACCTTATTATGGTTTGTAATGGATGATGTACTTTGATATCCAATCTGTTATGTCTCGCAAAAATGGTAATCTTGGGATTGCGATGTATGGCATAACAGGCATCTGGGATTAAAAATCCGGGTGTTTACAAGTTGGTATAAGAGCCATCCTGACCATAGGAGACCCTAGTGAGAATGGACGTCCGAACAAAAGCTTAGTTTCAAAACCAAAGTGAGTATTTATGAAAACCTATTTCCTCTCTTACCCTTGGGATTCTTTCTCTCAAAAAAATACATGTTCCTCAAAAATTCTTACACTACTACATAAAATTTTGACACACTTGATCACTTCACTAACTTTCTCATCCTAAATTATTATAGATGGAAGTTCAGTACTGCAAGTTCTACCAGTTGGGCAATGGAGGCCAACTGATCTTCGAGAGGGATCTTGATGCACTGTCTGAGTATTTGGAGCGTCCGTATCCGGAATTCTTTGGAGCTCAACTCAATGGTCCACCAGGAGGAGATTTACAATGGCTAGTAGTTGCTGATCTTCGAGGCAAGTTAGAGGCTACAATGTCCGAGAAGATTCAATTCTCCGTGAGAGAGAACAACTAGCTAGATGGATTAGCCAGAGCAATGCATGAATCTCTCACTCGTCTATGCACATAAAATGTCAACTTGATCCAGGGAACCAGCTTTGCTCACTATGCAAGGCGTGATTTTATGGGAATGCCTCTGGAGATGCCAAGTCACCCGGAGTTGAAGCGTCAAGTGGAGAACCTCGACTTCCTATTGTATGACAGATAGAAGGAATTCGATAATTCTAGAGAGTTATCCAACCACAACCTTGCCATTGCCGCCTAGAAGGCCCAGACTTTCTCACTGCTAGTCAAGGATCGTCAGTCACTTCGCCGTCAACGCGCAAAGAAGGATCACACCATCGACCGTCTTCGCAAGAAGGTGGCCAACCTCGAGAAGACCATCAAGGAGCAAGAAGCTTAGCTTGCAACAAAAGAAGAAGAGGATGAAGGTGAAGACATCCAAGGGGATATTCACTCGTACCTTAGCAATGATGATGACTATCTGGAGGATGATGCCATGGAATTCTACACCGAAGATGATGACTCCGACTTCATCGATGATGAGTAGATGCACTAGAGCACTATCGTAGGAGTGAGAAGTATCGGTCACATTCACTATTAGGAAATAGCTCTTCTGTGGCGCATGTAATTACATCTTCTGTGGCGCATATCCTAGTCGCCACTGTTATCTCGCCACTGATATCTGCTTCTTGTGGCACATATAGATATGCGCCACAGAAGTCCCAGACTTCTGTGGCGCATTTCTTCATATGCGCCACAGGAATAACTTCTGTGGCGCATTTACATATATGCGCCATAGAAAAGCCATGCACCACTGACTATATAATTATATGCGCCACTAATTGCGTAACACGTATTCAAAGTAAAATAATTTCCTGGTGTATAATCAGGTATTTATACAGGATTTATATAGTATTTATCCAGATGAGTATAAAATACATTGCACAAGTAGTAGATGCATGAAAAATGACATATATATAATACAAACACTTAGAGCCCGATCGAGATACATATATAGTGTCAAGTGCCAAATTTTTACACAAGCGCCGAATACAAAGTTCATATCAGCTCACATTACAAATATGAAGTGGCCACCGCCTCCTACACTAGGATCAAATAGAATACAACTGTGATAATGGTGAGCAAGAGCATTAGCCCGACCAATATCTTCATCTGGTTCTTCTTCCACAAGTGGTTCCTCCACTTGTCTATCGCCTCCTCTCTAGTCGCATATCCTTTGTAGATGTTGCCGCTGAACTTGTTCACTTGTTTGTGACAATCCTCCCACTCCTCGTAGACTCCTGGAACCCTACCCATGTACACCACATACCACCTCGTTGCCATCTCTATAGACGACAAGGCATATTAGTAAAAATATAACGAAAAGAATGAATAAAGGGTTCACATGCATATATATATATATATGTTCACAGAATATAAAACAAAGGATCCATAAACCTAAAAGATAGATCATCGTAGAAGCAATAAGTTCAACAAAAACATGACCACAAGGTAGTTTAAGTCTAACAACAATGACCATTTCGACCACGAGATAGTAAAGTTTATGACACACACACACTAATACAGCAGGCGTCCATCAAGAATATACACACGCTGGATCATGCTAGAGGCACACATCGATCATGATGAAGACTTCCTCTTCTTGCTCGGCTTCGGGAACGGTAGATAGCCCTCTTTCGTCATCCACGTCCTTGTGTCACCCTGCTTACGGAGGCGTTCTTCGATCTCCCTCTTACTCAACCATCTGCCTTGTTGTAGGGCACCCCCCCTTGTGTTGACATCTTCAATGATGATTTGTGACAACTTCATCTTAATGCGATGGAAGTCTTCTCTAAGATCAGCATCGTCGATTTTCGCCAAAGTTTCGGCCCATCCTCGGAGACTAGATGGCAGCGTTAGGTTATGGCAATCCCGAACATAGCCTTTAAGGTGATGGAGGACGTAGAAGGCCTCCTTGGCACTAGTAGTCAACTGCTTGACGCAGGGAAAGTCGAGCACGTGATTGAACACGTGTTTGCCATCCTTGATACATTCCCCCTTATCTACGAAGGTGCATCCCTTCTTGGTGTAGCCCTCGAGAGCCTCATTGAGAACACCCCTTATTCTGGTGTAGTCTTTCTTCTTTGTCAAACTCCCCGAGTCGAAATACGTGGCTAGAGAATACCTCGGGGCAAGGACGAT
This sequence comes from Avena insularis, assembly GCA_023614405.1. Lineage (NCBI taxonomy): Eukaryota > Viridiplantae > Streptophyta > Magnoliopsida > Poales > Poaceae > Avena > Avena insularis. The sequence continues at coordinate 368,271,973 of CM042696.1, read as the reverse complement.
GAGTGTGCAGTATTTGTCTCTGTGCAACACAATTGGAACGGAATGTTGGAAAAAGAGCAAAGGAAGAAATCTATAGGAAATGCATAAGTTATGGTGGCGATGAGCGAGTGTGTGTACTTACTCGGGAAAGAAAGGCAAAAGAAGTGTGCCCTTCCTCTTATTGTCCACCATGAACTTCTCGAGGTACGCCGTCGCCTAGGTCCGTCTCTCTGATCCTTCGACCAACTGGTTGTCCCGCGTGTAGTAGGGATCCACTATCGTGATTTCCGGGGTACTTTCTCTCTTGATCGTGAGCGCCAGATTGAGCGCCGCGTCTGGTGACAAGTTATAGTCCAGCCGTTTCATGAGAAACAGCTTGAATATGTCCTCGAACGCTATGAAGAATATATCCACGGGGGTTTCATCGACGAAGCCCACGTCCAATGGCACCTTGGCCGTGAAAACCGGTTAATTTGGATCTTCGTCTTTAAGAAGGAGGGCCTCTAGTGTCTTGACACCCTCGTGCAAAGTTAACATGGCTCCAACCGCAATGTGGATCATATCCGGAGTCAATATCGGATCACCAGCTACATGCACTCGGGGCAAGCCAAATTGTGTGGATGGTACGACGACGGCGTCCTGACCCCGGATCCTCTTCGGAAGAGGCTGGCTCGCACCCTTCTTATTATTGTTATTACCTCTCTTCCTGTAGTGCTTCTTCTTCATATGATGTCGTACCGCCATCTGCTCATCGATGCGCCTTTGGTGTGTTGGGGCTGAAAACCAATCCCGGTTTCTCTTGTGGTGGATCGGCGGCCGGAGGCGTCTCTTGAGAAAGACCATGGAAGACCAGGCGCTGCGTGCATGTCTTGGGCCGACCAGCTTGATGGTCGTTGCGAGTTGCGAAGGGTTCTTCATCCACAGAAGGCATATACAATCCTTTGGCGGTGCCGGTGTTGATGAAGTCGTCAACGTTGAACAATTCATCATCATCTTCATGGGTGCCATCATGTGGTGGTGGTAGCGGGGGCGACAGCAGTTGCGGCACAACGTCTTTGCCATGTGGCGGTGCACATGCTGCCAAGAGTTGATGGTGATGGCTGGTGGTGGTGACGATGGCGGCTACTGGCTTCCGAGGTGGTGGTCGGGCGATCGGTCGAGAGGTGGCGCCGGTGCTCCCCGCCGCAAGATGAATCTGGGTCTTCGGCCATGTCAAGGGCCAGTTGTAGCATTCCCCAAGGGTCTTGTGTTCGTCGGCTCCCTGAGGTTGAAAGGGGGGTCCATGTCGTCGCACCCTGGCAACACCCGAGCCAACCTGACCCTCATCACGTCATCATCCATTGGATTGGTGTGCATCGTGCGGCTCGCCGGTTGTATAAGAGTGCCCTTGGCAACATCCTTCAAATCACCACCGACATCGTTAAGCAGGAGTACGCAAGAAGTGTCCTGAGGCAAAAACATGTTGTTGGGCGTCATGAGATGGTAGCAGTCATGCATCAAAGGCATAAAGGAGATGGCATGCACTAACTAATTAGTTACCTTGGTGATGGTGTGGATCTCGGCTAATGTAGAGACACGGCCGATGCCGGCGGCCGGTCTATCATCATCTGCAATCTCCCGCTCGGGTGCCTCACGAAGCACCACCGCCGTCGGCTGCGCCTTATTGGTATCTTTGGCGGGAGGGGGCGTCCGTGTGACCAAAACGAGCGGCTGCGTCCCGACGTTGACGGACGGCGGGGTCAACAGGTCCGGCGACACGGTAACATTGATGCCCGAGTTGCTACCGCTTAAGCTAGGCAGATGTATCGGCGACCTCCCGCATTCCAAGCAGTAAGCCCCTCGAAAAACTCAGGGGGGATCATCGAGCGGAGCTTCTCTTCCACTAACTTGTCCACCGTTTTCTCGTCCACCGCCTTCTCCTGTAGTGTCTGCACCTTCATCTTCAGCTCTGCAACAGCGGCTTTATCCTGGTTCTTCCTCTCCCTTCTTTTCTTGGCGTCCTCTTTGTAGTACTCCTTGAACTTCATGCTCGTACCGAAGCCGGACACACGACCAGCTGAGGACGGCGGCAACCCCTTGTCCTCTTCTTGTAAGCATTGGTCGCCCTGTTGAAAATCGTGTCCCACAGCTCCGTTGAATCCTAGGACAACTCTTTGGCAGTAGCGTTCAGTTCATCCACCTGCAGAGACAAGGAAAGGTGAACCCATTTAGATTCTTTACTTCATTATCTTAATTAGAACACAATAGACTTGAGATCGGTGATAAATTCCTTACTAGCTTCTTCTCAAATTCCTTCACCTCCGGATCGTCGGTGATGAACTCCCCTATTTTCTTGTCCAGGTAGTAGCGGGCCCGAACAAATTGCCTAAGCTGCAAGTCCGTGATTTTAAGCCAAGGATTGTCTTTACCAAGGCGTTCAAGTTCGGCGTCCTCCTTGTCCCAAATGGTTTGTTGCACCCTATAACCGCCGCTTCCAAGGCGGTGGTTACCTATGTTCTGTTCCTGCATACTACTTCCCCATTGAGTCCATTTTATAGCGTCAGCGGTAGCTATATCCGCCTTGAATATCCTAAACTCCTCTTCGTCGAGCATCGGATTTTTCTTACTAATAACCTCCCAGCTTTCACCTTTGTTAATGCTATTCTGCACCCGGGTTTTCTAGCTGCTCAAGGCGTTGCTCATCTTCATGAGGGCTAGTTTGTTCACCGGGTTCTTATTTCTCTCGAGGTTTCTAAACTGCTCTGGGAATCTGTATCGCTTGTGAAGCTTCTTAAGGAGGTTATTGACCAAAGCTGCATGGTCAGCATGTCTGATGTACTTCGTGTTGATCGACATGCTTTCCCGGACGATGCACCCGAGTTGCAGGCCGTACCCTTTAGCAATCGCCTCTGGCGCAATGGGTTGGCCACTTTATGTGACCTTAGTGAACTCATCGCAGACGGTGGCGAGCACTGGCACCTTCCGCTCCTTCTGTTCCTTCTTCTTCTTCTTCTGAGAAGCGGCCGGGTTGCCGCTACCGCCATCCGTGCGCTCGCCGCCATCGGTGCGGGCGCTGCCATTGGTGATGTCATCCTCTTCGCCGCCACCTTCACTAGTTCCATCGTAGTCATCTTCGTCCCCCTCGTAATCAGGATCTCCGCCCTCATTGGCCCCAGCAGCTTTGGCGACGGTCACCTCCTCCCCGGTGGTGGTGTCATCCTCATCGCCTCCTCCTCCTCCTCCTATTGGGACCCCTGCCAGAATGACTGGTTGGCATGTCTAGCTTGTTCTTCGATGTTGATCATGTGCTTAGAAGGGCCAGACTCCTTGTTTCCCGACATGTTTGCACTACTCTATTTAAAAGAGGCAAAAAGTTAGCACAAATCTCGGCCGAAAAATTCAGCATGACCTGTGCTAATTTTTTGACCTAGGACTGCCCATTTCTCAACCGAAACGGAAGTGAATCGACACTTCGGGAGAAATGGACAACTCAAATGAAGAAATATATCCCTGCAAGACAAAAGACCCCATCCCCATATTGACAGCCCCATGCATTGACCCCAGTATCCATCATCCACAGTACATTTCAACAGCAGGTACCATCATCCCCATGCAGCATGTATAACAGATATATATAACGAGCTCTAATTCTGGCATAACAGATATATATAACAGATATGTATAACATATATATAACAGATATATATAAGAGCTCTAATTCTGGCAAAAATGTGGTTCACCCTGCTTGTGCAATGTGCACACACAGACATGCTAACACACACACATGGGCACACAGACACATGCACACAGACATGCAATGGGTGGATAATGGACACACACATGCACACACAGACATGCTAACCCAGCACTGTGCAATGCCTCCACATTCCCCACTCTGATACATGAGCATTGAAGTAGGCAGAGGTTAAATAAAAAAGAGCTCTAGCCATTTAAACAGTAGGTGTATCAAAGTATCTATTTAAACAGTAGCTATTTAAACAGTAGCTATTTAAAAAAGAGCTCTAGCTATTTAAATAGTATCTATTTAAAAAGAGCTCTAGCTATTTAATCTAGATGAATCAAAGTATCAAACAATCATAAAAGAGATGTATACATGCACACTTTCCATTTAAGTCAGATTGGAGGCTCAGGTCCCATGCTAGATTAACACGTGCAGCAAGTAGAAATTATAGGAGCAAATAAATCAATCATAGAGCACTCAAACAGTACCAAACCATCTAGAAAAGCATCTACTTGATCTAGAGCCATCCTACATCGATCTAGGTGATCATATGATCACTAAGAAACTCTAGAACACCCCATCATCATTAAATCACAACAAGTATAACAATAATAAATCACAGCCATTCCCAGGCATATCAGGATGGGATGATGGCATATATGGAGTGGGTCAATCTTCACTAAAACAACCAGCTTCCCAGGCATATCAGGATGGGATGATGGCATGCACCAGGGAATCACCCAGTGAAGAGCTTCTCCACCAGTCTTTTTTTTAGAGAAGATTCTCCACAAGTCTTGGCTAAATTCCAACCAGAGACCAAAGAGCAAAAATGGGTATATCTAGTTTCTTAACGGAAGGAATATCTATCTAGTAGTTGCATAATATACAAGCCTTCTGCAAGCTTAACCTAAATTAATGATGGTACGTAAGAGGAATATAAGGTGACTCAATTCGCTTGACCAAAGAGCAACACTAACACAGTAATAGTGCCGTAATTGTTCGTGACGATATCTTCGCTATGAAGCAATATATGAGTTAAAAAGACGTCTCAGCCAACGTCTCAGTCGGATTGTTCTTATGCTGCAATCTGATCTGAAAAGTGCAACTTCAGTTGCTCAACTTGCTCTTTTTCACAAAGTGCAAGTTAGATTTTTCTTTTTTTCAACTATACTTGCATTATAAAACTGACAGAGATTCAAGAAAATCTCAATAACCAGCAAAACCAAAACCGGTAGCAACTACTCTGTATTTAATTGCTTGTTCTCAAGAAATATCAATTGACTACATCACTATATCAGGGAACTAAGATTGTTGTTCCACACCCAGGACAAAAGTGGTAGCAACATTTAATTGCTTGTTCTCAAGAAATATATGTGGGCGACCCTTAGCCACAATATTTAACTGAATCCAACCATTTTAATGACATCATCAACAAAGGGAAACAAGCCAAGCAAAGTATTGACAAAACACAAATTGGAGAGAAAGGGGAAGAGCATCAGAGGGGGGTGGGGGTGGGGGGACGAACTTGCTGCGGTGGTTGACGACGATGAGGGTTGTGGGGTCCGGCACGGCGGCTCCTCCTCCGTCGGCTCCTCCTCCACGGGTTCGTCGGGCGGCTCCTCCTGCCTTCAAGCGGTTGGCGTGACGGCAAGGCGACAAGGGCGGATGGCGTCTGTGGTCTAGGGCTAGCGCGTGGCGGTGACTGAATGGGGAGAAGGGGAATGAAGGCCGAACCGTTTATTTCGCTAAGTCCACAGGTTCGGTGGCGCATTTCGGCAATATGTGCCACAGAAGTCGCATTTCGGCAATATGCGCCACAGAAGTTGGAACTTCTGTGGCGCATATTGCCGAAATGTGCCACAGAACCTGTGGACTTAGTACAAAACGCGGCGGGCGTGGTAGTATGACAAGATCACACACTTGCCTTAGTGGTCTCTGCTGCTTGCTTGTGCCATTCTAAACCTGAGGCAGCCAGGTTCGAATCCTGGCTGTCTCACACTTTTTTATTTTTTAAAAATATATTTTTAATTATAGATCTGTTTAAAATAAAGCAAGAACATATACAAACATTCATATTTATTCAAAAAACTCTCTCCCCAAACATATACAATCATGTAATGTGTTTTTAATTATATATATGTCTAAAATAAAGCAAGAACATATACAAACATTCATATTTATTCAAAAAACTCTCTCTCCGAACATATACAATCATGTGATGTGTCGAGCTAGTGTCTCTTCACAATCTTCTTGCCCTTTTTCGCCGTGGTTGAATACTTTAGCCCATGCACTTTGAGATTTCTTCTTGTGAATGGACAACCTTTAGTAGGCAGTGTGGTCTTCCTTCTTACTTTAGTAGTAGTAGGCATGTCGAAGTACTTGTCGAATTCCTCTTCGATCTTTGGGTTGCCGTTTTTGTCGAAGTTTTGCTCGTTGGCGGCTCCTTCCATTCTAATGATGCTCCTCTTGCCCCTCCTAACTACAACATGGTTGGGCTTTGACAGGTCGGTAATAAAAAAACATTGATCAACTTGGCTAGCGAGTACCCAAGGCTCATTTTTTGCGGAGGCGTTCTTCGTTGATTTGGCATCTAGTATAACCATTGTGGTGAAATAGCGGCCTTCTTTTTCCATGTTCTTGGCCCATCTAACACGGAACATCGGTACGATCTCTCCACAGTAGTCGAGCTCCCATATCTCCTTGATCCTTCCATAGAATCTTTCCATCACAGTAGTCTCTTCATCAGCAAAGGATAAGATAGTTACTCCTGAGTTTTGATATTCACTATTCTTGTCCTTTTCCTCGGTGTAGAATTTGTAACTGTTTATGTCGTATGACTGATAGGTCCTTAGGTTGTGCCCTAGGCCCTGCGACAAGGAGAATATGAGTTTTTGATCTTCCGTGGAAGGTGTCTGTGGGGGATTGTCCAGTTGCCTTTTCTTGAACCAACCCGCGAAGCTGGAGTTGTGCTCTCTGGTTACGTCTCCCTTCTTCCTCGGCCGGCCCTGGTCGACGTACTCCTGCTCGATTAAGCTTCTGTGCTCTTCGACCCAAGGGCCGACCACTTCAATGTGTTGTAGCGCGACTCGGTGTGCCCTTTCAAAATCAGTGCGTCGACCATCAATGCCGACATGTAGTGAGCGGCAGCCCTCGCGGTGACCATACCCACCGAGCCTGCCGAGGTGCTTCTTTGTGGGTATTCCAACATCCTTGTTCTCGGTGGTTAGATAATTCTGGCAGAAGGAGATGCACTCGTAGATCAAAAAGCCCTAGGCTATGTTTCCATCTGGACGAGACCTGTTGCGAACGAATCCTTTGATGACATTGTTTAGCCTTTCAAACGGCATCATGTTGTGCAGGAATGTCGCCCGAGCTGGATAATGTCGTCCACGACATGTACAAGCAAATGCACCATGATGTCGAAGAATGCGGGTGGGAAGTAAATCTCAAGCTCGCATAGTATCATCACGATCTCTTCCTGTAGCCTGTCGAGCTGCTTCACACTGATCGACTTCCTAGATATGACATCGAAAAAGTTACAGAGGCCAAACAACGTCTCACGAACATGCTCGTCCATTATCCCACAGATCGCAATAGGGAGTATCTGCGTCATCAGCACGTGACAGTTGTGAGACTTCATACAGCTGAAACTCTTCTTCGCCACGTCTAGATATCTGCTTATCTTCCCCGAGTAACCGTGAGGAACTTTCACTCCTAAGAGGCACCTGAAAAACTGCTCGAGCTCCTCTAGACTCAGAGTGAAGCGTGGCAAGCACCACCTCATTCTTCTTAACTCTTTTGCGGCGACCTTGAGTCCCTTCCATCTGATCATCATCATCATCATCATCACTATCAGGGTACTGAAGATCTTTCTTTATGCCAAGCAATTTAAGGTCCTTTCTTGCTTTTGGCCCATCCTTGGTCCTCTCCGGCATGTTCAGTAGAGTGCCAAGCAGACTCTCGGTAACGTTCTTCGTGATGTGCATTACATCAAGGCTATGGGGAGTGTGAAGGACCTTCCAATACGGCAGGTCCCAGAAAACAGACCTTGCTTTCCATACACCCAGCAGCGGCTTTGTCCTCGGTCGTTTTTTTCCAGGCGCAGGGCAATCTACCCAATTATTCAAAAGCTCCTTGATTTCTTCGCCGCTCCTCGGACGCGGGGCTCTTCCGAGCTCGTCCTTACCATTGAACAAGTCACCACGTTTTCTCCACGGGTGATCCATGCGAAGCCACTTTCTAGTACCTTGGAACACGGTTTTCGAAGACCCGGGATCCCTTGGTAGCTGGAGATGTGATGTCTCAACCATGCACTTGACGCATGCATTGTGTCCGTGGTTCACCTGGGCCAATACATATGCGTAACCAGGATAGTCCTGCACGGTCGTGAGCAACGTGGCTCTCAGATGGAAATATTCTTTAGTGTAGGCGTCCCATGTACGGGCCGACGTCTCCCACAACCTAGCAAACTCCTCTCTCAATAGCCCGAGATATAGATGCATATCGATACCTGGTTGTTTCGTCCCCTAAATAAGAATGCTCATGTGTACATACCTTTGCTTCGTGCATAGCCACGGGGGGAGGTTGTATGGCCATACAAACACGGGCCAGGTGCTATGCGTGCTACTCTGGTTTCCAAAAGGATTGAGTCCATCGGTGCTCATACCCAGCCTGACGTTCCTTGCATCGCCCCCGAACTCTTTGAACTCGATGTCTAATGCATTCCACTGGCTAGCGTCTAAAGGGTGTGTCAGGATCTTGCCCTTCTCTGGATCATCTTCGGGTTTCTCTCTTTCCGCGTGACACTGCATGAGCTTTGCTTCCTTAGGATCTATGAAATATCGCTACAGATGAGGGGTGATAGGAAAGTACCATACCACTTTTCGAGGAACTTTCTTGTTCCCTCTCTTGTACCGTCCTTGGCCACACATTGGACATGTGGTTCTATCCGCGTACTCGTTCCGATAAAGTGTGCAATCATTGATGCATGTGTGGTAGGTCGAGAGGGCACATGATTTTCTTGGCCTCCTCGATACTTGTTGGCAATGTGTTCCCCTTAGGAAGTCGGTCGTGCTAGTATTCCATGTTCGTGTTGAAGCTCACATCGGTCCATTTGTGTTCGGCCTTCATCTCCAGAGCCTTGAGCGTTACACTCAAACGTGTATCCTCGGGGCGACACCCAGGATACAATGGAGTCATCCCATCTACCTCCATTTGGGCCAGCTTGGCTTTCTCTCTGGCTGCAGCTTTGTCGTTGCTCGTCTCCTTGAGGAGCAGTTCTTGAACATGACGGTCGTGCAAGACCGAAGTTAGTAGCGTCTGTGTGTTTGTTTCTTCTCCTTCTTCATGATCAGGATCATGCCCGTCGCCATCTCCTTCTCCATGCTGATCATGCCTGCCGGCATCTCCTTCGTCATGATGATCATGCCTGCTGGCATCTCCTTCGTCATGATGATCATGCTCGGTAGACTCTTCGTCTTCTCGCCCGCCCACGTCTTCGTCACCACCACCATGTCCTGCCGGCGCCTCATTGAGGTCGCGCATGAAACCGCGCCTGAGCAGGTGACCCTCCAATTGTCCAGATTCAGGGTCGATCCAGCGCTGCAGTTTGCATGTTCGACATGGACATCTTATCATGGTCTTGTTGTTCAGAATCATGTCCTCCTTCGCGCCTTTCTTGTACCTAGAAATTCGACCTTCGCTCATCATGAGGACCATGGTTGCCTGAGCAGTCAAAACAGAGAGTATAGGTGAGAAGCACACCATATGAACACACACATGCATGAATGCTAGCTGGAAAAAATCCGGCATGACCTTTCCTAAAATTAGGACATATGGGTAGTGCAAAAATTTGCCGAAATGGAAATGAATCAACATTTCGGAAAACATCCATGCAACCACACCGGCCGGGCCTGACACAACAACAAGCAACCAACAAAAAACTTCCTCCCATTGCAAACATTCATTCACCACACAAGCATCGTCTCGCCATGGATCGCACACACACACACCGCCCGCGTGACAAGCTTCACCTACATGTTCATGGCCAAGTACTCACCTAGTAGACACAATAATAGCGAGACGAGACCGCACGATGAGAGAGTGTGGACAAATAGATCTACAATGCAAGTTGGTGGAGAGGAAATTAGTAAACAAATAGAGATGTGAGAGAGAAAAGTAAGGAACTTTTAGATCTAGAAGTTGGAGTGAAGCTTCCACTTACCAATCTATGGATTAAAGTAGGTTTAGTTACAAGAAAATTGAGAAACTATGGGCAAGATGGGGTGTGAGGGAGGAGGAAGATGAGTTGGGAGGAGGTAGAGATGTGAAATGGGTGGTGGTGGATAGATAGATAAGAAAGCTAGCTCTTGTCACCTTTTTAACATGGATCTGGATGCCCTCATCTGTGGCGCATATGGAGGAAATGCGCCACAGATGCTGAAACTTCTGTGGCGCATAAGTCCATATGTGCCACAGAAGTGGGTGAATTAGATTCCCATGTTCTGTGGCGCATGTTGGGATATGCGCCATAGAAGTGAAACACATTTGTGGCGCATATCAGAACATGCGCCATAGAACTTGGGTGAATTAGATTCCGTGGTGGTGCCCCCCTCATGTTCTCAGGGCGGAAAAATATGCGCCACAGAAGAGGCAACTTCTGTGGCGCATATCTCAGAATGCGCCATAGAACTTGGATCAACCCACCCCGGCTGGCGGGTCCCACTAGTCTTCTATGGCGCATACTCTGGAGAATGCTCCACAGAAGTTCCAATCTTCTATGGCGCATGCTTTCTGGTGCGCCACTCATGTTTTCCTGTGGCGCATGCTTTCGCATATGCGCCACTGCATCTTGTCTATCTATAGGTTGTTTCCTAGTAGTGATTGTATCTTAGCTTACATAATGGTTCTTAAAACCATCTGTTTTCCTTTTGTGTGGTTTGTGTGTTTGTATCGTGTGTTTTTCTTGAATGAATGAAAAGAAGTTAGTTGAAAAACCCGAGTCAAACTCAAAGTTTTAGCTTTGAACCCAAAACCATAAACCTTAGAACTTTCCCTCTTACCCCCTTTATCTATCTCAATCTTCAGATGACTCGTGGAAACCAAGGAGGGAGCAGCTCATCGCAGGACCCAATGCTGCAGATTCTGCAGATGCTCATTGCAGACCATGAAGCTAGTAGGGCAGAGTGCCAAGAAAATCTAGCCACACTGCAGCAGATCGCCCAGATGGCTCACAACAATCAGAACCATGAAAATCAGAATCATCATGGATCCAAACTCAAAAACTTCCAGAATACCAATCCCCCAATCTTTAGCAAGTCTGAAGACCCATTGGATGCTGATGATTAGTTACAGACGATGGAGAACAACTTAGAAGTCGTCGGAGTGGATTCCAACGAGAAAGTTATGTTTGCCACCCACTATCTGGCAGGAGATGCAAGAGCGTGGTGGAACAACACCGGCACGATGAACCATGTGCCGCAGGGTCTAGTCACCAGAATGAGAGATGAATTCAGAGAGCTAAAGCAAGGCAGAATGACTGTAGTGGAGTACCATGACAGATTCTTGTCCCTCGCCAGGTATGCACCGGATGAGATCAACACAGAGGCCAAGAAGAAGGAGAGATTCCTGAACGGACTGCATGATGAGATGCAAACTGTACTCGTCAACATCCGTTTTGAGAATCTCAAAGACTTAGTCGACTCTTCCATTCAATTGGAAGGGAAGATTAATTAAGCAAACGACAACCGCAAACGTCGGATGATGCACCAAGCTGGATCCAACCGTCACCAGAAGTACCGTCCCAACCCGTCTGCTGGATATGCCCCACGGAACAATTGACCCCCAATATCTCGTCCAAGCTACCCCAAACGAAGCGAAGGAAATGTGAAGTCCGGAGGAAACAACAACCACCCCGGCAACTCCAGCAATTTCAACCGTGCACCTCCCAAGCACAACAATAACAACAACAACAACACTGCACTGAGAACTGGAAGCAATGTTGTGCCCGTGGCAGCAAAAGACAAGTCACGGATTACTTGTTTTGAGTGTGGAGTGAAGGGTCACTACTCCAATGAGTGTCCCAAGAAGATTGCCGCCACTGCTAATGTGAATGCCCCAGCTCAACAGCAGCGTCGTGTTCAACCTGGAAGAAGATTCGCCCCAGGGAACCCTCACAATCGCAACGGCCGTCTCTTCCACATGAACGCCGAAGAAGCCCAAGAAGCGCCAGATGTAGTGTTGGGTATGTTTTCTGTCAACTTAGTTTTAGCAAGAGTGTTGTTTGATTCTAGAGCATCACACTCATTTGTCACCAAAGAATTTGCATGCACTAGTAAGATTCACCCCACCAACTTGAAGCATGTCATGATAGTTCAAATACCTGGTTCAACTACAAAAGCTAGAAAAATTTGCAAAGCTGTACCTATCAGAATACATGGGATAGACTTTTATGCCAATCTAATAGTACTTGGAACCAAAGGTTTGGAAGTAGTACTAGGAATGGATTGGATGTCAAAGCATAAAGGATTGATAGATTGCACCAAGAAAGCCATCACCATGACCAGTAGCTCTGGAGTATCAGTAGAGCATATATCTGAAACCTTGCCCCGTCAATTCAAGTGCAACAAGAGTATAGCCCTACCCACCATAGACTAAGTCAGAGTAATCTGTGAATACCCCGACATATTCCCAGATGAATTGCCCGGTATGCCCCTGGATCGGGATATTGAGTTCATTATTGAACTAATCCTCGGAACAGGTGCCATAGCTCAGAGACCCTATAGCATGAACCCATCAGAGTTAGTGGAACTGAAGAAGCAGTTGGATGCTATGCTGGAGAAAGGCTTGATTCAACCAAGCGCATCGCCATGGAGATCGCCTGTGTTGTTTGTCGATAAGAAAGATGGAGGCAGCCGTTTGTGCACAGATTACCGGAAGTTGAATGACGTCACCATCAAGAACAAATACCCCTTGCCAAAGGTAGATGATCTATTTGATCAGTTGACTGGTGCCAGTGTGGTCTCTAAGATTGATCTTAGGATTGGTTATCACCAAATTAAGATTCGTGCAACAGATATTCCAAAGACCGCCTTTACCACCAGATATGGATTATACAAGTATACGGTCATGTCTTTTTGATTAACCAACGCCCCTGCTTATTTCATGAATCTCATGAATAAGATCTTTATGAATTTCCTAGATAAGTTTGCCGTTGTGTTTATCGACGATATCCTTATCTACTCCAAGTCAGAAGAAGACCATGAGCAACATCTGAGAATCATCCTTGAAACCCTTAGAGAGCATCAGTTGTATGCCAAGTTCAGCAAATGTCAGTTTTGGCTGAAAGAATTAGGATTCCTAGGACATATTGTGTCTGTCGGAGGATTCGCTGTTGTTCCCGCCAAGATCAAAGATGTCGAAGAATGGGAAGCCTCAACCACTCAAACCCAAGTCCGTGCATTTCTCGGATTAGCGGGATACTACCGCAAGTTCGTCGAAGGATTTTTGAGCATCGCAAGACCCATGACCCAATTGTTAAAGAAGGACAAGAAGTTTGAATGGACTAACAAATGTGAAGCAAGTTTCCAAGAGCTCAATAAGAGATTGATTTCAGCCCCAATATTGATCATGCCAGATATCAAGAAGCCGCTTGACGTGTATTGTGATGCATCCAAGATTGGTCTAGGATGTGTATTGATGCAAGAAGGCAAAGTCATCGTGTATCTGTCTCGCCAACTGAAGCAGCATGAGAAGAACTACCCTACCCATGATCTTGAATTAGCAGCCGTAGTTTTGGCATTGAAGACATGGCGCCATTACCTTATGGGTAATCGTTGTGAGATTTATTCAGATCACAAGAGCTTGAAGTATATTTTCACTCAGAAGGAGCTGAATATGAGGCAAATGAGATGGATAGAGTTAATCAAGGATTATGACCTTGACATTCACTATCACCTCGACAAAGCCAATGTGGTAGCGGATGCTCTTAGCAGATTGTCGTGTAGGTTAAACACCATGATCAAGGAGAAGCAACCAAGTTTGTATGAGGAGTTGGAGCAGTTTAGAACTGAGCTAGTTAGCAAAGGATTCTTAGCTAGCATTGAACTTCAACCCACTTTGATTAGCCAAATAAAGGAAGCCCAAAAGGGAAATGGAAGTATCGAAGGAATCAAGCGTCGTATTGGTACAGGAAAGGTACCTGGATTCACCGAACACGAAGAAGGAGTTCTGTGGTACAAAGGATGTATCTGTGTGCCAGCAGATTTGGTGTTCTAGCAAGTTATCATGCAAGAAGCTCATGATACTCTTTATTCTATCCACCCCGGAGGAACGAAGATGTATCAGGATTTGAAGGAGCAATTTTGGTGGCACAAGATGAAGATAGAAATCGGAAGCTACATCGCCAAGTGTGATATCTGTCAGAGAGTCAAAGCAGGACATCAGAGACCCGCAGGACTGTTGCAACCATTGCAGATTCCAGAATGGAAATGGGACTCCATCGGAATGGACTTTATCACCGGTTTGCCTACTTCTAGTAGGGGAAATGACTCTATCTGGGTCATCGTTGATAGACTGTCCAAGGTAGCTCATTTTATACATGTCAAGACAACCTACCAGAGTTCAAAGATAGCAGAATTGTATATTGCCAGAATTGTTAGTTTGCATGGAACCCCCAAGACCATAGTGTCGGACCGAGGAACCCAATTTACCTTGAGATTTTGGCAGAAAGTCCAAGAAGGATTTGGAACCAAGTTGAATTTCAGCACAACTTATCACCCGCAGACCGATGGACAGACTAAGAGAGTCAACCAAATCCTAGAGGATATGTTGAGATCTTGTATGTTAGAGTATGGATCAAAATGGAAAGATTGCCTGCCTTTTGCAGAATTCTCATATAACAATAGTTATCAAGCCAGTTTGCAAATGGCCCCATTTGAGTTATTATACGGAAGAAAGTGCCGTACCCCATTGAATTGGTCGCAAGTAGGAGAGAGTCAGATTTCCGGACCCGACATCCTACGAGAAGCCAAAGAGAAGGTTCACAAAGTCTATGAGCACCTCAAGACCGCCCAATCTAGACATAAGAGTTATGCTGACAAAAGAAGGAGAGACCTGACTTTCAATGTTGGAGATTTTGTGTATCTCAAGGTTTCACCATTGAAAGGAACCCAACATTTTAGTCTGAAAGGAAAGTTAGCCCCCAGATATATCGGACCCTTCAAGATTCTGAATCGTCAAGGAGAAGTATCGTATCAGCTAGAGCTGCCTGAAGAGATGTCTGCCATCCACAATGTGTTCCATATCTCGTTACTTTGCAAATGCTTAGAAGTGTCGGAGAAGACCGAAGTTTTCAAGAACATCGATCACCGAGCTATTGATATCAACAAGGATCTGACGTATCATGAAGTGCCCATCCGTATCTTGGAGGAAGCTTATAGAACCACCAAGAACCGGAGTATCAAATTCTCAAGATCCAATGAAGCAACCATACCAAAGAAGAAGCCACTTGGGAGCGAGAAGATTACATTAGGACTGAGTTCCTAGATCTCTTTAGTTCCTAGTTTTTTTTCTTAAATCTCGGGATGAGATTTTGTTTAAGGGGGGAAGGTTTGTAACATCCCAAAACTTTAATCCAAGTTATCAAGATCCAAATCACCCAATTTAGGGTTAACAAAACCTTTTTCTCTTTTAGATAATTAAGCATGCATATGTGTGTTGCATTAAATAAGAATTGTTTTGAATTTCCATGATTGTTTGTTCTGATGGTTGTAAAATGATTCCAAGATGAATTCAACATCATCTAGATCATTCCCAAGCAAAATCCAAAGAAAAATAAATCAAATAGAAATAATAAAAGGAAATGGTCACTTTTCCCATTTTAATCAACTAGGTCACTCTAGGTGTTCCTACCACTCAAATTCAAACAGAAACAATCATGGATCTTTGCACCCTTGCTAGTACAAGTAAAGATGTACCAAGGCCCACTTTGACATCTTACTAAAACATTCAAACACTAAATTTAAATTGCATTTGAAAATGGAATCCATTTCCTATGTCTAGATCCCACTTTTTCAAAAACCACTCAAATGAATTCAAGTTGACATTCCCCAGCAACCACACACTACCAAGCAACAGTGGAGATCACTCAAAAAAATTCATTTCAAAATTCAAAACTTTGTTTCTTTCGGCCATTTTGTCAAACACCTTGTGTGCACAAATCAAACACAAATCACAAACACTATTGTGAGCAGTGTTCTAGCAAATGTGGTCTCCCATTTTCCAACCACAGCCTCCCCAGTGCACCCCCTACCCTTTTCTAGACCGGCCAACCACTGTGCACACGACCAAATGGTCATGGCCGCTAATGACGAGCCCATTTGAGAACCCCACCGTCGATAGCACACCCCTAGCGCCACTAGCCTCGCCAACCTTGTCCATCACCTCGCACGTGCCCCACTTACCCCTCCATGCCAGCCCCAGCTTGAAGACAGAGAGAGGAGGAGCCAGGAATGCCATGTCCGGACCGTGTCTGCCATGCCGATGCCGCCCGCATTTCAGGCGTTGTACCCGCTCAACCAGAACTCGCCTCGCTCCAGTCGCCCGCCTACACGATCACCATCGTCCCAGGAGGCTACCAGACATGCCCGTTCCCCCGACCATGACCCATAGCCGCCGTCCGCCGCAAAGTTCGCCGTCGACAGAGGCAGCATGCGTGGAGCAGCACTCGCGTCTCCCGATCACCTCGCACTGCACGCGCACCTCCGTGACACTCGCCAGGGCACCGCCCATCGTCCTAGCCCACCGCCCAAGCCTCTAGCTTGTTGTGCCGACGTCTCCGACGATCTCCGCCCATGCCACTTTGCCCTCCTCCCCTCGCCCTGCTATAAATAGAGCGCCTCCCAGCACCGTTTCCTCACACCATTCCCATCTACTCCCCCTCAGAAACCTCCCAGAGCCCCACCAGAGCAAGCCACAGCCCGTAGCACCCCAATTTCGCCGGAGTCTGCCGCGGAAGGAGGAGCAGGGCGCTAGTGATTCAGGCCATCTCCAGGGACGCCGCCGGTACCAGGAGAACCGCCGTACTCGACTCGTCCATTTGCCCGCCTCGCCGCACTCGCTGGAGCCCTGGTATGCCCCTACTGCACCCTCACCGGCCGTGCTAGGGTTTGTCCCGGTCGTGTACTATTCCGGCGTGGATGATTGCTGTGAGTCGTTGATCCAGGATCTAATCCTGCGGCCACCATTCCCCCATATCGGTTCGGTAGCCCTGTCCCACTGATAGGTGAGGCCCTCACTTAAAGCCAGCCCGGGCGCTGTGTGGAGTAAAGTGGGCCGGCCCATTTATTTCCTGCGTGACCCATTAGATTCAAATAAATCCTTTTCCATTTTAGCTGAAACTTAATTTTGTCCATTAGTTCAAAAATCATTTGAGGGAGTTGTACAAATCCAAATTGAATGATTCAAATTTTGTTGGAAAGATAATTTAAATATCTAGCCAAGCCCGTTGGATTTAAATCAATTAGAGTTATAGATCTCTCCTAGAAAAAATAACAAGACAAGAAGCTCTTTCACATTCAAACATTTTTCTAAAATCAACCATAGTAGCTTTTGAGTTGATTCCACCTCTCAAAACTCACATTTGAATATAACTATCTGAATATGTAATAATATTAAGATTTGTATGCAGTGACTTTGGACTAGTACCAAAATAATGCTATATAGGCATTTCTAGTCACTTTAAATCATTAAATATTAAACTTAAACTTATTAAAATGTGATCCAACATTTAAATCACATTCCCATGCACTGGAATATGTGGTGATGACATGTGTCCACGTGATCCCATATTTTAACTGTAGAATATTAAATCTTAGTTAATTTCAATGAGTAGAAATTACTTTTCTCAAATAAAATAAATGAAACTAGTTCATTAAAATCTTGTGATGATTGTGAAGATACTAGATCATCAAATGTTTGCCTTAGTGTGCTAAGTAGACTAGTTAAGTTTTGTTTGGTGATTGTGTATTCCGTATGTATTTATAGATGATAGTACCGACCAAGTCTACGAAGAGGAGGAGTTCTACCCCGAAGAAGACGAGGAAAATTTCAACCACTTCACCAACCAAGGCAAGCCATCATTAACAATGCAAGCTATTATTGGCAAGCTATTATTAGCAAGATAGAATTAAGCAAGATAACCTAAGCAAGATGCATTAGGCATGCTTTGGTTATACCTTTTGACTTATACCTACTCCAAGTTTTATTTACAAGATTTACTTTCTTTTACTTTACCAAAGTTTCTTACTTGTTTATAGATAGCATAAAGATTATAAAACTTGACCTATCTAGTTAGACTTAGATGTCATTCTATGGCATGAGATTGAGATTAGCATCCCACATTAGTGAACACTCTTAACTTAGTAGCTTAGAGCTAAAACAAAAACTTGATCACTTTAGATGGGAATACTTGGTGAAAATGACTTGTGAAAACCTTGGAATGATGAGTCATTCTATTGAGATGTTTTGACATGTGTTGAGAAACACAATGGTTTATGACGATGAAAATGTTCAGGCATGAGCCTTAGCCCCTTTTATAAAAATTGATGGTTGGGTTCGGATGCGATACCATTCCGATTTTACCGTACAACCACAATACCTGAATTGGGTAAGGCTTAGCCGGAACTTTATATGCATTAGTATGAGTTCCCTCGTGGGAGAGGTTTGAGCTGAGGCTACCTCTCAATGTTGTCCACCTATGCGGTGCCCAGGATGGCAGATGGCCATGGCTGGGAGGCCATGATCATAGGAGAGGTGCTTATACTAGAGTGTGTAAAGGAAAGGTTATGTTTGATTATCTGCATACTAAGTATGATGATTCAGGGTTATCCCTGACAGATGTATCGAATTTTGTGGTGAAAGTGTACCACCTCTGCAGAGTGTCAAACTATTCGAATAGCCGCATCTGCGGTTATGGACAGTTGGAGTGGCCATACTATTCTGTTGTCAGATGTTTTCAAAATGACTTATGAAATGAATTGAGACATGACTTGACCACAACATGGTTGTGACTATGACAATTAAGTTCCCACTTAGGTGATTTAGAACTTTATTTTATCTTTCTTTGTTTCTGAACTTAGCTTAGGTTTCAAACTTAACATTACAAATAAACTTAGAACTTAGCATTCCTACTAGAACTACCTTACTTGTTAGTGATAGTGTGCGAGTACTTAAAGAGTATGCATGGCTTTGTCCCTGGCTATTCCCGTGGCCAGACTATGAGGAGGACTACCCGGAAGAAGGACATCAGGACGGCTATGACAACTAGGATCATCTCCCATCGTCAGCGTTGCATGTGACCCTGAAGATGGAGCCCACCGCTACGCTATTTATTCCACTACTTGATTGTACTAAGACTGGATCATGAGATCCTTTATTTGTGTAAGACATTATTATGGTTTGTAATGGATGATGTACTGTGATATCCAATCTGTTATGTCTCGCAAAAATGGTAATCCTAGGATTGCGATGTATGGCATAACAGGCATCTGGGATTAAAAATTTGGGTGTTGACAAGCTAGCTGGAGTACTACTGTCAGTAGATGCCTCAGAAGAGAGAGGGAGGGATTTTTGCACACATCGGTGCACGTGGTAGAGTGTTCCTTCCGAGACAAGATGGATTTAACTCCCTCACCGGCCTCCCCCACACTCACACAACCTCTTTTACTCAGTCCCTTCCTCCCATCCACTACCGCCCCCTAGCCTGTCGCTCCATATTATTGCCAACCAGCTCCTCGGCTCCGTCCTCTACAGGTGGCGGCAAGATCGGCACAACAACCTTCTGTAGGGCGGTGGAGCATCCGTCATCTTTGTCCCGTGGCAGCAATAGCGGTTTGTGAAATACTAGAACACTCATACCTATTCCCTCTGTTTCATAATATAAGATGTTTTAGCTTATGTGAAACCATTGTATCTAGATTCACTCCGAACTTACATGATAGAGTTAATGATGCGGTTAAATTTTTATTGTCGATTGCGCAGCATTGTCATGTGTAGAGTAGTTCTTATCTCGGGTATGCATCCTATTTTTGTAGACTAGGATTTCATAGAAGCTTGTTTTCTGGGCTAGATCCCATAACTAAGAATAGTGGGGATCCGTTCAAAGTTGGTAGCTCGACAGTGCAAACTTTTGAACATTTGCATATATTTGACAATCAACATCATGTAATCAATATTACAACTTGCTACAGAAGGAAATAGGGGAAGGAGCGAAAAAGAGGATTCTCGATGAAATAGCTTCCAATCCTGTGACTTCTACTATCCCAGATGACAAGGTAAATCAATAGAATGACGTATGTTCTTGTCGTCCCGAGCAGATGCTTTCACTATAATCTCTGTTTATCTTGTAACTGCAGAAGCACAAAGTTGAAGAAGACTCTCAGTTTCCTGATGAGAGAGTAGAAAATGGATATCATATTGCTACACCTAAGATTCCAACTTGTTTACCTTATGTGGAGACTGATGCAGTTCCAGCTGCAGCTGGTACTGATGAGCATGCACCTGCCATTGTCGTGCTAGATGATGGAGGTGGTGGATTGGTTTTACCATCGATGGATACTTGTGCGGCTGGAGCTGGCAGTGAATATCCTTCAGAGGACATTGTGGTGCTCGATAGTTCATCTATTGTGAAGAATCATGCTACGAGTGCTGGCGCTGCTGGTGGTGCTACTGGTCCTACTCCAGAAATCATCGTGCCACCTGAAGGAGGAGGTGATTTGGGTTTACAATCTGTATAGATTGTTGCACCTAAAGGTGGTGAACTATGATGCGGAGCTTTCTTTCTTATGATTTGTATGCTTTTCTCTAGAACCTATATTATGGAGCTACCTAACACATTTCTTACACTTTTCATGTTGAACTGTAGTGTGGACTAGAACTACTCCTATTATGTAATCATATTCAGATGCTTAAGTATTATCAATGATAAACCAATGCTAGCTGAGCTACACGGGAATTGGCCTCTACCACTTGCAGGCGTGGTTCCTGGCTCATCTCCTATTCACAAGCACGGTGAAAAGATGGTTATGTTTCTTTTCTTGTAATGCCATTATGCTTGTGTTATAGATCTAGCAATTTTATGCTGATTTTGTCACCCAATCCGCATTTATGTCTCTAAATACAAACATATTTGTTCACATGACTTGAACAGAAAATAGTATCTTCTTTGCGTCGACTAACACAAGGAGACATGCAAATATTTATTTATTTTTGAAACAAGGCAAAAGATATGCCATTTTCATTGATAGAGAGGGACATGCAATTCAATTATATTATGATAATTACTCGTACAAGTCATAGAATGGTAGGGATTCCCATAGGAAATCATCACCTCTAGCATCTTGTTCTACAGAAGGCGTTATTACCAGATCCACAACCTTCTTTTCCTTGGGACGATAATGTCAAGTGCAGAATTTCGAATCTAAACACAATCCAGTGCAGGTTCATCAGGACAACCTCCAGTTGCGTCAGTCTCCATAGAAGGTACATCAGCACTATGGCAGACACCGTGTGAAATGCAAGCTGTTGTTATACTCCTATCAGGACCACGGATATGGGCTAGAAATTCAAGCTCCAAAATCTAGCGTTACAAAATAGACAAGAGGTTACCCCATCTGGACAATTCATAGACAATTAATGGTGCAATTTGAGCGTCTTACATGATCCTTAGATCTTAGTCCATCCGGTCTTTTTATTGGTGGAACATAATTTGCTGGTACTTTTATTTCTGTGAAGAACCTACAAAACATAGCCAAGTCAGACATCTGAATATATCTAACTTTTCTACAATATGTATTATATGTGAATATATCTTTGCATAACACTCACTTATCACACTGTCTATGGATATCTTCCCGCTCCTTGGAAATGCGAAGTCGACGTTCTATAGGGTACATCCATATATATTTTACTGTACCTCTAAGTACTTCCTCGTCAGGTACATCAACAGCCAAATGCTCCATCGTATCAAAGAAGGATGGGAATATATCAGGTCAAAAGCTTCCACGGGATCTCTGCCAAGTCCTTTTTAAGATGCTTTCCAACTCTTTTGTCCAGAGCTTTACTATAGATTTACCTAAAGAACGTACCTACCTAAATCTACAAGCACCTTGTAAATATAGACAGGCACAAGCTTTAACTATTTCTCGGAGTGATGGAGAATAAACCAAAGCCAAGAAGAATGTCAAGTGCCTGAATCTAGCAGGCGAAGCGTGGGGATTGCCCAGCTGACCACCGGCTGGTGCATCTCGTGAAGAACGGCACGTCTAATGGTGGTAGGTCGGCACTGTTGATAGAAAGGCATCGAGAAGTTTTTTAAGGCATGGAGAAGTTTGCGGTTTGGTTCTAATCCGGTGCATCTCCTATAAGAATGCTGCAAAATTTGAAGAGACGGGGCTGGTCGCTCGATTGACGGCGCGCTTAGGAAATTTTGGGGTCTCGGTAGAAAGTTTTGGCGGGCACGGGGTGTTTGTCCATAATTTTTACAGAAATATCTATGAACATTTTATCGGATTTGCCAGTTTTCAAGAGTCAGACTCTCGCCATTGGATTTACCTCACGATTCGTACAACATGAGGGTTACACATTTGTTGTCACTACTAGGTTACAACTGAGAATTAGCACAATTAGTAGGGTGACATCAGCGTCTTAACATAACAAGTTCTCGGGCGCCTGGATCTAGGCGCTCATATTTTATACCTTTTTTCCTTGTTGACGTCTTTGTTTTGAATCCGACCGAGCCCCAGCACATACCTTGGGATTTTAACTATCGAGCCCAAGAAATTAGCCCATCCGGACTTATTATATCCCAAGACCTTCTAACTCAGCCATGTTTTGGGTCATTCGGCCGCCTAAATAGCCAAGTTAGATTGGGCGAGAGCCCATGAAAAATAGCCCATCAATCCCTGCTTGACCCATTTTTCTACAATTCGGCATTTTTTGGGCAGTCTTCACCCACCCCTAAAAAGTCCACCTATCCATGTTTTTTAAGTACTACCTACTACATTATTTATACTTAACATTTTTTAGTTGAGCTGCTAGCAATCACGTGTAGCAGATGGACAAGCAATTTTTTAAGAAGAAAAATAAATAATTTATATATGATGTTAGTATACATTTTTTACGTTTTATAAAAGCATAACAATTTTCTTATGTAGTGGCAAGGCATGCAATTTATCTGTAGCAATATTTTTGTACTAAGACGCTGACATGGCCGACCCACCTTCCTGCAGCTAGCGCCCATCAATCTTACCATACAAGAGATCAAGTTTAACGAGCGCGTTTAAAAAGTACTTGTACAACAGTCACGACCGGAAAAAAGAAGACCAAGATCGACATGTTTCTTGTCCAGAGAGGCTAACACATGGGCCCCAACAGCAAGACCATACACGCCTGCCGCATCGAACAATGTTACCATGGTCAAACCGGCGGACGCAACCAAAAAAATTCCAACATACACATGTTTCCTCTACATAGGTGGCTGACATGTGGGCCCAGCAGAGAAACATTATACTGGTGTTGTATCGAGCAACATTGCCAAGTTCCAAACGGGGAGGCACCAGAGAAGAAAAAAAGTCTAGCATGCACATGTTTCCTGCACATAGGAGGCTGACAAGTCAGGCCCACTAGCCTGTATAAACGGCTGAAGAAGTGAGAAACGCTATCAAGTTCGAAACAGAAGGCGTGACCGAGGGGAAAAATCCATCATACATACTATTATTCTAATGAGTGGATGACATGTGGGGCCTAGGAGGTTGATTAAATGGTAGATGCATCGAGCATCGCTATTAACTTTAGAACAGGATCCATAGCACGAGCGAAGGAAAAATTCTATTATACACACGTTTCTTCTAACGAGAGTATGACATGTGGGGCCCAGCTGTCTGATTAAACGATAGATGCATCGAGTAATGCTATCAACTTCGGAAAAGGGTAGCGCAAGCAAAGGAAAAAATTCCATCATACGCACGATTCTTCTAATGAGAGGTTGACATGTGGGACCTAGCAGCTTGACTAAACGACAGATGCCTCGAGCAATGTTATCGACTTCAAATCAGGGAGGCGTGACTGAAAAGTATGGTCCGTGATACGTTGCTAACGCATCCATAATTTTTGATGTTCCATGCTTGGTTTTATCTACTTTCTTATGTTTTGTCTACACTTTGGAGTACTTTTCATATGATTTCTTGGACTAACCTATTAACAAGAGTCACAGTGCCAGCTGCCTGTTTTCTGCTATTTTTGGTTCAAGGAAAGTCAGAAAATGAATATTCTTGGAATTAGACGGACAAAAGCGAAAGTCGGTTTTTCACCGAGGGACACCAGGAGCCAGAATACGAGACGGAGAGGGGCTGGGGCCTGGCCACACCACCTGGCCGGACGGCCAAGCCTGACCCGTGCCAGGGGGTGGTCTGGCCGCCCCTGGCACCCCCTCGGCCTCTCCTTTCGCCTATATATTGCCTCCAATACAGAAACCCTAGGTACCTGATCAAAATTCCACGAAAGAGTCTGTAGCCGCCGTCATCTCCATCCCTAGATCGGGAGGGATCTGAAGCTCTTCCCGGCACCTCGGAGGGGAGAATTCACCACAGAGGCCTTCTTCATCACCATGCAAGCCTCCGTGTGATGCGTGAGTAGTTCATCTCGACTACGGGTCCATGTAGTAGCTAGATGGCTGGTTCTCCTCCTTTGTGCTTTCATGTTTAGATCGTGAGCTCTGCTCATGATCAAGATCATCTATTTGTAATTCTGCATGTTGTGTTTATGGGATCCGATGGATATTGAGATGCTATTTCAGATTGATTATTGATTCTATCATGTCTTTGTTATTTGTGATCTTGCATGCTTTCCGTTGTTAGTAGCTATCTTGGCCAAGTAGATGCTAGCAACTACAAGAGTTAGTATTTATGCTCGATAGTGGGTTCATGCCTCTAGTAATTTGGGGAAGTGACGGAAATCTCTAAGGTACTAGATGTGTTGTTGCTACTAGGGAGAAAACAACAATCCTTTTTTCATAGAACAATCGTATTGTTTACATTACACGCAATGCGTAATGCAATTATCTGTTGCTTCCAACTTAATACTAGAGGGGGTTCGGATGATAACCTGAAGATGGATTATTAGTCATAGATGCAGTTCGATGGTGGTCTATGTATCATGTTGTAATGCCCAATCAAGTCTCAAAGGAGTCTAGATGAGTAGTATATGCATATTGCTTTCTCGTTGTTTGTCAATTGCCCTGCTGTAATTTGTTCACCCAACATGTCATCTATCTTAAGGAGAGCCACCACTAGTGAACTATGGACCCCGGTCCTTTCTTTTACCATCAATCTACAATCAAC
Organism: Avena insularis; assembly: GCA_023614405.1. Taxonomy (NCBI): domain Eukaryota; kingdom Viridiplantae; phylum Streptophyta; class Magnoliopsida; order Poales; family Poaceae; genus Avena; species Avena insularis. Next base: position 368,246,878 of record CM042696.1, on the reverse strand, counting down.
TGTTTACTGCTTTGAGTTTACTTTCTGCAAACTATTACGTTCTTCCACTCGATACGTTTAATCCTTTGTTTTCAGCAAAACCGGTGAGATTGACAACCTCATCGCAAGTTGGGGGCAAAGTTCTGTGGTTGTGTTGTGCGGGTCTCCATGTTGCTGCTGACGCCGGTAGTGTGCCCTGCCAAAGTCCATCTAGCAACACATTTGGGGTGTTTCCTTGCTCCTAGATTGATAACCTTGGTTTCATAACTGAGGGAAGACTTGTTGCTGTGCTTATCATACCTTCCTCTTGGGGTTCCCCAATGAGCTCGATATATTTTGGGCCATCAGTCCGCTAAAGACACTAATGTCTGGGACCCACACGCCTCAAAAGACTTCGGTGATTCAATATCACGCGACGAAACGAAAATCCTGTTTCTTCCACGTGCCACCTAAGCTTCTTCCATGTTTTTAGCGGTTCCGTCATAGTAGAGGGCCGCGAAACCGGAAAAAAAAGTTTTCCATCAGCCACGGCCGAGCCGAGAAATTCGTCGCGGAATATGCGCCTTCTACGACGACCGTCGGGCCAAGTCGTTGTGGAAGGAAACTTTCCTTGTAGTGTCAAACTCAGTTGCCATTCCAAAGGATTCAGAAATTTTGTTGAACTCCTGTTGGGGATATACTTTCTGGGTATACTCACAGTTCCTCACTGACCAGGGTGGCCCACTTTGGGTTAGAGATTTTCTTCATGGGCGGCCCAGTCAGGGAGAAGATACGGAGTCCAGTCCGGCTACGGGAAGGCCCAGAAGACTTACCGACGTAGGCCTATAGTGTTACTTGTAGTTCAAGATGTACTCTGTAACCGACTCTTAGTCGTAGCCAGATAGATATCTCCTGTAAACCCTAGGCCGTGATGGGTTCGTAGCATGGAAAATAAAAAAATTCTACCGCAAGAACGAACAAAACCCAGATCTAATCTAATAAAAGCCAAGATCTAATCTATTAGACATGTGCAACGAGATAGATCTGTACTAACCCTTGTAGACCTGAAAGCGTTACGAGATCGGATCTCGTGCTTGATGTAGTCGATCACTTGCCGATCTCAAGATCGAGTAGACGATTCGATCCTCCTTCGGCAGCGGTCACATCGCAGCGGAGTCGAAGCAGACCTTCCTCTCCTCGTTCCAGCGAGCAGCGGAGGTAGTAGATCTTCTCCACGGAATCCTAGCAGCACGACGGTGTGGTGGTGGTGGTGGAGTAGAGAATTCTACAGGGCTTCGCCTAAGCCTGAGCAGAGGGAAGGACAGGAGAGAGGCGGCGGCTAGGGTATGAAGTCGAGGGGGCCAGGGGTGGCGCCCCTCCCTTCTATTTAAAGGAGGGAGGCGCCATGGGGAGGTCGAGTCCTTGTAGGACTCCCCTCTCCCTTGGCCGGCAGATTGGGAGGGGGGAGGAGTCCTCCTCCCCCACGAATCCTTGTCTTGCCAAACAAGGACTCCTTGATCCTTTCTTGGTTTTCAAGCAAACTCCAAGAAATCTCCTAGAACCTTCCAGAACATTCTGAAACCTTCTAGAATCTCCATACAAACACTCCGGAACATTTCCTAACTTAGAAAATGATCCCCAATATATGAATCTTATTCTCTGGACAATTCCAGATCTCCTCGTGATGTCCCGGATCCAATCCGAGACTCCAAACAACATTCGGTCTCCAACACATATTCCATAGATACTTAAAACAACTTCGAACCTTAAGTGTGTCACCCTACGGTTCGTGAACATGTAGACATGATGGAGACACATCTCCGATCAATAACCATTAGCGGGATCTGGAGATCCATAACAGCTCCCACATACTCAACGATGACTTTGTGATCGATAGAACCATTTAACATACGAAACGAATTCCCTTTGTCACGCGATACTCTACTTATCCGAGGTTTGATCGTCGGTATCTCCATACCTTGTTCTACCTCGTTACTGATAAGTACTCTTTATTCGTTCCATGATATGTCATCCCTTGTGACCTAGTCACATGCTTGCAAGCTAACTAGATGACATTCCACCGAGAGGGCCCAGAGCATATCTATCCGTCATATGGATGGACAAATCCCAATCTTGGTCCATGCGCTTCAACACATACTTTCAGAATACCCAATGACACCTTTATAACCACCCGCCATTTAAGCGGTGTTTGATGTCATCAAAGTATCCATCCGGTGATGGTGATTAACATAACCTCATGGTCGAAGGATTAGGTTACTATGCATTTGAAAGCTTGTAGCAAAACGAAATTAATGACTTGATCTTATGCTATGCTTATTATGGGTGTGTGTCCATCACATCATTCTCCTAATGATATGATCTTGTTATTAACGACATCCAATGTCCATGATCAGGAAACCATGATCATCCATTAATCAACAAGCTAGCTTAACAAGAGGCTTACTAGGGACTCTTTTATGTTTACAAAACACACAAGTATTAATGTTTCCGGTTAATACAATTATAGCATGGGATGTAAACATTTATCATAAACATAAAGATATAATAATAACCACTTTATTATTGCCTCTTGGGCATATCTCCAATAGTCTCCCACTTGCACTAGAGTCAATAATCTAGTTAAAAACTTGTGCATCCAACAACTATGGCTTTCTGGTGTTGTATAGACACTATTGCTAGTGGTAAACATAATCTTCGGATCTGACACTTCCAGGTCCGTGTGTATTTGCATGTCCTTGCGTCTCTACGCATTACTCATTCTCTAATGAGATGGCATTGTATAAATTTGGTCCTTTGGTGAGACCTTTTGTTCCTTGGGATTAAATCATGTTGATACAATTGTCATACAATGTATCTTCATAGTATTATCCCACTATGAACCACGCCTAGTTTGATAACAAACTACTTGACGCAAATGCCCTCATTTGCTGCTACAATAGCAGTCATATACTTAGACTTTTGTTGTAGTATCTGTCACAATGTTTTAACTTTGGTACTCAACCAAATCTGTTATGGAACTTCCTTTCCATTACATTGTGCCACCCATAGTTTAAATTGAGATAAACTTAATTTGTGACAAAACTAGTATCAATGTAACAATTTACAATGAACTATTTGTCACCACTATATAAATAATATATTCTTAGTTCTTCCAAAGATCATAGGAATATCCCTACTATTGTCCAATGATCATATTATGAGTCATTCTGGTATATGCTCATAACATTTAGAGCATAGGACATATCTGGATGTGTACATCTCAAAGAATGATTGATCAAAATATTCTTGTGATTTCACCAAGTGTCAAAACACTTGAATCTTGTGTCAACACACTTGAATCTTGATTCAGTCCTTTCCGTGCGTCAAGAACCTTTCTTGTTGTTTCCATATTGAACTCATTCAACATCTTATCTATGTACATTTGGCAAAACCATATTAGCACATCAATCTATCCATATAGACATTGATGCCTAATTCTTGGGTTATGCCTAAGTCTTTCATCGAAATGAAATTCTTAACCTGTGTCAATAAAAGATACATCATTTATAATCAACAATATGTCTTTCACATAATGTATTAGAAATATGTCTTAGCTCTCCCACTTAATTTCTTGCAAAAATGCAAACATCTTCATCGTCTCTGATGAAATTAAACCTTTTAACGGTTTCATCACGGTGAAGATTCCAACTCCGCGATGCTCACTTCAACCATTGAAGTTTTGCATACTCTTTTAGCATCCTTTGAATTAACAAAACCCTTCGGATCGTGTCATGTACACGTCCTAGGTAACCATTCTATTAGAAGAACTTGTTTTGTTTGTTCAACTACCATATACCAAAATATATGTAGTGGTTGCTACATTAATCTGTCCAAGACTAAATATCGCTATGAAAGATCAAATCTTATCATAGTCAATTCCTTGAACATTGTCGTAAACTCTTTCTGACATGTCGACTATTTCATAGATGTGAAACATCCATGTCTATTTCTGTATAGATCCATATACGACTGTAAGGTCTTGCACCTTTCCAGAGGGTCTATCAAATTCAAAGCTTGATTTCTCGTGTATCGAATTATCACGGATTTTATGGCTTCAAGCCACTTAACGAAGTCAGGGCCCATCATTGATTATTTGCATGTAGTCGGTTCATCATTGTCAAACAACAATGATTTAACTCTCAAATCTTGGCATTTGATTACTTACCCGACCTACTTGGTTCAATAGGAACTTAGATCCCCGTGACCACATCCTTTGAGGCACGTGAGCCATGAGCATTGTTGCTGCCTCCGGGACACTTACCGATGATGCGCAACTCAGCACATATTAGCCAAGGTTCAACAACCTTGTCAAAGTTCTATTGTCCTCCCACTTGAATTTTCACCAAAAATTCCTTCTCAAGAAACTCGACACTCTAAGCGACAAACAATTTTGTCTTCGGTGTTATGGAGGAATACCCAATGGTTATTCGAAATAACCTACAAAGGCATGCTCATCCGACTTTTGTTGTAAACATTTTACTTATGCCTAGCATACCAAAAATTTAAGAAAGGACAACCTGGGTTTTATCCCAAACCATGACTTATATGGTGTCATTTCAACGGATCACTATGGAGCTCTTTTCAGTGTAAAAGCGGTAGTCACTAAAGCTTTAATATTTAAAATATAATGGCAGTTTTATAAATGACGCCTTTGATCTTATCATGTCAAACAGGGTTTCATTACATATCTTGAACACTCCATACTCCTATGGTGTTTTGGGAAATGCAAATCCATGGAACGATTCCTCAAATCTTAGGTGTTTTGCTAAACTTGTAACTCAAACATCTTTCTTTATGATCCAATCATAAACTTTTTATTTTCTTGTTACAATGATTTTCCACTTCATCTTGAAAGTCTTTGAACATTTTTCAAATGTTTCATACTTCTTCCTTATTGAGTAAGTATATACATATACTCACTCAAATCTTCGGAGAAAGCATATGAAGTTGAAATCCATCGCCCACGACTACACATAATGGACTATATACATCAATATGTATAAATTCCAATCAGTTAGTCGTCCGTTCCTCTTTTGGCCTACGAACGGAGTTTTAATTATCTCTAGGAAAGTATCACAAGCGTCATTTGATCAAAATCAAAGACTCCAAAAATCCATCAACATGGAGTTTCTTCATGTATCCCTAGTATAATTTAAACGGTGATGTCACTTCGCAAGTGATCTTTCAATCATTTGTCTTGCGACATTTTAGCATTAGTTTTATGGTCGTTATTTCTCCAACCAGACTTGTATATCATCCATCTATTATGGAATACGGTAATTATTTAAACAACCTTTTGTCGTCATAATACCTGATCAAAATAACAATTATTGTAACAAATCTTGAAGGCAAGCTTTGATGTTAACGAGCAACACAACAACCCTTTGTTTGTTTTCGATGAACATCATCACATATTCTCTTGCTAGTTACTTAGGCCATTGCAGTTCATGAATTGTGTTGTCCTGTATGACACTTCATACCAACCAATTCGGTATCCAATACCGCAGAACCACATTGTTTAACAACCAAGGAATATAGCCATAACATGTATCTTCTATATACCTAAGTTGGACATCTCCAATCTTTTCTTTTCTGCCAAATATTTTATAGATTCTCTTTCAACAATTCCTTTTCTTTTTAAAAGAATCTATCAACATCAATAGTGGTGTCATTCACATGACACATAGTACAAAGTGTGTATAGTCAAATACTAATACCTTTGAACTTGCACTTTGAAGTGGATCACCTTCATCAAATGTTTGGCATTCTTTCAAAATTCCATTCTTTAGTAATCTTTTAGTGTAGTAAACATTTTACTTGCATCTTCTATTCATCCTTATCATGACAATTTTCATGATCAAGCTGCTATAGCTTATAAAGGTGAATTGCGAGTATAATGTTTCTTTTCCAAAACCTTTTGGAGGATTAGGATGACTGGCGTCTCCAATCTTCACAAATTCTCATCAAATATGAGGACATATAATCTATCATGTTGTAACCAATACATTGTTTTAGATATCGCAATACCTTTCACATATGATGGTTTTTGAAACATTGCTTTCAGCTCTTAGATAAACTTGATATTAAAAACAATCTTTTGAGTATCAAGAATCATGGAGGCAAACATGATACCTTAGATATTAACACTGGAATTGTTACTCTTGATTTAATACTGTTTATTAAACTTCACAGAGTAAACGGAGTTTGCTGAAAGTTTGCAATGTGACTTTTAAACTTTAGATTGACACTCAAAATAATACAATACCAGTTCGTAAAGCAAATATCCAGAATTTCTATAGTTCCAATATCTCAACTATAACTAAGCGTAAGGTGGTGAACGGATGCCAATGACTACAACAAACTATGCAAATTCACTTTGATTGTGTTTATGATAAATTGAGTTTGACTAATCCAAATTACAAAAGAACTCTCACTCAAAACAACATCCCTCGAGTTGTTTTAGTGATTACACGAACCAAATCCACTACACCAAGTTCGATCATCACGTGAGATGATGTAGCTTTAAAGGCGAACAATCAACATGTTTATCATATCATCCATATGACTCATGCTTTACCTTTCGGTATTCTGTGTTCCGAGACCATGTATGTACATGCTAGGCTCGTCAAGGTTAACCTTAGTATCCGCATGTGCAAATCTGGCTTGCACCCGTTGTATGCACACGTAGAATCTATCACACCCGATCATCACGAGATGCTTCGAAATGACGAGTCTTAGCAACGGTGCCTACTAAGGACGAACACTTTATTACTTGATATTTAGTGAGAGGGATCATCTTATAATGCTACCGTCGCGATCTAAGCAATACAAGATGCATAAAGGATTAACATCACAGGTAATTCATAATTAGTGTGATATGATATGGCCCTTTCTTCTTATGCCTTTGATCTCCATCTCCAAAGCACGAACATGATCTCAATCATCACCAAAGATTAAGGCCAAGGTCAAGGAGCCGCTTCATGGTTGTCCATCATCACTAGCAACTATTACAACTACTTGGAATAAAGCTATTACAAGATGAATAGACACGCAGGTCTTAACAGAATTAAAGACAACCATTAGGCTCCTTCCGGTTGCCATATTACAACAAGGATCATTGCATACATCAAATATAATCACAATCACATGATGGCCATATCGCATCACAAAACCTCTGCAAAAACAAGTTAGATGCCTCTAATTTTCTTTGCATATTTTACGTGGTTTGGGGCTTTCGAATAAGAACGTATCTTACCTACGAAACGGAACCACAACGTTGATACAAGTGCTATCAAGTACAAAGTGTAAATTGGATCTATACTATGATGGGAGAGACAGACACCCGCAAAGCCACTTATGCAATACGAGTTGCATGTCAACTGTGGAGAAAGTCTCATGTGCGATGACATGTAAGGTTAGCCAGAGCCGCTTCATCCCACCATACCGCAAGATGCAAAGTACACAAAGCAAAAGACGGCACGAGCACCAACGCCCACAAAACCATTGTGTTCTACTCGTGCAACAGATCTACACATAGACACGGCTCTGATACCACTGATGGGTTCGTAGCATGGAAAACAAAAAAAAATTACCGCAAGAACGAACAAAACCTAGATCTAATCTAGATAAAAGCCAAGATCTAATCTATTAGACATGTGCAACGAGATAGATTTGTACTAACCCTTGTAGACCCGAAAGCATTACGAGATCGGATCTCGTGGTTGATGTAGTCGATCACTTGTCGATCTCAAGATCGAGTAGACGATCCTTCCGGCGTCGCGTTCCGGCAGCGCTACCACAGTCGGTCACACGTGCGGAGTCGAAACAGACCTTCCTCTCCCCGTTCCAGCGAGCAGCGGAGGTAGTAGATCTTCTCCACGGAATCCCAGCAGCACGACGGTGTGGTGGTGGTGGTGGAGTAGAGAATTCTGCAAGGCTTCGCCTAAGCCTGAGCAGAGGGAAGGAGGAGAGCGGCGGCGGCTAGGGTATGAAGTCGAGGGGGCCAGGGGGTGGCGCCCCCTCCCTTCTATTTAAAGGAGGGAGGCACCATGGAGAGGTCGAGTTCTTGTAGGACTCCCCTCTCCCTTGGCCGGCGGATTGGGAGGGGGGAGGAGTCCTCCTCCCCCATGAATCCTTGTCTTGCCCCACAAGGACTCCTTGATCCTTTCTTGGTTTTCAAGCAAACTCCAAGAAATCTCCTAGAACCTTCCAGAACATTCCGAAACCTTCTAGAATCTCCATACAAACACTCCGGAACATTTCCTAACTTAGAAAATGATCCCCAATATATGAATCTTATTCTCCGGACAATTCCGGATTTCCTCGTGATGTCCCGGATCCAATCCGAGACTCCGAACAACATTCGGTCTCCAACGCATATTCCATATCTACTTAAAACAACTTCGAACCTTAAGTGTGTCACCCTACAGTTCGTGAACATGTAGACATGATGGAGACACATCTCCGATCAATAACCATTAGCGGGATCTGGAGATCCATAACAGCTCCCACATACTCAACGATGAATTTGTGATTGATAGAACCATTTAACATACGAAACCAATTCCCTTTGTCACGCGATACTCTACTTATCCGAGGTTTGATCGTCGGTATCTCCATACCTTGTTCTACCTCACATCGATAAGTACTCTTTATTCGTTCCATGATATGTCATCCCTTGTGACCTAGTCACATGCTTGCAAGCTAACTAGATGACATTCCACCGAGAGGGCCCAGAGCATATCTATCCGTCATATGGATGGACAAATCCCAATCTTGGTCCATGCGCTTCAACACATACTTTCAGAATACCCAATGACACCTTTATAACCACCCGCCATTCTAAGCGGTGTTTGATGTCATCAAAGTATCCATCCGGTGATGGTGATTAACATAACCTCATGGTCGAAGGATTAGGTTACTATGCATTTGAAAGCTTGTAGCAAAACAAACTTAATGACTTGATCTTATGCTATGCTTATTATGGGTGTGTGTATATCACATCATTCTCCTAATGATATGATCTTGTTATTAACGACATCCAATGTCCATGATCAGGAAACCATGATCATCCATTAATCAACAAGCTAGCTTAACAAGAGGCTTACTAGGGACTCTTTTATGTTTACAAAACACACAAGTATTAATGTTTCCGGTTAATACAATTATAGCATGGGATGTAAACATTTATCATAAACATAAAGATATAATAATAACCACTTTATTATTGCCTCTTGGGCATATCTCCAATAGATATCTATATAAGGCGTCCTAGGGAGAGCCTTTAGGCACCCTCACAATAGTCTACAATCTCAACTCGCACAGGTGAAACCCTTGTAACCCATATTCCGGCTCTGTGGTATTACTGGATTGCTAGCAGGAGTAGGATCCGTCCAAAGCTAGCGGATTCGAACCTGGGTAAACTTGTGTGCTCACCGTCCCGAAACACCGTACGTCTCACACCCCTCTCTTCCAAATGCCTGGACGAACCCCTCATGGCGTACTTGTCATCAATGCGACGATAGTTGGCGCCCACCGTGGGGCATGTGAGCTTCGGATCTGCGTTCCGAGCGGAATCTGCAAGAATCAGAATCGGCGAGAATATCACTGTCGGTCGCATCCTCTACGCCAGCGACGTCCTTCTCATCGTTCTCGATGAGACCTGGATTCCGGCTAGGGAGTCTGTGACTGCCTACACCATCATGTCTTTTGGTGAGATCGATGTATACATTGGATTCGCTGAACCTGCCCCACCCACCCCTGTGGTGATGATAGAGGCAGAAGAAATTTCCGGGGCCCCTTTGTCCATGGAGGCGGCAGAGTTCCGGATCTTAGAAAACCCTTATCCCACCCAGCCTGCACCAGTCGCGGAGATAGTGGAGAAATCCGATCCTGAAACAGACCTCGCGGTTCAAGTCGAATCTAGAGTGGATCTCCCTGGCGAAGCCGAATCCCAGATCGATCCACCTGCTGAGGTCAAAATCTAGGAGGATCACAACAACAACTTTGGTTCCAGCCCTGCCAATGCCGGAATAGATCAACCGTTCCTGAGACGTATGATGATGCAAGATGCAAGCATGGATGAGGTTCTCGAGACTATCAGGATCTTCGAGGAAGCCCACGAGGAAAGCCGCAACTACCTCAGGACCCACACGTCACACTTTGTCAAATACGTTGGATCTAGATCCGTCTCTGCCGATGCTGGAGAAAACACCGACTCAGTGCTAGAGGCGATCGGAACAAACACCGACTTACCCGCATCCTCGGATGACTCGATGACGTCGGCAGACTTCCGAAAGTTCTCTGCGGAGTATAACTCCAGAGCTATAGAGGAAGGAGAGGCCATGGATGAAGGATCCAGAGAAAACTCTCCCAAAGCGTAGGATGACATGGATATCAGAGATAATCCCGAGGTCCAGAAGTCCGAAAGTACCGATCAGAGCTTGACTCCGGAAAACGGACCCAAAGCAGTCTTTGCTACCAGCGCTGCCAAGAAGGCAAATAAGAAGAACAAGACCCCGGCAAAAGACCCTCCGGTAGAGGAGGTGATTGCCGAGGAATATGAGGAAGACTCGGATGGAGCATTGATCCCAGAAGAGCCCAAAGAAGAATCGGTGAATGGACACGTGATCACCGAAGGTGCGTGTAAACTCATCGATGCTGCATTAACCACACCTATTCCTACAGCTGCAGAACTTACTGCTGAAGAGCTGGACGAAAGGGCCCAGGCCCTAGAAGCGCGTCGCCAAGTACTCCTCGATGAAGCTAAAAACCTTGAGGAAGGAAAGAAACGCATGGCAGCTACGGAGAAGTACAACTCTCGGCAGCATTAGAAGACCAGGAAGCGTCATACTCATGACGACCAATTGTCGCAGATTAACAAAGTCCTCTTTGGAGGAGACCATGGGATGCCTCGGCACGACAGCAACGGAGACTGGGTGTATCCAACACCAATGCAAAACACCGTTGCGGCTCAAGAAATCCTATCAAGTAATCCAGGCCCGGAGCAAATTCGATTGGGCATTAAACTACTCAACAAGGGTCTGGAGCAGCAGAAGGTCGCCCTGTCCAGAGGCAGAAAACTGGTCTCCCAATCTGACCAATGCCGCACGGATCCAGCATGGAATGACGTAAGACCCCAACGTGTTCCGGAGCAACATCACCGTTCCGACCTTCAGGAAGACAACTACTCAAGAACCGGATCTTCGGGACAGCACCACAAAGCTGCACGTGACTGGTGCAACATTGCCCCAGCTGTGGACCAAGAGGCAATTGTTGCACTGAATCTGAAGAATCCTACCCAGCAAGAGTCGAATGATTGCAGGGAAGAAGATAAAGAGAAACGTCAGGAGGAGGACCGACAAACAATGCCACCTCCTAGACACACAAGCCGTCCGGTTGATGGACGAAGAAACGATGGACACCGTGCTGAGTCAAGCCGGCAGGGGGCTCGTCGTAATGAAGATCCTCCCTGGGACCAGAATAATGACGCTCCGGATGGAGGCCGGCGATTAGCCGAAAACCACCCAGCTGCTCCACCCTCTCCACCAAGTAGCCATCACAATGGTTTACAAGGAGGCCAAGGAGGGCATCGTGGTGGAGGAGGTGGTGGCATAAGCCGAAGTCCGGCTCCAAGGCATCATAGCCACAACCATCACTCGGGACAATCTTTATCCCCAAGTGACGCAAGGCACAGGATTAACTCCAACATAGAGGCGCGGCGCTACGAAAACGACGATATATACTTGGGCTCAAAGTGTTTTGGACCACGTATAAGAGCTACAAAATTCCCGGAAGGATTTGCTATCTCAAGATATATTCAAGCCTATGACGGTATAGCTCGGCCAGATACTTGGCTCCAGGATTTTTTCCAGGCTTGCTATATCACCAAAGGCGGAAACAGCCTGGTCGCGACCGATATCTCCCACTTATGTTGCGGAAGACAATGCGATCATGGCTCAATGAACTTCCAGAGAACACCATCCACAACTGGTATGATATGCAAAGTGCGTTCTTTCAAAATTTCGAAGGCACTTATTGGAGGCCCTGTACGGTAGGAGACCTATAGTGTTGCACCCAGAAAGCCGGAGAAACTTGCCGGGATTATCTCGGACGATGGATCGACACCAAGAAATCCTATGAAGGAGTAAATGACCAAACTGCAATTGAAGCTTTCATTGCAGGACTCCCAATTGGTTTACTACGTCATTGCTTGAAGTGTGACAAGGTCGCTGACTTGGGAGAAATGATAGAAATAGCGAGCAAGTACGCAGATGTTGACGACGATGCAGAGGGATTACTTAACGCCCTAGCTATGCCATAGTCGGCAAAACAACCAAAGCAGCAAGCTCAGAAGCGCAAGAACACCTCGGAAGAAAAGCCCAACGCGAAAACGGCAGTGGTCACTGCTACTTTTGGGTGTAGAGGACGAGGAGGGCGCGGCGGTGGCCGTGGACGCGGTCGCGTGACATCAAGAGTTCAGGGTAGAGGAGACCAACAGCTCGGCAAAACCTACTCCTGGGCCGACATTGCCAATAACCCACGTGTGCATCACTTAGATGCCAATGGGGACTCGTCCCACACAAACGCCGAGTGTCGTTTCAATGATGATATTAAGAAAGACGATACCGCTGGCTACAGGGCTAAGTGGAAGAAGGGAAAGAAGAATCCCGAAAAGGATAAAGAGACCAAGGATGATTCCGACATGGAGGAAGCCGACGCTTCAAATCCCAAGCCGGAAGGGAAAAAGAATTTCCCGACAAAGAAAGACACTTACGTCACCTTCCTCAGATCTCAACCAGCAAAGGTCAAGAAAGCAATTCTACATGAGCTCAACGCAACAGTTCTGGCTGTCCCTCAGTTCCTTGACTGGTCGGAAGTGGCAATCACCTTTGACCGTGCTGATCATCCGCCTAAGTTGCACAGGCGAGGAAAATACGCCTTAGTCGTCAATCCACTTATTGACGGCTATGGTTTCTCCAAGACTCTCATGGACGGTGGCAACAACATTAATATTCTGTATGTCGAAACGCTACGCTGGATGAAGATCTCGGAGACCCAGCTAAACTATAGCTCGGTGATTTTTCATGGAGTTGTCCTAGGAAGACAAGCAAATTCCCTGGGAGAAATCACTTTGGATGTTACCTTTGGAACTCCAAAGAACTACCGGACGGAAACACTTTCCTTCGAAGTGGTCCCGTTCAAGAGCGCTTACCACGCTATATTCGGACGTCCGGCTTACTGGGCTTTTATGGCTCGTCTGTGTTACATTTACAATATGATGAAAATTCCAGGTCCCAACAGCGTGATCACCATCAGGGGAGACCCGAAGAAAGCGCGAGAGTGCGAGGATGGAAATGTCGCCTTTGCTGAAGCCGTGTTGCACGTCCATGAGTACCAGGAGATCAAGAAGACCATAGATCCGTCCGAGATGGAGGTGACAAAGCCGAATCCGGAGTTCAAGGCATCAGAAGAGACGAAGAAGACGCCGTTGAAGGATGATGACCCCTCCAAGGTGACCCAGATAGGTGTAGGCTTAGATAGCGCATAGGAAAGCGTGCTCGTCAAGTTCCTCCAAGCAAATCAAGATATCTTCGCATGGCAGCCATCTGACATGACCGGAGTACCTAGGGAACTTGCCGAGCACTCTTTAAATGTACACCCAAATGCTAAACCCGTTAAACAGTCCCTACAATGTTTTGGCGATGAAAAGCATAAGGCAATAGCTAAGGAACTAGCACGGCTCGAGTTAGCCGGTTTCATAGAAGAGGTCATCCACACTGAGTGGTCGGCCAATCCTGTAATGGTCCCTAAAAGGGACACCACTGATTTAAGGATTTGTGTTGATTATACTACCTTGAACAAGGCTTGTCCCAAAGATCCGTTCGCTCTGCCTAGGATTGATCAAGTTATCGGTTCTACGGTAGGCTCGGAACTCCTATGTTTTCTCGACGCATATTCCGGTTATCATCAAATCTGGACGAAGGAATCTGACAAAGTCAAAACTTCATTCATAACCCCCTTCGGAACCTTTTGTTTCGTTACGATGCCCTTTGGGCTGAAAACGCAGGTGCTACGTACGAACGCACAATGCAGTGTTGCCTCCATGACCAAATCGGACGCAATGTACATGCCTATGTGGATGATATTGCGGTGATGTCCAAAAAGAAGGAAACCTTGATTTTTGAATTGGAGGAAACATTCGCCAATCTACGAAAATACAACATAATGCTTAACCCAAAGAAATGTTTCTTTGGAATCCCAGCCAGAAAATTGTTAGGTTTTATCGTGTCTCAAAGAGGCATAGAGGTAAACCGAGACAAAATCAAGGCTATACTCAATATTTCCAGGCTAACTCGCCTGAAGGACGTACAAAGACTAACTGGTTGCATTGCCGCAGTCAGTCGGTTTGTAAGCCGGCTCGGTGAAAGAGCCGCACCACTATACAAACTCCTAAAAAAGACCAAGAATTTTGTGTGGACCGACGAAGTTAAAGCTGCACTGCAAGACCTGAAAGCAGTACTCTCATCTGCTCCCATCCTTGCAGTACCGGAACCACAGGAACTGATGTTGCTCTATCTTGCTGCGACAAACAAAGTCGTCAGTATCGTCATGGTGGTGGAGAGACCGGAGGAAAATTAGGAACACTTGGTGCAGCGTCCGACTTACTATCTCAGCAAGGTCTTAACAGAATCAAAACAATGGTGTCCGCATTATCAAAAGCTGGCTTACGGTGTGTTCTTAGCATCTCGTAAGCTATGGCATTATTTTCAGGAACATCCAATTACCATGGTGAGCACAACTCCCATGAGAGATATAATCAACAATAGTGACACCACAGGACGCGTCCCCAAATGGGGCATAGAGCTTTCAGCTTTCGACATTGAGTACAAAACTCGTACAGCAATCAAATCCCAAATCCTCGCTGACTTTGTCGCTGATTGGACAGAGACAATGGAGAGTATGACCCTACCAGAGTCAGAATATTGGACCTTGCATTTTGACGGGTCTAAAGCGCTCGGGGGCTGGCGTGGTGCTCAAGTCACCCGAAGGTGATAAAAAAATTTATGTATTGCAGATACACTTCACGGCGACGAACAACATTGCCGAATATGAAGCACTACTGCATGGAATCCGGATTGCTAAGGACATCGACATCCGACGATTAATGTGTTATGGAGAGTCGGATCTTGTTGCTCAACAAGTGTCGGATATCTGTAAGGCAAACAAGCACATGGCGGCATATAGAGCTGTCGTGGATGAATTATCTAAATCGTTTGAAGGGTTTGAAGTTCAACACATCCCTCCAACAGAAAATGAGGAAGCAGATGCACTATCTTGAATAGGCTCTGCCCGGAAAAAGGTCCCGGATGGCGCTTTTTTAGAGCACCTCAAAAATTCCCTCTATAAAATGAGTAGATGAGGAATATCCGACCAAATCCAACTCACCTTTAGTAGCAGTTTTGGCTATGATTCCTAGCTGGACTCAACCCTATCTTAATTTCTTGATAGACGGAAAATTACCCGAAGACGAAGTTCTAAGCTGACAGATCGTCCGACGAGCAAAAGCCTATACTATAATTAGTGGTGAGGTCTATAAGCGGAGTGCATATGGGGTCTTCCAGCGCTGTGTATCTCCGGAAGAAGGACTGGAAATCTTACGAGAGATCCACGAAGGCGAGTGTGGTCACCATGCGGCGGCCAATTCTTTAGTGGCAAAATCTTTCCGACATGGTTTTTTCTGGCTTACAACCAAGGCAGATGTCGAACGGCTGGTCAAGACGTGCAAGAGCTACCAAAAGTACACCAAACAAGCTCACGTTCCGGCTGATCAGCTGCGAACAATACCTATAACATGGCCTTTTGCGGTCTGGGGGCTTGACATGGTAGGACCATTTAAACGGGCTCCAAGTGGGTTTACACACCTCTTAGTGATGGTGGATAAATTCACCAAATGGATTGAGGCTAAACCAGTCACTAGTTGTGATGGAGCAACTGCCAGAAGATTTGTTGAGGATGTTATAATCCGATATGGTTATCCACATAGCATTATCACGGACAATGGGAGTAACTTTTCTATGGGAGAGCTTGCCGAATTCTGCAATGAACAAAATATCCAGCTTGACATTGCGTCAGTCGCACATCCACAAGATAATGGACAAGTCGAAAGAGCAAATGGTTTAATCTTGCAGGGCCTAAAACCGAGACTCGAAGCACCACTACGACGTGCTGCGGGGGCTTGGGTAGAGGAATTACCTTCTGTAATATGGAGTTTGCGAACAACTCCAAATAGGTCAACTAGATACTCACCTTTCTTCTTGGTCTATGGTGCAGAAGCAGTTCTTCCTAGTGATTTGATTCACAGTTCTCCTAGAGTGGCCGCGTATATTGAAGAGGATGCCAAAATTTCTCAACAAAATGATCTCGACTTAGTCAAAGAAGTTCGTGTCGTTGTTGAGATGAGATCAACAGCCTATCAGCAGAAGTTACGCAAATATCATAGCCAGAGAGTCAGAAACCGGTCTTTCAATAAGGGCAATTTGGTTCTCCGGCTTGTGCAGCAAAGAAAGCACAAACTTTCCCCAATATGGGAAGGGCCATTTTTAGTTAGTCGAGTATTGCACAATGGTTCGTACTACCTAACTGATATGCGGCCACTCAAAGAAAGACCTGCTAGTAAGAAGAGAAAGAGAGCTGGAGGCAGTACAAATCCGGATGAGTTAGACAGACCATGGAATATTTCCCAGCTATGTCCCTTTTATTCTTAGTTTAGTTTTCTTTGTAATCATATATGTGTACATGTTCAATGAGAAATAAAGTCTTGGTTCCCTCAAAATCTTTTTGAGAAATGTTTACCATCTTATTTCCGAATGATCATGTCACAGTCAAAAATCCCAGAATACTTGAAAGTATTTATGCTCATGTTTGTTCTGGTTTAGATTTCCGATTCTAAAATTGATACCTTTGGGATAAATCTAAAATTTCTAGTCTATACTTTGGTTATTTGTCTGATTGCTAGATGCGGGCATTTTCCGAGTAGTGAATTGTTGGTACTGGAAGCCGTCTTTGTTTCCGAGTTTAAACTGGTTTAGCAATTGAGCTCCGTTGCTCGGCAAAGTTTCCGTGCGGAAAGTTGGCCGGCTCACGAAAGGGACGAGGCGGAAGGCCAGATAAACGATAAGTGCAGACAAAAAATACAAGTGCTTATGCAAACATTTCAAGCACATAATATCAAAGCCAAAAGTGCTGAATAGATAAATTAAAACTTAGCACTAGCAAAAGTATTGTACTGCTTATTTACAAACCCAAATTGTTTTTCAGAATAACATATTGTTCTTCTCATACTCTATGATGCAGGAGGACAGGTAGGAGCTACCGGCTCGCTGGATACATCGTCCTCGGCTTGATAATGTTCCGAGATGTTCAAATCCGATATGGTTTGATCATCGTCAGAATCTTCAGCTGTTTCTTTGGAAGGCGGAGGCGGCGTGTCCACGCGGGTGAAGAAGGGAGTGTCATAGCTGGTCAAATCAGCTACATGGCACCCATATCTGACGCAGGAGTCCATGATGGCCTTGATGTCTTGCTCCTGTCCGTCTTTGTCCACCTTGCAGTACCCTCTGGTTACTTGCTAGATCTCCATGTTTCCATGGTGGCTCATAACCATGGTGAGAGCGTTTTGCGCCGCAGTTCACGCGTAGGACATGTTCCAGTCCTGAACAAGCTGCAGCATATCTTTGGCCTTGTCTTGCACCTTGATGACCCACAAGTATAGGGGGTGTATCGCCGTATTTTCGAGGGAAGTGAAACCCAATTTATTGATTCGACACAAGGGGAGACAAAGAATATTTATAACCCTTAACAACTGAGTTGTCAATTCAGCTGCACCTGGAAACAATCTTGCTCACAGCAGTTTATCAGTAGCAATAGTTTTGTAGTAGGAATAGTAAAGTAACAGTAGTAGTAAAGCAAAGATAGTAGTAACAAAAGAAGTAAAGTGGGATTCGAGTGCAGTAGGCATAGGGATGGATGGACGGGCGTTGCATGGACAAGACAATTCACATAGTAATCAGACTATAGGGCAATTGCAGATAAATAATATAAAGCATCCAAGTACTAGACAATCCTAGGCATGTGTTCCATATATAGTCATATGTGCTCGCAATGAGAACTTGCACAACATCTTTTGTCCTGCCAGCCTGTTTGCAACGGGGCCTCTAGGGAACTACTGGCAATTAAGGTGCTCCTTTTAATAGAGCACCGGAGCAAAGCATTAACACTCCGTGAACACATGTGATCCTCACATCAAAGCCATTCCCTTCCGGTTATCCCGATTTACATCGCCCGGGGCCATAGGTTCCGGACAACAATGTGTGTATACAACTTGCAGATAAGACAAAAACAATACTATCATAATGAATCAATAACATGTTCAGATCTGAAATCATGGCACTCGGGCCCTAGTGACAAGCATTAAGCACAACAAGTTCAGATCTGATGCCATTACATGAACGATCTCATCCAATCCCTACCATCCCAAAAGCCTACAGCGGGGGATTACTCACTCATAGATGGGGGAAACATGGATGGTCGATGGAGAAGCGATGGTGATGATGATGGCGATGATCTCCTCCAATTCCTCGTCCCGGTAGGGTACCAGAACGGAGTTTCTGGTGCTATTTCGTGGAATCTGGTGGTGGCGGCGGAGCGGAACTCCTTCTAGAAAAACGTCAAACCCCCTTAAGTTTTTAGGTCAGAAGGCTTCTTATAGGCGAAGAGGGAGACCGAGGGGGTGCCTGGGGCCACCACACCATGCCCTGGCGGCCAGCCAGCCTACCGGGAGGGGGTGTGGCCACCGCCCTCCTCCGCCTCAGATTCTCTGAGTCTTTTGGAAAAATAGGCACTTTGGCTTTTGTCCCGTCCAATTCCGAGAATATTCATTTTCTGACTTTCCTGGAACCAAAAACAACAGAAAAGAGACAGCTGGCATAGTGGCTCTTGTTAATAGGTTAGTCCAAGAAATCATATGAAAAGTACTCCAAAGTGTGGACAAAACGCAACAAAGTGGATAAAACCAAGCATGGAGCATCAAAAATTATAGATACTATCAACATCCCCAAGCTTAACTCCTGCTCGTCCTCGAGTAGGTAAGTGATAAAAAGAAAGAATAATTTTTGAGGTGATATGCACCATCAAAGGCTTGACCAAAGTATTTGTAAACATTCAAAGCTAGGATCATAGTACTTCAATCATAACATGAAAGACAAAGTTCTAGAAATAAGACAAAGAAACTTTGATGCAACATGAAAAGGCACAAACAAAAGAATCATGAATAACAATTATTTGCAAGACGTTTGTTTGTTTCACATAAAGAAAACATAGCATAGTGGCATTCAGCTTGTCCCTCATAGAGTAGCAAACATAAATGCATAGGACACCTTCAAAGTTTACAAGAGTGATTAGATACAAATAGTTTAGAACGAGCAATATCAAGGTATGCATCAATCAACAAGTCTTGGGACAATGCACATAGAACTAAGAATAGCCACTATGCTCTCAAGAAAGTGCTCATAGAATGTGTGAAGACTCAACAAGGAAACGAACAGGTTTTGAAAAGTTTGAAAGGCTTCCAAATGCTGAAAGTATGGTACTCATTAGCTTTGAGCTCTCATTGCCCCTATCATAAGCATCTTTAAGTGGTTAAGGTTAAAGTGACACAACTAAGAGGATATGCTTGAAAAGTTATAAATCAAAGCCTCATGCCCCTTACTTATGAAGACCGATCCTCATGCTACTCAACTTCAATCACGAGTAAGCTCTTGTCATTGTAAGTATATGTGTATCATTAAGAACCGCCAATGGGGTACCCCTTGCACATGATACAGGAGCTATCCCATAATCAAAATGACAAGGCAAGCAGACAATGAGCATCTCAGCGATCTTTTTATTTACTATGTGCATAGATTTTTATTGAGGATGCTTTATAGAATGCTCATTATGGTTATGCTGCAAGTTTCCACCATGATTAGGCATGGCTTAGGCTAGCGGCACAGGCGTTTCTCTAACATACATACAAACTCCATGATCTTACAAGTTCCACTTTTATTTCACACTGCCGGGATCCATAAGCAAAAGAACAGGATATCAACGAGGTACTAAGTACCAATGCAATGTTGAAAGCGTTCCCCATGATACATGGTTCTGCTAACTTGAACTTATAAAGCACAAGCATATATGCAACAAAGAAGGACGCAATGGTTCAGGTTTATTAAATGCAAGAAAATAAAGTGTGCCATCAAGTTCGTGAGAGCTTGACTAACTAACTTTCTCATAACAAGCAAACATTTTATTCGGAAGAAAACAAGGCATATTGAATATGCACGGAAGTAGAAAATGATGCTAATAGGTAGGTATGGTGGACACTTTGGAAATATTTGGTTTTAGGGAGATGGAAACATGAGTAAAACATACTAAGTGAAAGTGAAGGCTAGCAATAGTAAGGGAGCGACAAACGAGAGAGCAATAATGGCCATAATCATGCAGAGCGACAAAACATCATTGATCAAAGCATAAAGTGATACTACAAGTTGAAAACTAAAGGATCATAAAGGCTTATGGTGACTTGGGATAGTCATAATATGGTGTGAGCATGTGCCAAGTCAACCCAAATAAAGCATCAAAGGAGAATACCACAATACTATGCTTTAATATGCTAAAACAACAAATGATTTTATCAAAGCACATTAAGCAATCTCAATTGTTTATAACAAGTCATGCTACAGCAAAGAATACTAAGCATAAAGCCAAAACAATATCAAGCATGGCATGACAAAGCATAGGCCACAGTCAAAAACAAGCTTTCTTTACCACTTAAGCTTCCTACTCTTTTCAAATCCAAACCAAACTATTTGAACACCAATGTATGGAAGAGGAGGTCCAACCAATTTATTCATCAAACTAAGAAAACCACGCAAACTAAAACCCAAAATGAAAATGAAAAAGAAGACGCTCCAAGAACAACACAACTATGCATGAAACAATAAAAATGAAGCGTTTGGAAGAAACCTGGGATTTTTATTGATGAAGAAGGGGATGCCTTGCGCATCCCCAAGCTTTGATGCTTGTACTTCTTGGATATTTCTTGGGGTGACATGCGTGGCATCCCCAAGCTTGAGCTTTAGTCCATCCTTCATCTCATTACTCATTCCTTCCATACACCTGAAATTTTTCCTTCATACAAAACTTCACACAATCTTTATTAGCAACATTAGTGCACTTAAGATAATAAGTCCTTAGTTTCAGTTCTAACACCAATAAAACTTCCATTAGAACACTAGTTACTGTAGCACTTCCCTCAAAAAGCACAATTCCCCAAAAGAACTCAAAAAGGAACCAACAAGAAGCAAATGCAGAAAATGGCAGAAATCTGTCAAAACAGACCAGCAGGTAAAGACGAATTTTTTCGAAGACCTTCTGTTGCTCAAATCAAAAAGTGTTGAACTAACGAAAGTTAGATAACAACCTGGGGCATAAGCACAAAAAATCACGCCTCAAAAAGACGTACAGAGATTTTACACGAATGTTTACGGTGAAGCACAGAAATCTGTTTCAGGACAGCCACTTTCCCAATCATTACTTCTCTCTCATTAGAGGTTACTCTTGGCACAAAAAGCAAATAAAAAGGATAAGAAGCGGTTATTACTGAAGTAATAACTTCCAAGACTCATCTAAAACTTTTGGGTTATCTCCCAATAAGTACTTTTCTTTAATGCCTTTAAGTTAGGCATAAGCAAAAACTAAAAATGGATAGAATAGAAGTAAGCAGAGATAATAATGGTGAAAACATTGTTTTGTTCAATGAAATCCTTTCGTTAACAAGGTTGATCAGGTCTTGTTACCAAAACAATTTCATATGAGCCAAAACTTTGTATTCCACTAATTATTATGTTACCTCAACCTTGATAACAATGGTCCCAATCATAATAGTTCCAAATTTTTCTCTTGGTATGGGACAATATATCTCTCCAACTTGAATGCCCTCAACATGTTCAATTGAATTCAAACCATAAGTCCTTTCAATCTTCTTGGGGAAATAGATAGTATGTTCCTTGTCATTGACATTGAAGGTCACCTTCCCTTGATTACAATTAATAATAGCTCCTGCGGTATTTAAGAAAAAGGTCTCCCAAGAATAATAGACATATTATCATCTTCAGGCATAATAGTTTGAGAGGATGCTCTCATAAGAAATAAGAGTTGAAGTAAAAGAGAGCATCAAGAAGCAAATTCAAAACACATTTAAGTCTAACCCACTTCCTATGCATAGGAATCGTGTATGCAAATAAATTCGCAAAGAACAAAGTGACAGGCATAGGAAGATAAAACAAGAGTGACTTCAAAACTTTCAGCACATAGAGAGGTATTTCAATACCAGGAAAACTTCTACCACCATATTTTCCGCTCTCAAAATAATTTTCAGTAGCCTCATGAATAAACTCAACAATATAACTATCACATAAAGCATGCTTTTCATGATCTACAAGCACTAGAGCTTTATTATAAACACTTTCAAAAGAATCCTCAGGAACATAACATTCATCCTCCTTTAGTAAGCATGGAGGACAATCAAATAATGTAAGGGATAAAGAGTTACTCTCATTAGAAGGTAGGCATGGGTAGCTAATCCATTCTTCCTCCTTTTGTTCATCACTCTCCTCCTCTTTTTCATCTAATGAGATTTTAGGTTCATCAATTTCTTCTTCCATAGGATCCTGCAAGGCATTAGTCTCTTCCATTTGTGGAAAGCATCTATTAAAATACTCAATAATAGAGTCATTTTCATCCTTGTAATTATCAAAGCAAAATTTAAGTATACCATAAACCTCATATTTGTAAGGTGAATCATCAATATTTTCAAGCAAACTAGCAAGTTCAAAAGCACCCTTCCAAGCAATAAATTCTTCAATTTGTTCCGCTTCATAAAAGTCATAAATTCCTTTAGAATAGGAAGATATGGTATCATTATCATTATACTCACATTGAAAAGGGAGGTGTTTATACCTCTTTCTGCAACGAGATTCATCACAACAATAAGTAACATTATAAGTAGAGCACATGTTTCTAGCAATGGTATACAATCTATCAATTTGTTCCCATAAGTGTTTCCCTTTTTGTGACAAGCGGTGTTCCTTATAATAATATTTTTGATCTTCCGTGAACCCACCTTCCCAATAAACTTCAGTTTCAAAAAACCAACCATTGACAACAAGCATGACAAAGCAAGACAATAACAGACCAACGAAAATAACAACTAGAGTAGGAACTAATTTGTTTTGTATTTTTGATAAAGAAACAAGCAAATAAGGAGAAAATAAACTTAGCTTGAACAATAGTGATTCCAAGTGGACTTGATAAATAAAGCTATGCTCCTCGGCAACGACGCTAGAAAATAGTCTTGATGACCCACAAGTATAGGGGGTGTATCGTAGTATTTTCGAGGGAAGTGAAACCCAATTTATTGATTCGACACAAGGGGAGCCAAAGAATATTTATAAACCTTAACAACTGAGTTGTCAATTCAGCTACACCTGGAAATAATCTTGCTCACAGCAGTTTATCAGTAGCAACAGTTTTGTAGTAGGAATAGTAAAGTAACACCAGTAGTAAAGCAAAGACAGTAGTAACAAAAGCAGTAAACCGTGGGATTCGAGTGCGGTAGGCATCGGGATGGATGGACGGGCGTTGCATGGACAAGACAATTCACATAGCAATCAGAGCATAGGGCAATTGCAGATAAATAAGATAAAGCATCCAAGTACTAGACAATCCTAGGCATGTGTTCCATATATAGTCATACGTGCTCGCAATGAGAACTTGCACAACATCTTTTGTCCTGCCAGCCCGTTTGCAACGGGGCCTCTAGGGAACTAAGGTGCTCCTTTTAATAGAGCACCGAGCAAAGCATTAACACTCCGTGAACACATGTGATCCTCACATCAAAGCCATTCCCTTCCGTTATCCCGATTTCATCGCCGGGGCCATAGGTTCCGGACAACAACATGTGTATACAACTTGCTGATAAGACCAAAAACAATACTATCATAATGAATCAATAACATGTTCAGATCTGAAATCATGGCACTCAGGCCCTAGTGACAAGCATTAAGCACAAAAGTCGCAACAAAGTCATAAAGCACTAATAAAAGATACTAGGCACCATGCCCTAACAATATGATGCCATTACATGAACGATCTCATCCAATCCCTACCATCCCCATAGCCTACAGGGGGGATTACTCACTCATAGATGGAGGAAACATGGATGGTCGATGGAGAAGCGATGGTGATGATGATGGCGATGATCTCCTCCAATTCCCCGTCCCGACAGGGTGCCAGAACAGAGTTTCTGGTGTTGTTTCGTGGAATCTGGTGGTGGCGGCGGAGCAGAACTCCTTCTGGAAAAACGTCGAACCCCCTTAAGTTTTTAGGTCAGAAGGCTTCTTATAGGCAAAGAGGGAGACCGAGGGGGTGCCTGGGGCCACCACACCATGCCCTGGCGCGCTGCCAGCCCAGCCTGGGGGTGTGGCCAGCCCCTCCCTCCTCTGCCTCGATTCGCCCTGAGTCTTCTCGAAAAATAGGCACTTTGGCTTTTGTCCCGTCCAATTCGAGAATATTCATTTCTGACTTTCCGGAACCAAAAACAGCAGAAAAACAGTAACCTGCATCGTGGCTCTTGTTAATAGGTTAGTCCAAGAAATCATATGAAAAGTACTCCAAAGTGTGGACAAAACACAAGAAAGTGGATAAAACTAAGCATGGAGCATCAAAAATTATATATACATTTGCAATGTATCACACCTCAAAACCGGACATGCTATGCATATCCAAAAACTTGAGAACTTCGCCAATATCTTCGAGGGATTGGTAGAAGTCATGACGCAAATCACTGATTTTGGTAAGCCGGTGGGTGCGAGGATCGGCAGAGGCGGAGTCAATCAAGTTTAGAGGACATGCGCATATAATGCAAAGGGTAAGTCAAGAAAATTTGGACTCAAAAAAGAGTCGGAAGATGCATATAAGTCAGAAAAAGGGAAAACATACCAAAGATGACATCGTCGACTTTGGCCTTCTCTTCACGAAGACTCTGGAGTTCAGCCCGGAGTGCCTCAGAAATGTCCTTTTCTCTGAATAGCTCATTGCTGAGATCCGAGATTTTCTTATCTTGAAGCGTAATCTTGCGATCACGCTCATCAGTGGCTATGGAGGTGGATTCGAGAATTTGAGCAATGCTCTTCTCATGATCTGCCTTAAGCTTATCCAGCTCTTGGCGAAGTTCTTTGTTTTCTACCACCAAGGTCTTAAGATTCTCGGCCTCTTCGATCATAGCACAGGACTGTTTTACCAGTGCTGCAAGTCAAAAGAACAGACAGTTCAACAAAAATTCGACTATGAAATAAAAAACGAGGTTTGAGTTTCGGAATGTTTACCTTCGGCCTCATCCTTGGAAACCTTTAGCTGTGCATTTTCAAGCCGGAGAGCTTTGATCTCTTTCCGCTTGTTGCAAATATTCTTCAACAAATCTTGGTTATAGGAATATACTTTCTGTAAGTCAGAACCCAAAGTCAGAAGTCTACTAAAGACTCGGGCTAATATTTATACTAATATCAGCATGAGCCTTGGGGGCTACACTAGTTCATTCTTTGGCATCCTAAGGAAGCATAAAACCGGATTTAATTTTCTAGCTTCATGCTTGGGGGCTAGAGGATATGATCTAAAATAAAGAAAATGGGAGTTGGAATTCCGACTTACATATTATTCGTGAATGAGTTTGTCTAAACTCGAATTCACCTCGGTGGCAACCTTCTCGGTGAAAGTGAGGGGGATCACCGGCGCAGTTGGAAGCGCGCCGGGCCTGATCTTCTCGTCGCAAAGATGAACTTGTTCAAGAAGATCAGAGTGTTTGATATCCTCTGCTTCTTGTGCTTCTTCTTCGGCAGAGAGAGTCCTCCTCTCAAGGCATTCCCGGGCCAGCCGTTGAATCTCCTCCATAGACTTCCAAGATAGGCCAAGCTTGGCAAGTCCTGGATTGTCCAGGAGATTATCGGCAAGCGTCTCTACCGAGAGATCATTACCCGAAGAGGGTTCACCCTTATCAACACCTGAGTCACTCATGGTGACATCAGTTTGTGATTCAAGGATCGCTAGAACTGACGGTTGAGCCGGATCTTCTACAACCATCGGAGATGAAATAATCTTCGGCGCTGCAGAAGGCTGAGGGGTAGGAGTCGGAGGAGCCATGGCAGGAGAAGACAGTTTGAGCTTCGACTGGCGTAGGGGCTTTGCGGCAGTTTCCTTCCCTTTGCCCTTGATGAGCTGTCTAGCTCTGAGAAGATAATAGAATAAAGAACATTACATCTCAGAAGGAATTACGAGTAAAATACAAAGACCCTGTGAGGAAAGGTTACCTCTTCACAACAGGCAATTCTTTGGTGTTGATGGCCAATGCCGGGGCTTTGCTTTTCCGAGGAACGACATCCGGCATTGGGACCAATTCACCCTCGTCCTGAGAAAATTCAGGAGGATATCCCTCGATAGGAGAAAACTCCAACTCGGGGAGGTCAGCAAGCTGAAAAGGAAAAGTATCTCAGTATTGCAAAAATAACATAAAGATGAGCACATAAAAAGAGTTACTACTGAAGTTTACAGGCACAATAGGATCTTCCGCTGTATGCATGTCCAGGGACAACTCTGGAATTTTCCTCTCGATCCGCTCCCTTATCAGCCATTTGACTTGGCAGATATAATCCTTCGGCTTTAAGGTCTTGGAGCTGATGCGGAGGGAATCCTTCTTCGACGATGTGATGGAATGCATCAATCGATCTCCGTGATGTTGAAGAGGTTGGATCTGGTGTGACACCCAGCATTGAACCAAGTCGGACCCTTTCAGGCCCTTGTGCTTCATCAGATATTCGATCCGTCTCTTGGCGAAATGTAACGCCATCGAGAGTCGGAGCGACCTCGCCCCAGACTCTTGGTCGTAAGTCCGTCGATGAAAGACGGCAAATCAGTATCTTTGTCGGAAGCGAGGATATCCTTGTGGTAGAAAAAAGTGGACGACCATTGTTTGACCGACTCACTTGCCATAATCCGGGGATAAACACGCTCACGCCTAACCGAAAAACTAATGGTACCGGTAATATAAGGATTACCGGCAGTGATGGAATTTCTCCGGACATGAAAATAGTACGGGAAAAGAGTAAAGCTCGGCCTAATGCTGAGATACCCCTCGCATAAAGAGGCGTACGCACTCATCTCTAAGATGGAGTTCAGGGGGAGATGGTGGAGATGAACACCATAATGATCTATAACCTCAGAAAAGAAATCCGAGGGAGGAAAGGAAAGACCTCTCTCAAGGTGAGTGCCGAAATGCACTCGCTCGTCATCGCGAGGGTTGGGGACGGTTTCGCCGAAGCCGCTCCACCAGTCGCCGGCATGGAGAATCCCTTCGTCTTCAACTACCTAGAGTTTGGGATCGTCCAGGACGCAGGAGATCCAAACTCCGCGGTGGCTCTCTTTCTCTGTCGCCGCCGCTGCTGCCAAGCCGGAGGATGATGAGGAAGCCATTCTTCTGGTGCACCGGTGACCTTAGATGGGTGGCGCTGGAGGTGTTTTTTGCTAGAGGCAGTAGAGCGCTAGGTTCATGGGAGGCATAGAGGAGAAGGAAACAGCGCTGAGAACTGGTGAAGAAGTTAGGGAGAAGAATCCACACCACTTATATCCGCCAGGAGCGTCAAGATTCGTGTAAACGCTATAGTGAATGTGCCACACATCGTGGAAAGGACGGGGAAACCTCCGTGCGATGATTACGCCGCCTCGATCTCCACGCACGCATTGAAAAGGCGCCTTGGTTCCGCGAAAGGCGGACCCACCAACGGTCGTGCTGACAGGAAATGTCTATCAGTGATGTGACTTGACCATGACTGTTGTCAGATTATGTCAGATACCAAGTTCCGGCTTAGTTTGAATTTCAAGCTGGAAGCACGAATAAACTCACTCATAGGTCCGACTTATTGTTAAGACCCGGATCGTATCTTTTGTCTGAAGTTTTAGGAACCCTTCAAGATTCTGCAAGCCGAAGATCAAGCTAGATGATGATGAATCCGACTTTGGATCTTGGAGACTTCCGGGGGCTGCTGTTGGGGATATACTTTCCGGGTATCCTCATAGTTCCTCACTGACCAGGGTGGCCCACTTCAGGTTAGAGCTTTGCTTCACGGGCGGCCCAGTCAGGGAGAAGATACGGAGTCTAGTCTGGCTACGGGAAGGACCAGAAGACTTACCGACGTAGGCCTATAGTGTTACTTGTAGTTCAAGGTGTACTCTATAACCGACTCTTAGTCGTATCTAGATAGATCTCTCCTGTAAACCCTAGGCTGGATATCTATATAAGCCATCCTAGGGAGAGCCTTTAGGGCACCCTCACAATAGTATAGAATCTCAACTCGCACAGACGAAACCCTTGTAACCCATATTCTGGCTTTGCCGTATTACTGGATTGCTAGCAGGAGTAGGATCCGTCCAAAGCCGGCGGTTTCGAACCTGGGTAAACTTGTGTGCTCACTGTCTCGGAACACCGTACGTCTCACACCCCTCTCTTCCACATGCCACGAGGACCCCCTCATGGAGTACTTGTCATCAATCCGATGACAACTCCTGATCACATTTGTCGGATCGTGTGAAGCTTCCCTTTAATATTATAATTCTTTTTTGGCGCTGGCATTTTCATTACTAGGTATGCATAATGGGGGACCGCCATGAATCGTGCAAAAGCTGGTCATCCCAGGATCGCGTGATATTGTGATGGCTAGTCTATGACTTCAAACGCTAACTTTTCTTGCAGGAAATTTTCTTTGGATCCAAAAACAACGTCAAGAAATATTTTACCTAAGGGAATTCCGGCTTTACCTGGTACTATGCCGTGGAAGGATGTTTCTATTGGTGCTAGATTTACCAAGGAGTATTTCATTGCTCCCAGTGTTTTGGTGTAAATCAAGTTTATGTTGCTTCCTGCATCCATGGAAACTTTGCTCATGTTGAATCCTCCATTTTGCGCTTTGACTATCAAGGCTGAATGACCTGGTCTTGGTACTCGTAGTGGATGATCAGCTCTGCTAAATGTGATTTCCTGCTCAGGCCAATGAATATACTCGGGTGTGTCTAGTGGGGAAGTCTTAGCCATGTTTACTTGTCTTGTAATTAGCTTTTGGATCCTGTTGGATGGGCGACCTTTATGAATCATTGACATTGCTCCATTTGATCTGGGGTTTTCACTACCTTGATCTGCTGTGTTTTGCGGTTGTCCTCCTGGCTGGTGTGCCGGTGGCGGTGGTGGTGCGCCGATGGCTAACATTCTGGGCGTGGTGGTGTATCCTCGGTTTGCTGCTTCGGTTGCCTTTGCATTGCAGAGCTCTTGCATCTTTAGGAACATTTGGCAGTCTTTCATGACGTGGTTGGATCATATTTTGCCTGCTGAATCGACATAGAAGTGCATATTATAGGGTCCTTCCAGCATTTGCATTGCGGACATAGGTGGGTCCTGAGCTCTTGGCTGATACCGTTGGGTTGATTGTCCTCCTCTGACGTCGTCTCTGCTATGGTGGTGCCCGTTGTTGTAATCGTCGTTCCTTTGATCGCCCTCTCCTAAGAAGCTATCTACAACCTAGCTTGGTTCCACGTGTCCATCATTGTTCCTCTGTCTCCTGTCAATGATGTGTTTATCCATGTCTTCTTCGGGTGAATGTGTTCGCTAGTTGTGTAGCGTGTCCTCTCCATCATCCCACTGATTTGCTATGTCCATTAGCTCTAAGATCATTTTGGGTTTGACCCGTCCTAGTTCTTCTATAAACTCTCGGCGTCGGAGGTCATCATTGAAGGTGTCGATTGCCCTTTCTTCGGATATGTGTCAACACCCGGATTTTTAATCCTAGATGCCTGTTATGCCATACATTGCAATCCCAGGATTACCATTTTTGCGAGACATAACAAAATTGGTACCACAGTACATCATCCATTACAAACCATAATAAAGGTCTTACAAATAAAGGATCTCATGATCCAGTCTTAATACAATCAAAGCAGCGAAAGTAAACGTAGCAGGGGCTCCATCTTCAGGGTCACAGGCAATGCTGACAATGGGAGATGATCCTAGTTGTCATAGACCTCCTACTGTCCATCTTCCTGGTAGTCCTCCTCATAGTCTGGCCATAGGAATAGCCAGGGACAAAGCCATGAGTACTCTTTAAGTACTCGCAAACTATCACTAACAAGTAAGGTAGTTCTAGTAGGAATCTTAAGCTCTAAGTTTATTTGCAAAAAGGCAGGTTTATTTCATAAGAGTTCAAAAGTAAAGAACCTAATTTAATTCTCTACATCACCTAACTGGGAACCTATATTTCTTGTCCAAAACCCTGTTGTGGTCAAGTTAAGGTCATAGTTCAATTCACAAGTCATTTTGAAAACATCTGACAATGGAACAGTATGGCCACTCCAACTGTCCATGACCGCGGACGCGGCTATTCGAATAGTTTGACACTCTGCAGAGGTGGTACACTTTCACCACAAAATTCGATACATCCGTCAGGGATAACCCTAAATCATCGTACTTAGTATGCGGATAATCATTCATAACCTTTCAATTACACACTCTAGTATAGGCACCTCCCCTATGAGCTTGGCCTCCCAGCCATGGCCATCTGCCATCCTGGGCACTTCATAGGTGGACATTCACATTCACGAGGTAGCCTCAACTCAACCTCTTTCCGTGAGGGAACCCATACTAAGGCATATAAACTTCCAGTTAAGCCCTACCCAAATCAGGTATTGTGGTTGTACGGTAAAATTGGAATGGTATCGCATCCGAACCCAACCATCAGTTTTTATAAAGGGTCAAGGCTCATGCCTCAACATTTTCATCATCAACCATTGTGTTTCTCAACACATGTCAAAACATTTCAATAGAATGGACCATCATTCCAAGGTTTTCATAATCATTTTCACCAAGTATTCCCATCTAAAGTGATCAACTTTTATGCGTAGCACTAGCCACTAAAGTGAGGGTATTCACTAATGAGGGTGTTAATCAAGTGTAGCTATCCAAATCTAGTTTTATGCTTTTGATGGCCTCTAAGTATAACTACTTAGGCCTAGGTTTATACTCTTTATGGCATCTATCCTATTTTTCCAATACTCACAAATCACTAACTAAAGGTAAAGGACTTTGGTAAAAGTAAAAGAATAAAGCTTGCAAGTAAAACTTGGGATTGGTATAATCAAGTCTGCATAACCAAGCATGCCTAATGCATCTTGTATAGGTTATCTTGAAATGATGGCTTGCATAGTTAACTTGTAGTGTTAGGCTTGCACATATATGAGGTTTGCAAGTGTTAGCTTGCATAGTTAAGCTTGCCTTGAGTAGTGCAGTGGTTGAAGTTCTCTTCTTCTTCTTGGCCGTACCCTCCTCCTTGTATCCCGGGTCGGTACTATCGTCTATAAATGAATACGAGGTACAAAATCACCAACAATACTTAACTACTTCTATGTAGGACACAAAGGCTCACACTTGATGATCTAGCATCATCACAATCATCACATGAAATAAAGACCTAGTCTTATCTTTCTTATTTTAGAAAAGTAATTTCTACTCATTGAAAATACTTAAGATTTAATATTCTCCAATTAAAATATGGGATCATGTTGACACATGTCATCACCACATATTCTAATACTTGGGAATGTGATTTAAAGTGGTGGTCATATTTTATAAAGTTTAAAAGTACTATTTAATACAATTAAAGTGACTAGAAATGCCTATATAGCATTCTTTTGGTACTAGTCCAAGATCACTGCATGTAAACCTAAATATTTTCACATATTCAGATAGATCTTGTCAAATGTGATTTTTGAGAGTTGGAAACAACTCAAAAGCATTTATGGTTGATTTTTGAAAAATGTTTGAAGTTGGAAAAGTCTCTGTCTTGTTATTTTTACTAAAGGTGATCTATAATTTCAAATGGTTTGAATCCAACGGGCTTGGATAGATATTTTGAATACCTTTCCAATAAAATTGGAATCATGCACTTTAGTTAGTGAATCTCTTTGAATTGATTTTTGAATCTACTAAGAGAATCTAGATTTAACTAAAATGGGAAAAATCTATTTGAATCGACGGGTTCTGTGCGGGAAACTAACTAGGCCGGCCCAGCTACGCAACGCGTGCGGAGTGGGCTGCTGACAGGCGGGTCCTACTGGTCAGCAACTCATCTAAACCAAAACGGTAAGTTTCAATCTGGGCCGTGCGATTAGAGCATGATCTACGACTGAGCATCGTCGTCTCTGTCGCACATCTCCAGCGAGACTAAACCCTAATCGTGACGGTGGGGGTCCGTGGGGGCTCACCTGGGCTCCAACTAAGGTCGGCAATGGGGGAGAATGAGGTTGTCATCGACGGTGAGTCGAATGGTGGTCGTGGCGGCTCCTGGCGTGGCTTCTAGCTCAACTTCCTCTTCTCCTCTGCAGCGACGGGCTCCGGTGAAATTCTGGCAGGTTGGTGCTCGCCTTGCTCCAAGGAGAGATGTGGGAGGTGTCTGAGAGAGAAGGGAGTGAGATGGTGTGGCGAATTGGAGCTGGGGTGGCCACTATTTATACACGGGCGAGAGGGACAGAGCGAGATGGCTCGGGCTCGTCGGCGACGTTGTTACAGAGGGCTATCGGCATGGCGGAGGGTAGGGGTTGACGTGGTGCTTTAGGGTGGTCGTCATGCGAGTGGTGGCGTGGCAAGGGGCGGTCGAGAACGGTCGGGAGCGGTCCGTGCTCTGTGCGGGAACAGCGGTGTTCGAGATGGTGCACAGTGTCTATGGTCCACGCGGCGGCGAACGGGCATGTCTGGGGGGTAGCTGGGGTCACGGTGAGTGTGGGCACGTGTGGAGAGAGCGACGCGTGGCGTGTGTGTGCATGTTGGCTGCGGCGCTCTGGAGCACTCTCGGCATGGCAGACAGAGAGGTGGGCGGCGATCACGGCTGGTCCACGGCTTATATGCGGTCACGGGGTGGACAGAGGGCGGCGGTGGTGTGGCGCCTGTCTCCTGGACATCGTGGGAGAGGGAGGCGCTGGCTGTGGCGCTGGGTCCTCATCGACCGGCGCGGTGAGCTCAGGTGGCGTGGCACTGGTGCAAACGGCAAAGGGGGAGTGTGTCCACTGCGCTGCTAGGTGCTAAGGGAGACCAGTGGAGAGAATTAAGGAACCAGTAGCGATTGATCACTGCTCAAAACAGTAGAAGTTAGGAAGTGTTTAATTGTGTCTGCTAGGTGCTCGACCAAATGGCCGCAT
Source organism: Avena insularis (assembly GCA_023614405.1). Lineage (NCBI taxonomy): Eukaryota > Viridiplantae > Streptophyta > Magnoliopsida > Poales > Poaceae > Avena > Avena insularis. Next base: position 368,213,479 of record CM042696.1, on the reverse strand, counting down.
GAATTTATGTTTTGAATTTTTGGATGAACTTTGGTGAGTGTTCTAAGTACTTGCTTGATAGTCTATGGTTGCTTGGGTTTGCCAAGGTGAATTGATTTGAGTGGTTTTTGCAAAATGGTGATCTATGCATATGAACTTGATTCAATTTTGCAATGTCCTTTAAATAGATTTGGAATTTGTTTCTGTTTGTTTGTAAAGTGGGCTTGCGTTCACTTTTACTTGGTCTAGCAAGGGGTGAAAAGAATTGAGAAAGTTTCTGTTAGAAATCTTTTACTAGGAACACTCTGTCAACACCCGGATTTTTAATCCTAGATGCCCATTATGCCATACCTTGCAATCCCAGGATTACCATTTTTGCGAGACATAACGGATTGGATATCACAGTACATCATCCATTACAACCCATACATAAGGTATTTACACAAATAAGGATCTCATGATCCAATCTTTAATACAACAAGCAGCAGAAATAAAAGATAAGCGTAGCGGTGGGGTCCATCTTCATGGGCACAGGCAACACTGACGAAGGCAGATAGTCCTAGTTATCATAGCCGTCCTGCTGACCATCATCTTGATAATCTCCTTCATAGTTTGTCCATGATAATAGCCAGGGACAAAAGCCATGAGTACTCTTTAAGTACTCGCAAACTACCACTAACAAGTAGTATAATTCTAAGTTAAAGTGCTAGAGCTAAGTTTAACTATAAATTAAGTTTGAAACCTAAGCTGAGTTCTGAAGCAAAGAAAGATAAAGTAAAGTTCTAGAATCACTTAAGTTGGGAAGCTATTGTCATAAACCCAACCCTGTTGTGGTCAAGTCAAGATTCATCATTCACATCAAGTCATTTAGAAAACATCTAACAACGAAACAGTATGGCCATTCCAATTGTCCATAACCGCGGACGTGGCTATTCGAATAGTTTGACACTCTGCAGAGGTGGTACACTTTCACCACAAGATTCGATACATCTGTCAGGGATAACCCTGAATCATCATACTTAGTATGCAGATAATCAAACATAACCTTCCCTTTACACACCCTAGTATAAGCACCTCTCCTATGAGCATGGCCTCCCAACCATGACCATCAGTCATCTTGGGCACTGCATAGGTGGACAACATTGAGAGATAGCCTCAGCTCAAACCTCTCCCATGAGGGAACTCATACTAATGCATATAAATTTCCAGCTAAGCCTTACCCAATTCAGGTAGTGTGGTTGTACGGTAAATTTGGAATGGTATCGCATCCGAATCCAACCATCAGTTTTATAAAAGGGTTAAGGCTCATGCCTCAATATTTTCATCATCCTCAACCATTTGTGTTTCTCAACACATGTCAAAACATCTCAATAGAATGACTCATCATTCCAAGGTTTTCATAATTCGTTTTCACCAAGTGTTCCCATCTAAAGTGACTCAAGTTTTTGATCTACTCTAAACTACTAAGTTAAGAGTGTTCACTAAGGTGGAAAAGATGGGTTCAATCTCATGCCATAGAATGACATCTAAAGGTTTCTAAGTAGGTCAAGTTTTATACTTTTTATGCTACCTTCAAAACAAGTAAAGAACTTTGTATACTAAGGGGAGTAAAACTTGTAAGTAAGACTTGGGGCACTAATAGTCAAAAGGGTGTGATCAAAGCATGCTTAAGGCATCTTTGCTGAACCATCTAGTTTGATTCTAGTTTGCTAAGTACTACACTTGCAAGTACTAACTTGCAAGGGTTAATCTTGGATAGTGCTAGCTTGCCTTGGTTGGTGCAGTGATTGAAGTTTTCTTCTTCTTCTTGGTAGAACTCCTCCTCGAAAGCTTGGTCGGTACTAGCGTCTATAAATGCATAGGGAGTGCACAATCACCAAACAATACTTAACTAGGCTAAGTAGCATTCTAAAACACACATTTGATGATCTATTATCATCACAAACATCACAAGTTTTAATTCAATAGTTTCATCCTTTTTATTTTAGAAAAGTAATTTCTACTCATTGAAATATTAACTAATATTTAATATTCACCACCAAAATATGGGATCATGTGGACACATGTCCTCACCACATATTCTAACATGTGGGAATGAGATTTAAGGGTTGGATCAATATTACTTTAGTTTAAGTTCATTATTTAATGATTTAAAGTGACTAGAAATGCCTATATAGTATTATTTTGGTACTAGTCCAAAGTCACTGCATGGAAACCTTAATATTATTACATATTTGGATATATATGATGAAATGTGATTTTTGAGAGTTGGAATCAACTCAAAAGCTAACTTGGTTGATTTTATAAAAAAATTGCAAGTTGCAAATGCTTCTGTTTTTTTATTTTTATTAGGAGAGACCTATAACTCTAATTGAATTAAATCCAACGGGATTGGATACATCATATTAATACCTTTCAGACAAAATTGGTTTCATGCAATTTGGATTTGTCAAACTCGCAGAATTGAATTTTGAAATAGTGGACAGAAACTAGATTTAACTAAAAAGAAAAATCCAGATTTGAATGGGTGGGCTAGCGCGGGAAAAGACTTGGGCCGGCCCAGTGGTGCTCCGCGGCGTGGGGCTCAGCTGACATGGGGGTCCCACTTGTCAGCGGCACTTAAAACGTGAAACGGTACGCACGCTGTGGGCCGTAGGATTAGAATAGGAATTGTAGCATCCCAATTGTCTAACAATTGCAATGCTACTAGCCTAGTCTATATAATGCTACCTTCCTACATATAATTGGGGCATCATAATTATATCATGCTCATGTCATCATGCCACATTGCATTTGAGCATCATATAAAACCCTTTTCATTTGGTTCTTATCCCATATGCATTATTAATTGTATTTGCCTCTTGATATATTGCATTTGGTTCTTGATAAATGCTTGATGCCCAAGTTGAGTTGGGGGCATATCTTTTATTTAACTCCACCACCTTTCTGGTACCACCCCATAATTCCACCATCCAACTATAGGTGAGCTTTGCATTTCATTTGGTTTTACCTCTAGCTCATGTGAGTTGGGATGGATCCACTTCTATTTACACATGCTCCCATATATGCACCATGATGTTTTCACATTATTAATATGAGGAGCCACATGGCCACCTTTGCATGCCTTGTGAGTGTAACCCTTTTTTCTAGCTTCCATATGGATTATTTTGAATGTATGCTCATGTTAGGACATTTTTGAGGCTATTATGCATCTAGTGGAACATCCACGCTAGCAAGTCCAAATTATATTTAAATATGAGCGTCATCCATCTACTCCCCATGGAACCTCCTTTTATTTTCCTTTTGCTTGGCCTTCACTCCACATTTTGGGAATGCATGTGAATAATGCCATGATACCTTACTATTGTTTTCACAAGAATAAACATGGCATTTATTGATATGCATGGGCCATGCAAATCACCACCATCTTTTTCTCCTTTGATTTTTCTTGGTTTTTGAGTGGATCTTCTCTTTTGTTAAGCTCCCCTTTTTCTCTTACTCAAACCTCCTCATCTTGGTCTAGTGTTCCTTGCCATGTGCATCAAGATCCCTACTGTCACCATCTCCTTTCATCTCTTGCATGATCTTGTTAGCTCATCTCGAAAACCCTAAACACCCTAACCAACCCACTCACCCTAGCCTCTCTCTCTAATCTATCTCTCAAAACCCTAACCAAACCCTACCCCTACCTCTCCTTACCCATCACACCTTGCTTGATCATGTGGGTATGCAAAACCCTAAGCTAAACCTAATCACCTACCACCCTCACCATCCCCTCCTCTCTTTTTCCTTGGATCGGTCCAGCCCCTTTCTCCTCTCCAACCGAACCATCTAACCCACCCCCTTCTCTCTAGCTAGTCGAGCCACCACCCCTACCCTAACCCTAGACCGAGCCCCATGCCATCTACCCCTCCCCTCTTGGTTCCCCTCTCTCTCTCGCTGCCACCAGGTCCCACCCGAGCTCCCCTTCCTCTCTGCCTGGCCCACCTGTAGCCACACCACCCCCCCCCCCCAGGCCGAGCACGTGAGGGAGGAGTCAAGAAAGGTGGCATGGAGGACACTTTTTCTCCCGAGCCTTCCCCATGGCATCCCCTCTCCCCCTCATGCTTATCTACTCCCTCCCCTGTGCCCAGCGTCGACCCTAAGGCCCCTGCGCCGCAGCCTACCCCAGCTACCCCCATGTTACCCCTTTCTTCTTCCAACTCCGGCCACCACCATCGGTCGTCGGTGTCCACCACAGATCAGGAGGCGGGCGTGGCTGTTGGGTTGACGAGGAAGCTCAGCGAGGCCCCGGCATCACCCTGTGCACGCCAGCGAGAAGGAGACGGTCCCCGCTAGCCGCTGGACGCAGACGCCGATGACAAAACCCTAGATCCGCTGGCCTCTGCATCGCCTTCGGCCTGCTGCTCCCCGTCCCGATCCGAGCCCTCCGACAAGTCCGTGGTGAGCCCCCGTTCCCCCCAACACCTTCCTTTTCACCGCTGCTTCAGATGCGGTTTGCCACTCGACGAACGCCTCAGGCGTAAGGTCATGGCGGTCGGTTCTCCTCGTCGTGGCGTCGCAGAAGCATATCTAGCCGCACGACCCTCCCCTACCAGCAACCCCTCCAAGCCGCGTTGGTCGCTGTCGCCTGCGCGCAAGAGATCGGTCGCGAGTTCGAAATGCGGTAGAAGAAAAACAGTAGCCGTGGCTTTTTCTCAGAAAACCCCCTCCCGTTTTGTTTTCCTCAACCCGCGCTCCTGCGGACCCCACCTATCTGCCTCTGTGCGGTTTTACAAAAAGGCACCGCTACTTTGTGTTTCTCAACCCGCGATCCCTAGCTTCGCCAAGGCTAACTCCCCACTCACTGCACGTGGGTCCGTCAGAGCGTCGGGTCCACCTGTCACCATCATGCTCACTTCATGTGAGAAAAGTCCTGGCGCGTGCAGTTCCGCCCCCAAGACTAATCCCACCACGTCGTGGGCTTGCCTCTGGGTATAAAAAGTCTGTATGTTTTTCTGTTTAAATAAAATGTTTTTCAGAAATGTTTAAATATGAATTTAATTCTGCTTTTAATAACTTTTAATTTGTAGATCCAAATAATACAAATAATATATGTTTTGGAATCAGAAAAATGTGAGGATTTCAAATATGCTTTTCAAAATATTATTTGGGCACTTTAAAATTTCGAAATTGTTTAAATGCAATAAAAATGCCTTTTCTTAAATAATTAATAACTTTAAATCTACAACTCTAAATTTGACAAATAATATGTCTAAATCGATCAGCGCGACGAGCCCGTTCTAACTATGCATTCCATGTTCTGAATTGCAGCATGCATCATATAAATATTAAGTGGACAGCAAGTGTTATGGGAGCAAAACATGACTAAAACTTAATAAAATGCTTTATTCTTGCACCCCACACCTCACCCATGCCATGCTACATTATTGCCATGTAAATTGTGCATCATTCATCATGGCATGCTTGTTTGCTCGTCGTATCTTATATATATGCTTGAGCACTTCATTTATGTTGGCCCTTGTTTGTTTGGTTCTTCTTTCGAATAGGCGTGGAAAATACCAGAATCCCAGAGTACTACCTGCACCGCTCTCGCTTCAACTGAGCTGCCAGGCAAGCACTACCACATGCTTGCATACATATAGTACCTATTGCCTCTATCTTGTTCTTGCATCATTGAGTTGCGATTGCATTAAATTGAATCCCAAGTACTGCATAGCCTTTACTTTTAAACCCCACCGAAGCTTGTTCCTCCATCCCATGAGCCATTACTACAGGAGTTGTTTGAGCCATGCGAGTCGTAGAACAGCATGTGTAGGGTATGTGAGTGTCTGATGGATAACGAGGTACCTAAACAACTTAACCTGAGTAGTAATGGGATAACTAATGAAAGCGGCACTGGTGGGCAATATCTGCTATTTGGTTTTTCATGCTCACTTGTGTCCGTGGGACCCAAGTACTTGATTCCTGTTCCTTGACTATTCGCACTATCCACATCCGGGAGGCCTTATGGACCCCCCTGAGCCAGAGCTTGATTCATTTCTATTTCTTGGGGCCACAAAGTAGTTTGTGGCTTTGTTACTATTCCGTACTTATGCCATGCTTTACTTTTTTATTTAAGATTGTGCGTGGAGCACCTGTACTGTTTTGGATGCGGAGTGTTTTCATGGTATTGACAAGCCCAGTCACACTTTCGGGTTCCCAGTCGTTTACAGCCATTGACACAAACCTTGGGTCCGTCTCGGAGCCGGCCAACTTCGTTGCGGGTAGCTTAATGGGGTGGCCCCTTGAAATATTTCTAAATCCTGTGATCGCTTTGTCGTGAATTCCTCGTGGGGTTTTGATTTGGTTTTTCCGAGGTTGATCGAGTGTGTGTTGCTATTTGTGCACCCCTGCAGGGTAAATCTTTCTGAAAGCCGTGTCCGCGGTTATGGACGACTTGGAGCACAGTTTCTCGATCATAGACAAGTATAACTAAAGTACCGCTTTTAATTTGACTAAGTACCTGACTAGTAAATAGTGCAATACTCATGGAATGGTTAATAAAACTGCCAATGGATGGGTTGTTCGTCCGCTTTCTTGTTGGTAAGCGAGAAGGAGGATGGATCTGTTAATTATACTGTTATAACTATTGTTACTAATTAATGGACATCCGTCTATCATTGGTTAGGCGGATGGTTAGCGAGTATCTATAGACTTGTTAGTTATTATCTTTTGCTGCAATTGCGTCACCCCAGGTATATGTCCCCTTTAGAGGCATAAAGTCTTGCTGAGTACCCCTAGGGTCTCACATGATAAATTGTTTGATTCAGATGAACAGGTGTATTCGCAAGATGGATACTGGGTGGAGGAGACAGATGATGTTGGCAATGATCACTCGGTGTAGAGATTCTGGGGATGGGGATCCGCAAGATCTATGGGCGGGATGTGTTTATTTATGTGGCATCTTATGTCGATTTGCCTCTTATCCGTACTCGGATCTTGTTTTCCGCTTCCGCCTGATACTCTGATGTTTGATGTATGAGGAGCTATCCTAAACTATTATCTCTATCTAGGATATTTGGATCTTGCTGTATGGCGTTGCAATATTTCTATTTCTTTTAGATGGAATGGCTCTGAAACTGTTGTATGGTAGCTTGCATACATACTCACTTGTGTATGTATTTGATCTCTTCGCATGTTGCCTACGCCGCTCGCTCTTGTCCCGATGTCTTCGAAGTGGTTAGGACGGCCAGGTTCACCTGCATGGGTCCTCTGGGCCCCTGCTGTACTATTTTAACCACTTCCGCTTCATCCAGGCTTGAACTTAGGGCGTAGGGTCCGAGGTAGTTACAATTGGTATCAGAGCCATCCCGCCCTTCAGGGTCTTGGCCAAATGGTCGTTGTCAGTCTAGCAAATATTTTGTAGCTATGTATACTAGGGAAAAACAAAACGTGAGAGTAGGACTGCTTCCATTTTTCTTCTTACCCACCCACCCGCCCTTTTCTGGTAAGGAAGTGTAACGTTTTCAATCCTCTTCTAAAATTCAAACTAGGATTCACGTGTTCTGGGTTCTGTAGTACCATAGGTTGTGTGTGTGTGTAATTCCTTGTCTATCTGTTGCATCCAACTTGTTATCACTATCTGCCTTTTGGTTATCAACTGTTGGTACATTCCATACCGACAGGCTTTTGTAAACCGATGCGATCTATCCGACTCTTGGTTAACCGGCGCAATCTTGTTAAGGGTGTTCTTCCTTCCAGCATGCTTTCACAGAATGTGGAGTTGATAATCTCTATCTGATAAGTGGTTTTGCGCATCTATTGGTATTTTAATGTCGAAAAATGCGGAAAAAATTTCTTTGATACATCTGTGTTTCCACACTTCTCTTCAGTCATGTGTGAAACATTATCTATCTTCCTTTTATCGGCATGTCCATACTAACTCATTCTTTTGTCACCGGCGCTTGATCGTGGCGTTTTACTTTTTCTTCAAATCTTTTGGGCTAAATACATAACGTGTGTCGATCCGATGGTTGTATTGTAATTTGGTTCACGGCTTAGCTATATGACACTTATCATGAGTGGAATATGTACAATGCTATCGACCCTATCCTCCAAATGATGGCGGTTATCTCCTGTGATTTTGAGTTACACCGTGATCATATCTATGCATATTCAAGTATCTTTGGCAATCCGGAGTTTTCTCAAGGCACTACGGTGGTCTATCATCGATTTATCATGCTTCACATCTTTTTGAACTCCATATCCGCAAGATTCTCTTTGATGCGGGCGCGGGCTGCTGCCAAGGGGCGGTATGTGCTAGCGGGGACTGAGCGTGCTCTGGGAGCAGCACTGGCATGGTGCGGTGGCACTGGGCGCGGTTTGTGCTCGGTGGTCCATTGCTGCTCTGGGCTCGGGCAAGGGACAAGGGGTGGCGGTGAGTTCCTGGCTACCTCCTAGACATGGCGAGGAAAGAGGGAATGGTCTGCTGCAGCGGGGCAAGGGTTGGCCGACGAGGCATGGCTCGGCATGGCATGGCATGGGGACTAGGGACAAGGGAGAGGGGTGTTAGGGGTTTGGTTAGATCACGAGGGGACAGAGGAGATAAATGAAGATCATTTGGGGGCAAAACCCTATAGTAAACAGTGATCTAGGATTAGAGTAGAGATTATGCATGCCAAGTGTTTGATTAAATGGCGGCATGAAAGAAAGTTTTGAATTTTGGTTTCAAAATTTTTGAGTGATCTCCACTAGTGATAGGTAGTCTCTGGTTGCAAGGGTTTTGAAAATGGAGCTCAAAGAGATGGTTTTTGAAATAGGGGTGATCTATGCATATGCCTTAGATTCAATTTTAAACTGTCATTTAAAATAGTTAACAGAATGTTTTTAGCAGATCAAAAGGTGGGCATTGGTACCTCATTATGTGTACTAGCAAGGTTTACAAAGATCAAGAATTGTTTCTATTAAGAATTGAGTACTAGGAATAGCCAAACTAGTGTAGTGGATTAAAATGGCCAAAATGACCATTCCTCCTTTTTAATTCTTTTTGATTTGATTTTCTTTAGGAAAAGTTTGGGGATGATGTAGATGATGTTTAAATCACCTAAGAAACATTTTACAAGCATTGGATCACACAATCATGGCAATTCAAAACAACTCCTATTTTAAATGCACACACATATGAATGCTTTCATTTTAAATTTGGAAAAGTTTTTGTTAACCCTATTTTTGATGATTTAGATCTTGATAAGCTTGGATTAAAGTTTTGGGATGTTACACACTCAAAGTGGTCTAGTGGGTAATTTTGGTCAAAATGACCATCTGATTATATGATTCATATTTGATTTTCTTTTCTTTTGGTTTTTTTGAAAATAGCCTAGATGATGTAGTATTCATCTTTAAACCATTCCTTATCATTTGTAGCAATCAACATTGCAATTGCACTCATTCATACACTAATGCAATTCACACATACACTCATATTAGATTTAGTAATAAAAGTTTTTGTTACCCCTAAACTTAGGTGATTTGAACTTGATAATCTTGATTAATATTTTTGGGGTGTTACAAACCTTCCCTCCTTAAACAAAATCTCGTCCCGAGATTTAAGAAAAACTAGGAACTAAAGAGATTTGGAAACTCAGTCCTAATGTAATCTTCTCGCTCCCAAGTAGCTTCTTCTTCAGTATGGTTGCTCCACTGGATCTTGAGAAACTTGATACTCCGGGTCCTGGTGGTCCTGAAGGCTTCTTCCAAAATACGAATGGGTACCTCACGATAAGTTAGATCCTTGTTGATATCTATGGCTCGGTGATCGATGTTCTTGAACACTTCGGTCTTCTCCGGAACTTCTAGGCATTTGCGAAGTAACGAGATATGGAACACGCCATGTATGGATGACATCTCCTCTGGCAGTTCCAGTTGATATGATACTTCTCCTCGGTGATTCAAAATCCTGAAGGGTCCAATATATCTGGGGGCTAACTTCCCTTTTAGTTGAAAATGTTGCATTCCTTTCAAGGGTGATACTTTGAGATATACAAAATCTCCGACATTAAAGGTCAAGTCTCGACGTCTTTTGTCAGCATAACTCTTCTGTCTGGATTGGGTGGTCTTGAGGTGTTCACGGACTTTGTGAACCTTCTCTTCGGCTTCTCGTAGGATGTCGGGTTCGAAAATCTGACTCTCGCCTACTTGCGACCAATTCAAGGGGGTACGACACTTCCTTCCATACAGAAATTCAAAAGGGGCCATTTGCAAACTGGCTTGATAACTATTGTTGTATGAGAATTATGCGAAAGGCAGACAATCTTCCCATTTTGATCCATATTCTAGCACACAAGCTCTCAACATATCTTCTAAAATTTTGTTGACTCTTTCAGTTTGTCCATCGGTTTGCGGGTGGTAGGCTGTGCTGAAGTTCAGCTTGGTTCCTAATCCTTCTTGGACTTTCTACCAAAATCTTGAGGTAAACTGGGTTCCTCGATCCGATACTATGCTTTTAGGGGTTCCATGCAAACTTACAATTCTAGCAATGTACAGCTCTGCTAGCTTCGAACTCTGGTAGGTGGTCTTGATAGGTATAAAATGGGCTACCTTAGACAGTCTATCCACTATGACCCAAATAGAGTCATTTCCCCTACTAGATGTAGGTAAACCGGTGATGAAATCCATTCCTACAGAATCCCATTTCCATTCCGAAATCTGCAATGGTTGCAAAAGTCCTGCGGGTCGCTGATGTTCCGCTTTGACTCTCTAACAGATATCACACTTGGCTATGTAGCTTCCGATTTCGCTCTTCATCTTGTGCCACCAAAATTGCTCCTTCAAATCCTGATACATCTTCGTTCCTCCCAGGTGAATAGAATAAACAGTATCATGAGCTTCCTGCATGATGACTTGTTTCAACTCGGAGTCTGCTAGCACACAGATACGTCCTTTGTACCACAAAACTCCTTCTTCATCTTTGGTGAATCCGGGTACCTTCCCTATACCGATACGATGCTTGATTCCATCGATACATGCATTTCCTTTCTGCGCCTCCTTGATCCGACTGATCAATGTGGGTTCAAGTTCAATACTGGCTAGGAATCCTTCACTAACTAGCTCCATTCTAAACTGCTCCAACTCTTCATGCAAACTTGGCTAGGCTTCTTTTATCATGGTGTTTAATATACACGGGAATCTGCTAAGAGCATCCGCTACCACATTGGCTTTGCCGGGGTGATAGTGAATGTCAAGATCATAATCCTTGATTAACTCTATCCATCTCCTTTTCCTTATATTTAGTTCCTTCTGGGTGAAAATATACTTCAGACTCTTGTGATCCGAATAAATCTCGCAGTGGTTACCCATAAGGTAATGACTGAAGGAAATATGCCCTGAGAGGCAATAATAAAGTTGTTATTATGTATTCCTTGTATATGATAGATGTTTATTTTACATGCTATAATTGTATTGATAGGAAACATCAATACATGTGTGTTTAATAAACAAAAAGGGTTCCTAGTCATGCCTCTCTTATAGACTAGCTTGTTGATTAACAAGATGATCAAGGTTTCCTGATCATGGACATTGGATGTTGTTAATAACAAGGTCACACCATTGGTGGAATGATGTGATGAACATTCATCCGAAGTATAGCATTACGATCAAGTCATTGTGTTTATATTGCTATAACATCATACGAAGTAATCTTTATCCTTAGACCATGAGAACATGTTAATTTCTAACACCGGAAGAGTATCTTGATAACATCAAACGTCACACCGTAACAGGGTGACTATAAAGATGGGTTCAGTGCTACGAAGGTGTTATGTTGAGGCTCATGGATCAAGAGTGGAATTTGCCAATCCAGATGACGGATAGATATACTCTGGGCCCTCTCGGTGTTATCACATTAGGATAGCTTGCAAGCGAGTGATGTGATCACTAGAATGTTATATCACGGGAACGAGAAAAGAGTGCATGTCGGTAACGAGATCAAACTAGGTATGGAGATACCGATGATCGAATCTTGTACATGTAATATATCGAGAGACAAAGGGATTTAGTTACAAGCGTTAAAGGTTCTCACAATCACAGGAGTCATCGTTGAATGTTTAGGAGTCAGTACGGATCTCCAGGTCCCGCTGCTGATTATTGATCGGAGAAGGGTCTCGATCATGTCTGCATTATTCGCGAACCGTAGGGTGGCACACTTAAGAGTTACCGGACACAATTTTGGAGCACATATGTTTCAGACGAAAGAATTGCAAAGCGCGGGAATTGTTTCAATAGAAACCGGAAATTGTTTCGAGTGAAATTGCAGAAAGTGGTTCTGCATGTGATATTGAAATATTGCAAGGGGCTATATGTGAATGTTTGTTAATTAAAGTAATTAACAAAATTCTGAATAAATTTAATAAAAGAGTTTTATTAAATGAGAGAGCATTAAATTTGGAGAAACTTAATGCATTTAAAGTGGAGACTTTAAAAGGGAATGTGAAGAGGCATTTTAATGTGGAGGAGTTACCACCACATGAATGGGGGAGGTGAGGGGTCACCCCCCATGCGCCGGCCATGGAGAGAGGGGGCACCACCCCTCCTCCTATAAAAGGCCACCCATTCCCTCCTTCATCCTCACACCTCCTTGTGAAGGATCTCTCTCCCCCTCTAGCATTATTTCCCCATGGTCTCGGATTAGCGAGATACATGTTCCCGGTGGCATTTAAATGGAAGGAGTTGTTGCTTCCTGGATCGCTGGAGCGAGGAGGTGGAGGTTGTCCGTGGAACGTGTGTGCGAAAAGTGCGGATGCGCTGCTGAGTTGCGGCGCTCGGACTTCCTCACGATCTTGAGATCGGCAAGTGTACGACTACATCAACCATGAGTTCCTACTCGTTAACAAAGCTCGTTGTCTTCGAGGGTAAGTTCTCTATGGATGTATGTCCACCCGTTTGCTTTGTACCTAGTAGATAGATCTTGGCGTGTAGTTCACACCGTAGGAAAATTTTGTTTTCTATGCTGCGGACCCAACAGTGGTATCAGAGCCTGATCTATGCGTAGGTGCTTTGCACGGGTAGTACACATATGTTTATATGTGGGCGATGATGATCATGTTATTGCATCTTCTATGTACTTTGGATATTGGTGGCATAGTGGGATGAAGCCCGACCAACCTTACATGTCATCGTACATGAGACCGGTTCCACGACTAACATGCAACTTGTTTTGCATAAGTGGCTGGCGGGTGTCTGTCTCTCCTACTATAGTCAATATCTGATTTACAACGAGTTGCAAATAACTTGGTTATCCTTGTTGTGGTTCATGTTCGTAGGTTAGACAGGTTCTATCTCCGAAAGCGCTAAGCCACGTAAAACTTGCAATTGATAAATTAGAGGCGTCTAGTTTAGATCGTTGCTGGGCTAGTGTTTTGATATGGTATTGTTGTAAGTAGATGTATAATAGATACTCTTACAACTCACTTACGTGTAAGTTCCATAGACCTTGGCCTTAGGAACAAAGGAATGATAGAGATCATACCACGATGCAAATGATAAGAGATCAAATGCATGGACCATATCACCTCACTTCACACATTAGATGTTAGCATCTTATATTGCTAATTTGGCGCGTTTGGTAGCATTATAAGATGATCCCTCATTTAGATATCAAGATAAAATGTGTTCTTCCTTAAGTATGCACCATTTTGTGGATCGTGTTTTGAGGCATCATGTGATGATCGGGTGTTTTCAACTCTACACTTTCATACAACGGGTGTAAGACAGTTTTACACACGCAAATACTAAGGTTCTTACTTGACGAGCCTAGCATGTACAGACATGGCCTCGGAACACGGACCGAAAGGTTAAGCATGAGTCATATAGTTGATATGATGCCCATATAGATGCTCGCCTTTGAAGCTACACCGACTCACGTGATGATCGGACTTGGTGTAGTGGATTTGGTTCATGTAATCACCAAAAGGACACGAGGGATGTCGTTTTTGAGTGGGAGTTCATTAGTAATTTGGATTAGTTGAACTCAATCTATCATAAACTTAGTCTAAATATACTTTACAAATTCTGTTGTAGATGGCACCACCTGCTTTTAATTTCAATGTGTTCATGGAGAAAGAGAAACTTGCGAATGGTAGCAACTTCACCAATGGCTATGAATTTGAGGATTCTCCTCACTGCACAAAAGCAATATGTGCTAGATGCACCGCTAGGCCCCCACCAGCTCCTGATGCCCCGACGAGGAAAAGAACGTCTATATAACTCGTCGAGGACCACAACTTAGTTCATTACGGCATACCGTATGGGCTAGAGCGAACTTCAAAGCGTTTGAAAATGGCAATGCCTTTGATACCATGGGAGAATTGAAAATGATTTTCGATACCCATGCCGTGGAGAGTTATAATGCTACGAAAAAGTTCTTTAGCTGCATGATGGAGGAAAACAGCTGTTAGTGAGCACGCATCAAAATGTCTGGGTACGCCGATAAGCTTGTGTCCTTGGGAATAACGATTCCCATTGACTTAGGCATACATCGTGTTCTCCAATCTCTGCCACCTAGCTACAAGAGCTTCGTGATGAACTATAATATGCAGGGCATGAAGTCTCTTCCCGAGCTTCTGTCAATGCTTAAGACTGCAGAAGTGGAGATTAGGAAAGAACATCAAGTGTTGATGATCAATAGGACCACCGGTTTCAAGAAGGACAAGAAAGGCAAGAACAAGGGAAAGAAGGGTGGCAAGTTTGTTGCCACGCCTGAAAAGAAACCCCGAGCTGTCCCTAAGTCTGACACCGTGTGCTACTATTGCAAGGGGACTGGCCATTGGAAGCGCAACTGCCCCAAGTATTTGGCGGACAAGAAGTCTGGCAAGGCAAACAAAGGTATATGTGATATACATGTTATTGATGTGTACTTGAATAGTACTCGCAGTAGCACCTGGGTATTTGATATAGGATCGGTTGCTAATATATGTAACTCGGTTCAGGGGCTGCGGAACAAGCGACAACTAGCAAGGGATGAGGTCTCGATGCGGGTTGGCAATGGATCAAGAGTTGATGTGATCGCCGTCGGAACGCTGCCTCTCCATATGCCATCGGGATTAGTTATAAACCTAAATAATTGTTATTTGGTGCCTGCACTGAGCATGAACATTGTATCCGGATCGTGTTTGATGCAAAGTGGTTATTCATTTAAGTCTAAAAACAATGGTTGTTCGATTTATATGAATAATATCTTTTATGGTCATGCACCTATATTGAATGGTTTATTTCTGTTGGATGTCGATACTAGTATTACGCATATTCATAATGTTGATGCTAAAAGGATTAAACTTGATAATGATATATCTACATATATGTGGCACTGCCGTCTAGGTCATATTGGCGTTAAACGCATGAAGAAACTCCATTCTGATGGACTTTTGGAATCACTTGATTTTGAATCATTTGATACATGTGAGCCATGCCTTATGGGCAAGATGACTAGAACGCCGTTTTCCGGTTCAATGGAGCAGGCGTGATCTATTGGAAATCATACATACTGATGTGTGTGGACCAATGAGTGTGTCTGCGCGAGGTGGATATCGTTATTTTGTTACTTTCATGGATGATTTGAGTAGATATGGGTATATCTATTTGATGAAACACAAGTCTGAAACTTTTGAAAAGTTCAAAGAATTTCAGAATGAAGTGGAAAATCATCATAACAGAAAGATCAAATTTCTGCGGTCCGACCATGGAGGAGAGTATCTTAGTTACGAGTTTAGCACACATATGAAAGACTGTAGAATAGTTTCACAACTCACGCCTGCCGGAACACCACAACGTAATGGTGTGTCGAACGACGTGTCGTACTTTATTGGATATGGTTCGATCTATGATGTCTCCGATCGACTTGCCACGCTATTTTGGGTTTATGCAATCGGAAACCGCTACATTCACTTTATATAGGGCAGCTTCTAAATCTGTTGAAAAGTCACCGTATGAATTTTGGTTTGAAACAAACCTAAGTATCATTTCTTAAAGTTTGGGGATGCGATGTTTATGTGAAGAAACTTGAACCGGATAAACTCGAACCCAAAGCGGAAAAATGCGTCTTCATAGGATACCCTAAGGAAACGATTGGGTATACCTTCTATCACAGATCCAAGGGCAAGGTCTTTGTTTAAGAATGGATCCTTTCTTGAGAAGGAGTTTCTCGCGAAAGGTGTGAGTAGTCGGAAGGTAGAACTCGAAGAGGTTATTGAACCTTCTCTTCATGAAATGGCGAGTAGCGCAGCTCCAGAAGTTGTTTCGGAGTTGACTTCACCTAATGAAGAGAGAGCTAATGATATTGATCATGAAACTCCGAAAGAGGACACTACCGAACCTCGCAGGTCAAGGTGACACGTCAGCTCCTGAACGCATTTACAATCCTGTTATGAATTTCATGATTGATGAAATGGATGACCCTGCGACATATGAAGAAGCGATGATGAGCCCGGATTCCAACAAATGGCTAGAAGCCATGAAATCCGAGATGGAATCCATGTACGAGAACCAAGTTTGGAACTTGGTGGACTTACCTCACGACCGAAAGGCCGTTGAGAATAAATGGATTTTCAAAAGAAAACTGATGCTGATGGTAATGTGACCATCTATAAGGTTCGACTTGTCGCAAAGAGGTTTCGACAAATTCAAGGAGTTGACTACGATGAGACATTCTCTCCCGTAGCGATGCTTAAGTCGGTTAGGATTATGTTAGCAATTGCTGCATATTTCGATTATTAAATATGGCAGATGGATGTCAAAACTGCTTTCCTCAATGGTAAGATTGAAGAAGAGTTGTATATGATACAACCTAAGGGTTTTGTCGATCCTAAGGATGCTAATAAGGTGTGCAAACTTCAGCGATCCATCTATGGACTGAAGCAAGCATCACGAAGTTGGAATCTCCGCTTTGATGAGGTGATCAAAGAGTTTGGATTTGTCCAAACTTATGGAGAGGCTTGTATTTACAAGAAAGTGAGTGGGAGCAATGTGGCATTTCTGATATTATATGTGGATGACATATTATTGATTGGAAATGATTTAGATCTTTTAAACAGTGTTAAAAGTTATCTAAACAGCAAATTTTCGATGAAGGACCTGGGTGAAGCTTCATATATATTAGGCATTAAAATCTATAGAGAT
This sequence comes from Avena insularis, assembly GCA_023614405.1. Taxonomy (NCBI): domain Eukaryota; kingdom Viridiplantae; phylum Streptophyta; class Magnoliopsida; order Poales; family Poaceae; genus Avena; species Avena insularis. The sequence goes on along the minus strand of CM042696.1, from coordinate 368,196,352 downwards.
AGATCAAGACGCCTAATTGGGCTATCGCAGAGTACATACCTTGATAAGATATTAAAGAAGTTTAATATGGACGGAAGTAAGAAGGGGTTCTTACCTATGTTGCAAGGCAAGACATTGAGTAAGACTCAAAGTCCGCTACTTGGAAGAAAGAGAGATAATGGATAGGATCCCCTATGCCTCAGCCATAGGCTCTATAATATATGCCATGCTATGTACAAGACCGGATGTGGCACATGCTATTAGTTTGACTAGTAGGTACCAATCTGATCTAGGTTCGAAACACTGGATAGCGGTCAAGAATATCCTGAAGTACTTGAGAAGAACTAAGGATATGTTTCTTGTATACGGAGGTGAAGAAGAGCTAGTCGCTAAGTGTTATGTCGATGCTAGCTTTGACACTGATCTGGATGACTCTAAGTCTCAATCCGGATACGTATTTCTCTTGAACGGAGCAGCAGTTAGTTGGAGGAGCTCCAAACAACCTATGGTGGCTGGATCAACAACGAAGGCGGAATATGTTACTGCTTCAGAAGCGGCGCAGGAAGCAGTTTGGATGAAAGAGTTCATTACGGAACTGGGTGTGGTTCCCAGTGCATTGGACCTGATGGTGATCTATTGTGACAACAATGGAGCCATAGCCAACGCCAAGGAACCAAGGTCTCACAAGAATTCCAAGCATATTAAGCGCCGGTTTCACTCTTTCATGGAGAACATGTCAAAGATGGAGATATAAAGATTTGTAAAGTGCACACGGACCTGAATGTAGCAGATCCGTTGACTAAAGTACTCCCTAGGGCAAAACATGATCAACACCAGAACTCCATGGGTGTTGGATTTATCACTATGTGAACTAGATTATTGTCTCTAGTTCAAGTGGGAGACTGAAGGAAATATGCCCTGAGAGGCAATAATAAAGTTGTCATTATGTATTCCTTGTATATGATAGATGTTTATTTTACATGCTATAATTTTATTGATAGGAAACATCAATACATGTGTGTTTAATAAACAAAAAGGGTTCCTAGTCATGCCTCTCTTATAGACTAGCTTGTTGATTAACAAGATGATCAAGGTTTCCTGATCATGGACATTGGATGTTGATAATAACAAGGTCACACCATTGGTGGAATGATGTGATGAAAATTCATCCGAAGTATAGCATTACGATCAAGTCATTGTGTTTATATTGCTATAACATCATACGAAGTAATCTTTATCCTTAGACCATGAGATCATGTTAATTGCTAACACCGGAAGAGTATCTTGATAACATCAAACGTCACACCGTAACAGGGTGACTATAAAGATGGGTTCAGTGCTACGAAGGTGTTATGTTGAGGCTCATGGATCAAGAGTGGAATTTGCCAATCCAGATGACGGATAGATATACTCTGGGCCCTCTCGGTGATATCACATTAGGATAGCTTGCAAGCGAGTGATGTGATCACTAGAATGTTATATCACGGGAACGAGAAAAGAGTGCATGTCGGTAACGAGATCAAACTAGGTATGGAGATACCGATGATTGAATCTTGGACATGTAATATATCGGGAGACAAAGGGATTTAGTTACAAGCGTTAAAGGTTCTCACGATCACAGGAGTCATCGTTGAATGTGTAGGAGTCAGTACGGATCTCCAGGTCCCGCTGCTGATTATTGATCGGAGAAGGGTCTCGATCATGTCTGCATTATTCGCGAACCGTAGGGTGGCACACTTAAGAGTTACCGGACACCATTTTGGAGCACATATGTTTCAGACGAAAGAATTGCAAAGTGCAGGAATTGTTTCAATAGAAACCGGAAATTGTTTCTGGTGAAATTGCAGAAAGTGGTTCTGCATGTGATATTGAAATATTGCAAGGGGCTATATGTGAATGTTTGTTAATTAAAGTAATTAACAAAATTCTGAATAAATTTAATAAAAGAGTTTTATTAAATGAGAGAGCATTAAATTTGGAGAAACTTAATGCATTTAAAGTGGAGACTTCAAAAGGGAATGTGAAGAGGCATTTTAATGTGGAGGAGTTACCACCACATGAATGGGGGCGGTGAGGGGTCACCCACCCACCCCATGCGCCGGACATGGAGAGAGGGGGCACCCCCCCTCCTCCTATAAAAGGCCACCCATTCCCTCCTTCATCCTCACACCTCCTTGTGAAGGATCTCTCTCCCCCTCTAGAATTATTTCCCCATGGTCTCGGATTAGCGAGATACATGTTCCCGGTGGCATTTCGTCTGGAAGGAGTTGTCGCTCACTGGATAGCTGGAGCGAGGAGGTGGAGGTTGTCTGGTGGCTTGAACGTGTGTGCGAGTGCGGATGCGCTGCTGAGTTGCGGCGCTCGGACTTCCTCACGATCTTGAGATCGGCAAGTGTACGACTACATCAACCACGAGTTCCTACTTGTTAACAAAGCTCGTTGTCTTCGAGGGTAAGTTCTCTATGGATGTATGTCCACCTGTTTGCTTTGTACCTAGTAGATAGATCTTAGCGTGTAGTTCACACCGTAGGAAATTTTTTGTTTTCTATGCTGCGGACCCAACAATGACGCCATGTCTTCAAAGCTAAAACTATGGCTCTAGTTCTAAGTAATGGGTAGGGTAGTTTTGCTCATGCTGCTTCAGTTGTCTGGACATATAGGATATAAATTTGCCTTCTTGCATCAATACACATCCTAGTCCAATCTTGGATGCACCACAATACACATCAAAAGGCTTCTTGATATCCGGCAGAATCAAAATTGGGGCTGAAATCAATCTCTTCTTGAGCTCATGAAAACTTGCTTCACATTTGTCCGTCCATTCAAACTTCTGATCTTTCTTCAATAGTTGGGTCATCGGTCTTGCGATGCTTGAAAATCCTTCTATGAACTTGCGATAATATCTGGCTAATCCGAGAAATACGCGGACTTGGGTTTGAGTGGTTGGGGCTTTCCATTCTTCAGCATCCTTAATCTTGGTGGTATTAACAGCAATTCCTCCTGTCAACACGATATGTCCTAGGAATCCTACTTCCTTCAACCAAAACTCACATTTGCTAAACTTGGCATACAACTGATGTTCTCTAAGGGTTTCAAGGATGGTTCTTAGGTGTAGCTCATGGTCTTCTTCTGACTTGGAGTAGATCAGAATATCTTCGATAAAAAACCGAGAAACTTATCCAGGAAGTTCATAAAAATCTTATTCATGAGATTCATGAAATAAGCGGGGGCATTGGTTAATCCAAAAGACATGACTATGTACTAATACAATCCATATCTGGTGGTAAAGGAGGTCTTTGGGATATCCGTTGCACGAATCTTGAGTTGATGATAACCAGTTCTAAGATCAATCTTAGAAAACACTCTGGCACCACTTGACTGGTCAAACAGATCTTCTATCTTCGGTAGTGGGTACTTGTTCTTGATGGTGACATCATTCATCTTCCGGTAATCCGTAAATAAATGGTTACCTCCATCTTTCTTATCCACAAACAAAACAGGCGATCTCCATGGTGACGCACTTGGTTGAATCCGACATTTCTCTAGCATAGCATCAAGTTGCTTCTTTAGCTCCACTAATTCAGATGGGTTCATACTATAAGGTCTCTGAGCTATGGGTCTAGTTCCAAGAACTAGTTCAATGATGAACTCGATATCCCGATCTGGGGGCATACCGGGCAATTCATCTAGGAACACGTCGGGGTATTCACAGACTACTCTGACTTGGTCTAGGGTTGGTTGGGCTAGACTCTTGTTGCATTTGAATTGACGGGGCAGTGTCTCAGATACATGCTCTACTGATACTCCAGTGCTATAGGTCATTGTTATGGCTTTCTTGGCACAGTCAATTAATCTTTTATGTTTCGACATCCAATCCATTCCTAGTACTACTTCCAAACCTTTGGTTCCAAGTACTATTAGATTAGCATAAAAATCTATTCCATGGATTCGGATAGGTATAGCCTTGCAAATTTTTCTATCTTTGGTGGTTGAACTAGGTATTTGAACTATCATAACATGCTTCAATTTTGTTGGTTGAATCTTACTAGTGCATGCAAATTCTTCTGTAACAAACGAGTGCGATGCTCCAGAATCAAACAACACTCTTGCAAGTACTGAGTTAACAGAAAACATACCTAGCATGACATTTGGCGCTTCCTAAGCTTCTTCAGCATTCATGTGGAATAGACGGCCGTTGCGGTTGAGCGAGTTCCCTAGGGCAAATCTCCTTCTAGGATGAACACGGCGTTGCTGCTGAGCGGGTGCATTCACATTGGTGGTTGTTGCAAGCTTCTTGGGGCACTCATTGGAGTAGTGACCCTTGACTCCGCATTCAAAGCAAGTAATCAGGGACTTGTCTTTTCCTGCAATAGGCACAACATTGCTTCTAGTCCTTGGGGCAGTATTGTTGTTGTTGGTGTTGTTGTTGTTGGACTTGGGTGGTGCATGGTTAAAGTTATTGGAGTTGTCGGGGTTATTGTTGTGGTTTCCTCCAGACCTCGAGTTTCCTCCGCTACGATTGGGATAGTTTGGACGGGACATAGGGGGTTTGTTGTTACTTGGAGCATATCCTGCATACGGGTTGGGCGATACTTCTGGGTATGGTGGAATCCAGGCTGGTGCATCATACTGCGCTTGCGGTTATCATTGGCTTGGTTTATCTTCCCTTCCATCTGAATGGCGGAATCCACTAAAGCTTCAAGATCATCAAAGGGAATGTTCACTAGCACGGTTTGCATCTCATCATGCAGTCCGTTTAGGAATCGCTATTTCTTCTTTGCCTCTGTGTCAATCTCATTAGGGGCATATCTAGCTAAAGATAAGAATTTGTCACGGTATTCCACCATGGTCATCCTTCCTTGTTTCAAATCTCTGAACTCATCCCTCATCCTCTTAATCACACCCAGGGCAAATGAGTCCGGCTGAACTTGATTTTGAACTCATCCCAAGTCATCATCTGACCTCTATTCAATGTACGGGTGCTATTCCACCAGGCTCTTGCATCACCTGCCAGATAATGGGTGGCAAACAGTACTTTTTCATTGGCTTCAACTCCTGCGACCTCTAAGTTGTTCTCCATGGTTTGCAGCCAGTCATCAACATCTAAGGGCTCTTCAGACTTATTAAATATAGGGGGATTGGTGTTTTGAAAGTTCTTGAGATTGGATCCATGGTTATCCTGGTTTCCGAGACCTTGATTATTGTGGGCCATCTGAGCTATCTGTTGAAGAGTGGCTAAGTTGGCTTGACGTTCGGCTCTACTAGCTTCACGGTCAGAAACTAGCATTTGCAGAATCTGCAGCATTGGGTCCTGAGATGAACTACTTCCTCCAGGATTTCCGCGAGTCATCTGAAGATTGAGATAGATAATGAGATAAGAGGGAAATCTCTAAGGTTCATGGTTTTGTTTCAAAAGCTTTAAACTTTGAGTTTGACTCAGGTTTTGCAAACTGATAACTTCCGCTCATTCATTCATTCATTCATAGCACCCAATACAAACACACACCACAACATAAATAGAAAATAGATGGTTTTAAGAACCATTCTGTGAAACTACGATACAGTGGGACCGGGTACAACTCACTCCTGCGGTAGTGCTCAAGTGCATCTAATTATCATCAATGAAGGTGGAATCATCATCATTAGTGTGGAAATCTATGGCCTCGTCCTCCAGGTAGTCATCATAATCACTGAGGTAAGAGTAGAGATCTCCATGGATACCTTCCTCCTCCTTCGCTTCAAGCTGGACCTGCTGTTCACGGATGGTCTTCTCGAGAGTGGCCACCTTCTTGCAAAGATGATTGATGATGTGATCCTTCTTGTCACGCTGACGAGAAAGTGAATGGCGCTCCTTGGTGAGGATGGCGATGGTCTGGTCCTTCTTGACTGCAATGGCATGGTTGTGGTTGGCGTAGGCACGAGCGTTGTCCAACTCTTGCTGTCTATCATACAACATGAAGTCAAGATTATCCACTTGGTGCTTTAGCTCCGAGTCTCCTGGCATCTCCAAGGGAATTCCCATAGAATCACGCCTTGCGTAGGGAGCAAAGCGAGTTCCACTGATCTGGTTGGTGTTTTGCCCACACAGACGGGCAAGAGCTTCATGCATAGCCCTGGCTAATCCATCTAGCCAGTTATTCTCCCTCAAGCTGAATTGGATCTTCTCCGAGGTGGATGCTTCCATCTTGCATCTAAGATCTACAACTATCAGCCATTGTAGATCTCCTCCTACGTGATCATTGAGTTGTGCCCCGAAGAACTCCGGGTGCGGGCGCTGAAGATACTCTGCAAGTGCATCTAGATCCCTCTCAAAGATCAGGTGGCCTCCGTTGCCCAAATGGTAGAACTTGCTATACTTTACCTCCATCTATAAGAATTTAGGGTGAGCAAGTTAGTGGGGTGATCAAGTGTGTCAAATTTTATGTAGGATTGCAAGAATTTTTTAGGAACATTTTTTTAAAGAATCTCAAGGATAAGAGTGGGAATAGGTTTTCATAAATACTCTCTTGTTTTGTTTTGAAACTAAGTTTTTGTTTAGACGTCCATTCTAACTAGGGTCTCCTATGGTCAGGATGGCTCTGATACCAACTTGTCAACACCCAGATTTTTAATCCCAGATGCCAGTTATGCCATACATCGCAATCCCAGGATTACCATTTTTGCGAGACATAACAAAATTGGTACCACAGTACATCATCCATTACAAACCATAATAAAGGTCTTACAAATAAAGGATCTCATGATCCAGTCTTAATACAATCAAAGCAGCGGAAAGTAAACGTAGTAGGGGATCCATCTTCGGGGTCACAGGCAATGCTGATGATGGGAGATGCTCCTAGTTGTCATAGACCTCCTGCTGTCCATCTTCCTGGTAGTCCTCCTCATAGTCTGGCCACGGGAATAGCCAGGGACAAAGCCATGAGTACTCTTTAAGTACTCGCAAGCTATCACTAACAAGTAAGGTAGTTCTAGTAAGAATCTTAAGCTCTAAGTTTATTTGCAAAAAGCCAGGTTTATTTCATAAGAGTTCAAAAGTAAAAAACCTAATTTAATTCTCTACATCACCTAAGTGGGAACCTATTTTTCATGTCCACAACCCTGTTGTGGTCAAGGTCATAGTTAAATTCACAAGTCATTTTGAAAACATCTAACAACAGAAAAGTATGGCCACTCCAACTGTCCATGACCGCAGACACGGCTATTCGAATAGTTTGACACTCTGCAGAGGTGGTACACTTTCACCACAAAATTCGATACATCCATCAGGGATAACCCTGAATCATCATACTTAGTATGCGGATAATCAATCATAACCTTTCAATTACACACTCTAGTATAGGCACCTCCCCTATGAGCTCGGCCTCCCAGCCATGGCCATCTGCCATCCTAGGCACTTCATAGGTGGACATTCACATTCATGAGGTAGCCTCAGCTCAACCTCTTTCCACGAGGGAACCCATACTAAGGCATATAAACTTATAGTTAAATCCTACCCAAATCAGGTATTGTGTCTATACGGTAAAATTGGAATGGTATCGCATCCGAACCCAACCATCAGTTTTTATAACGGGCCAAGGATCATGCCTCAACATTTTCATCATCAACCATTGTGTTTCCCAACACATGTCAAAACATTTCAATAGAATGAATCATCATTCCAAGGTTTTCATAATCATTTTCACCAAGTATTCCCATCTAAAGTGATCAACTTTTATGCTTAGCACTAGCCACTAAAGTGAGGGTATTCACTAATGAGGGTGCTAATCAAGTGTAGCTATCCAAATCTAGTTTTATGCTTTTAATGGCCTCTAAGTATAACTACTTAGGCCTAGGTTTAGACTCTTTATGGCATCTATCCTATTTTTCCAATACTCACAAATCACTAAATAAAGGTAAAGAACTTTGGTAAAAGTGAAAGAATAAAGCTTGCAAGTAAAACTTGGGATTGGTATAATCAAGGTTGCATAACCAAGCATGCCTAATGCATCTTGCATAGGTTATCTTGCAAGGATGGCTTGCATAGTTAACTTGTAGTGTTAGGCTTGCACATATATGAGGTTTGCAAGTGTTAGCTTGCATAGTTAAGCTTACCTTGAGTAGTGCAGTGGTTGAAGTTCTCTTCTTCTTCTTGGTCGTACCCTCCTCCTCGTATCCCAGGTCGGTACTATCGTCTATAAATGAATACGAGGTACACAATCACCAAACAATACTTAACAACTTCTATGTAGCACAAAAAGGCTCACACTTGATGATCTAGCATCATCACAATCATCACATGAAATACAGACCTAGTCTTATCTTTCTTATTTTAGAAAAGTAATTTCTATTCATTGAAAATACTTCAGATTTAATATTCTCCAATTAAAATATGGGATCATGTTGACACATGTCATCACCATATATTCTAATACTTGGGAATGTGATTTAAAGTGGTGGTCATATTTTATAAAGTTTAAAAGTACTATTTAATACAATTAAAGTGACTAGAAATGCCTATATAGCATTCTTTTGGTACTAGTCCAAGATCACTGCATGTAAACCTAAATACTTTCACATATTCAGATAGATCTTGTCAAATGTGATTATTTAGAGTTGGAAACAACTCAAAAGCATTTATGGTTGATTTTTGAAAAATGTTTGAAGTTGGAAAATTCTCTGTCTTGTTATTTTTAATATAGGTGATCTATAATTTCAAATGGTTTGAATCCAACAGGCTTGGATAGATATTTTGAATACCTTTCTAACAAAATTGGAATCATGCAATTTGGTTCAGTGAATCTCTTTGAATTTATTTTTTAATCTACAGACAGAATCTAGATTTAACTAAAATAGGAAACTCCTATTGGAATCGACGGGCTCTGTGCGGGAAACTAACTGGGCTGGCCCAGCTATGCGGCACGCGCGTAGCGGGCTGCTGACAGGAAGGTCCTACTGGTCAGTGACTCATCTAAACCGAAACAGTAAGTTTCAATCTGGGACGTGCGATTAGAGCATGATCGACGGCTGAGGATCGTCGTCTCCATCGCACAGCTCCGGCGAGACTGAACCCTAATCGCGATGGTGGGAGTACGTGAGGGCTCACCTGGGCTCCAGCTAAGGTCGGCGATGGGGGAGAATGAGGTTGTCATCGACGGCGAGTTGAATGGTGGTCGCGGTGGCTCCTGGGTGGCTTCTAGCTCGAGTTCCTCTTCTCCTCTGCAGCGACGGGCTCCGGTGAAATTCCGACGAGCTGGTGCTCGTCTTGCTCTGGGGAGAGGTGTGGGAGGTGTCTGAGAGAGAAGGGAGTGAGATGGTGTGGCAAATTGGAGCTGGGGTGGCCTCTATTTATACACGGGCGAGAGGGACAGAGCGGGATGACTCGGGCTCATCGGCGACATTGTTACAGAGGGCTATCGGCATGGCTGAGGGTAGGGGTTGACGTGGTGCTTTAGGGCGGTCGTCGTGCGAGTGATGGCGTAGCAAGGGGCGGTCGAAAACGGTCCGGAGCGGTCCGTGCTCTGTGCAGGAATGGCGGTGTTTGAGACGGCGCACAGTGGCTACGGTCCACACGGCAGCGAACGGGCTTGTCTGGGGGGTAGCTGGGGTCACGGCGAGTGCAGGCACACACGGAGAGGGCGAGGCACGACGTGTTTGCGCGTGTCGGCTGTGGCGCTCTGGTGCGCTCTCGGGATGGCAGACAGGGAGGTGGTCGTGGCGATCACGGCTGGTCCATGGCTTGTCTGCGGTCGAGGGGTGGACAAAGGGTGGCGGTGGTGTGGCGCCTGTCTCCTGGACATCATGGGAGAGGGCGGCACTGGCTGTGGCGCTAGGGCTTGGTCGACCGGCGCGGTGAGCTCAGGCGGCATGGCACTGGTGCAAACGGCAAAGGGGGAGTGTGTCCACTGTGTTGCTAGGTGCTGAGGGAGACCAGGGGAGAGAATTAAGGCACTAGTGGCGATTGATCACTACTCAGAACAATAGAAGTTAGGTAGTGTTTAATTGTGTCTGCCAGGTGCTCGACCAAATGGCCACATGAATTTATGTTTTGAATTTTTTGATGAATTTTGGTGAGTGTTCTGAGTACTTGCTTGATAGTCTATGGTTGCTTGAGTTTGCCAAGGTGAATTGATTTGAGGGGTTTTTGCAAAATGGTGATCTATGCATATGAACTTGATTCAATTTTGCAATGTCCTTTAAATAGATTTGGAATTTGTTTCTGTTTGTTTGTAAAGTGGGCTTGGGTTCACTTTTACTTGGTCTAGCAAGGGGTGAAAAGAATTGAGAAAGTTTCTATTAGAAATCTTTTACTAGGAACACTCAAAGTGGTCTAGTGGGTAATTTTGGTCAAAATGACCATTTGATTATATGATTCATATTTGATTTTCTTTTCTTTTTGTTTTGTTTGTAAATATCCTAGATGATGTAATATTCATCTTTAAACCATTCCTTATCATTCTTAGCAATCAACATTGCAATTGCACTCATTCATACACTAATGCAATTCACACATACACTCATATTAGATTTAGTAATAAAAGTTTTTATTAACCCTAAACTTAGGTGATTTGAACTTGATAATATTGATTAATATTTTTGGGGTGTTACAATATGTGTTCGGCTGAGTTGATAATAATGTTCCATCACTAAATGAAGGCTCTTAATGATTCTTCATTTTTCTGCTTCCATGCCCGTAATTGTTCCAGAGATGCGGGTTGTTTAAATGTGGAGTGAAAGTGTCGGATAAACTTATCCTCTAGATCGTTCCAGCTACTCATTGAATCTTCGGGTAGTTGTCTGAGCCATGACCGTGCAGCGCCTGCTAAGTGCAGCTATAAGCTTTGCATTGTGGTGGCCGTGGAGCAAGCCTGTAGCTTGACGGTGGCCATGTAATCTGCTAGCCATGCTTTGGGTTCCTGTAATCCATCGTACTTTTGTCGGTCATGCGGGAGTTTGAAGTCCTTGGGTACAGAAGCTTTGAGAATCTGTTGGGTAAAACAGCTGGCCCGCATAACTCATGGTCATCTTCATTGTCGTTGTTTCGGTATCTTCGGCTGCGGCTCTCATCCCTTGATCCGTCGTTCTTGTGCTACGTGTTATCGTTTCTTGTGTTATTTCACGGTTTGGATCCTGAGAAGTATACCCGATGTGGTGATCATGATCGTTGGGTGTGCAGCACCTGCCGAGGGCTGTTGCAACAGCATGGGGATCTGTCATGTTGGTGTGTGATTCCTTGTTCTACTTGTGCAAGAGATGCTCCCACCATGCCGAGGTTCATTAAAGCCGAGCGATGAAGAGCTGCACGGGGATCATCGGGTGCAGGTTGAGTTGTGATTAGATACGTTTGCGCGGCCACGAATGCTTCTTGGGCTATTTTTGCTTTGATGTTTCCTGCTTGATCTATTGACATGAATGATAGAACAAAATCTCGAATTAGCTCGTTTCTTTCGGTTTTGGGGATGTTATGCAGTCAAGAGGTTCCCCTTCTCGGTGGTGCTCCCCCTGTTACGCTTCCTGGTGCTTTGGTAGAACTTAGTTGTGCCCGTCTTAGGCTGGATTCGTCGGCTAGCCTTTTTGTTTCGTCGAGTTGCCTTTGCATCCTTAGCAAGTCTCTCTTCTTGTGATGAAGGAGGTATTGATATGCTAGTAAATCATTGTGTGTGGCGTTGGCTGTCATTGGAACTACAACCGAGATTGCTTCCCTTGCTTTTTGCCATGCTGCGACTAGTAATCGAAGATTTCACCTCTTGCCTCCGCGTGATCCGCCTCCTCCTACAGTTATGCGGTTTTCTGTCGGGTCTCCTTCATTTCCGTGATTCCCTTTGCTACTGTGATTTCCTGCATTGTAATCTGATAGATTATCATCAGGGTTAATAATAGGGTTACTATTAGAGTCGCGCTATGTCGAAGGTTCTCGATTGATCACTCACACTTGGTGGCGTGTTCTGTATGACCTAGATGCATCGTTGTTAGATCCGAAGGAGACACTGTCTAGGAGACCAGTGAAATCCAGCGGTTCCTATTCTGGGTAGATTTTAGCCTTCCTAATTCCGAAGTCGATACTTTATCTCCTTTCGCCGGGTTCCTTGTTTTTCGAGCTTGGTCCTTGTAGTGTAATTGACTGATGATCCGACCTAAGGGAGATGTTGTTGTAGGGACCATCAACCCTAGATCTTCTGTGCCTTGATTGTTTTTGTTGGCCATCTCCATCTATGGTGTGGCTTCTATGGATGATTCATCGGGTAACACAGTTATCCCCATAGGCGCAGATTTCTTGACCGACGGTTCCGATGAGATCGGAGCCGAGAGGTGTCAATCTTCGGGATCCTCTACTTATAAGTGGAAACTTCCAATGATAAGATCGAATCCACCATTGAAATCGGCGGGTACCGAAACAAGGGTGGGTGGGCGTGGTATCGCTTTTGCTGGATTGCTGCTTGGTGAAAAGAGGTCCGTCGAATCCATGAGTCCAAAGTTCAGATTTCCCACAGATGGTGCCAATTGACGAGGGGTGACCTCGGTAATGCCCATGATGATGGACTTAGGGTTTTGCAGAAAATTGAATGTTGGGGATTTCGTCGGATATCAGGCAAACAAGGGAGTCAGAGTCGCCTAAATACTTGATGAAAGCGCTATTATAGATCGCTTGGGGTTTTTTCCATTGTCCCCTCATAGGCTTCTCCTGTCCTATATATAATAGGTCGGGTCTCAAAGCTATATACGGATAGGTTACATATGTATGATTACAACTCAAATAAAATGTTGCTTCATAGTTTCTTTCCAAATACAACTAAATATTTCATCGGATGCTTTCTTGGGTCATCATCTTGAATCTTCATGGGTCGTGAGCCTTATGCGCTAGGGTAACAAATCATAAGCACCAGAGTAATCATACCCATGTTACTTGGTGTTGGTTGCGTTCTCCCATTTGGGGTCCCCACCTGGGTTTGGAATCCTCCTTGAGGAGATGAATGCCTGCTGGAATTCCTCCTCATTGACCCAGCTCTATTTACCTGGCAAACCAAAAGCTTGGACAAACGGAAGAAAGACTTGGTGGAGTTCACCATCAGGCTCAAAATAAAATTGATAAGAACGAAGGGAGCATTGAGGCCTATAAAGCCCCATAAATTTGGTGTTGGAAATGGCGGTGTCATCCAACTCCTTATTGCTAGCCACTAGTATCTCATTGGGCATGACAAAATCGCTCACATATGCGATCTGAGTGATCAAGCCTCCACAGCGGATGTCACCCGAAGGAGCTAACCGTTGGTGGCAGAAGTGTTGGATAAGCAAATCACCCAAGTTTACCTTATGCTCTATCTCAGGATGGAGAGCCATATATATTACACTTATCTTGGTGCCTGCCATTGCCCCCGCATCTCCCTTCCCAAAAATTAAATTCGCCAAAAAGGTGGCGAAGTAGCGGATAATGGGATTCTGGATAGTGGCGCTCTTCTTGCGGAAGTAGTCGATGTCCCTGTGGATAGAAATCTTCTCCAAAGCATGCATTTCCTCTACGAGACTTCATTAGTGGTATCAAGTTCTCCTTCATAGGAGAACCCAAAGCAATCACAAAATTTGTAAAAATGAGGATGTGGGATTGCCCATTGAGCACGAAACTTACAGTGCAATGATGTTCTTGGGTTTTTCGGTCATCGTGGAATGATGACAAGGACTTGTACGTGGTGGTCTCAAAGGTGTCGGTGGAGAGGTAGGAGAAATGCACTGTGTCGGCATTCTCGGTCATCCTATCAAAGTCATCCTCAAGGCCTTGGCAGGAGAGGAAGCCACGGTTCACCCACTTGGTGGGTATAACCTTGCGTGAGCTCACCCTCTCGTAGTCCTTGCTCAGTGCTAACCGCAGGTTGCCTTCCTCCGAGCTTTTCTTCTTCGATCCCGATGGGTTTGAGGTGCCTAAGGTTCCTGCCCTTCCTGAATGAAAAATCTTCCCAATATTCATTGTGCTGAATAAATTTCAAAGAAAAACTATAGGCATCAGGTTTCTATCATACAAACAAATGATTACAGGAGGAAATTACAAGTCCTAACGTGAGGAATAAAAAATAATCTCAAAATATGATGAACTCATCTAGATAGTCAATGTGAGGAATTCAACCATGGATTTCAGAAAATAAAGCGTGGATCGGATGAGAAACTTACATAGGTGAAGTTTCCATGCTCAAACGCAAGAAATCGGTGAAGAATCAAAGGTTCTAGGTGATTAGGGTTTGAGTTGGAGAGAGAGAGGAAGAAGAAGAAGGCTGGCTGCAGCCAACCGCCATCCTCTAAATCGCGCAACCACACAATACAGGCGGGCGGTACGGGTGGGTCCCGTCTGTACCGGTGCTCGTCACTATTGGATCAAAACTAGGGTACCGAGATCAAACCTCAGAGTTATGGTATGGGCAGATGGTACAGGTACATCCGGCCGTACTAGTGGTCGTTATTGCACCAGTAAGGTTGGAGCTAATTGTTGATATTCGGTACGGGCGGACAGTACGGGTACGTCAGGTCGTACCACTCCTTGTTATGAGAGCTGCCTCCGGCTGTTTCATCGACAAACCTTCTCCTCTCTAGTACGGGCAGGTGGTACGGGCGCGTCTGGTCGTACCACATCTCATTACGTCACCTGGAACCAGTTTTCTTCCTTCTCTTCAAAAATTTAATCTTCCAATTCTTTATTACCCTTCATATGAGTAAAATTTCGAGGAGGCGTAGTTAAAACAAAGATTACGCACGCCCAGTCAAATCAAAGTCAGAGAGTAGGACCCACTACTCGTCATGTCCCGTCAAACTCGCTCACACGGGCAACTGAGGTCATGAAATCATCAGCACTGACGTCATCAAAGCTACGCAGCAGAAGACTTCGAATACTTTAGTCCTTGCTCGAGTCTTCGACTCCACCAAGCACTCGGGGGCTACTCCCATAGGGAGCGCTGGTCCCGCACCCTATGATTTTGCACTTCTTTTTACAGGAACATGGACAATCAAAGGCAAACCCAACCACTTGAAATACGGTTCGACTATGGATATGGGTTACTCCCATAGGGAGCGCTAGAAACAAATTCGACTGAAACAAGCAAACAAAAGACGACAGCAGTCGCAAAAGTTCTTTAGTCCCTGCCTGAGTCTTCGACTCAACCAGGCACTCGGAGGCTACTCCCATAGGGAGCGTTGGTCGCGCACCCTATGATTATTTATACAAAAAAATATGTGTTGATAACATGCACACTCGAAGCTCTTGGCGACATCGCCTCATAATTTTTCCCTACAAAGAGACTGCGTCTCCTAGGTCACCCGAATCGTCTCCGCGATGATAAAATTCGGATGCCGCACTTACAGCGTGAAGGTAAGACCTGAATAAGGCCTGGCAACGCATTAGCTGCGCACTACCAGAAATGTATCCGTGCCTACAGGTACGATGAACATGCCTTGACGGACGCGTCGAGTGCTCACACCCATATAACTGGAATTCGACTCCTGTAAGACCTCCGCGGCTTTAGTCGAATTACACCAGCACTTTTCTGGATTCGAGTCCCAGGACTCGAGTTCGAGTAGATTGCGTTGTTTCACCCTAAGGTGGTTAACTGATACTGATACATCGGATAAATCAGGCACGCACATCAACAATCCCTATGACACAAACAAAGCAGTCGAAAATATACTCATTCATGCACTCGAAAGACTTCAAAAAGTCCCCAGTCGAATCTGCGATTCCACTGGACACTCGGGGGCTAATGACATGGGTATACCCTACAGGTACTCGAGCTTGGTATATACGGCCTAAATATGTAAAGGCCCACGGTGTCGCCAAGGCCCAAATGGAGGACTCGAGTAACCTACGGACTCTCGATTGCTTGAAGAACAAGAAGAAGCTAAAGATAGAAAGTTTGAAAGGAAAACCCTAACTTGTAACCGACTCGACCTGCTACCCGAGACCTAGCCTACCTATATAAAGGCTAGGAGGGGGCAGCGAGGAGGACACACACAACCCTAGTTTTCCACCACCCTCGCCAGATTGCATCTGCGCACCATTGTAATCTTCGATTCCTTCGATAATTCCATGAGCAGACAAGCAGGAGTAGGGACCTCTACAAGGCCTGAACCTGGCTAAATCTTTGAGTCCCCTGTGTGCTTGTTTGCTAGAAGATAGATGTCTCCAGCGCTCCCTCCTTCTCCAAAACCCAAGTCCATAACAATGGGCATTGATGAGTTAAACCCTCGTCAATTGGCGCCGTCTGTGGGAATTGGGAGTGCTGATGTTGCGGCTTCTTCGGCCCCATCAACCGAGATCTACAACTCTGCAGCAGTGGAGATCCGCTGGCTCTTCGGCGCGTTCGACTTCACCGTCCACACGCCGGCCACTCGCCCGGCCTTCGAGTCCGTGGGCGACGGAATCAGCCTGGCGATAGGGAGCTTCCGCTTCCAAGTCGGTCAGATGGGCCGACGACAACATCGCCAATGCCCGACATCATGGTTCCCTCCATCGATCGGCACCCTCAGTGAGCTCAACGCCCCGACAACAGTCGAGAACACGGTTAGCGACAGCAGTCGCGACTCCGACCTGAGCGATCTAGCCACTGAAGATGGAACCTACGGTTCCGGATCTGAGAGTTTTGGAGGCAGCAGCTTCCCCAATCACTTCATGTGCACCGTCATCAACACAGGCGATACCTCTGCCAAGCGCGAGAACACGGGCAATCGTGGTAACGGAACCGACCCGCCTAACAGCGGCAACGGTGGCAATCACACCCTCGTCGAAAATGGAGGAGCAGTCGAACCTCCAACCATATTAAACGAGCAAACAGGCGAACGCGTCGTGATCAGGCTCAACGAGCAAGAATGGGCTCCCTGCCGCGAGGCCCTACGAGGCGCTCCTCTACCCTTCGGATCCCTGCAAGAACTGCTGATGGGCTATCACTGGCTCCTGAAGGAAGAATTCAAGCGCCAAGTACAAACAATCGCGCAACTCGAGGCGCGCAAAAAGGCAGCAGACGAGTCGAGCCTTCGTCGTGCTGGGCTCTCCTCCCACGGAGGATCCTCCTCAAAGGGCAACAAGTACCTCGCCAAGAAGAGGCAATCTCGGATGGCCCATCTCACCGAGCAAGAACGCATAGAAGATGCAAAGGTCCTCGACTTCAGCTCTATGACAGTCGACACACGGGGCAATGTGGTCTCCAAGATGCTGCAGGCTGCGGTGACAGCGGCCACCATGTACCTCCTTAACAACCTGCCGCCAGCTGGAGATCCCCGAGCCGCCATACACCGATCTACGATCACGGGCTTGGGATTAATCAAGGCCGCCCTCGACAAGGAGCCAACACCAGAGCCGAAAAAGGGCAAAGCTCTAGCAAAGTGCTACTCCTCGCCCTCATCTAGCGACGACAGTCACGATCTATCTCGACACCGCCGCTCACGGCGACACGACCACGACTATGATGCGCGCGACGACCTCACACAGCGCAAGATTGACAAATCAAGGGCGCGACGTGCTCGGTCGACTGACTCAGAAGAGGAAGATGTGGAGCTCTGTGGCGCCAGATGCTTCAGCAGATCCATTAGGCAGAAGCGAATGCCTAAGGGGTTTAAACTCCCATCGGAGAACCCGAAGTTTGACAGCCTACAGGACCCAAAAATCTGGCTGGAGGACCACATCTCCTTCGTCAGGCTCCACGGAGGCAGTCGAAGCACGGCCATGCAATGCTTGCAGCTACAGCTGCAGGGTGCCGCCCGAGCATGGCTCAATAACCTCCCACGCGGATCCATTCGCAGCTGGGATGAGCTGGTTTACAGCTTCGTGCGTAATTTCAAGGGCACGTACAAGCGGCCTGCATCAATCGAAGAGCTAAGATGCTGCCAGCAACGATCGGGCGAATCGCTATGCTCCTACATCCAAAGGTGGTCCATCATCAAGAACTCCGTAGAGAACATCTCGGAGGATCGCGCGATTGACGCATTCAACGGCGGTGTCCGCCACCTAGAACACAGGGAGGAGCTGGGCCGCTCAAAGCCCAAGACCATCGACCACCTGATGGAGATCATGAATTGGTGGGCCGATGGAGAAGATTCGGTGAAGAATCGCGCTCACTCCGACGAGGAGGCGGAACTCGAGCGCAGACGCGATCGCCGAGGCAAACGTCGCATGCGCATCTACGATGACCGTGATGACGTTAACATGGTCGCAGCTGGCTACGCCAACAGACGCGACGATAACCGCAACAGCGGATACCGTAGCGGCGGATACCGCGACTCCGAGAAACCACGCAAGTGTGGCAACACTGCAATCGCGATGAGGCACCCGCGACATCCATCGAGGACAAACTGTCCGGGCCATGTACGGTACACTTCTACATCGACAAGCATGATGGAAAGAAGAAGTCCAGCCACCTCCTCAAGGATTGCCGTGAGTTCCTCAAGCTACATGAGGGATTGGTTCAGATGAACCGCAACATAGTCGAAAGAGGCTACGGAGCCGCTCCAGGCGCCGTGGCACATGGCGCTCCGCGACCACCACTTGGGCCACCCCCAAATGCAGCCGCGCCGGACCAGCACCACGGAGGCGAACCCTACCCAAGGGCCATGGGTACCATGATGATCCAAAAAGGACGCCCCTCCAATCGGGTGCAGAAGGCCATCACTCGCCAAGTCAACTTGTCCACACACTCGCCACCATCTAGCACTGAGTACCTCAGTGGAAGCGAGTCATGCATCACCTTCGACAAACGCGACCATCCGCCTCAGGTACCCCGTCCAGGTCATTGCCCCCTCGTACTCGAGGCACAAATCAGAGGCTTCGACATGATCCGTGTCTTCATGGATGGCGGAAGCGTCATCAACCTTATATTCACGAGTACCTTGCGAGCAATGAGGATCCCTCTAACATGCCTGGAGGCCTCAGACACAACATTCCACGGCATCGTCCTAGGAAAAGTCTTATATCCCCTAGGCAAAATCAACCTCGACGTCATCTTCGGCACGCCGAAGAACTTCCGGCGCGAGCGCATCGACTTTGAGGTCGTAAACTGGCCCTCACAATACCACTGCATTCTCGGACGTGTCGCGTTCGCTAGGTTCATGGCAATACCACACTACGCCTACCTGCAGATGAAAATGCCAGGTCCCAATGGCGTCATCACGATCAACGGGAGCTTCGAAAGATCCGACAGTTGTGACAGAGAATTCAACAGAATTTCCCAGTCCTTTGGCATGTAGGAAGAACTCGCAAGGCTGAAAGAGTCGACAGACAATAGTCTGCCCCCCTGAGCCGGCCAAGCTCGCCTGATCTATCCTTCGACTCATTGGTGCACACAAAGAAAGTGCAGGTCCACCCATCGGATCCCGCCAAGACGGCCCTCATCCAACAACTTGAGTCCCCATAGGAACTCGCGCTCGTCGAATTCCTCCGTGAGCACTAGGAAATTTTCGCCTGGTGTCCTGCGGACATGCCAGGTGTTCCCAGGGAATTCGCTGAGCACGCACTCAACATCAACCCCGACGCAAGGCCAGTCAAGCAAACAATTCGGCGATTGTCTGAGCCACGAGCGCATGCAGTTGGAATGGAGATCAACAGACTCCTCGACGCCAAGTTCATACGCGAGATCAAGGAGAGCACTTGGCTCGCCAACACGGTGCTGGTACCAAAAAAGGACATGGATATCCTGCGGATGTGCGTGGACTTAACCTCTCTGAATAAGCATTGCCCAAAGGATCACTTCCCGTTGCCACGCATCAACCAGATCATAGACTCCACTGCGGGATGCGAGCGCCTCTGCTTCCTCGACACCTACTCAGGCTATAATCAGATTCAAATGAAGAAGGAAGATTAAGAGAAAACAGCGTTTACAACGCCCTTTGGTGTGTTCTGCTACAACACAACGCTCTTCGGGCTAAAAAACGCGGGAGACACCTACCAACGGTGCATGCAGGCTTGCCTCAAGGTCGCAACATTCAAGTCTATGTTGACGACATAGTAATGAAGACCAAGGGAGAAGCCTCCCTAATCGATGATTTGCACGAAACCTTTGCCAACCTCGACCGCTACCGGATCAAGCTCAATCCGGACAAATGCGCCTTCGGCGTGCCATCTGGGCAACTACTCGGGTACCTCATCTCCGCGAGGGGAATCGAGGCAAACCCGAAGAAAATAAAAGCCATACTGTCCATGGAGAAGCCGAAAAACATAAGGGGCGTTCAGCAGCTGGCTGGGCGAATCGCGGCCCTCAGTTGATTCATCAGCCGGATGGGTGAAAAGGTGCTTCCCTTCTACCAACTCCTCCGCAAAGCTGAAAAATTCGAGTGGACCAACGAAGCGCAGGAAGCATTCGAAGACCTCAAGCGCATTCTATCCACCTCACCAGTACTAGTGACCCCACGGGAAAGGGAACCACTGTTGCTATATATCTCCGCCACCAACCAGGTGGTCAGCACAGCGCTCGTCGTCGAGCCAGCCGAGGAAAACAAGGTCCACGGGGTACAACGCCAGTATACTACCTCAGCGAGGTCCTCACGCCAACAAAATAGCGGTACCCGCACTACTAGAAGCTGGCATACGGTGTCTTCATGACCGCCTGGCGGCTGCGCCATTACTTCCAGGAACACCCAATCGTGGTGGTCAACGACGCCCCATTGGGGCATATCCTCAATAACCCCGACGCCACGGCACGAGTCGCGCTTTGGGGAATAGAATTGTCTCCACGAGACATCACATATGAAAAGTGCGACGCAATCAAGTCGCAAGTTCTCCCTGACTTCCTCGTGCATTGGATGGAGAACCAGCTCCCGGACAAACCAGATATGTCCTACCTCTGGACAATGCACTTCGATGGGTCCAAGCGGAAGGACGGAGCAGGCGCAGGTGTCATACTGACATCACCTCAAGGGGACAAGTTGAAGTATATCCTGCGAATGTAGTTCATAGCCTCCAACAACGAAGCTGAATACGAGGCCCTGTTGCATGGCATGAGGATGGCAAAAGCCTGCGGCGCCAAGAGGCTCATCATATACGGCGACTCCAAGTTGGTCGTCAACCAAACAATGCGTGAGTGTGACGCACTGAATGACAACATGATCACGTACCGCGACCTCTACGACACACTCGAAGGAGACTTCGACGGTTGCAAGCTGCGGCACGTAGGTCGCGAAAGCAACGAAGAGGCGGACGCACTCGCCAACATAGGCTCTACCTGCGCCCCCATACCACCTAGGGTATTTCTCGAGCGCATCTGCGAATGCTCCATCAAGCCAAAGGCCGAAGAGAAGAAAACTAGCGCACCAACGGACTCGGGGGCTACGCCGCCCAATGAGTCAATGGCACTCGATGACTTGGAGCTGGACACAGGACTCGAGGGACCAATGAGCGTCATGATGATTGAGCAATCCTAGACGCAACTGTACATCACGTACCTCCTCAGCAAGAGGCTATCGGACGATCTGACTGATGCACGGCACATCGCGCGGCGATCCAAGGCATTCGCTGTTATCAACGATGAACTGTACAAACGCAGCATCACAGGAGTACTCCAACGATGCGTCTCCACGGCCGATGGAAGAGCTATTCTCCTCGACATCCATGAGGGGACCTACGGGCACTACGTCGGTAGTCGCGCCCTCGTGGACAAAGCTCTACGAGCTGGATTCTATTGGCCTACGGCCATGCGCGATGCCAAGGACATCGTCCAGAAATGCAACGCTTGCCAACGATTCGCGGACAAGCCGCACGCACCGGGCGCAGAGCTCCAGCCAATTCCATTGGCCTGGCCCTTCGCGCAATGGGGACTCGACATGGTTGGCAAACTCCCAAGGTCCTCACGAGGAGGCTACGTCTACCTCTTGGTCGTAGTCGACAAATTCACCAAGTGGATTGAGGCCATGCCAATGACCAACCAATCAGGACACAGTGCAGTTAAGTTCTTCGAATCCATCGTCTACCGCTTCGGAGTACCGCATAGCATCATCACAGACAATGGGACGAACTTCACATCCAAGGAGTTCCAAGAATTCTGCGAGAATCTGGGGATCAACATCAGCTACTCCTCTGTAGCACATCCACAGACCAACGGTCAGGTGGAAAAAGCAAACGGGCTCGTCTGCGGCGGCATGAAGAAGCGACTCCTCCGGCCACTCGAACAAGCCGCGGGTTGCTGGCTAGACGAACTGCAATCCGTACTCTGGAGCCTACGCACAACTCCAAACAGTGCCACGGGCTACACGCCATTCTTTATGGTGCACGGGGCCGAGGCAGTGCTACCCGCCGAGGTACGGTACAAGGCGCTACGCGTGGTCGCTTACAGCGAACAAGAATCATCCCTCGCACTCGAAGACTCCGTCGACCTCCTTGACGAGGCAAGAGAAATCACCGCGGAGAGATCAACGATCTACCAGCAGAACCTGCGCAACTACCATAGTAGGAGGCTACGCCGCAGATCCTTCGTCGAAGGCGACCTGGTCCTGCGATTGAAGCAGCAGGGACATCTCAAGCTCGAGTCCCCCTGGGAAGGACCATACGTGCTTACAGAAGTAATCCCAGGTGGCGCCTATCGTCTTCAAGATTTAGAGACAGGAGTCGCATACTCCAACCCCTGGAACGTCGCACAGCGATGACGCTTCTACCCTTAGTCGTTTTTACTTTTGCATCGCAAAATAAGGCACTCAGCCATGGCTACTTAGCCACACATTGTACCTCGTACTGTCTCACGAATAAATAAAGTTAAGTGCCCCAAAACTCTGTGCCTTCCTTTATTTTTCCGCAACTTCTCGACTCGGGGGCTACACCACCCTACACACATCTGTTCTACAAACTAAAACACGATATCTTGAGTAGCTGGCACATCAATCGAAACCCTTGACACAACATCAACCCAGTTGCAACGCATCTGACAGGTTGACATGGGACAAAGATAAAACGCATGACCAGGCTAACAAGCTCTTTATACATATTCAACAATAAATTATATACAACATTTATACAAACTTTACAACATGGATACACTTATGTGCAGGATACAAACTAAGCTACTACTGTAGCAAGAGAACGTTGGTTTGTTCCTCAAAGAAGTCGACGATCTCTTCTGCTAGGCGATCCACAGCCTGGTAGTGCGGAACCATATTCCAGGCAGAACCTGCTGGTGGCGCAGGCGGCCCAGCCGTAATTGCCGCAACATCTACGTCAGGCCTATGCAGTCACACCAGCGATAGAGCGGCCTTGGCACCAGCCACCAACTGTTGCCTCACGCACTCGCGAACCGCGGTCAGGTCTTAAAACTTGGCAAGGAGGGCCAGCAAGCTCGATGGAGAAACATCCAGTGGAAACATCGTCCGGTAAATGTTCTTCAAGCATGACTGTGACTTCTTCAAGAAGTGCAGCACTCGCGATGCACGATCCTGTAGGGTCGCCAGCGCAATCGCACGATCATGATCTACCCAGAAGTACCCACTCTCTTGAAATTGCTCCTGGGTGAGATCATGTATACGAATGGCAATTCTATCCTTCTCATCATGCGGATGACGTGCGCTGACAACTACCCGAAGAAGCAACAGCAGCATAAGTATAGCGCACCATCGCAAGTGACTACAAGGAAAATATAAGAGCAAGCAAACTAACACTTGAATTGGTCGTCAAGCTGTGTCACCTCGCCAAGCAGAATCGCTCTCGAGGCGGCTTTCTCATGCCGACTTCCATACATCCGCGTTACCACGGAGCACGGGCAACTCACGCTCCAGCTGCTTCACGCGGTCACGCAGTCGTGAAAGCAGCGACAGCTCATCTACCCTAGAGCACGGCGGTGCCAAAGTATCATTAAGAGGCGGCGAGTCCTGAGTTTCCCTCAAAGGATCACTTGATGTACCCTACCACAAGCCAAGATAGAAACAAATAAGACGACCAAATCAACACAAAGACAAAAGATTCAAGTGCATTCAAGACCAGCAAAAGTATCAGCAGATACACTCGCCAGCAGGCATGTTCTTAATAGAGGACATAAACTAGTTAACTATTACAATGTCACTAAGGAGCGATTGGCTTCTTCGACTTCGACGGCTTTGGGGGCTTCATCGAGTCCGTGGCAATGTCAAATGCCACTGACTTTCCGCCAGCCCCTGATGTCGCAGCCTTTGCCGCCTTCTTGGCGTGTTGCAGCTCCTCAGAATACTTCGCAACCGTGTTTATCAGCTGCGGCCCATATTTACCACAGGCAGTCGTGAAAGGAGCAAAGACTACCTGCTGGCCATCCGCGCTAACAGGCATCGCCTTCGACACCGTGGCAGGATCAATCTCGACTCCGTGGGCCTGCACCATGGCAAGTGACATGGACGCGCCAGCCGCGCGGAGTGAATTCTTGAAGCTGGAAGGAACACCCCCGGCGAGGTGACTCCACCAGCTCGTCCACGTTCTCGATTAGCTCAGCCTTGGGCATCAGATCCTCCCGGAGACGACTGAGAACGCCCTTGGCCTTGGAGAGCATACCCTAAACGGCGGTGCTGTGGTCTTCGACTGCCGACAGTGCACCCGCCAGAGCATCATCGCGATGAAGGGCCTGTGGGTCGAAGCTCAAATCGCCAGCATCTGTACATAAATCCACACATGGACAAAGCATCAGCGCCAACAGCAAAAGTTCGAGCAGAGAAGGATAACGATATCCAAAGCAAAGTACCTGAGAGGGCCTTAGCAATCGAGAAAAGTTGTTCTTCAAACAACTTCTCCTTGGCTGTGAAGGAGGCACGCAGATCCTCTTCGCGCCTTTGTGCCTCGTCACGCGCCGCGATTGCCTCATCGCGACCCTTCACAGCCGCGGCGACGATTTTCTCCATGGTGGCAGCGTTGCGCAGGAGGGTGTTATGTTCAGCTACAAAACAAAAGGGATTGACTATCAGTCGACCATATAAAAAGGAGAAGAAGAGGAAGTGAAAAACACTTACTTTCGACCACGTGATGGCGCGTCTCTAGCATTGCATGCTGGCAGCCCATCGCAAGCACTTGCTCCGCCAAGTGAGTGGCTTCCTTCACAAGGAGCTATCGCACAACGAGGGATCAGCAGAAGCAATAGATAACATCGACTGCAACATTAAAATAAGAAAATCTACACTTACATGATCCTCCAGTGACTCCGAAGTTGTCTGATGTACCGTCATCCGGGCAACCATTCGATGCTCCCCTTCGTGCGGAGAACTGGAAGAGTTGTGCCCGGAGTGGGCCGCCAGGAGGAAGGGCGCTCGACCTCTTTCTTGGCCCTTGAGGTCGCGACTCCTGATTCTTTCAAAAATTGGACGTCGCCAGAAGATGACGACGCCTCTTGACTGCAAATACAAAATCAACATCAAGGACAAGACAAAATCCAGAGACAAACCAAAAAGGGCAAATCCAGA
The DNA here is from genome assembly GCA_023614405.1 of Avena insularis. Classification (NCBI taxonomy): domain Eukaryota; kingdom Viridiplantae; phylum Streptophyta; class Magnoliopsida; order Poales; family Poaceae; genus Avena; species Avena insularis. Next base: position 368,171,038 of record CM042696.1, on the reverse strand, counting down.
GAAGAGCAAACAAACTAGAAAACTTACCAATCAAACTTGTCAAAGTCAAAAGTGGGGTCCCCCGACTCTGATGAGGACTCCTTGGGTAGTCGCATCTTCTTGCGAGAGGATGGTGCCATGGCGCTCATAGGAATAGCAGGGATCAGCGACTTCGAACCAACACCTGCATCTTCCAGAGTCGAAGGAGATGATGCATCGGAATCCTCGCTACGTGAACACTTGCGAGTATCCGGACTACCGGACTCGGGGGCTTCCTCCTCCACATCAGAGGGGACAGTCGACTCCGACTCGTCCTCTTCCAAGGCTTCGCGAGGGATAATCCCCTTAGGTAGAGGGGGCATACAAGGTGACACCGCCCAATCCTGCGTACAGACAAACAAAATTAGCACAAAGATAAGAAACAATAGAGAAGCAATCGACAAACTAAGCTACTGCGTAGCACAACTATACCATAGGAGGAGGGTTAGCAGCATCAAACGGAGGAACAACTGGCTCACTGGGGAGCACATCTTTGACGGTGTACTTGGTGACCAGTCGAACCCTTTTGTCCACCTCACTCGCGGACATGCCATCGGCAGACACACGAGTGGGATCGTCGGCGCCAGTCCACTGAAACATGGGGTGGACTCTGGCCTGTAGGGGCTGGATGCGACGGCACAGCCACGTGCGAATGAGGGCACAGCCTCCCTCCTCTTTGCCGAGGCGACCCTCTCGAGGTCGCAGACGCGCTCGTACAGCACATCCGTCTCCACGGATTCACCAGGCATGACTACATTTTCCAGGAGCGCCTCCTCTTGCATGGCGTCGCAGGATCGAACGGTGCGAGTCCGAAGTGCTCCTCGCCAACCTTCTCATCACGGACGTCGAACCACTTGTCCCTCCACCCTTGGACGGATGCTGTGAGCTTGATGTCGAAATAGGTGGCGGATGGGTCGACGTGAATTCCGCAACCACCTACATCGTAGACTAAGAGCCAGACGCAGATTGGTGCTTCAACTTGAAGAGGCGCTTGAAGAGGCCAAAGTGCGGCTCGATTCTGAGCCAGCACTCGCAGAGAGTGACGAAGCAAGAGATGTGGAGGATAGAGTTCGAGGTCAGCTGATGGAGCTGAAGCCCGTAGAAACAAAGGAGGCCCCTAAAAAAGGGGTGAAGGGGCAAGGAGAGACTGCGAATGATGAATGCCAAAAACATCACTCGAAAACCAGCGGGAGGAGAAGGAATTGTCTCACTGCCGGGGACGCGCATGTCGGCAACTGCATCGGACAGCACTTTGTCTTGGCGGAGAAGACGAAGATCAGATGACTTGATGATGGAGGGACGCCACGCGCCATTCGTGACACGGGTGCCCGTGCCCTTCTTCTTCCCGGTGGCGGCGGTGCTGGTGCCCGCAGCGGCGGAGCCACCTTTCTTCTTCGCCGTAGCAGCGGTAGCCGCGAAATCGGCCGCAGCACCTCCCTTCCTCTTCCCCATTGCGCGGCGGTGATGCGACCGAAGGAAGTAGCTAGGAAACGAGCAGAGCTGGTCCAGCGTCGTGGAAGAAACGAGCGTAGAGAAAGCAGAGGAATAGCGGCTATGGTGATGGAAGCAAAGGATGAATGAGAGTAGATGAGAAATTACCGTCGCAGCACCACTACTTAACCCCTGGAAGATGCAATCCAACGGCTCAGAAAAACCCTACTAGCCACGTGGCAAACATCGTGCTAGTCACGTGGAGGAGTGGAAACGCGAACCATCCCTCCACTGCTCCCATTACGCGTGGAAATCGAGGAGGCACAGTTAAAAAAAAGATTATGCATGCCCAGTCAATTCAAAGTCAGAGAGTGGGACCCACTGCTCGTCATGTCTCGTCAAACTCGCTCACGCGGGCAACTGAGGTCATGAAATCGTCAGCACTGACATCATCAAAGCTACGCAGTAGAAGACTTCGACTACTTTAGTCCTTGCTCGAGCCTTCGACTCCACCAAGCACTCGGGGGCTACTCCCATAGGGAGCGCTGGTCGCGCACCCTATGATTTTTCTCTTCTTTTTACAGGAACATGGACAATCAAAGGCAAACCCAACCACTTGAAATACGGTTCAACTATGGATATGGGTTACTCCCAGAGGGAGCACCAGAAACAAATTCGACTGAAACAAGCAAACAAAAGACGACAGCAGTCGCCAAAGTTCTTTAGTCCCTGCCTGAGTCTTCGACTCAACCAGGCACTCGGAGGCTACTCCCATAGGGAGCGTTGGTCGTGCACCCTATGATTATTTATACAAAAAACTATGTGTTGATAACATCCACTCTCGAAGCTCATGGCGACATCGCCTCATAATTTTTCCCTACAAAGAGACTGCGTCTCCTGGGTCACCCGAATCGTCTCCGCGATGATAAAATTCGGATGCCGCGCTTACAGCGTGAAGGTAAGACCTGAATAAGGCCTGGCAACGCATTAGCTGCGCACTACCAGAAATGTATTCGTGCCTACAGGTACGATGAACATGCCTTGACGGACGCGTCGAGTGCTCACACCCATATAACTGGAATTCGACTCCTGTAAGACCTCCGCGGCTTGAGTCGAATTACACCAGCACTTTTCCGGATTCGAATCCAGGGACTCGAGTTCGAGTAGATTGTGTTGTTTCACCCTAAGGTGGTTAACTGATACTGATACATCGGATAAATTAGGCACGCACATCAATAATCCCTATGACACAAACAAAGCAGTCGAAAATATACTCATTCATGCACTCGAAAGACTTCAAAAAGTCCCCAGTCGAATTTGTGATTCCACTGGACACTTGGGGGCTACTGACATGGGTATACCTTACAGGTACTCGATCTTGGTATATACGGCCTAAATACGTAAAGGCCCACGGTGTCGCCAAGGCCCAAATGGAGGACTCGAGTAACCTACGGACTCTCGATTGCTTGAAGAACAAGAAGAAGCTAAAGATAGAAAGTTTGAAAGGGAAAACCCTAACTTGTAACCGACTCGGCCTGCTACCCGAGACCTACCCTACCTATATAAAGGCTAGGAGGGGGCGGCGAGGAGGACACACACAACCCTAGTTTTCCACCACTCTCGCCAGATTGCATCTGCGCACCATTGTAATCTTCCATTCCTTCGATAATTCCACGAGCAGACAAGCAGGAGTAGGGATCTCTACGAGGCCTGAACCTGGGTAAATCTTTGAGTCCCATGTGTGCTTGTTTGCTAGCCGATAGATGTCTCCAGCGCTCCCTCCTTCTCCAAAACCCAAGTCCATAACAATGGGCATTGATGAGTTAAACCCTCGTCAGTATGCTTCTTACTTGGAGCAATAACTTGTTCTTCTTGTTCCTTTCTAAGCTCGATGTCTTCTCTTGAATCAACCGTCTCAGCGTCTGAATCATACGGTTTATCCTTGTGTCTTGCTTCTTGTAACTACCTCGGTGAATTACGCTCCTAGTACAAGCCTGGATGTTCAGAAATGGTTGAAATAGTACGGTGGGGCCCAAATGCCACTCACAGGTAGACCTTTCGGCCGTCCCAACCATTTCCAAACATCGGGACAAGAGCAGGCGTGTCGGCAATGAAGGATCAACTACATACACAAATGAGTATGTATGCAAGCCACCATACAACAGTACATCGAGCCATTCCATCTAAAAAGAAAGGAAATATAGCATACATACGGCAAGATCCAAATATCCTAGATAGATATAATAGTTTAGGATATCTCCTCATACATCAATCAACAGTATCAAGCGGGCGGAAGACAAAATCCAGTACGGATAAGAAGCAAATCGGCATAAGATGCCCCATAAATAAGCAGATCCATACAGATCTCACGGATCCCGTTCCGAATCTCTACAACGAATGATCGTTGACCACATCGTCCGTCTCTTCTTCCCAGTATCCATATTGTGAGTGTAATTGTTCATCTGAACCAAATAATTTATCGTGTGAGACCCTAGGGTACTCAGCAAGTCTTTATGCCTCTAAAGGGACACAACTGGGGTGGCGCAATTGCAGCAAAATATAAACCCTAGCAATTCTATAGATACTACGCTAACCATCCGCCTAACCAGAGATGAGCGGATGTCCGTGAATTAGTAACAACAGTTATAACGATTAAAAGCGGTAATATCCACAGATCCATCCTCCTCCTCGCTTACCGACGAGAAGCGACGAACAACCCCCATCCGTTGGCAGTTTTATTAAACATTTCATGAGTGTTGTACTATTTACTAGTCGGTACCTAGTCTAGTCAGTTAAAAGCGATACTTTAGTTATGCTTGTCTATGATCGGAAACTGTGCTCCAAGTCGTCCATAACGCGGACACGGCTTTGAAAGTTTTACCTGCAGGATGCACAAATAGCAACATACACTCGATATGCCTCGGAAAAACCAAATCAAAACCCAGCAGGCGATCACGACAAAGCGATCACGAGTTCAGAAATATTTGAGGCCACCCCATTGAGCTACCATAGCGATGTTAGCTGACTCGAGCGGACTCAAGGTTTGCGCCATGTGGGTGAACAATGGGAACCCGAAAATGTGGTGGGCTTGTCGACACATGAAAACACTCGCTTTCCTAAAGCGATGCGATTGTGCGTTACCTCGCACAATTTAAATAAAGCGATAAAGCATGGCATAAGTACAGGATAGTAAATAAAACCTCAAACTAGTTTGTGGCCCCAAGAAATAAGAATGAATCAAGCTCGGCTCGGGGTTCATAAGCCTCCCGGATGTGGATAATGAATATTCTTGGAACAGGAATCAAGTACTCGGGGTCTTACGGGACACAAGTGAGCCTGAAAAACTAAATAGCAAATATGTCTCACCGATGCCACTTTCATTAGTTATCCCATTACTACTCAGGTTAAGTTGTTTAGGTACCTCGTTATCCATCAGACACTCACATACCCTACACATGCTGTTCTACGACTCGCATGGCTCAAACAACTCCTGTAGTAATGGCCCATGGGATGGAGGAACAAGCTTCGGTGGGATTTAAAAGTAAAGGCTATGCAATACTTGGGATTCAATTTAATGCAATCGCGACTCAATGATGCAAGAATAAGAAAGAGACAATAGGTACTATATGTATGCAAGCATGTGGTAGTGCTTGCACAGCTCTCGATTGAAGCAAGGGATGGATCTGGTAGTGCTCTGGTTCTCTTGATATATCCCCTTGGTCTATTCGAAGAAGAACCAAACAAACAAGGCCAACATAAATAAAGTGCACAAGCATATGAATAAATGCGACAAGCAAACAATCATGCCATGATGAATGATGCACAATTTTCATGGCAATAAAGTAGCATGGCATGGGTGAGGTGTGGAAACAATAATAAAGCATTTTTATTGAGTTTTGGCCATATTTTATAACCAATTAAGTTGCTGTACCCATTATGTTTATATGATGCATGTTTCAAATCAAACCATGGAATGCATAAACGGAAAGGTCTCGCCGAGCTAATCATTTTAGACATATTATTTGTTAAATTTGGAGTTATAAAACAAAAGATATTAATTAATTAAGGCCAAAGGGCATTTTGTTGTAATTTAAATTAACTTGGAATTTAAAGTGTCCAAAATATATTTTAGAGGCCATATTTGAAATCCTCATATTTTTCTGATTTGAAAACATATATTATATGTATTATTTGGGTTTGTATTTTAAAAGTAATTTAAAAACAGAAATTAAATTTGAATTTGAATTTATTTGAAAAAGATTTGAATTAAAACAGATCTCAGACAAATACTTTTGTTACTCAGTCGAACCCAGCCACAGACACTGACCAGTGGGTCCAGCAGCTGACTCAGCAACACACGCGCGCAGAAACGTTTTACACCGCGGGTTAACCTAGCCTCTGAGACTGACGGATGGGGCCATGCCAGGGCCACGTGAGATGGTGAGAGGCCAGGACCTAGGTGGGCTGGAGGCTGGAGTTAGGGTTTACAAAAGCCTAGGGGTGTTCCATAAACTAACCGAGAGGTGGGTGGGGCACTCGGTACCGCGGGTTGATCGCGCAAAAAGGCAGGGGGTATGCGCAAAAGGGAGCGCCGTACTGTTGATCTTCTCTCTCGACAGATCGGTGCTCGCGCGCGTGCAGAGCGGGGTGGGGATCGAACGCGGGACCTAGGGCTCGGCATGTGAGCCACCTCGGCGGCAGTGTTGTTGTCAGGGAGGGTGGACGGGCCTAGGTAGGGTGTTTGCGCGACGTGGAAACGAGCAGGCGCGCACGCTCGTCGGTGCACCGAGGGTGCACGATGAAACGTCCGGCGGATCTAGCGTGGTACGGCGAAGGGGACCATGTTAGGGAGGTCGGGGAGCTCACCGGGAGTTGGTTGACGGTGTTTGATTGGGCAGGAGAGCAGGGGAGTGGCGACGACGCAGACGGACCGAGGATTAGGGTTTCGCGTCGGGTCGGTGGTGGTCCAGCGCTCCTGGGGCTCCTCCTCCTCGACGGCGAGTACCGGACGGTGCAGGGGAGCCTCCTCGCTCTTCCAGGCCACTTCACGGACGCGCGGCTCGACTGGATCGGCGGGGTGCGGTGGAGACCGAGGTTTTTGGCGGCGAGGGGTAGACGGTGGCGGTGGAGAAAGAGGGAGAGAGGGAAAGCTATGGGGCGGATCTGGACGAGCAGAGGAGTGCCATGGGGAAGGAGATAAGTCAGAGGGGAGAGGGAGATGTCGTGGGGAGTGGTTGAAGGAAAAGGTGGCTCAGCCACCTTTTTCCCTCCTTCCCTCACGTGCTCTTGAGCGCAGGCGAGGCGGGGCGGGGTGAAGGAGCTGGCAGGTGGGCCGGGCAGGCCAGGCTCGGGTGGTGGGGTCCCCATGCAGAGAGAGAGCTGAGAGAGGGGGGGTGGCTTGGCTAGGTGCTAGGGTCGGGTTAGGGTTAGGTTTGGCTCGGGTGGGGTTTGATCCTGGTGGGGCCAGCTAGATAGAGAGAGGAGAGAGGCCGAGAGGGGGTGATGGGGTGGTTTAGGGTTTAGCTAGAGGGGGTTCTCGGGTTAGGCTTAAGAGAGAGGTGAGATGAGAGAAAGAGGGAGGTGAGATGATCAAGCACATGATCAAGGACACACATGATCTAGCACATGGATTTTTGGTGTAAGGCAAGACCACACAAAAGAAACAAGCAAAAGAGGGTAAGGGAAGAAGGAAGATGATCCACTAAAAATCTAATAAAATCCAAATGACAAGCTAAAGGGGTACTTGCATGGGCCATGCATAATTAATTAATAACATGTTTATCTTTGTGAAAACAAGATTATTTACATGGCATTTTCTTATGCATTCAAAGTGTGGAGTAAGGCTCAAGCAAAAGAATTACAAGGAAAGTTCCAAGTGAAAATAGATGGAGATGATCATGTGAGTAAGCTTGGGACTTGCTAGTGTGTATGTGCCACTAGGCATTTAGTAAGCCCAACAATATTCCAACATGATAATAACCCCAAAACAATCCATATGGAAGCTAGCAAAAGGTTCCATTCACAAGGCATGCAAAGATGGCCATGTGGCTCTCATATATCAACGATGTGAAAACAACATGATGCTAAGATGAGAGCATGTGGAAAAAGAATTGGATCCATCCCAACCCACATGAGCTAGAGGTAAACTTAAATAAAAGCCAAGCTCATATTTGGTTGGATGGTGGAATTGTAAGGTGGTGAAAGAAAGGTGGTGGAGTTAACAAGAGATATGCCCCCAACTCAACTTGGGCATTTCAACAATATATCAAGAATCAAATACAATATCAAGAGGCAAATACCATTAATAATGCATATGAGATAAGAACCAAATGGAAAAAGGGTTTTATATGATGCTCAAATGCAAGGTGGCATGATGACATGAGCATGATGTAATTATGATGCAACAATTATATATTTGAAGCAGCCATTATATTACTAGACCAAGTAGCATTACAATTGTTAGACAATTGGGATGCTACAACTCTCCCCCACTAAACAGGAATCTCGCCTCGAGATTCTAGGATGAAGAAGAAGACACAAACAGGGTAGGATACTTGGCACGGAGCTCACCTTCACGCTCCCAAGTGGCTTCATCAACGGAATGGTGCGACCACTGCACCTTGCAGAACTTGATGGACTTGTTGCGAGTCCTTCTTTCTGCGATCTCAAGGATTTTTGTGGGGTGTTCTTGATAAGACAGGTCTTCTTGGAGATTGATCAGCTCATGGTCCACGGTCCTGCCGGGATCCTTGAAGCACTTCTTGAGCTGAGAGATGTGGAAAACATCATGGACCTTGAGTTTTTCCGGGAGCTCAAGAGCATAGGCAACTTCTCCTCTTCTTCCACGAATTTTGAAGGGACCGATGTATCTAGGAGCCAGCTTTCCTTTGATACCAAAGCGGTGCGTGCCTCTCATGGGAGTGACACGAAGGTAAACAAGATCACCAGGGACATACTCCATGTCCGTGTGCTTCCTGTCATAATTGCTCTTCTGGCGACTTTGAGCAATCCTCGGATTTTCAAGAATGATGTGAACCTTCTCCTCCGCTTGAGTCACAATGTCAGGGCCAAACAACATTCTTTCACCTGCACCTGACCAACCAATCGGAGTTCTGCACTTGCGACCATAGAGAGCCTCAAATGGTGCCATCTTTAGACTTTTCTGGAAGCTGTTGTTGTACGAGAATTCAGCATAAGGAAGACATTCTTCCCACTTCATGCCAAAAGAGATGACGCAAGCACGAAGCATATCCTCCAGAATCTGATTGATCCTTTCAACTTGCCCTTGCGGTGAGGGTGGTAAGTGCTTTGAAGTTCAACTTTGTTCCCAAAGCATTTTGGAAACTTTCCCAGAACTTGGAAGTGAAGATGCTTCCAGTCAGGAACTGATCTCAAGCGGAACCCCATACGGAGAGACAATTACATGGATATAGAGCTCCGCCAACTGAATTGCGAAATGGTTTCCTTGACGGGAAGAAGTGAGCCACTTTAGAAAGCTCAATGACAACAAAGATTGCATTGTTGCCCTTCTGCGACCTAGGAAAACCAGTGATGAAGTCCATCTCTACTTTCTCCCATTTCCATTCGGGGTTTCAATGGCTGTAGAAGACGGAAGGTTTCGATGGACAGCTTTCACTCTGGCGGACATCACACTCCGAGACATACTTGGCACAATACCTTTTCAAACCAGGCCACCAATATTGTGTTTTCAAGTCCATGTACATCTTTGTGCTGCCAGGGTGGATAGAAAGAACAGAATCATGCGCCTCCTTGAGAACTTGCTCTCTCAAACTCGGGTAGTTCGGAACAAACATCCGGTGTTCAAAGAAAAGCGTGCCTTGATCATCGTGGAAGGACTCATACTTGAAGCTGAATCACGGAGATGATCTTTCTTGTGTCTGGATCACCAAGCTGAGAAGAGCGAACCTTTTCTTCCAAGAGAGGTGTTGCTAGAAGGTTCAGGAGATACCCTTGTTCCACAATTTCCAGGTTGAGTGGCCGGAATTCCTCGCACAGAGAGGCTGTTGTTCTTCCATCTGAGGTTGTTGACATAAGCTTTGCGGCTGAGAGCATCTGCCATGACATTAGCTTTGCCCGGAGTGTAGTTGATGGTCAAATCGAAGTCATTGATTGCTTCAATCCATCTCCTTTGCCGAAGGTTGAGATCAGGTTGAGTAAAGATATACTTCAGACTCTTGTGATCAGAAAAGATCTCACAGGTTGCCAAGCAAGTAGTGCCTCCATACTTTCAAAGCAAAGACAAGCTGCTGAGCTCGAGGTCATGTGTAGGATAGTTGATCTCATGCGTCTTCAACTGTCGAGAGTCATAAGCAACAACTTGTTTTTCTTGCATGAGGACCGCACCCAATCCATGCAAAGAGGCGTCACAGAAGATCTGGAACGGCTTGGATGTATCCGGAGGAACCAAGACTGGTGTGGAAGTGAGCTTCTCTTTGAGTGTCTCAAAGCTTGCTTGACATGCAGGAGTCCAAAGGTATTTCTTGCCTTTCTTGAGGAGATCGGTAAGAGGCTTCGCTATCTTCGAAAAGTTCTGAACGAAGCGGCAATAACTAGCCAAACCAAGGAAACTCCGCACTTCTTTGACATTAACGGAGGAAGCCATTCAACAATTGTCTTCACGGTTCCGGATTGACTGCAATCCCCTTGGCAGAGATGACATGACCAAGATAGGTTACTTGAGGCAGCCAAAACTCACACTTGGAGAACTTTGCATACAAGCGGTTCTCACGAAGCTTGCTTAGGACACACCGAAGGTGTTCTTCATGTTCTTCCTTCGACTTAGAGTAGACTAGGATGTCATCCAGATAGACCACAACGAACTTGTCAAGATACTCCATGAAAACCGAGTTCATGAGCCTCGAGAAGGTGGCAGGTGCGTTGGTGAGACCGAAAGACATGACCGTGTACTCATACAGGCCATAGCGGGTGGTGAAAGCTGTTTTAGGAACATCTTCCTTGCGAATCTTGATTTGGTGATAACCACTTCTCAAGTCAAGCTTAGAGAATACCACAGCTCCAGCTAGCTGATCGAAGAGATCATTAATCCGCGGAAGGGGATATTTATTCTTGATGGTTCTAGCATTGAGAGCCCGATAGTCAACACAAAGTCTATCAGTCTGATCTCGCTTCTTCACAAAGAGTGTTGGGCTACCCCAAGAAGAAGTACTGTGCTGAATGAAACCCAACTTCTCTTGTTCATCAAGCTGACATTTGAGTTCAGCCAACTCAGCGAGACCCATTTTATAAGGCCGCTTGGAGATAGCGGTACCAGGTTCAAGCTCAATTACAAACTCAACCTCACGATCCGGAGGCATACCAGCAACTCTTCAGAAAGACATCTGGGAACTCACGGACCACGGAACACTCTGAATAGCTTCCATAGCATCAACATTCGAGCGCCAAAGAGAAAAGTGGATAGCAGGAATCGACTTGGAGAATAGACTATATGGCCTTGAGGAATCTTCAGAGAAACCGGCGTTCAGCACAATCAATCACAGCTGCATTTGCTGTCAACCAATCCATGCCCAAGATGACATCAATGTCGAATTGCCCGAGAATGATTAAGGAAGCCGAGCGAAGAGCCACCAATCTCAATTTGATTGCCATGGCTGATTTTAGAAGCTGCCATCTTTGCTCCAGGAGAAAGCGACCATTAACGCTTAAGGAGAGGATCCATAGCTAACCCATTCTCATCAGCAAACTTGGTTGACACAAAAGAATCGATGCACGAATCAAACAAAACTCGCGAGGGGACTGAGTTAACGGAAGCATACCCATCACAACTCAGTGCATGCTCAGCTTGAGCGGCGTTGACACGATTGGCATGAGCAATGAGACCCGGGCTTGGTGTTGATGTTGAGAGCCCGAGGTGGTGGTGCACGAACCAAAGGAGAGCTTGCGCAGATCTTGGAGGGGTGGAGGAAGAGCCTTGTTCTTCAGCAGACAGTTCAGCTTTGATGCCCAAGTGTCTCCACAAGTGTAACAAGCACCAGTGGACGTGGAGCAACGTAGCGGGGACTCCGCCAGCGCTCGGTAGTGGTGGTTGTAGCCCACAGGAGCAGCGGTGAGGAAGTTTGGTGGCCTTGCGCGTGGCTTGAAGGTCTTGGTGGACCGGGAGGCGACGATGGGGTGTTAGGAACCCGGAACACGGCGCTTAGAAGGAGCTGACATAGCTGAAGAGCTTGCTGCATCACGGCTGTGTTTCTTTGACTCCTCAAACACTTGCCTACTTGCCTCTTCCTGCGAGCTGTATGCTGAAGTTCGGAAAAGATGCGGCCTTGCATGTGTGATTGCATACTTAATCGATGCATTGAGCCCTTGCTGAACCTCTTTGCTTCTTCTTGTCATCGAGATCTCATCGCCACCATAACGAGAAAGGTTCATGAAGTTCTGATGTAGGTGTTGACATTATCATTGCCACCTTGAGGTTGAGAAACACTTCCTTCATCCTCTCCATGACAATTTCGGCAGATCTTGCTCTTTGAAAGCTCCGATGAACTGTCCCCAAGTAGGCTGAAAACCGGTCAGTTTGTCTTCGTGTAATTCTCCCACCAGAGAGCTGCATCTCCCTTGAAGGTGAGTAGCACACTTTACCCATTCTTGCTCAGAACATCAGCGGTCATCAAGAACCTTGACATCTCACGCAACCAATCATCAGCATCAAGTGGTTGATCAGAAACATCAAACTGGCGTGGGTTGAACTTCAGGAAGCTTTTGATGTCTCCTTGCTTGGGAGGTGGAGGTAGCGGAACAAACTCATTCCTGACACTTTCCTCGAAACGCTGCTGGTTCTGCTGCATTGCTGCCAAGGCATTGGCTATGCTTGACAACGCTGCCCCCAGTTCAGGTTGTATGTCCTCCTCAGAACGGCGTGGTGGTGCCATCCTGTGATTGATATAAAACACAAGTCAGTACTATGATGGAGAATAATAATAATCCAAAATAGTACCAAGATGGAATTAACCAAGATTAAAGGATACAATTTACTAAGATGATATTAAAATATCAACAAAGTTCAAAGCACCTAGAAGATATTAAGCATATCGCACACGACTGAAAAGGAGTGTGGTACACAAATATATCAAAGAAAAATTTTCCACAAATTTCGGCATTAAAATACCAATAGATGCGCAAAATCCCTTAACGAATCAAGATTAGTGACTCTACCAACTCAATATACAAGAGCAATGATAAAAGTAGTGGTATGGTCGCGACTCCATCCCGCACTCAAATCATTACTCCGCACATGAATAAGTAAAACACCTATCCCAACACCTTCTTCTCACGATGATCCTAAAGATTAGAAACTACGGAAACGAACACCACAAACAAGATAACGTCGGATAACAAAGAGTAAGACGGATCGCGTCGGTTTGCAAAAGCCTGTCGGTATGGAATGTACCAACAGTTGATAACCAAAAGGCCGATAAGATAACAACTTGGATGCAACAGATAGACAAGGGATTACACACACACACACACAACCTATGGTACTACGGAAACCCAGAACACGTGAATCCTAGTTTGAATTTTAAGAAGAGGATTGAAAACGTTACACTTCCTTACCAGAAAAGGGTGGGTGGGTGGGTAAGAAGAAAAGTGGAAGCAGTCCTACTCTCGCGTTTTGTTTTTCCCTAGTATACATAACTACCAAAATATTTGCTAGACAGACAACGACCATTTGGCTGAGACCCTGAAGGGCGGGATGGCTCTGATACCAATTGTAACTACCTCGGTGAATTACGCTCCTAGTACAAGCCTAGATGTTCAAAAATGGTTGAAATAGTACGGTGGGGCCCAAATGCCACTCACAGGTAGACCTTTCGGCCGTCCCAACCATTTCCAAACATCGGGACAAGAACGGGCGGCGTAATCGGCGAAGGATCAACTACATACACAAATGAGTATGTATGCAAGCCACCATACAACAGTACATCGAGCCATTCCATCTAAAAAGAAAGGAAATATATAGCATACATACGGCAAGATCCAAATATCCTAGATAGATATAATAGTTTAGGATATCTCCTCATACATCAATCAACAGAGTATCAAGCGGAAGCGGAAGACAAAATCCGAGTACGGATAAGAAGCAAATCGGCATAAGATGCCCCATAAATAAGCAGATCCCGCCCACAGATCTCACGGATCCCCGTTCCCGGAATCTCTACACCGAATGATCGTTGCCCACATCGTCCGTCTCTTCCACCCAGTATCCATCTTGTGAGTGTACCTGTTCATCTGAACCAAATAATTTATCGTGTGAGACCCTAGGGGTACTCAGCAAGTCTTTATGCCTCTAAAGGGGACACAACCTGGGGTGACGCAATTGCAGCAAAAGATAAACCCTAGCAATTCTATAGATACTCGCTAACCATCCGCCTAACCAGAGATAGACGGATGTCCGTGAATTAGTAACAACAGTTATAACAGTTAAAACGGTAATATCCACAGATCCATCCTCCTCCTCGCTTACCGACGAGGAAGCGGACGAACAACCCCCCATCCGTTGGCAGTTTTATTAAACATTTCATGAGTGTTGTACTATTTACTAGTCAGGTACCTAGTCTAGTCAGATTAAAAGCAGTACTTTAGTTATGCTTGTCTATGATCGAGAAACTGTGCTCCAAGTCGTCCATAACCGCGGACACGGCTTTCAGAAAGTTTTACCCTGCAGGGATGCACAAATAGCAACACACACTCGATATGCCTCGGAAAAACCAAATCAAAACCCAACGAGGCAGTCACGACAAAGCGATCACAGGATTCAGAAATATTTCAGGGGGCCACCCATTGAGCTACCATAGCGATGTTAGCTGACTCGAGACGGACTCAAGGTTTGCGCCCGATGGTGGCTGTGAACGGGGAACCGAAAATGTGGTGGGCTTGTCGACACCGAAAACACTCGCTTTCCTAAGCGATGCAGTGCGATTACCTCGCACAATTTAAATAAAGCAGTAAAGCATGGCATAAGTACAGGATAGTAAATAAAACCTCAAACTAGTTTGTGGCCCCAAGAAATAAGAATGAATCAAGCTCTGGCTCAGGGGGGTTCATAAGCCTCCCGGATGTGGATAGCGCGAATATTCTTGGAACAGGAATCAAGTACTCGGGGTCTTACGGGACACAAGTGAGCCTGAAAAACTAAATAGCAAATATGTCTCACCGATGCCACTTTCATTAGTTATCCCATTACTACTCAGGTTAAGTTGTTTAGGTACCTCGTTATCCATCAGACACTCACATACCCTACACATGCTGTTCTACGACTCGCATGGCTCAAACAACTCCTGTAGTAATGGCCCATGGGATGGAGGAACAAGCTTCGGTGGGGTTTAAAAGTAAAGGCTATGCAATACTTGGGATTCAATTTAATGCAATCGCGACTCAATGATGCAAGAATAAGAAAGAGGCAATAGGTACTATATGTATGCAAGCATGTGGTAGTGCTTGCCTGGCAGCTCAGTTGAAGCAAGGGATGGATCTGGTAGTGCTCTGGTTCTCTTGATATATCCCACCTTGACGTCTATTCGAAGAAGAACCAAACAAACAAGGCCAACATAAATAAAGTGCACAAGCATATGAATAAATGCGACAAGCAAACAATCATGCCATGATGAATGATGCACAATTTTCATGGCAATAAAGTATCATGGCATGGGTGAGGTGTGGAAACAATAATAAAGCATTTTTATTGAGTTTTGGCCATATTTTATAACCAATTAAGTTGCTGTACCCATTATGTTTATATGATGCATGTTTCAAATCAAACCATGGAATGCATAAACGGAAAGGTCTCGCCGAGCTAATCATTTTAGACATATTATTTGTTAAATTTGGAGTTATAAAACAAAAGATATTAATTAATTAAGGCCAAAGGGCATTTTGTTGTAATTTAAATTAACTTGGAATTTAAAGTGTCCAAAATATATTTTAGAGGCCATATTTGAAATCCTCATATTTTTCTGATTTGAAAACATATATTATATGTATTATTTGGGTTTGTATTTTAAAAGTAATTTAAAAACAGAAATTAAATTTGAATTTGAATTTATTTGAAAAAGATTTGAATTAAAACAGATCTCAGACAAATACTTTTGTTACTCAGTCGAACCCAGCCACAGACACTGACCAGTGGGTCCAGCAGCTGACTCAGCACAACCACCTTGTGACGTTTTACACATGGGTTAACCTAGCCTCTGAGACTGACGGATGGGGCCAGCGGCCCACGGGCCACGTGTGGTGAGAGGCAGGACAGGTGGGGCTGGGCTGGAGCGCGGGTTAGGGTTTACAAAAGCCCAGGGGGTGTTCCGCAAAACTAACTGAGAGGCTGACGGGTGGGGCACTCGGTACCGCGGGTTGATCGCGCAAAAAGGCAGGGGGTATGCGCAAAAGGGAGCGCCGTACTGTTGATCTTCTCTCTCGACAGATCGGTGCTCGCGCGTCTGAGCGGGTGGGGATCGAACGGGACCTAGGGCTTCATGTGGCGAGCCACTCTGGGCCGGTGTTGTTGTCAGGGAGGGTGGACGGCCTAGGTAGGGTGTTTGCGCGACGTGGAAACGAGCAGGCGCGCGCGCTCGTCGGTGCACCGAGGGTGCACGACGAAACGTCCGGCGGATCTAGCGCGGTACGGCGAAGGGGACCATGTCAGGGAGGTCGGGGAGCTCACCGGGAGTTGGTTGACGGTGTTTGATCGGGCAGGAGAGCAGGGGAGTGGCGACGACGCAGACGGACCGAGGATTAGGGTTTCGCGTCGGGTCGGTGGTGGTCCAGCGCTCCTGGGGCTCCTCCTCCTCGGCAGTACCTGACGGGTAGGAGCCTCCTCGCTCTTCCAGCCACTTCACGACGCGCTCTCGACTGGATCGGTGGTGCGGTGGAGATCGAGGTTTTGGCGCGAGGGTAGGTGGTGGCGGTGGAGAAAGAGGGAGAGAGGGAAAGCTATGGGGCGGATCTGGACGAGCAGAGGAGTGCCGTGGGGAAGGAGATAAGGCAGAGGGGAGAGGGAGATGCCGTGGGGAGTGGTTGAAGGAAAAGGTGGCTCGGCCACCTTTTTCCCTCCTTCCCTCACGTGCTCTTCGGGGCAGGGCAGGGCAGGCAGGGGGGTGAAGGGGAGCTGGCAGGTGGGCAGGGCAGGCCAGGCTCGGGTGGTGGGGTCCCCATGCAGAGAGAGAGCTGAGAGAGGGGGGGTGGCTTGGCTAGGTGCTAGGGTCGGGTTAGGGTTAGGTTTGGCTCGGGTGGGGTTTGATCCTGGTGGGGCCAGCTAGATAGAGAGAGGAGAGAGGCCGAGAGGGGGTGATGGGGTGGTTTAGGGTTTAGCTAGAGGGGGTTCTCGGGTTAGGCTTAAGAGAGAGGTGAGATGAGAGAAAGAGGGAGGTGAGATGATCAAGCACATGATCAAGGACACACATGATCTAGCACATGGATTTTTGGTGTAAGGCAAGACCACACAAAAGAAACAAGCAAAAGAGGGTAAGGGAAGAAGGAAGATGATCCACTAAAAATCTAATAAAATCCAAATGACAAGCTAAAGGGGTACTTGCATGGGCCATGCATAATTAATTAATAACATGTTTATCTTTGTGAAAACAAGATTATTTACATGGCATTTTCTTATGCATTCCAAAGTGTGGAGTAAGGCTCAAGCAAAAGAATTACAAGGAAAGTTCCAAGTGAAAATAGATGGAGATGATCATGTCTGAGTAAGCTTGGGACTTGCTAGTGTGTATGTGCCACTAGGCATTTAGTAAGCCCAACAATATTCCAACATGATAATAACCCCAAAACAATCCATATGGAAGCTAGCAAAAGGTTCCATTCACAAGGCATGCAAAGATGGCCATGTGGCTCTCATATATCAACGATGTGAAAACAACATGATGCTAAGATGAGAGCATGTGGAAAAAGAATTGGATCCATCCCAACCCACATGAGCTAGAGGTAAACTTAAATAAAAGCCAAGCTCATATTTGGTTGGATGGTGGAATTATAAGGTGGTGAAAGAAAGGTGGTGGAGTTAACAAGAGATATGCCCCCAACTCAACTTGGGCATTTCAACAATATATCAAGAATCAAATACAATATCAAGAGGCAAATACCATTAATAATGCATATGAGATAAGAACCAAATGGAAAAAGGGTTTTATATGATGCTCAAATGCAAGGTGGCATGATGACATGAGCATGATGTAATTATGATGCAACAATTATATATTTGAAGCAGCCATTATATTACTAGACCAAGTAGCATTACAATTGTTAGACAATTGGGATGCTACACTTCTTCATCTTTATCTTCATTATGAGTTTCATGTCCCCCTCTCTAAGCTTCATAATCAATATCATCTTGTGGATGAACAAGGTTCTATTCTTCTTGACCCATTTCTTGAGCCTCCCTTGTCTTATAGGCCTGCTCTTCTTGGTACCATGGAGGCCCTTGTGGTTCCTATGTCTCTATTCCAAGTCTAGTAACAATATTAGTAAAGATAGTATTATAACTAAAATTGTTTTGTTTTAAAATTAAAGCTTGAGTTTCATCTATTTGATCACACTGAGTTTTGACCATACTCAAGTACTTATCTAAATGTCTAGTAGCATGTCCTAGATCATCAAAGACTTCGATCAACTCTTTCATATTGTTTTCTTGAGTCATTAACCATTTATAATATTTTTCTCGGAACTGATTTTGTTGATATCTAAACTTTTGCATCATAAGATTAATTTCATCTTCTATAACTTAAGTTTGAAGAACATCAACCTTACTTCCTTCAACAAGTTCCGCAGCTATTCCTTTTTGTTCCATGGACTTTTTAACTTCTACATAAGTTCTTGGGGTATTTGAAACATACCTTTTTGCATCTTAACATCCTCAACTAGGTTCAAATGCTCATCATTGAAGGATCTTACCTCAAAAAGTTTTATGCACTCTCGCAATGTCAAGTTACTAATAGCTCCCCCTGTAGACAAGTCAATCATATCTTTCGAATCTTCATTAAGTCCATTATAGAAGTATTGAATAATTAAATGTTCTTGAAAGCCATGGTTTGGGACTTTCATTATCATGCCATAAAATCTATTCCATGTTTGGTAAAAAATATCCCAATTCCTTGAAGAAAGTTTGTAATGCTACGTTTAATTTGCATGATTTTAGTAAATGAACAATATTTATGCATGAACTCTCGGATGCAATCTTCCCATGTTTTTATAGTGTGATTGGGTAGTGATTGTAACCAAGTAAAAGCGGTTTCTTTTAAGGACCAGTAGAAAAATTTGAGAAGTACAAACACTATTAGTAGATTAGTTGGTTTAAGAGTAGCACAAAGGTCATGGACCTTTGTCAAATGATCACTAGGATCTTCATATTCTTTTCCTATGAAAGCAATTCTTTAGCTTCTAAATTAGGGTAAAGAATAGGCATTCTTCTTGGGTCCCTAGATGGATTCCCATATTCTCCCAATTGTTGTTCAGGCTTTTTGGCCCCCTAGGTAATGGTCAAGTCTGCCGTTAAAGGAATCAAACTGTTCACGTCTACAGAACGTGAGTTAGAAAATCTTTCAATAAATTCTAGGCATCTTTCAATAGGAATATGATCAATATAAGTAGGCAAACAAGTTCTACCTGAACAAGTTGTACCCCTACCTTCAACGGAGATAATGGATGGTACCAACACTAACAAATGTCAAGAAACAAACACTTAGCACGTAGCTCCCCGGCAACGGCGCCAAAAAATAGCTTGATGATGGCCTACAAGTGCACAGGTTCGTCATAGCATGTTTTTGTGGAAGTATTAATTCCAGTTTTTATATCGATCCCAATAAGGAGCTTTAGTAAATGTTTCTATGCGGTGTTTCTGTTGCACCCAAGGTGTCACAGGTCTTGAGTGAATTGACTGCAAGTGTTGGAGGTGGAAAGTGGTGAGTGAATAATAGGAGAAACTTGAGTAAAGGTAGATGCTGAAAGTAAATAATAAAAGTAGAAAGATGATGAAAGTGTTCGGAGTTCCTGCAGATGAGAAGCTAGGCGCAAAGAGAAACAGTTCATGGTGATAGTGAACATGCGGAATGGATAATATGAGATAAGTGATTGTGATACTTCATATTAATAAGTGAGTAGATAAGCAACCCATATACCGACTAGGAGTCCTTATGCCAATTTTCACCTTATCCTAATGATCCATATGCTTGTTAGCACAGTAATGGTCAAAACATTAATTAAGGTCTTTCAACCGGATCAAGGCTTTAATCTTGATGGTTCCTTGTTGATCCTCGAATAGTACCAGCTCCTCATTGATATTGGCCGTGTCACTCGGGGGTCGACGATTCGCTAGTAAACAAGTTCATATCTATGAGACCTTGAGATCATGTTATCTAGGCCCTTAAATTATACAACAAGCATTAGGAAAACATAGATATTCAATCTCACATTATAATAATCACAACAACAATCACAAATGAATGGAAATAAGAGAGGCATATCACATCTCACCAATCCCCTGTATCTCCCATGCCTATGGGGGTTTACTCGGACATGAGAGGAAGATAGATCAAAGGCATAATAATATTGCAAAGGGAAATCATCTCAACTTTACCGTAGCAAGCCACAATACTGTTTTGAGATCAAATCAAATACAAATCAAGAAAGATCAAAGTGTCAAACCCTAATCTTACAAGTGTCAATCTTTGTCTCTCTCTCTACAATTGGGAATGTTGGTGGAGTGGATGGATTAGAGGGTAGAGATCTTTGGTGAATGAGACGATGTTCTTCTCCTCCTTCAGATCTGATCTCTCCTCTTCTGAAATGATTTGCAGCGGATGTGTTCTCTTTTTCGTCCCTCTTCTCGTCTCGCCCCCAATACAGAAGTTGCTTGTATTAATATAATGAAGGTGCTGGTGGGTCGTACGGCCAGACGGTACAAGCGTGTGCCGACCATACTCGTGGTTGTTACACCACCTAGACGCCTCTAATGAAGGGGGCTTTAATTGAGGATTTGCTTCTTTGGTTGTATATAGCTCATAAATGCTCCAAGATCTTCTAGAAATATTGATTACCTGAAACTTATCACAAGAAACCAAGGTTTTTTGCTAATTCACGATGTTAACATTAGTTCTGAGATAAAATTCAGCGAAAACTTGGAAAAAACCAGAGGAAAATCATAGGTAAGAAGTTTCAAAATTTGGAGCTATCAGCGGCCAAGGCGCGTCATGCGGAGTGGGTGCGGAAATTTCCGCCGGATTATCCGACTTGGGCCGAACTTTGTTCCTTGGCCGGATTATCTATCCCCCGGGTTTTCTTTCAAACGACACCAAGGCATGTCAAGCAAAGAAGGGGGCGGATTTCCTCCCCGGTTAATCCGAGTCGGGCCGGAGTTTTTGGCATGGGCCGGATAATCCGTTCGCCCAAGTTCTCCAACGGCAGATTTTTGGATGGGGTAATTATACCCCATCTAATCCTTATTTCAGATCTCTTGGATCCCACGAAAAAGCGTTGTACTATTCATATCGATTCAAGTGATATCTTCACCTTCAACTACTCAAAGGCTCTGGGCTTTGGGGAATCGAAGGAGGAGGCTTTGATCTTCATTGGCACCAATCAAGATCTCCATTTCCCCTCCATTCACTTGGATAATTCTTGATCTAGATTTTCTGGTGAATTTCTAGATCTTGGTTACAATTATTGATAAACTTTTTTCTTGTGGCATCTTGTTGTCATCACGGGAGCCTCCAATTGAGTTGTGGATGCATGCCCCAGTAGTGTTGTAAAGGCACCGGTTCCTGCCTAGAAGGGTACCAAATAGTGGAAGATGGATCAGGCCTCTCATGGCGAGATCCATCAGAGAATAGGGTGAGGCCTTTTGTACCGTGGTGGTCTTAGTACCGCCCACCCCTCCAATGCAGACGTACTTCCCTTAACAAGGAAGTAATTGCGGTAAAAGAAATCATGTGTCTCCGCGTGCTCCACTACGGTTACCTCAATCCAATCTCTTCATCTTTACTCGCTTCATAGTTAGGTAGACATATAGGGAAATTCATCTTAGTTGCATATCTAGAGAGTTTACCTTTGTGTTAAGCCTAAAATTGAAAAAGAGTTAAAATTTGGAGTAGCACCTATTAACCCCCCCCCCCCTCTAGGTGCCCATACGATCCATTTCAGCAGCCGGTACGGTGAGCACTATAGCGCTGACTATTGTGCTGGGTCCCACCGGCTAGACCACATCAGCCAACCATCCCTTGTAATATGCACCCTTAGCCAGTATATAAGGGGGGCAGTGCTTCCATTGGGAGGTTGATATCTCCTCTCTCCCATTTTCCCCTAGTTCTATACATCTCAAGGAACACTTTGTACTGTCTGTTGGACCTTGATAGTGATATAATGCAGGAGTAGGGGTGTTACCTCACAGAGAGGGCCCCGAACCTAGGTACTTCACCGTGTTTGTGATGCTTGTGCTCAATCCTGCATGCAGAACCCTCTGTTGGCCCCTGATTACACCCTCTTAAGCCATCCCTGATGGTACTGCCGTCTATACCACCTCTCTCGAGGGCTTGACGACTGGCCCAAACAATTCTTTTTCTAGTCGGCGTAGTAATGTACATGGCACCAAAGGCCTACTCTTCGGTTCTGGCTGCAAACCGCTAACCCGCTGTTAGTCCGACAAGAGCAAAAGCTGGAGGTCCTATGCATAAAAAACTCAAGGAATATAACAGTTTGGATGCTCCAGCTGCGCCTTATTGCCAAACCGGCTATAGAAATCCGAAGTACCATGCAGTACGCTTATCAGCTACCCATTCAGTTCTAGCTACAGACCACAACCCGGATGTTAGTTGGCAAGGACACAACATAATGGCCAATTCTCACGAGATAAAGACAAAGTGACCGACTGAACGTGAATCGGTGATTTTATGACAAATCCAACGATTGCAAATGCTACTCGCATAGTACATATCTAACGAACAAATAAATACTTGTGTTTTTTGCATGTTTCACAACTCATCGGCTGCTCGAGACGGAGACATGCCAAAGGCCCCAACAAACCGGGTGAAGTTTCCACCCGGCTACCTCCGCCAGCCGGCCCGAAACTCCGGGGCTACACCTAGTGGGTGTGCTCTCGCACCCCCAGGAAGATGGAAGAATGCATTCGTATGGTGAGTCGGTCATGCATTGAAGAACATAAGTTGAAGGGTCAAGAGCTCGAGTAAAGTTTCGACCCGGTTGTCTCTGTTAGTTGACCCGAAACTTGGGGGCTACACCCAACGTGTGCGCTCCCACGCCCCCACAAAAAGAAAAGGCAAATCTACACCAAGGCAAAAGCAAAGAAAAGGATCTTCGACTCGGCTGCCTCGTCCAGCCCGCCCAAAGATCGGGGGCTACACCAAGTGGGTGCTCTCTCGTGCCCCCACGTAAGGATAAACACTTGGAAAGCATGCCCAGAAATCACAAAAATTCCAAGTAAAACAGAAGGATCATATCATACATTCATTGGAGAGACAAAGCTCCCACCAGTTCATAGCAAACAAGCGTTCAATACACAACAGAAATAAATATTGTTCATACATCAGGAGATGTAGCTACGAGGTTGTCGGCCATGGTGAGGACGACGCCTTCGAATTGTTCATAATAGCCATAAAAATGGCTACTCTAAGAATATGAAACAAGCAACTGTAAGTCCTCTAGAATACTTTCCATCTTCATAAAATTCAATGCCATCTTCATCTCTGAAATGGCCACATTATGCTTGTGATTTTCTTGCTAGTTTTCTAATGTTTGCTTCATTTCGTAGAACTCTAGGGAATCATGGAAATGAAGATGGCTGAACCTGCTTCAGAAGATGGGATTGAGGAAGAACCACTTTATTCCGTCGAGGCTATGCACTATTTTCTCTTGGATAAAAACAAGAGAAAGCCAACTTTCCTTAAGAATGTCTACCTCTATCCAGGTACTGCAAGACGAACCAAGTCTTAGCTTAAGGCGGATCTTGATGCTGAGAAGGAAGGGAACAAGGAATCACGTTGTGCCATTGAGGACTTGCAGAAAGTGAAAGAAGCTTTTGAGGCAGACATGCAGAGGTATCATCAAGACATGCAAGAAATGTGTAGGAAACAATAAGAGATGTAGCATAAACAAGACCAGGGAAATGCAATGTGATACATGGAAATAAGTTCATGAATAGTACCTTACTCGAAACATCTGAATAGTATTAGTAGGCTTCCACACCTTAGTGATCAACAGTTCATAAAAGATGAATCTCAGCATGATGTAAAAGTATTCGGTTCAACCGAATGAGTTAGCGACGTAGTCCCAAGTGTTTTTGGATTAACATATTCACTTGGGATTTGAAATCTCAAACGCTTCTTTGTCATACTACAATATAGTGGTGTATTCCTATTTGCTCTTTGCACATTTGCACTTTTTCTTCTTTCTTTTCTTCTTTTCTTCTCTTTTGTATATATGCTCACGCTTTTGTTTAAGTGTTGTGCAAAGGAGCTAGCCATACATTCGAGTTCATGTAGGAATTCAAAATTTAACGATGTCCAATACCAAATTCTAATTGTATATGAAGCAATCTTTATAGCTTGAATATTCTACCTTATCTTGATCTCACTCTAATTTGATAGCACTTTTTATTTTCCTTTGTTCAAGGTTTCTTTTTCAACTTAACTGATTAGATAATTTTTCTTTGTAAATCAAACCATGAACTTACAACATATTGACAAAATTATCTTTGTATGTTCCATTAATACCAATGGTGTGGAAGACTCCTATTGATATCATCAAGTGCAAGTAAAATTATACTCAAGCCATTCATATATCCAATAGGACAAACACAAACTCAATATTGCTCCATATATGATAATAAAATCGGAATTTCATAAAAGGGATCGACTATTCCTGAAGGGAATTATAATGATGCAAACTTTATTTCTAATTTGAACTAGTGCAAAACTAAAATTAATGTAAAACTTATAAGGTAGATTACAATGTCTTAAAGATCTCCCCAAGCTTGGAATCAAGCCAGGCGGGATCAAATAATCCCTTGCGATTATTTGATACCGTGATTATTGTAGATCATTGTGGTGCCATGGCATGTAACACCGCGGTGCGTAGCTTCTTGTTGTTATCCTCCAGAGCAGCGCAGTTGTAGCACCTGCGCAAATCAGATTGCAAAGTGTCCACTTTATCTGCGAGCTTAGTCACCAGTGGGAGGAGATCTTCCTTCTTCTCTATCTCCTTGAGACAGTGACGGACTTCAACGTGATGGAGTAGCTCCTGCTTCTGATATATCTCTAGTGCTCGCACGCAATCCTGGGTCCTGGGAACAACTTCTTATTCCTCATCCATAATTGATGGATCGGGGAAGTGGAAACCATTCCTCCACTCTTCTTGAGGCTTCACCCTCATACGAGCACCAATGGTAGGCGTCATGAGTGGCACCGTCGCTCCCTTGCTAGCACCTGCACCAACATTAGGTAATTCCTTATGCTTGTGCGGCCTAGGATCAGTGGCGATGAACTTGACCATCTCCACACGCCCTTTTCCATGCGGCTTGTGACCTTCTCTCTCTTCTTGATCTCTCTTCATTGCCTCCTAGTTGATCTCCGGGGGATCATAGACATCACGGCAGATGTAGATGTCACTCCAACCTTCGTCGGAATCCTTGTTGTAGAATCTTGGCTCGACGTACTCCTTGCACCCCGGGCTAAACCTCTCCACCTCCTCCTCGTCATCCTCCATGGACGGGCTGCTAGAGCGGTCCCTGGAAGGAGCAATGAGACCCAGGGGTTTTCCACGGCCTGGGACGGGATAACGCATGGCTAGATTGGTTCCTAGTGATTATGATTAGAGAGAGAGAGACAATGGCAGTATATAAGGGGGTCAGAGGTCGGTAAAACTCACGAGAAACACCAAACTCTCCCCCAAGAAAAGAATCTTAACAAAACAGGGAAAGAAATCGTGGATTTGGAGGAGTCCTGCCGCGTAACGACCAACTATACAGGCGCGACCCATATAGCTCCGGCCGTATATATTTCCAAATATCTTGAGTCCAGGTCGGTTAAGTTACGACTCGAAACCAACAATACCGCTTTTTTTACTCAGAAAGACGAAAAAGTAAATGAAAATGTCTAAGAGTTTAACGACCAACTATACGGTCGAAAAATTTATTCCCGTCGTATAGTTGTGACCTTATAGATACAGACATCAAAAATCAAAAGTGTTTGAGAGTTCAACGACCAACTATACGGCCAGAATTTTATCTCCGGTCATATAGTTGTGATCGTATAGATACAGACATAAAAATCGAAAGTGTCTGAGAGTTCAACGACCAACTATACGGCCGGAATTTTATCTCTGGTTGTATAGTTGCAACCGTATAGATCCAGACATCGAAAACAATTTCACGAAGAAGATACAGAGGGTTTAACGACCAACTATATGGCAGGAGATTTTTCTTCGGTCGTATACTTGCAGCCGTATAGTTGGTAAAAACCTTCAAAAACTTTAGAAAAACACGAGGAATTCAAAGACAAAAAAATTAGAAGTAGAATCTGTGAAAACAAATCACTTATTTGAGTAAGAACACTTACCTTGCACTTACCGTTTACTTAGTCGGGGATGACTAGCTCCTCCAACAACAAAGACTTCTTCTCTTTTGGAGAAGTTGACCTTAGTTCATTTAACAATTCTCGTAAACGAAAATCACCAGGACTAAAGTTCCTCTCAATAAGATTGGTGGTTTGCGGGTTGAATATAAACATTGCATCCAACATCTTTATTTCTTGCCTCTGCATAATCTACAACTCAAATTCTTGAAGTAAAATGATCCAACGGATCAGTCTTGGCTTATAATTTTCCCTCTCAAGGAGTTCTTTTAAACCATCACGATCCGTATGAACTCTTACTTTTGCATCAACTATATAAGAACGAAATTTATCGCAAGAGAAAAATACAGCAAAAAGTTCCCTTTCTTCCTTAGGATAATTCTTTTGAGCACTATTAAGAGTTCTACTATCATGATGTATGATATTAAATCTGCAACCTATATGTTGTCCCAGAGTTACTCCTACAGCATCATCACTAGCTTCACATATTAAGTCAAAAGTCATATCCCAGATAGGTTGTTTAATCATAGGAGCATGGGATAAAGCATATTTAAGTTTATCAAAGGCTACAAGACATTTATCATCAAAATTAAATCTTACTCCCTTTTTCAGAAGGTTAGTCAAAGGTTTAGATATTCTAAATAAATTTCTAATGAACCTTCTATAAAAACCCACATGACCAAGGAATCTTATTATACCTTTTACATCCCTAGGTTGTGGCATTCTCTCTATGGCCTCAACCTTAGCTCTATCCACTTCAATTCCCTTACCTGATACCTTATGTCCAAGGACTATACCTTCTTTGATCATAAAATGGCACTTCTCCTAGTTTAGAACAAGATTGGTCTCTTCGCAACGTTGCAAAACTCTTTTGAGATTATCCAAGCAACTAGTAAACAAAATTCCATAGACAGAAAAGTCATCCATAAATACTTCCATTATCAGTTCTATAAAATCCGCAAAAATATTACTGATGCTTCTTTGAAAAGTAGCTAGAGCATTACATAAACCAAAAGGCATGATGGTAAGCATGTAAACCATAAGGATTAATGAAAGTTGTTTTAAGTTGGTCATCAGGATGAACAACTATTTGAGAAAAACAGAAGTATCTGCCAAGTAGCAAAAATGAGTGTGGTTTGCGAACCTTACTAAAGTTTGATCTATGCACGGTAAAGGATAATGATCTTTCCTAGTTTCTTGATTCAATTTCCTGAAATCTATACACATCTTATGTCCAACAATAGTTCTAGTAGGTATCAATTCATTGTTTTCATTAGGAACAACGGTAAAACCGCCCTTCTTAGGGACACAATGAACAGGACTTACACATTCACTTTCTTTTACATGATAAATTATACCTGCGTCCAATAGGCGACTATTTCTTTTCTTACCACTTCCTTCATTTTGGGCTTCAATCGCCAATTAATTCCACAACTGTTTTAGCACCTTCCTCCATGAATATTCGATGGACGGTTATCATGGGACTAATGCCCTTCAAATCATCCATTGAGTACCCAAAGGCCTTGCAATGGTCCTTAAGTATTTTCACGAGTTCTTCTTCTTCATCCCCTAAAAGTTTAGCACTAATAAGAAAAGGAAATTTATTTGTATCATCTAAAATCTATATTTAAGATTATTTGGTAGTCTTCAATTCTGGGGGTGGTAATTCCTCATCCCCTCTCTTTTCTGGCTCTTCTAAAGCCTCATTAGTTGGAGGCCCTATAATGGGAAGTGAATTGAATTCACCTTCTAGTTCTTCTGGGGACTTATCCTCCATAACTATTTCTTCATAATTTAAGTCTTCATTGATTTCTTCTTCTTGTTTACTAAAGAAGAGAGCTGCCATTTCCTCAATAGTTTTTGCTTTCTTTTCTTCTTGTATTTGTGGAGGTTTGTCTTTAAATTTGGAAAAGTGGAATTATTTTTCCGCTCCCCCAAGCTTAAGAGACACAATCTCCTTTTTGAAATCAACATTGGCACCTACATCACTCAAAAAGTTTCTTCCAAATATAATTGGGCAAAGAGTGTCAGCTAGCATATCAATAACTACAAAATCGATAGGAAAGTTTTTATTGCCAATTGTGACAGTTGCATCTTCAACTACTCTCATTGGAAATCTAAGAGTTTTATTGGCTAACATGATTGTCATATCAGTATTTTCAATTGTAGTCGGTTCTATTTCTTATTTTATTTCTAAATAGAAATCATAAGATATAACATTAACTTCGGTGCCAAGATCACATAAACCATAATGCGAGGTTTCCTTAAATATGCAGGGAAGAATAGGCTTACCCACATCTTTTACCTTTGCTTTCCTTCAACCAATACGGAAGTCTCTTCATCAAGTTCAAGTATGTTACAATGTGCAAACATTGCCATAATTGCTTCCTTGGTTACCTCTTCATCTTTGTTTCTTCTAGATGTTCCTCAACTTCTGGCACACTTTCCTCTCCCTTCTTTTCATGTACTGCTTTGAGCTGTTCATATTCAAAAATATGCTTCTGTGCAGTGTTAGGCAAAGGTATCTCATATGTTGGTTCTAGGGAGGTCAATGTTTCTTTAACTTCTCTTTTCTTCTCAGGTTCAGGTGGTGGATCATACTTGACCAAACCCTCTTTTGGAGCTTTGATGTGTTCTGTAAAAGCTTTAACAACTTGCAACACAAGATCTGAATAAGTTCTTCAGATAATTCTTTAACATGGCCATTTTTATTAATAGTGGTGAATACAATCATGATCTATTTCTACGCCTCCTTCACTTCCTAGACCAAAATTCCATGAAACTCTATGATCGCGAATTCTATTAAGTAAAGCCCAAGCTTTAGTTATAGGAAGATTCATAAAGGCTCCTTGCACGAAAGAGTCTAATTCAATTTTATTAGATTCAATTAAATTGCTATAAATACGATTCAGGCAAATCATGATGAGGACATAGATGAAGTAAATCTTTAAATCTGATATAAGCTCTTACCAGTCCTTCATTAGGACGGTTCCTCAAGTCATTATAAGACGCATGATTCCAAAAGATTTTGATAATGGATAATATTTTCCTAGAAAATCACAGGCTAAATTATCCGAAGTAGTAGTGGTTTTTGGGGGTAGAGACCTATACCATGAGAGAGATGTACTAGTCAAAGTCTGACTAAAAAGTTTAACCCTTACGTCATTAATAGTATATCCCGTCAATTGGAAAGTGCCACATATATCTTTGAAGCATGCAATATGTTCATATGGATCAAGATCTTCTTCATCTCCAGTAAATTGTTTCTTGTGTAGAATACCATGTAATAGATGATTTATTTCAAACCCCCTTGTCTTCTCGTTGGATTTGTCTCTTTTATTAATATCATAAGGCTTCCCAAAGTGGCTGAGTTGGTTAGCACTAACCTGTAACTCAAAACAAAACTTAACAAGACAAAAATAAATAAGCAGAAACTAAAAGACCTACAGCGATTAGCTCCCCGGCAACAGCGCTAGAAAATAGCTTGATGACTGCAAGTGCATAGATCGATTGTAGCTAGTTTCGAAATAAAGATATCGATCCCCACAGGGAGCAGGAGTCTGAAGTCTAATAACTCTTGAATTAAATATTGCAATAGAAATGCTAAATAAAGTTCTAAGTAACAAGATAAAATGCGAGTATTGTGTAAAAAGGTGTTTTGAGGTTTTTGGTATAAAAGAACAATAAGTAAAGTAAAGTAACTAAACACAGAAAGTAAGTATCATGTATGTAAAAGAGATTTGGAACTGCAATAGGGGAAAAGCATTCTCAGGGAGTAGCGGATACACCACTAGCATTATAAAGAGTTAAAGTAAATATTATTATCATGAACATTCTCAACTATGTATGTGTGGGAAGAACTCTGTATTTGGACAAATAGGCAACAACCACTGCTCACATCATCCTCATAACCACAGCAGTCAGCAATCGACATCAATCAAATTACTTCGCTATTAATTGACTTAATCTCGTAGGACGTATCCCTTGGCATGGATAGTGTTACATGAGTTTCCTCGGTTCCCAAGTTGATACGTAAGGGGTGTCAATAGCTTTATAGTCATTATAAGTGCTAACACACCTCCGTCTACCAACAAGTAGTTCCCTCCTCAAGTCCCCATAAAAGGCAAATATTGAGAGGTCGACTTCTCTCAACATCAAGATGAAGACAATCTAACACATGGTCACATAGATGAATATCATAATAAACTTTATCTTATTTCAATCTTATACTAGGGTTTCTCCATCTCCCCAAGAACTAATGATCTACTTAGACATGGAGGCAATCAACATCATGGCAATAACAATGGAATCTATCATAATGAATAGTACTTATATAAATCCACCACGAGTACGGGAATTACAACAAAATCTAGACAAGATGTAGATGGGATAGATGGAGATGGTGGTGATGCAGCGGTTGACGATGAAGATCAATTCCTTAGCCTTCCGGATCTGCGCAGGGTGAAGATGGATCCCCGATGGACGAGTTCCCCCTCCAGATGCCTTTCAGAGGTGAGGTTTTGGCGATTTCTGCTTGTTCTGTATGTCTTCTCTCCGATCCAGTTGCACAGGGTGAAAATATTTGAGGAGGTGGTGGTGGCGCCAACTATACAGTGGGAACTACACGGCCGGAAAAAAATTCCCGCCGTATAGTTGGTCATTAAACCGTCTGTATACTTTGATCGCTTCGGGTTTTCTTCTGGTGTTATTGATATTTTTCAAATAAGCGATTTACGATGTTTTTGACTTCTTTTCTCCCTAATACAACTGCTCCAAGAATTGTGTCCATTGTATCCATGATCTGTCCTGATCCTGGTGAGAACAGACATAAAATGTGTGTGTGAACACCGTAAAATACCAAGATCCTATATCTACAGTGCAAAATACTAATGTAAAACATGATTTTATTCTGGTGTTATTGATATTTCCCAAATAAGAGATTTACGTTGTTTTTGACTCCTTTTCTCCCTAATATAACTGCTCCTAGAATTGTATCCATCATCTGTCCTAATCCTAGTAAAAACAGACATAAAATGTGCGCACGAACAACGTAAAATACCAAGATCATATATCTATAGTGCCAAATAATAACATAAAACATGATGCAAATATGCACTCATCATAATGTTGCACCAAATGTTGGCTCAAATCAAGCAGCAACAAAGTGATTTAGGTAAGTGAACTGATGGTGTGAATTTTTGGTCTAGAGAAACTTGTCTGTTGATCTAGGCAAGTGGAAAGTTGCAATGCATTTGGCTAAGAAACTGATGTGAAATGTTCAGCAGTCCTGAAACATTTAAGTGAGTTTAGGCTGGTAGTCATTTATGTGAATATATCTGATGTGAAAACATGTATTGGTATTTTCTGTCAACTTTGTCTCTTCTGATGATTGTGGTGTGTAATGGGCCAGAAGCAAACGGTCCCTAGAATGCTAAATCCAATGATTACGTCAGCGCGGCAAAAACGATAACATCACGCTTGTTTGTTGACGAAATATTTCCGTCAAGCGTAGATGTCGACATAGCGCATTTTCATTGTTTATGAACCATGATAGAAAAAATAATGGAAATGTGTCCTACATGCAAAAATAAATATATTATTATTTATATTTCTGTTTCATAATTAACTTTAGTGTTCTATGCTATAATTATATTAGTTTCGGATAATTTGTATTTGGAGGAAAACCCTAATACATGTGTGGGGTAATAAACACCAATAAGATATCTCTAGTCTTGCCTCTGAGACTAGTTCATGTGTCAACGATAGTCCCGGTTTCCTAACTATAGACAACATTCTTCAAAGTTGCTCCGAATAGGAGTAATCATACCGTGAAACGCATCTTCTATAATTTTTGTGGAGTTGCCAATGATATATGAAACCAGAGTTGTTGGAGGAACAATGACGATAGATAGACCGAACATGATATACCGTGAAATACATCATGAATAATTGTTATCCGTAGTTTCTCATAAACAATGCATTGCCTTTACTAAAGATCGTTAGACCATAAGACACATGTGAACTTGGGTAAAATACGAATGTGGCAGGATTCTTCAAATGTTGCTCCAAACAGGAAGTCAGTCTTTGCTCTTGCCGGACGGTATGCCAATAATTCACATGGTGTCCTTGCAGGAATTTCTACTCCTGACGATGGAGAGATACACTCTGGGCCCACTCATGTGATATGATGTTCGTCATCGTCTATCCGAACACGTGATCAAGATGTTGACAACAGAAACATCGATAGTACGATATGAGTAAAGAGTACACGCTAGGTAATGAGAATAACCTAGTGTTTTATCTCGGACAATGTAAAGTATCGACGGAGCAATATGATATGTATAGGATATAATACTATGGTTGACACGATAAAGATCCTTTTGTTATTTGTGGAGATTACTACGTATATCAAGATGCTAATAGTAATAACTGTTGCGAAAGGAGTTCCGTACATGTCCGTAAATATCTGAACATACATGATCACACACTTAAGACATTATCGACATTTAGAACGTGAGTGTAATTAAGATATTTGGATGAATTAATTTTAAAAGGATTTTTTAGAGTGTCTCGGAATATTTTGAATGAGTCCGGGATATCACTTAGAATGGATGGAATTGTTTCGAATATTTTATTGAAGACATCGGAAATATTTTAGGATTTTTTTCGAAAAGACTCAGAATAAATCTATACCTAAAAATAAAGGACGGATTGTTTCTTCCGATCCAACAATTTTTTGGACACTTTTATCCTCCCACCAAATAAAGTATTACCGCTAACTCCACCGGTATAAGAAAAAACGCACTCGATCCGGTACCTCCTCATGGTCGAGGAAAAAATCTGTGCAGGTGCATGCCTTGCACTGTGCGTGTCCGTTTGGCTGTGCTGGGCCCTTGGGTCATGCGTGTCCGTTTGTTTGGCTCTGTTGGGCATGACCGAACGGGGACTAATGAAAGTCAGACCGCCAGCTTTGACTTCACGTTAGAATCAAGACTAGGTATTTTAGTCCCACGCTGCTACCTTAAACCGATCTGCACCAGTTTATATACTTACGTTACAAATTTGCCTCGGTACCAGCAAGCCAACTTGGGAATAAATAAAGCAGCCAGACTCAGTATGTGGTGTCAGAGCTAACTAAATGGGACCGTGGGTTGTTGCCTGGTAGCACATCTGACACATCTGAACCAAGCGACTTGTGGCTTGCACCAAACGACAAAGATGAAGGGAAGTGTGCCCGTTAACAACGCACAAGTTAAGCTAGAGCTCTATCGGCCCTGTGAGGAGGACTACGCTGGATTTGTGAGTCGAGGAGACGAGCTCTGTCGTGCGGCCCTCGCTTGAGTCAAACCCTGCGCGGTTGCGCCCGGTGGCATGGGTGTCATCCCCAAGAGCTGAGTCGATGTGTGTATCTTCCGGAGGGTATTCACGCTCAGCGCTTGTGCGGTCGCTACTGGAATTGGCTAAGATCCCGGCTATCCAACGCGTGACATTAAAGAGTTGGCCCAAGATTCTCTCGCAGTGATTTACCATGCCCAGTTCGACTTCCTTTTTTTTGGATTTATTTTCAAATAGACATAAAAAGAAAAAGAAAAAGAAAAATATGTGTCTAATTTTAAAAAAAGGCAAGTTATTTTAGCAACAGAATAAGGATATGGTTGGAGCCTTGGCGGGCGTTGGCCAAGCTTGCCTGGTCACCGAACAGGTACGGCGACCTCTCTTTTCTTTTTAAAAAAATCTATTGCTCTTTTCATCTACTTTTAGAAAAAAAAGGACGGGAGACATGAGACCACTAAAGCTAGGTTGCTCTCCACAAATTATACTTGATAAATAATTCACCGATACCATATATTATGCTCATAAAATATAGTCTACAAGATCAACAAGGTTGCTCTTTCGCAGCAACGCGCGGGCATTGTGCTAGTTACTACATATATGAAAGACAAGCATTTCAACCATATATGGGATGTGCCACCTCAGCGATCGCACTGTAGATATGCAAAACTTGCACATCTACAGTGCTTCCCGTCTCGGACGTCTCCTTCTACCGCGTGGCTCTCTGGAAAAATCCTTAATATCTCCTGTTTCCTCTCTCCCGAACGAGCCGCCCAGGGCCGACCGAGACCAGCGAGCGGTGCCCCTGTTTCGCTCTCTCTCTCTTCCTCCCACCCCATCCACCAGCGCCCCCACATAGGCCTACCCCGCCCTCCTCCTCCTCAACCGCTAACCCCACTCCCCCTCTGCAGCCACCCCACCCGTGGTAGAACTGCCACTGTCATCGCCATGGTAGAAGAGCTGGGGTTGGGGAGGCTCGCTGGGCCGGCGCGCCGGTCCTTCACGTGCTCGCCGACTTGGACCGCGCACGATGCTGGTTCAGTTCCTTCTCCCTCCCTTCGTCCGGTGTGAGAGCGGGACGTGGTTGTCGCTGGACGCGGCAACCGGCTGGAGGCCTTCGATGGGCCGGCGGCCGGCAGCCATGTGGGGAGGTCGACCAGGTGGAGGAGCTCACGCTGGGGTGGGAGGGGTAGGTCCTCGCCTTCCTTTAGCGGGCCAAGTAATCCATGGTGCTACCCCTCACCAAGGGCGCCATTTATGGAATCGGGGGCAGGTGAATCTTGCCGCCTCAGACGCGGAGGCACCGGGCTGCTGGCCGATTATGGAGCTGATGTGCGTAGATGACAGCAAAAGTTATGGATATGGCAAGAATTATTGAAGCATTCATAGTGGCTCTACTGGAATTCCTTTATTTTATTTCAGTTATACAGAAGAAAAATTGTAGCTCTACAGATTGAGGTTTGTCTCAAACTTTTAGCTCAGAGACTAGACTATTAGATACAACTAGCTAGAGGAAGGAAACTGTGTTCATACGTGTTTTCTTTCTATAAAAAATGTAAACTTTCTATAAAAAATGTAAACAATTATGCCTTTCATTATTAAGCATGTGATTCCTACAGTTGTATGGCAGGACATTTGGAACTATTATAATATCTAAGTGTTGTGGTCGCAGCTATGGATATAGAAGAATTGTTGAAGTATTCATAGTCGCTCTACTGGAATTCCTTTATTTTGTTCGAGTTGTACATGAGAAAAAAAAGTGTAGCTCTACAGATTGAGGTTTGTCTCAAACTTTTAGCTTAGAGACTAGACTATTAGATACAACTAGCTAGAGGGAGCAAACTGTGTTCATACGTGTTTTCTCGCTATGAAAACATGTAAACAGTTATGCCTTTGATTATTAAGCATGTGATTCCTAAAGTTATATGGCCAGGACATTTGGAACTATTTTGATGGTGCTCCGGTGGTAACTATACTCCCTTTGTTATCTCTTCGCGTTTTAAACAAGTAAAATGCTATTGTTTTGTATGCACGGATTTAGAAATGGTTTGTCTCTGAACCTGTCAACTATGAAAGGTGAATAAATCTACAACTGGTCTCAAAATAAACAAAAATGCAGAACACGTTGAAATATTTGTTACTACATTGATTTACATAATTTCAACGAAACTAATTACTTGACCGATGTGGTTGCGGCAGTGTATATTCTTTCTAAAGGTGGATTTTGTGCATAGCCTTTTGATCCCCTTCAGAGGCACTTCCTTGGACTTCGAGTGGCGAGATATTATTCCATATGTTCACACAAACAATGTAAGTCAACTTATTCTTCTTTTTCAGCTGCTCTCTGGTTACGTACTTTTAAAGTTTCTATGACACTAAACTTGATTTATATGCACAATTAAACATTCTAATTGTTCTCATTGCAGCTTGCTCATTACTAAGATAAAATCTGCATTGTTCTCAAATCTGCAAGAATTGCAGAGTAGACTCAATTGATGCCAGGTGTGATAGATGCAATTTCAGCTACATAAGAACTATGCATACTAACTCATGAATTGCTTCTGTTCATCTAGGGATTATTTTTGCTGAACAGTCCAAGCTAGTGTTCGTAGCCTGTCTTCTAATATGCATCTGTTGTTACCTGTTCTTTGTGCAAGTTTTCCAGCAACTGGAGCAAATTTTGTTATATTATAATTAACCATTAAGTACTAACTACCCTTTTCTGTAGTCCATGTCCTCTAACCATTGCTGAAAAATTGTTTTCTGAAATACCCGTTATTTGATGGCAAGAATCATGATGGTTGCTTAGGCTAAGAATTAGAATCATAGCCGATTAGTTATAAGCTATTTTTGTAGTGAGTTTTTCTTAAGAAGAGGTGCATATTGGTAGTCGTTTATAAGATATATTCTTCTGATTGTTACTGCTTGATGTTACAAATTGTAAGCCAGCTAACAAAATATGTGATTGTGCAAGTCCTTTTATTTTGATAAAACTTCAGAGGCTAATTGAGTATGTGATCTTCAGTGCGTATTATCTTTTAGGAATTTCAGGGGTAATATAGGACAAATTTGCATGAAGAAACCAGGTGTTCGTCAAGATACCAATATTCCATTAACTCTGCTCATGTTTCGAGTCGTTTTGGTCTTATGACACTACTTTCTCTGTTTATTACTAATAACGCACCATTTGTTTTAGAGAACTACACAGTTTACTTTAGGACTTCCTCTTTGCACTATTTACTTTACATGAAGCAACAATTCTGCCAGTTTCCAGTATTACCATTCACATAACAGACTTGGGTATACTCACAACCAGATAAATATGCATTTTATATTCTGTTAATTTCACAGAATCATTTGTATAAAAATTGTTACACCTGGTCCAGTGGTGAGCACGAGAAGAAAACAAGCAACCAAGGATTATTCCTGGCTAAGCGAG
Organism: Avena insularis; assembly: GCA_023614405.1. Lineage (NCBI taxonomy): Eukaryota > Viridiplantae > Streptophyta > Magnoliopsida > Poales > Poaceae > Avena > Avena insularis. The sequence continues at coordinate 368,134,210 of CM042696.1, read as the reverse complement.
AAGCTGCATGTTACCATGTAAAACTCTTAAGATATACTTTGTCAATCAAATAAAATGGAAATTTCCTGCAATCGCCGGACACTGATTCTAAACTTTTCTCCTTGCAGCAAATACTAAAATTCCATCCTTAGCAGCGAGTCAAGTTGGGCCAAAATTAAGAAGTATGTGAATCAGAGAGCATGCAGTTCTTAGCAGCTATCATGTTTGTAGAGCAATGCAACGCTACTTATATACAGTTAACGGTGTGATGTATACTTCAAGCTACACATCAGGAGAAGAAATGACTTTATTCAACATATAAGCAAAGCATGACAGGTTACTTTCGGAGTCATTAACTAACAGCAATTGTACATATCTTTTATAGACATTAAAGTCAGCTAACGGGCGCGGCGTGTCGCCGCGCCATAATTACTAGTATTATCTAAAAGCTTAATCCTGAGAGGCAGCGAGCTCTCTAAGCGATTCAGCAGTGCCTCCTATGGTCCATCTCTGTGCCTGTGGGCCCTTGTCTGCTATACGCGTTGCAGTTTTGGTGTCTCTGGCTGTGGGTCTCGGTTGGTATCGTCGAATGCTTCTTCCTTTCTTTCCACGTACCCCAACTGTTCACCGCCTAATTCTCGCTTTGACCAAATTGTGGAGGACGAGACAAATCCGAGCACCTCTCCCTTCTCTACGCTCCTCCTCCACTCCCCGTTTACCTCCATGCCATGCCTCTCCAAAGGCTTCCGTTCCAGGATCCTCCCATAGTCCGACGTCTCCCTCCTCCAAGAAAGCCCCGTTGTTCCTCCACCCCTGGTTGTCGGCGGCGACATGCTCTTTCCGATCAATCTTCTGCCATCTCCGGTGGCCCCGCCTCGAGTCTCAAGGACAGGCCACGGCGGATGCGGTCATTCCTGAATACTCCCATAGTCCCATGACTCCCCTCCTCCTCGAGGCGCTCCGCTGCTCCTCTTCCCCCAGCTGTCGGAATCGACTTGCCACTCCGGTCGATCTGCTCCCATCTCCAACCGCCCTGCCTTGAGGATATGGTGTTGAGGTAGATGGCGAGGAGGCCATTGCAAGCATACTCTCTCCCAATCCCAATCCCTGCACCTCCATGCTCCAGTCCAAGCCTATTCCTCTCAATGTGTTTTTCCCTTGATTATTACTGGAGTCATTGCCTCTCCATATCAATTATGGGTCTGTTTTTTCAGGTTATGTGGGTGATGACAGAGCAACTGCATAAATGGTACACTCGGAGGCTGGTTGCAAACTGACCTATGCTAATTCAGTGAGGATGGATTTATCTACATTGCAGACCTTTTGAAGGAGTTGATAAAGTACTTTACAAAGGATGGCATATGCTTCATTGTTCTATACTATCAGGTAATCTCCTACAATGCTTGCCACTAAACTATTCATACTCTTCCTTTCGTAATTGCCATGTACTGTCTCCATTTAGTTATTTCTCCTACTGTATATAACACTTTCTGTTCCAGTAATTGTCACAGTTATTTTATCCAACGATATTTCCAACTTTCCAGGTTACACATTTCTTAAAGAATTGCTTTTCCTTTCTTGCAAATCATTTGGTTATGACTATTTTTAAAATAATTTCCACCGTACAAATAATGTTTGAATGTTTGCTTCTCTTTCAGTACATATCGATTGGGCTACATATATTATCAGAAAATGGTCATCATAAATACTACTTTAGCAGCATTTCTTGTATTCTGACTAAATGTTATTTCCATATCCCATTGACCGATACAGACAATGTATATACACTTCCAAACGTGAATATATCTAGGCAAAGAATACTAATTAAGAAGGGTTCGGTTATTGTTGCATACCTCTCTGTTTATATATTTTATTTGTTTATCTCACACAAATAACATCAAAATTTTACATTCATTGGAGGGAAACACAGTGGAAGGATGTGTGCCAACCTATAAAAAATTCAAACGGCCGAAAGAAGGTTCTGTTTGCACTTCTGAAACTTCTGCGGCTGAAAGAAGGTTCAATTTGTACCTTTGAAACTTTCATCCTCGCTAATGCACCTAAGAAATGCAGAACAAGCAACCATTAGAACAAGCATAAGCGCAAAGGCCTCCTAGCTCTATTGGTACATCAGCTAGAAAAGGGTATGCGGCTATTTAGTTCACACCAGAATCACTATTTACTATAGTTGCTTATTAAGCATACATCATTTGCAGTACCATTCATGAGAAGAAGACCACCGAAGAATTATTCTCAAACAAATTGTGACATTTACTTTGCCAGGTAAAGTACATGCCATCTATTAGTAAGTAAACTTAATACTAGGACATAATTTTCACTTATTTCCTATAGTAATTGTCTGAGTTTTGGTTTTATCAAGTCAAGCTGATCTAAATGCAAGAAATAAATGGATACTGATATCAATGTAATACAATCTTACCATAGATAAGATCGTACATGCTTCCCATGGCGGAGTGTGGGGCCGGTGGTCTTCGTTTCCTCTCTGTTTGCTAGGGGCGGTGGAGCCTAGGGTTTTCTATGGTGGTCTGCTTGGTGATGATGTCCACGACGGGCTAGTGGGATGGCGGCGTGCGAGTCGAGAGGAGACAGAGAGAACCTTGGCTGCGCCTCACTACCGGGATCAGACCAGGTGCGACAGATCCCTGCTCCACCGTGGCTGCAGGTTATTGTCGACCAATATACCTTACATGGGAACAAATATGAAGACTAGGAGGCCATGGACCAGGGTTGTGTCCTCGTGCTCGAGTTCCATAAACCCAGTATTTCAGTCAAGGTATTTACTCTGTCCTGTATAGTTTGACCATTGAACATGCTTGATGATTGAAAATAGAGGCTTATTTTTTGTGAGTTGGGTCGATAACGATCACAACCTCATTTATCACTTCTCTATACTAAAGGTTCAGTATAAGATATTAGTTAATATTTTCGATTCGATTCAAATCAACACTGCTGGAGCGTTTGTGGTGGAAACAATAACATGTGGTTGGGGAATGGTTGGGAGGGATGGTGACAGCGACATGATTGTGGCTGCTGCCGGTATAATGGTCGCCCTATATGTAGACCGGTCACTCTTTGTTAATGGTTGCTTCCCTTACCGCCATTTTGGCTGCAGCTTTGTTCATCGAGCCATGTCTAAATCCCTCTTCCTGGGCCCTTTATCCTAGATCACACTTCAACCCAGCTCGGTGCCGTTGTCGCGGCGGTGTCTCATGTGCCACCGCCAATGACCACCTCCGCCCTGCCCGATGGCCACTATGTTCGTTCCTTCCTGCTCTATCCGTCTGTGCAGCCTCCTGGCTGCTGCAATCTCCTTCACGATGTCACAGGTGTAGCTGCCGCCATAGCAGGTTCTCTATGTTCTCTTGTTTTGAAGATGGTTGGCGATGGCACAATTCAATGTGACTAGGATTTTTACCTGTATCGATCCATCTTGCAAATATTTTATGTTGAGTTGTTATTAGTATGCCACTAAATCTGGTCCTGTAATTTGGGCCTTGGATTTTTCTACTCTCTAGAATTCTTAGCTTTTGTGGAGCGGTGTTATTTTTCTTAGTACATCATATTATAGTTCTGAACTGAATTACTCCTATCGTTTGTTACCTCTTGGTTGAAAACTACTGTTTATTTTTGTAGTTAGTTTAGTAACTTACTACCATGGGAAGTGATGTATTATCTGGTAGTATATGTTATTATTGCACAAGAACCTCCTTAGGTAGATTTCTTTCATGCCATTTTTTACAATACTGCTCTTTGTTTGTATTAGCAATGGTATCTAGACACGAACCTTCCAAAATTTTGCTTCTAATATAACTATCATTAGAACTTGAAAACGGTATATGTGAATTTTTTCAGAAAAGAACTTTACCACTTTAGTTTTGTAGGAATTTATTGAAGTAGAAATTAGTGGTCAACACATGTTCTCAAAGCACCGTCAGCCAGATGGTCGCCACCCCATTTGCGCTTCCATACCACACATAATGTGGTGGCATTGCCGGAAGCCATCGCGAGCTAGCTATTAGTATTGTTGCTTTCGGGATGTTCAATCTCCCCAAGCATGTCCTTCCGACGGGTGTGGCCACAATGGTGATGGCGTAGCAACCGTTGTTGGAATCTCCACTTCAATTCGGGAATAGGTGCCTCCGTTATTCTTGAGTATTTTAGCTCCTCCAAATGTAACGATGTGGGGATCAGATCCCTACATTTTGGTTGCTGACTGCAAAAAAATCTGTTTTTTCGTGTATTAGTTCTAAAAGAACATCTCATTGATGTGGGAAAAGAAATCTTCCAATTGAAAGAGGAGGGATTTTGTGGTTCTTGGCTCTTTACTGCCATCACACTCATGGGGCATTGTTGTTGAAGAAAGTAGTCAGGTATAGCCCTCAGTTAGTCCCTTGCTCTATTTGCACTATTCTGTTCATTACTTTGTTGTGAGAGAGGGGCTCATAAATTTATGCTAGAACACTAGATGTTCATGTAGTCAAATTTTGTAGTTGATATGATTTTGGTTGCTTACTCTATTTGTTCAAGTGACTTGTGAAGTAATATTTTCTTATCTGCAAACTTTGGTTCTTTTGGTGGTCAGTTAAAAAGTCGATTGAGGAGGAAGTTTTGGTTGAATCGTGGACAAAGAGGATTTCAACCTGGTTATGAAGGTTGTCACGCGATCCTATGGTTCTTACTTTCCGTTAGTGTCTCTCCAAAAATATATGTCAACTCGAGGTGAACAATTCTTTTATGTATGCATCCTTTTGCAAATGAGCTAGATGCTCCTTGTAGCAGCATGGTGTTGTACTGAACATTTTCTTTTTTATTTTTCCTACTACAAATGTGAACATTTCTTCTATGTATATAGGAAAAATGAAATGGGCAATACCATAGGAAAGTTCTTCAAGGTGAAAATTGCAATTTTAGGTAAAAAGGGTTCCATAGTAGCATATGGTTAACTATAAGAAAAGAAGAAATAAATAGATGAATCCAATGTTTCTGAATTCCTGTCATAACAGCATGTTGGATGCATTCCATTAGAAGTGCATTATTGTTCACCAGAGAGCAGGAATTTGAAGTTCTGATGCATGACTCAAGTCATGTTATGACACCCCAAAATTTCATTTTTTTCCTCACGAGGAGAGAAGTGGAAATCTGTTTACTGAAACAACACTCAGTGAAGAACCTAATGTTGATCCTCGGTTATTGAAATATAGGACTTATTATAGGTTGTAATTTTACACAAATTTTTTGTATGTTACATAAGTGTGCTGTAAAAAGTTAGTTTCTCTTCCAGTTTTGAAGGGCCACTTCTGTAATTTGCCTTCTTTTTGCTGGAAAAGTTCTATATTTGCTCCAAGTTAGCATATCCGTTAACATTCATTGTTGTGAGTTTAAGCAATTAAAATGTATATGTGACTGGTGGGCTGCTACTAGGTGTTATGTACTTTATATGATAATTTTTTCTAACAAAATTAGTCACTGAATCATACTAAATAGAGCGCCTATGTATCTATTTGGAACGTTCGGGCATCTAAAGATGAAGAATTTTTTTTATTAACACACATTTTTAAATATTGCTAGGTACAGGCAATGTTATTATTTTGCTGCATTATATACCGTAGTTGGTAGTCTACCTAAAGTCCTCCATGTGTCACTGACCTTGATGTGCACGGATACAATTTAGTCTAGCCTCTGTAGCTGTTGATTGATAATTTCTTTTTATAAAACAAGAGCTTTTGGTGTAATTATTTACACTATTGCTTGCAGATGACCTCTTCATGTCAAAAGCCTATAAACCATGCAACCTGTTCTTGCAAAGGCATGATAAGGTATTTATATTTTTGAGAAAGTATATGGTAAGTTGTTGCTATGCCTACAAGACACTTTTAGTTGACAATATGCATTATTAGACTAATCTGCCCTATACACTACAACCTTTTTCTCTGTGAAGCCAGCAAAGAAGAACATATCTTGGAGCCGCAGGCAACTTCCGTTGTTATAATGACCTTTCTACGTCTAGAGAAGGATTAAAGATCGTACAACTAAATGACATTACATATGAAAAACAGTGTAGTCTATTGATGTGATATATAGTTAAGGTCAAATGAAGGTTCTACTGATCCCTTGGATGATCTGGAAGACTGGCCTCGGTGGCACTGCTGATCCCTTGGATGATCTGGAAGGATAAAAATGACTGCATCTTCGAAGGCACTCAGCCCTCTGCCTAGTCATTGATCAGCAAAATCAAAGACGAAGCCAGACTTTGGGCTAGAGTCGGAGCACATGGCCTGCGCGTAGTGTTGCCCAACACCTGGGATGTACATTAACATAGTTATATCTTTTCCTGATGTTTCCTCCTAGGAGTATGTAAGCAAAACTCTATCTTTTTAATGAAATGAAATGTAAAGGTCCTTTGCGTTTTCTCAAAAAAAATGAAGGTTATGTCTAGCTCTCAATGTTGTCAATCCGTCATGTTTCAGCGCTTCACTTTCAACAGAAATAAAATAACCTGATGACCTCATTAGTACTCAATGTTATATGGGCAATCTTCCCAAATTGGAGGGGAGGACACTCTACTGTGCTACTCTAATAAAGGTTCAGTACTGCACCATATTATTTTTCACTTTCTTTCTTGGAGTGTTGAGCTTGTAAGCGTATTGGTGGAATAAACACCCATGCATTTTGTTTCAGTGAATCAGAATAGAAAAACTGAATGGCTTCATCAATTAAGGAGCTTTTGCATGTTCTTTAGTCAGGAGAGCTTTTCATGGCCATTTCCTGCGAAAGATGTTGCTATGTTGTTCTACACCTTCAGTAATAGAGATAATAATGCGCCCAGTTAAGAGCCAAACTTAGTCTCTCATATGTGATCTCTTATGTAATTTGTACACCATGTGTGATACTTTACAACAATTGTCTTTCACATGCATGACATTTGTCTAATGCATTTTCTATGTGTATCAGTCCTAGTATTTAACTAATGAGTTTCACCATGGTGAACATGGTACCATGAGTCATGGTGATGATGCAAAGTTCATTTGGCCCATACTTAAGTAATATTTATTTTTCTTGAACATAGTATTATCTAATAATTTTTAGGAGAAATTTCTTAATGTTGGTTTGAGGTTACTTATCACGTATACCACACAATAAGCAACATTCCTTAAATGATGTGGATAGTGGAACTTCCCAGCAGTACCAATGCCATTTTCGTAAGACATTATGAGCCAGTCTCAAGGGTGCGCTGTGTCACCACCCACTGACACAGAGATCTCTTTACTCTATATACCACATCAAGTAGTCCCGCAGCACCAAAACAAAAGAGAAAAAACCGTGTTTAGGATGACAACAATGTGGTGGAACTCGCAAACACAAACGCTCTGTAGGCAACGCGGCCAAGTGCGCATAGTCTTCTAGTTCATAATTAAATGTAATTATCCCAGTGGAGCACCATGGGCCGGAGGGGCCGCATGGGCCGGAGGGGCCGCATGGGCCCCACCGGGCCAAGCGGGTGGTGGAGAGGGAGGAGTCCCTCTCATACTCGTACTCCCTCCCTAGTCGAGTTGGAGGAGGTAGGAGGTTTCCTACTGGGACTATGAGTTATACTTCTACTCTCTCTTTGTATGTGTGGAGAAAAGGAAGGAGAAGTCCTACCAATACATCGAGTCCTACTTCTACTCTCTATCTTGGAGGGAGGCTAGCCACACATATATATGGGGCAGGGCTAGAGGCACAAGGCACAAGTTTTGGAGAGCCATGCCCCAGCCCTACGACCACCGCTGCCGGTCATCATTGCCTTGGCATCTCGGGTCTCGTCTTCCACCCCTTCTCCGTGTTGACATCGTCTTCGCGAGGAGATTCTTCTTCTTCACGCTAAAGTACTGCTTGTCTTCTACCTCCATCTAGATCCAATCTACCTGAACGATGAAGTGTTGCTGGATCTTCATCGACACGTTCCCGCTTCATTCGTGAGCTTGATCTCACTTCGACGCGGTGTCGTTCTTGTTGGGCGTGTGGATACCAGTGTACGTGCGATGTGTGGAGCCCTTGATATTTGGAGCTGTCTGTGGGATAATACATGTTCTCGCGATTCGCTAAGGCTTGTTGCGGGGATCGATGCACGACCAAACTCGTCATCCACAAACTTCCACCAGTTCGACCTTCGAGGGTATGATCCGTTACCTTATCCTTCGCATTGGATCTTGGTTATGCGCTAGAAATTTTTGTTTTGCATAGCATATTTCCCAACAGTGGTATCAGAGCGGTCTATGCGTAGGCACATGTACAGATAGATAAATCATCAAAATCCAGCATTATTGTTCTTGTTCTTGCTACCCAGTTGTTGAATTTTTTATCTTGGAGGTATTGCATGATTAGCGGCCCAAGCCGACTTCATGATATTCAGATCGAGATTGGTTAGTGATGTGTACTTCGGGTGCACGAAACAACTTTGTCGGGTGTCGATTTTTCTGCAATAGTCGAGAAAGATATTTTGCACATTCGGCTTTTGTGAATTTGGTGAAGTCCGCATGGGGGTCACGCATATAGACGAAGTTTGGTGAAGCTATTGTACTATTTATTAGTGAAATGCGGACACACCTCGGATAAGTTAAAAAGCAAACAATTGAATCATGATGCTTACTTACCATGTAGGTAAAGAATGGATCTCCATGTAACCATAGAGCCCCGTAATCTAGCAGAGCGTGTTAGAGGCATCTAACTTGTTTTTACAGGGAAGTGATGTGATATAGGTGAAGTTTGAGATGTGATGTATACGACGCATTATGTTGTAATCTCGTTGGGCATGAGTGGATGGAGCCACGATGATTGTCATATTATTATTGTAATAGGCCATAGTTGTTTTTACTTTATTAGCTAAGAGTAACAATAGTTGTAAAATCAAGGACATGGCGATGATGATCAAGCAACGATGGACCTCGATGCTATGCCCAAGGCATGTGTAGGAGTACATGGCGCCGGAAGATGTTGCTGATGGAGATCGTTGACGTGAAATGCTATACCATATCACTATATGAATTGCTCTTTATTTGTTGTATGGTAGTCATAATAAATGTGGTAATCTCTCACTAAAATTATCAAGAGAAGTATTCACCCTTAGTTAGGCTCCACATAACATGGGCTTCGAACTAGTGTGGTTCATGTAACATGGGAGCACCTAGCGACATTCGTAATGTGGGTGTGAAACTGTCGCACTGCTGGTATACTAAGGTTCATTTGACATGCTATCTAGAACATCTAGAGTATGGAGAATTGAAATATTGACAACCAGATGGTGATATGATTGGTAAGAGTACCTACTGGTCTTGCTCCCTGACATGCAATGTAACATTAGTGTCAAGATAACAAGATGTGGATCTTGAATCACTAAGTATTAATTATGAGGGATATTAATTTTAGTGGGAGCTACACTCTGAATTAAAGTTGTTAATTTGTGTAGTTAATTAATTACGAAACATAATTTGCACATGTTTGTAGATCAATGGAACACAACAATTTCCCTTTAGCTGGTATATTAGAGAAAGAGAAACTGCATAGATCTGGAAGAAATTTTGTGGACTAGTACCGCAATGTGAGAATAGTTCTGAAAGGTGCTAAGAATACTATGTCTTGGAAGGAACTCTTGGTGATGCTCCTGCTGATAACTCTATTAATGAAGCGTTCAATGTGTTTTAGTCACGTAGTGATGACTATATCAATGTCCAATGTGTCTTGCTTGCATCCATGGAACCATATTTTCAAAGGAGGTTTGAAAACTTGGGTCCATATGAAACAATATCTGAATTGAGGGGCATGTTTGAGACATGGCAAGATCTATGATATCTTTAACTGATATCTCTTTGTCATTTTAGGGATATGCTTTAGACCCTGCTTCTTCTACACTCAATAGAGCACCATCAAAGTCTGCTGCATATGAATTGTTTTTTTGGCAAGAAACCCAACTTATTGTTTCTTGAAATTTGGGGATGAGAGGCTTATGTAAAACCTTTGCAACCAAACAAACTAGATCCCAAATCAGAAAAATACGTTTTTGTAGGTTATCCCAAAGAAACTGTTGGGTATTCCCTTTACCACAAAACTGAAGTCAAGATATTTATTACGAAGGAGTATTTCTTGAGAAGCAATTTCTCGCTAAAGGTTGAAGTGGGAGGACAATATGGATTAATGATATTATTGAACCAGAGCAAGTTGAGAAGAGTAGCACATCACCGGAAAGTGTTCCGGAAATGTCTATGGCACCATCAGATGCTGCTGCTCCTACAAACATTGTAGTCCTGGAAATTATAGGTCCTACTGAACCACATAGATCTAGTAGAATTCGTCTTCTGATCATAGGACTTGAAGATAAAGTGTTATTGTTGGACAATGATGAATTGTTACATACACAGAAGCTATGATGGTCCCTGACTCCGTTAAGTGGTAAGATGCCATGAAATCCGAGATAGAATCCATGTATGAGAATCAAGTTTGGAACTTGATGGACCCTCGTGAAGGCGTAAAGCCTATAAAATGTAAATGGATCTATAAGAAGAATATAGATACTGACGGTAATGTGACCATCTATAAATATCAACTTGTCACAAAGGAATTTCGACAAATTCAAGGAGTTGACTACGGTGATACATTCCCTCTCATAGTGATGCTTAAGTCTGTTCGGATACTTCTAGCAATGAATGCATATTTCAATTATGAGATAGGGCAGATGGATGTCAAAAAAGCATTCTAAATAGGAAGCCAACCGAGGATGTGTACATGGTATAACCCTAGCATTTTTTCGATCCAAAGGATGTTGGAAAGGCATGCAAACTTTAGCGTTAAATTTATGGACTGAAGCAAGCATCACAGAGTTGGAATCTACGTTTTGATGAAGTATCAAAGGGTTTCGTTTCGTCAAGAACGGGAAAGAAGATTGTGTTTACAAGAAATAGACTAGGAGCATGATAGAGTTTCTAATATTGTATGTGGATGACTTATTGTTGATTGGAAACGATAAAACTGATTGAAGGAAAGTTTTTCAATGAAAGATTTGGGTGAAGCAGCTTACATGTTAGGCATAAAGATCTATAGGGATAGATCCCAGCGCTTCATAGGGCTTACTCAAGATACATATCTAGACAAAGTTATGAAGAGGTTGAAAATGGAAGAATCCAACAGAGGATCACTTCTAATGGTACATGGTGGACCTTTAAGCAAGAAGCAATGTCCCATGATAGATGCTAAGCGGGAAAGCATGAGTGATGTCCCATATACATCAGCAATTGGGTCAATTATGTATGCCTTCATATGTATAAGACCATATGTATCTTATGCTCTAAGTGTTATGAAAATATACCAGAGTGATACAGGAGTTGATCAGTAGATAGTAGTGAAAAATATACGTAGGTACTTATGAAGGACTAAGAATATGTTTCTCATCTATGGAGGTGACAAAGATCTCATTGTAAGGGGTTACACTGATGCAAGATTTTTCACTTATCCTAATGATTTCAAGTCTCAATCCGGTTATGTATTCACTATGAACCGGGGAGCAATGAGCTAGAAAAGTTCTAAGCAAGATAGAGTTGCGGATTCTACAATAGAGGCAGAGTACATATCATATCATACAGTGATTTGTGAATGATGGTGACATCAAGTTGTGAAAAATTCATACAGATCCGAATGTGGTAGATCCATTGACTAAGTTGATCATGTTTGCAAATCATGAAGATAACCGGGAAGCCATAGGTGCTAGACTACTAAATGTAAACTAGATTATTGACTCTAGTACAAGTGGGATACTAATGGAAATATGCCCTAGAGGCAATAGTAAATGTATTATTATTCATATTTCGGTTTCATAATTAAGTTTATTGTTCTATGATATAATTGTATTAGTTCTGAATAATGTGTATTTGGAGGAAAACCCTAATACATGTGTGTAGTAATAAACACCAATAAGATATCCCTAGTCTTGCCTCTGAGACTAGTTCATGTATCAAAAATAGTACTGGTTTCATGACTATGGGCAAGACGACAAAGTGTTGTGGAGTTGCCAATGATATATGAGATTACAGTAGTTGGGAGAACAACGATGATGGATAGACTCAACATGATATAATGTGAAATGCATCATCAATAATTGTTATCGGTAGTTTCTCATAAACAATGTATTGCCTTTACTAAAGATCGTTAGACCACAAGACACATGTGAACTTGGGTACAATATGGATGTGTCAGGATTCTTCAAACGTTGCTCCGAATAGGATTAATCATAAAGTCAGTCTTTTATCTTACTTGATGATATGCCAATAATTCACATGGTGTGCTTGCAGGAATTGCTACTCCTAGCGGTGGAGAGATACACTCTTGGCCCACTCATGTGTTATGATGTTCGTCATTATCTGGCTAGACATGTGATCAAGTTGTTGACCATAGGAACAACGATAGTATGGTATGAGTAAAGAGTACATGCCAGGTTACGAGAATAGCCTCATCTCGGGAAATCTAAAGTATCGATGAAGCAATACAATAGTATAGGATATAATACTATGGTTCAGACGATAAAGATCTTCGTGTTATTTGTGAGGATTACTACGTGTATCATGACGCTAATAGTAATCATTGTCGTCAAAGGATTCCGGACATGTCCATAAATATTCGAACCTACAGGGTCACAAACTTAAGACGTTATCGGCATTTAGAACATGAGCACGATTAAGATATTTGAATGAACTAATCCTGACATGATGTTTTGGAGTGTCTTGGATTATTCCAGAGGAGTCTGGTATATCACCAAGAATGGATGGAATTGTTCTAGACATGTTATGGAAGACATTGGGAATATTTTAGTAAGGTTCCGAAATTAACTCGAAGGAGTTCAGAATTTTTTCGGCAAGTTTTAGAATAAATATTTATAATTAAAAGTAATTATCCCGATGGGAGCACCATGGGCCGGAGGGGCCACATGGGCTCCACCAGGCCGTGCGTGCAAGGGAAGGGGAACCTTGGCCGAGTCGGCTAGGCCCTCCCTTAGGCCGACAGGTGGGGGAAAGGCGGTAGGGAGGGAGGAGTCCCTCTGGGACTCTTACTCCCTCCCTAGTCGAGTTGGAGGAGGTAGGAGGTTTCCTACTAGGACTATGAGTCTTACCTCTATTCTCTCTTTGTATGTATCAAGAAAAGGAAGGAGAAGTCCTACCAGGACTTGGAGCCCTACTTATATTCTCTGTCTCTTGGAGAAGGAAGGAGAAGTCCTACTAGGACTTGGAGCCCTACTTCTACTCTATCTCTATTGGAGGGAGGCTAGCTGCACATATATACGGGGGCAGGACCAGAGGCACAACACACAAGTTTTGTAGAACCACGTCCTAGCCCTACCGCTGCCGATCCATCGCCGCCGCCCGCCGCATCCACTAGTCATCGTCACATTGGAATCTCAGAGCTCATCTTCCACCCCTCCTCTACGTTGATGTCATCTTCGTGGGGAGATTTTTATTCTTCATGCCATAGCGTTGCTCGTATTCTACCTCCATCTAGATCCAATCTACCCGGATGATGAAGTGCTTCCGTATATTCATCAACATGTTCCCGCTTCATTCATGAGCTTGATCTCACTTCAACGCGGTGCTATTATCATTGGACATGTGGATCCCGGTGGAGGTGCGATGTGTGGAGCACTTGATCATTAGATCCATCCATGGGATAAAACATCTCCTCGCGACTTGCTAAGGCTTGTTGAGGGGAACGACACACGACCAACCTCGTTATCGACAAACTTCTGCTATTTTGATCTTCGAGGGTATGGTCTGTTATCTTCTCCTTCATATTGGATCTTGGTTATGCGCTAACAATTTTTTTTTCGTAGCGCGTTCCCCAACAAAAAGAATTTCAAGATAGTCGGTGACGTCATCACGTCTGCCTTAACGAAATGAAATCATCATGGATGCGAGAAACATGCTCCTCTTTTATCGGTCCACGTGTCCATTTCCCATTTTTCCATGTGCCGTCATCACTATGGGCCACGTTTCCTCCCTATAAATGTCCACATGTTCCCAAACCGGTGACATGTCGCAACGAACGAAAATTCATTAAGGTAAGAATGACATCAGAAATGGGTTCCGTGCCATCACCAAATGACGCCTTATCTTAACAAACAAATAACTTCAAGATAGGGATGACGTCATTGACGACCACCATGACATCGACGTACATCTTTACCGGCCATTTTTCATGGCCCTGCCTGCCACGTGGATCTATCCATGATGAAAAATCGTCACGGGTGACTAGTCCTGGGCTAGGCCGATCCTGCTTGCCTTGACCAAAATGCTGGATTGTCACAGACATTGTTGATGTTTTCGGACAGAAGAAACATCATTGATCCATATATGACATGCGATACATGATAGTTTTTTCATCATAGAATATGTCATAATTGGCCATCTGTGACGTTTAGCCTCTCATCCATGATGTTTACAAATTGTCATAGATTGCACTTAATCTTGTAGTGACTATTTAAAACAGGTTCTAGCGCACGAGAGAGCTAAAAAATTATTTCTAGTGTTTTATCACTCACTAAGGTGTGAGAAAGAGGGTAGCCCTAGCACACACCTCCTCCTCTGACACCCACCTCACCACGCCTCGTCTCGTCACGATGCGTTGCGGTTGTGGGATGAACTGAGCTCATATCCATGCATGTCGTTTATATTTTTGTTGTTTAGAAAAATTAATTGTCTATTAATTACAACCCATTAATAAACATGTTTATCGATTGGCCGTTTCTAAATTTTTGTATCATGGGCGGCTACCGACTTGGTTGTGGGGTGATACTCGGACACAAATCCTAACTGTCACGTGCAGTAAGATTGCATCTTCCTAAGGATGTACCACAATTCTACCTCTCTGTGATGCCTTATCTTACTCCATCAAGTTGACCGTGTGCATGATGGGGTTTGTTGCATAGAAAATAAAAAAATTCCCACGGTTGCAACCACCAAGATCATAGCTAGGAGATACATGTAACGGTTTCAGATGGACTCACCCTTAAAGACCATAACGCGGGATAACATTCCCGCAAACAAACGTGGATGATGTAGAGTGTACATGACCGTCCTCAAGGACGCACAGACGATCAGCACCACAGGAGGTAGCACCTTTGTAACTGGTCACACGTACGATGTGCCAATGACTCTCGAACCCTCGCTCCAGCTAGGCAGCGAAAGTAGCGGATCCCCTAGAACTCCAACAGCGCTATGCCATGGTAGATATGGTGGAGGGGAAGATCTCGAGCAAGGCTTCGCCTAAGCACCTTTTCTAGTGGCAATGGACAAGGCTAGCAAGAGGGAGAAGATGTCAACCAAAGGGCATATGAGAGAATGGGCAAGTGAGAGTGTGTGAGAGAGGGAGGTATGTACCTCCTTTTATAGTAGGAGGGGGCAATCCCCTCCCATGTCCAGTGGCAAAGAGGGTTCCCCCTCCCCTCCCTCATTAATGTGGGTGGACTCTCCACTCACATAATTTTAATTTCCACTTTCTCCCATTTATTCTCCTCTCGAAAACCAAATGTATTTCCATTAAAGTACTTTAATTCTCTTGTTTTAATGAAACTCAATTTAATGAACACTTCATTTAATGAGTACTTCATTTAATAAACACATTAACATTTTGATCCCTTTCTTTGTTTCAATACCCCGAAACTATTTCGGCAGATTCAACAGAACAAATTCCTGCGATGTCCATTATCTTCTCCCATGTTCCCTATCCGCTCAATTGCGTCGACTAACCTTAAGTGTGTCTCCCTACGGGTTCGAGAACTATGTAGACATAATCGAGACTTTGTCCGATCAATAATCAGTAGTGGGATCAATAGATCCATAATGACTCCCACTAGTTCCATGAAAATCCAATGGTCGTATGAACCTTTTTCACTGTAATCAAATTCCTTTTGTCGCGTGATATGTTACTTGTCCAAGATTCGATCACTCAGTATCATCCATACCTTAGTTAATCTCGTTCTCGACAAGTACTCTTTTTCTCGTTCTTGTGATATAACATTCTAGTGATCAAATCACTTGCTTGCAAGCTATGTCAATGTGTGTCGTGGGAATGACCACGGCAGTCGCTACTAGGGGTAGCAATTGATACGATTTGGGGAAAGAGATAGTTGCCATCCGCGGTATGAGATTGGAACCAGAGACAAGGGATTTACCCAGGTTCGCCCCCTGTAGGGTAAAGACCTACTCCTGCTAGATTGTATTATCGACGAGTGGATTACAAGGTGGGCGAGCTCGGCGGCTAGGCAGCGAGTCGCTTGGACGGGGTAGCCAATAGTCCGTGAGTATGCAGAATACCCTAGGGAGGTTTATATAGGGGTACATCGCTAGGGTTTACAGGAGTACAATCGAATCAGTTAAGGTTTCAAAGGATTTGACCTAATCCAAATGGGCCTATCCAAGGTCGTGTGCCTCTAGCTTCTAGTCGCCAAGCTTTTGCTTCAGTCGCTTTCCAATCACCGTTCCTACAGGCACATTCGTTATGGACTTGGGCCAGTCGAATCGTCCTTCTGGGGATACCCCGATTGGTATATCCCCATCAGTAGTCCTCGAGGGCAACGGTGGTTCGGTGTAGGCGTCAACTTGGCGGTCGGAGTAGGCGAGTCCAGGAGGACGCCTAGTCGAATCGGTAGTGGACTCCTCCTATGAAGGGAGAATCCTCTGTTGCATGTCTTCAATCGCAGCATTGGCGAATGGAAATGTACTTGAGTCGCCTCGCCCAATCGATTTGGAAGGTAAGCAAGCAAGCGATTCAAGTGGCTGAAATTGGACCGTCAATTTGGTCAAACTAGCCATTGGGTAACTCCAATGGTAACTTCGGCGAATTTACCGCAAGGTAACGGCTAGCCCGAGATTGTCGGGTAGTGATGGCCCAAATATATCGAGCTCGTTGGGGAACCCCAAGAGGAAGGTATGATGAGAACAGCAGCAAGTTTTCCCTCAGTAAGAA
This sequence comes from Avena insularis, assembly GCA_023614405.1. Taxonomy (NCBI): domain Eukaryota; kingdom Viridiplantae; phylum Streptophyta; class Magnoliopsida; order Poales; family Poaceae; genus Avena; species Avena insularis. The sequence continues at coordinate 368,117,230 of CM042696.1, read as the reverse complement.
ACCAAGGTTATCAATCCAGTAGGATCAAGGAAACACCCCAAAGGTGTAGCTAGCTGAACGTTGGCAGGGCGCACTACCGGTGCCAGCAGCAATGTGGAGACCTACACAACACAACCACAGAACTTTGCCCCCAACTTGCGATGAGGTTGTCAATCTCACCGGTTTTGCTGAAAACAAAGGATTAAACGTATCGAATGGAAGGAAGTAATAGTTTGCAGAAAGTAAACACAAAGTAGTAAACAGTTTGTAGATTGAGTGTAAAAGAAAGGACCGGGGTCCATAGTTCATTAGAGGTGGCTCTCATTAAGATAGATAACATGCTGGGTGAACAAATTACAGCGGGGCAATTGACAAACATCGAGAAAGAATACAAGCATATACTAATCATCTTGACTCCTTTAAGACTTGATTGGGCATTACAACATTATACATAGACCGCCATCCAACTGCATCTACGACTAATAATCCACCTTCAGGTAATCATCTGAACCCCCTCCAGTATTAAGTTGCAAGCAACAGATTATTGCTTTATGAATTGCGTGTAAAGTAAACAATACGATTGTTATATGAACAAAGGATTGTTGTTTTCTCCCTAGTAGCAACAACACATCTAGTACCTTAGAGATTTCGGTCACTTCCCTAGATTACCAGAGGCATGAACCCACTATCGAGCATAAATACTAACTCTTGGAGTTGCTAGCATCTACTTGGCAAAGATAGCTACTAACAACGGAAAGCATGCAAGATCACAAATAATAAAGACATGATAGAAGCAACAATCAATCTGAAATAGCATCTCAATATCCATCGGATCCCCACAAACACAACATGTATGGATTACAAATAGATGATCTTGATCATGAACGGAGCTCACAAGATCTAGACATGAAAGCACAAAGGAGGAGAACCAGCCATCTAGCTACTACATGGACCCGTAGTCTAGAGATGAACTTCTCACGCATCACACCGGAGGCTTGCATGATGATGAAGAAGGCCTCTAGGGTGAATTCCCCTCTCTGGCAGGGTGCTGGGAAGAGCTTCAGATCCCTCCCGATCTAGGGATGGGGATGGCATGACTCTGAGACTCTTTCGTGGATTTTTGATCGGGTACTTAGGGTTTCCGTATCAGAGGCAATATATAGGCAGAAGGAGAGGCCGAGGGGGTGCCTGGGGCAGCCAGACCACCCCCTAGCGCGGGATAGGCCTTGTCGTCTGGCCAGGCGGTGTGGCCAGGCCCCAACCCCTCTCCATCTCGTATTCTAGCTCCAAGTGTCCCCGATAAAATAGTGACTTTGGCTTTTGTCCCGTCTAATTCCGAGAATATTCATTTTCTGACTTCCTAGAACCAAAAACAGCAGAAAACAGGCAGCTAGCACTGTGGCTCTTGTTAATAGGTTAGTCCAAGAAATCATATGAAAAGTACTCCAAAGTGTGGAAAAAACACAAGAAAGTAGATAAAACCAAGCATGTAACATAAAAAATTATAGATACATTTGCAATGTATCAGGTAGAGCCACTTTACAAGGAGACTGGCAGGGGCAAACGCAAACATTTTCCTCATCCCTTCACATTCTCACATCCTCAGTCTCCAGATCCACTTCCGATCCATAATTTCCAGACCAAGCACCCTTCTCCTTTTCTCAATGGCACCCCGAAGGATATGTGGGGCAAGTCCAAATGTTCCAGGACCGTCCTCAAGTCGTTCCAGGATGCCGGTATTCTCACCAAGGGGAACTGGCAGATCCCCGCAACCGCCAAGGTCGAGCCAAAGCCATGGCCAGGAGAATTCATCTGCTTCTAGAGCAACCTCAAGAGGGGATTGGGATTTCCCACCTCCCTCTTCTTCCGTCGCTTCTGATCCTACTATGCAATCAAGCCATCCGATTTGGGGCCGCACAACATTGAGCAGCTTGCCATATTCGTGGCATTCTACGAATGCTATCTGGGATGCCGGCCGTATTTCCCTCTCTAGCTGGAATTGTTCCATGGCCACCTTAGCCACGACGGGAAGGGCAGCCCTATCTTGGCAGCAGGCGGTGTGACCTTTCAGTTGAAGCCAAAGGCTCCATTCGTGAAGCTGATGCTACCGAAGAAGGCGACGAGTGAGTGGAAGAAATTCTAGTTCTATGTCAAGGAATCCACTCCCTCCGGCGAAGTCACACTCGCAACATATACCGCGGAGAGGAGCGAGCCGTGCAGATTGTCAGCCAACTCACTTCCTAGCGACCAGAAGATGACCGTGGATGAGATGCTCACGTGGATCAGGAGCTGGAGGATGAAGGGTTGGAGACCATCAATCTCTACAACTGCTGGCTTAGGCGGCGACTAGTCCTGCTGGAAAATCGAGCTCACTAGATGTACCAGTACACCGGGCCCGAAGATGTGACCAAGTCAAGCCCCGACGCCTGGGAGGAAGAAGATTATGTTGTAGCGTTGAAGGAGATCACCGACTCGGAGTACACCGGTTCGAAGGCCAGGTTAGCTCCATACACAGCCGAGAAGCGGAGAGCACCTCCGTTGAGTTTATTTGTTTCTTTCATTTGTAGTTTCACAGTCACAATATTGCAGTCGTGGTTTTTAGTCGATGATTTATTTTGTCTTCATCTTTTCCAGGTACTTGAGAAATGGCTTCCTCCACTTGACGAGGAGGTCCCCGAAGAGCTCGAGGGGTAGGAAGAGAGCTCCAAGAGCGAAGATGAGGTCACGAAGGTATGTCCTCCCTCGTCCGTGCCCCGGAAGATCCGCAATCAGAGGCAGCGCAAGATCGAGGCGAGTCGCAGCCTCGAGGAGCACGACAGTGACGTTGACCTCGTCGAAGAGCATAGTTCTCGAAGGGTGGCCACGCCGGCCAAGTACATGTTGAATAAGAAGTCACTAGGAACGCCGAAGTCACCGGCGAAGCCAAAGTCACTGGCAAATTTGAAGTCGCCAACAAAGACGCCTGCCAAATCAGTGGCAATGTTCGAGTCGGAGGACAAATCCGATGAGGAAGTGGCCATGGATGTATTTTTTGGCGAAAGTTTTGGAGGATCCAAATCCGATAATGGAGCCTACGGCCATGGATGTGGTTTTGGAGTCGGTGATTCCACTCGCAATGAAACCACCGAGCGATCCAAGGACGCCGGAGCCAGAAGCCCAGGCAGCCACAGGGTCAGTGGTTCCACCGGCGCAAGAGTCAGATGAGGTGCCAATGATGAGGGAGCCAGAGGTCCCTGTGGCGGCGGAGAAGCCTACGGCATCACGGAAGGCGAACATTTTTGAGAGAGGGCTGACTCGCCCAATAGGCCCCAAGCTAGAGAAGCCTGCACACATCAGTACGGGCCCACGCTGCATTCTGGTAGCGAGGTGAGTTGCTTCTGGAATTTTCATTCGTACTTGTCATGATTTGTTGCTTCTGGAATTCCAGTTGCTACTCATAGAGAGCTTGCAGGGGTTGTCCCAAGAAGATCAATCGCCCTTCGGTGGCCAAGGTTCCACCGGCCGGCACCGAAGGTGAAGAAGACCCTTCCAGGAAGAGGAAGGCGAGGACTATCAAGGCGCCAGATGTAGGCGCAAAGAAGAAGGGTGACATAGTCGCCACAACAGATGTGGAGGAAGGTGACTCCATAATCCCCCTAAAGAGGAGGGGACTATTGGGGCGGAGCTGGCCAAGGCAAGCCCGCTGCTGGAGGCATCCGCACCGGCCGTTGGGCTGCCAGGGGAAACAGCCGTGATGTTCCCACGATTTATGGCGAGAGCTTATGTCATGGCGACTGGGACACAGTTGCCACAAGTTCTGGAGATTATTGACGGCGACATTGGGCAGCATCGCGGGCGCACGATGTTCGTGGTGCCTTCAGCGGACGCCATCGAGCTCCACCGCATGTTGGGTGCCGCCATCCACGTATGTCTAGTCCCCGAGGGTCTAGTCGCTGAATTTCAGCGGCTAGACACTTGAAACTTCGATTGTCCAGTCCCTGAGGGTCTAGTCGCTGAATTTTAGTGGCTAGACGCTTGAAACTTTGATTGTCCAACCCCTTTTGCTGAGTCGATAAGGTCGTGTCTGACGTTTTTGTGTTAGGGCCTACAGGTTGAATCAAATGAGCAGCGAGCCTCAATGGAGCGAATGGAACACGAACTACGAGTGGATCAGGATGCGAATCAGCGACTCCAAGCAACCGCTGGTCAGTTTCTATCTTTCAATGTTGAAGATCTTGTGACTGGTCGAGTGTTGATTTGGATTTTCTTGACTGTAGACGATCACGCCACCGCACTCGCCAAGGCCCGCAAGGGATATGTTCCTGTCGCCAATCTGGATGCTATGAAGGCCTCGGTGAATGCAGCGGAGGAGAGGGCCAGCTTGCTGGCAAAGGAGCTGGAAGAAGCAACGACAGTGATGAAGTCTTGCGAAGAGAGGGCAAAGGCCACAGTCGTGGCGGAGGAGGAGGAGCGCAAGGCCTCTGACTCCGTTATTGTGGGTTTGTAGGGGAAGTTCTCCGCACTGGAGAAGTTCGTTACGGAGAACTGCCACAAGCTCCTTGGTAAGCTTACTTTCCCTCGTTTTGTTCTACGAGTAGTGCATTGCCTAGTCGCCGAGCGGGTGAGTCCCAAAGCGGGTGAGTCCGCGAGGATGTCCTTCTGCTGGAAATTGATGTTCTGACATTGTGCAACTATTATAGGTCAAGGAGATCCGGTGGTGCAGACCTTCAATGCCGAGCAGTGCGTGATGACGGTGTTGAATGCTGCTACCTGATGAGTGCATATTTGCATCATGTTTTATATTATTATTTTGCATTGTAGATGTAGGATCTTGGTATTTTATGGCGCTCGCGTGCACATTTTATGTTTATTTTCACCGGGATCAGGACAGATGATGGATACAATGGACACAATTCTTGGAGCAGTTATACTTGGGGGAAAAGGAGTCAAACACAACATAAATTGCTTATTTGGGAAATATCAATAATACCAGAAGAAAACCCGAAGCGATCAAGGCACACAGACGGTTTAACAACCAACTATACGGCAGGAATAAATTTTCCAGCCGTATAGTTCCTGCCGTATAGTTGGCACTGCCACCGGCTCCTCAAATAGTTTCACCCCGTGCAACTGGATCGGAGAGACGACATACAAAACAACCAGAAATCACCACAACCTCACCGTCGGAAGGCATATGGAGGGGGAACTCGTCCACCGGGGATCCATCTTCGCCCTACGCAGATTCGGGAGGCTAAGGCGTTGATCTTCATCATCAATCGGTGCATCACCACCATCTTCATCCATCCGATCTACATCTTGTCTAGATCTTGTTGTAATTGCCGTACTCGTTGTGGATTTATACAAGTACTATTCATCTATGATAGATTCCATTGTTATTGCCATGATGTTGATTGCCTCCATGTCTGAGTAGATCATTAGTTCTTGGAGAGATGGAGAAACCCTAGTATGAGATTGAAATAAGATAAAGTTTATTATGATATTCATCGCTATGACCATGTGTTAGATTGTCTTCATCTTGATGTCGAGAGAAGTCGACCTCTCAATATTTGCCTCTGATGGGAATTTGATGGAGGGAACTACTTGTTGGTAGACGGAGGTGTTAGCACTTACAGTGACTATAAAGCTGTTGGCACCCCTTACGTATCAACTTGGGAACCGAGGAAACTCATGGAACACTATCCATGCTATGGGATACGTCCTACGGGATTGCGTCCCTTAGTACTGTAGTAATTCGATTGATGTCGATTGCTGACTATTGTGGTAATGAGGATGATGTGAGCAGTGGTTGCTGCCTATTTGTCCAAATACGGAGTTCCTCCCACACATACATAGTTGAAAATGTTCATGATAATAATATTTACCTTAGCTCCTTATAATGCTAGTGGTGTATCTGCCACTCCCTGAGAATGCTTTTTCCCTATTGCAGTTCCAATCTCTCTCACGTACGCGATACTTACTTTCTATGTTCAGTTGTTTTACTTTACTTATTGTTGCTCTTATACCAAAAACCCCAAAACACCTTTTTACGCAATACTCGCATTCTATCTTGTCACTTAGAACTTTATTTAGCATTTCTATTGTAGTATCTATTTCAAGACTTATTAGACTTCAGACTCCTGCTCGAAACTAGCTACAAACGATCTGTGCACTTGCAGTCGTCAAGCTATTTTCTGGCATCATTGCCAGGGAGCTAAGCAATGTAGGTCTTTTAGTTTTTGTTTATTTATTTTTGTCTTGCTAATTTTTGTTTTGAGTTACAGGTTTCCACCAACATGATGGAGTTTGAGCATACGACTAGTGCTAACCCACTCAGCCACTTTGGGAATCCCTATGATATTTATTCATGACTATAATAAAAAGGGCCATGTTAAAGAATTATCTAAAGAACTTTATTTGGATTCAGATCTTGTGTTGCAAGTTGTTAAAGATTTTACAAAACACATCAAAGCTCCAAAAGAGGTTTTCTCAAGTATGATCCACCACCTGAACATGAGAAGAAAAGAGAAGTTAAAGCAACACTGGCCTCCCTGGAACCAACATATGAGATACCTTTCCCTAACACTGCATAGAAGCATATTTTTGAATATGAACATGTCAAAGCAGTACAGGAGAAGAAGGAAGAGGAAAGTATGCCAGAAGTCGTGGAAGATCTGGAAGAAACCAAATATGAAGAGGTAACCAAGGAAGCAAGTATGGCTATGTATGCACATTGTAACATAGTTGAACTTTATGAAGAGACTTCCGTATTGGTTGAAGGTGAAACAAAGGTAAAAGATGTGGGTAAGCCTATTCTTCCCTGCATATTTAAGGAAACCTCGCATTATGGTTTATGCAATCTTGGCACCGAAGTTAATGTTATATCTTATGATTTCTATTTAGAAATAAAAGAAGGAATAGAACTGGCTACAATTGAAAATACTGATATGATAATCATGTTAGCCAATAAAACTCTTAGAATTCCAATGGGAATAGTTGAAGATGCAACTGTCACAATTGGCAACAAAAACTTTCCTATCGATTTTGTAGATGTTGATATGCCAGCTGACACTCTTTGCCCAATTATATTTGGAAGAAACTTTTTGAGTGATGTAGGTGCCTATATTGATTTCAAAAAGGAGATTGTGTCTCTTAAGCTTGGGGGAGCGGAAAAAGAATTCCACTTTTCCAAATTTAAAGTCAGGCCTCCACAAATACAAGAAGAAGAGAAAGATAAAACTATTGAGGAAATGGCAGCTCTCTTCTTTAGTGATCAAAATGAAGAAAGAAATGAAGACTTAAATTATGAAGAAATAGTTATGGAGGACAAGTCCCTAGAAGAACTTGAAGATGAATTCGATTCACTTCCCATTATAGGGCCTCCAACTAATGAGGCTTTCGAAGAGCCAGAAATGAGAGGGGACAAGGAATTACCACCCCCAGAGTTCAAGACTCTACCAGATAATCTTAAATACAGATTTTTAGATGATAAAAATAAATTCCCTATTATTATTAGTGCTAAACTTTTAGAAGAAGAAGAAGAACTCATGAAAATACTTAAGGAGCATCACAAGGCCTTTGGGTACTCAATGGATGATTTTAAGGGCATTAGTCCCATGATAACCGTCCATCGAATATTCATGGAAGAAGGTGCTAAACCAGTTGAGGAATTTAATAGAAGATTGAAGCCTGAAATGAAGGAAGTGGTAATAAATGAATTTATACGACTACTAGACACGGGTAAAATCTATCCTGTAAAATAAAGTGAATGGCACTGCGAAGAAACCAATCTTGTTCTAAACTGGGAGAAGTGTCATTTTATGGTCAAAGAAGGTATAGTCCTTGGACATAAGGTACCAGGTAAGGGAATTGAAGTGGATAGAGCTAAGGTTGAAGCCATAGAAAGAATGCCACAACCTAGGGATATAAAAGGTATAAGAAGTTTCCTTCATCATGTGGGTTTTTATAGAAGGTTCATTAGAAATTTCTCAGGAATATCTAAACCTTTGACTAACCTTCTGCAAAAGAGGGTAAGATTTAATTTTGATGATAAATGTCTTGTAGCATTTGATAAACTTAAATATGATTTATCCCATGCTCCTATCATTAAACCACCTATATGGGATATGACTTTTAACTTAATATGTGAAGCTAGTGATAATGCTATAGGAGTAACTCTGGGACAACACATAGGTCGCATATTTAATATTGTACATCATGCTAGTAGAACTCTTAATAGTGCTCAAAAGAATTATCATATGGAAGAAAGGGAACATTTTGCTATATCTTTCTCTTGCGATAAATTTCGTTCTTATATAGTTGATGCCAAAGTAAGAGTTCATACGGATCATGATGGTTTAAAAGAACTCCTTGACAGGAAAAACCATAAGCCAAGACTGATCCATTGGATTCTTTTACTTCAAGAATTTGAGTGGCAGATTATGCAAAGGGAAGAAATAAAGTTGTTGGACACAGTGTCCATGTTTGCCCAGCAAAACACTAATCTTATTGAGAGGAACTTTAGTCCTGGTGATTTTCGCTTATGAGACTTATTAAATGAACTAAGGTCAATTCCTCCAAAAGAGAAGAAGTGTTTGTTGTTTGAGGAGCTTGTCATCCCCGAATAAGTAAACGGTAAGTTCAAGGTAAGTGTTCTTACTCAAATAAGTGATTTATTTCCATAAATTTTACTTCTGAAATTTTTTCCTTTGAATTCCTCGTGTTTTTCTGAAGTTTCTGGAGGTTTTTACCAACTATACGGGCGCAACTATACGACCGGAGAAAAATCTCCAATCGTATAGTTGGTCGTTAAACCCTCTGTATCTTCTTCGGGAAATTGTTTTCGATGTCTGTATCTATACGGTCGCAACTATACAACCGGAGAAAAAAATTCGATTGTATAGTTGGTCATTGAACTCTCAGGCACTTTCGATTTTTGATGTTTGTATCTGTATGGTCGCAACTATATGACCGGAGATGATATTCTGGCCATAGAGTTGGTCGTTGAACTCTCAGACACTTTCGATTTTTGATGGCTATATCTATACGGTCGCAACTATATAACCAGAGATGATATTCCGGCCGTATAGTTGGTCGTTAAACTCTCAGACATCTTCATTTACTTTTTCGTTTTTCCCTAAAAAAATATATTCTCAGTTCCGAGTCATAACTTAACCGACCTGGACTCGAGATATTTGGATAAATCTGCCCGGAACCAACTATACGGCCGGAGCTATATGGGTCGCGCCTATATAGTTGGTCATTACGCGGCAGGACTCCTCCAAATCTGCGATTTCTTTCCCTGTTTCATTAAGATTCTTTTCTTGGGCGAGAATTTGGTGTTTCTCACAAGTTTTACCAACCTCTGACCCTCTTATATACTGCCATTGTCTCTCTCTAATCATAATCTCTAGAAACACCTCTTATTCACACGCGAGGACACGCAAATAAGAGATAGAAGCCAAGAAGAAAGGTTCCTATGGAGAAAGGGAGCAATAGCGAGCAAGGCAAGGAGTCCCTATGGAGTTCCTCGACACCAACAATGCACGCCGGAAGAGGGAGTTGAAGGTGTTAGGTCCGCAGCATAGAAAACAAAAAAATTCCTACGGTGTGAACTACACGCCAAGATCTATCTACTAGGTACAAAGCAACGGGTGGACATACATCCAACGAGAACTTACCCTCGTAGACAACGAGCTTTGTTAACGAGTAGGAACTCGTGGTTGATGTAGTCGTACACTTGCTGATCTCAAGATCGTGATGAAGTCCAGCAGGTCCGGCTCCACGTCCATCGATTCCAGCTCCAGACCGCAGCAAAGCGGTGCATCCGTGATCGCACACACGTCCGGTACCCCGACAACCTCCGTCCCTCGCTCCAGCAAAGCAGCAGAAGTAGCAACTCCTTTCCAGATAAAGCCACCGGGAACATGTATCTCGCTAATCCAAGACCATGGGGGAATAATACTAGAGGGGGAGAGAGATCCTTCACAAGGAGGTGTGTGTGAGAAGTGAGGATGGGGTGGCCTTTTATAGGAGGAGGGGGTGCCCCTCCTTCATGGCCGGCTCATGGTGGTGGTGAACCTTCACCTCCTCCATTCATGTGGTGTTAACCCTCCACATTAAAATGCCCTTCACATTCTCTTTTAAAGTCTCCACTTTAAATGCATTAAATTTCTCCAAATTTAATGCTCTCTCATTAATAAAACTCTTTTATTATTTTTATTCAGAATTTTGTTAATTACTTTAATTAACAAACATTCACATAAACCCCTACAACATTTCAATATTACATGCAGAACCAATTTCAGCATTTTCACCAAAGCAGTTTACGTGTCTATTGAAATAATTCCAGCTTTCTTAAATCTTTATCTGAAACATATTTGCTCCAAATGGTGTCGGTATCACTTAAGTGTGTCACCCTACGGTTCGTGAATAATGCGGACATGATCGAGACCCTCTCCGATCAATAATCGGCAGGATCTGGAGATCCATAGACTCCTACACATTCAACAATGACTTCGTGATCGTGAGAACCTTTAATGCTAGTAACTAAATCCCTTTGTCCCGATATATTACATATGAGATTCGATCATCGGTATCTCCATACCTAGTTTGATCTCGTTACCGACATGCACTGTTTTCTCGTTCCCGTGATATAACATTCTAGTGATCACATCACTTGCTTGCAAGCTATTTCAATGTGATATCACCAAGAGGGCCCATAGTATATCTATCCGTCATCGGGATGGACAAATCCACTCTTGATCCATGAGCCTCAACATAACACCTTCGTAGCACTAAACCCACCTTTATAGTCACCCTGTTACGGTGTGACGTTTGATGTTATCAAGATACTCTTCCGGTGTTAGCAATTAACATGATCTCATGGTCTAAGGATAAAGATTACTTCGTATGATGTTATAGCAATATAAACATAATGACTATGATCGTAATGCTATACTTCGGATGAATGTTCATCACATCATTCCATCAATGGTGTGACCTTGTTATTAACAACATCCAATGTCCATGATCAGGAAACCTTGATCATCTTGTTAATCAACAAGCTAGTCTATAAGAGAGGCATAACTAGGAACCCTTTTTGTTTATTAAACACACATGTATTGATGTTTCCGATCAATACAATTCTAGCATGTAAAATAAACATTTATCATAAACATGGAATAAGATAATAACCACTTTATTATTGCCTCTCGGGCATATTCCCTTCAGTCTCCCACTTGCACTAGAGTCAATAATCTAGTTCGAAAAACTTTGCGTATTGAACACCTATGGCTTTCTGGTGTTGCATATACGCTATTGCTAGTGGTTAACATAATCTCTGGATCTGATAGTTTCAGGCCCGTGTGTATTTGCATGTCTCTGTGTCTCTACGCATCACTCATTCTCAAATGAGATGGCATTGTATAAATTTGGTCCTTTGGTGAGACCTTTAGTTCGTTCGGCTCAAAATATGTTGATATTATTGTCACACAATATATCTTCATAGTATTACCCCACTTTGAACCACACCTAGTTTGATAACAAACTACTTAACACAAATGCCCTCCTTTGCTGCTACTATAGTAGTCATATACTTAGCCTTTTGTTGTAGTATCCGTCACAATGTCTCAACTTTGGAACTCATCCAAATCCATCATGGAACATCCTTTCCATTACATTGTGCCACCCATAGTCTAAATTGAGATAAATTTAATTTGTATCTTGTGACAAAACTAGTATCAATGTAACACTTTACAATGAACTACCTTTAACTATTTGTCACTTATACATTATATATTCTTAGTTCTTCCAAAGCTCATAAGAATATCTTTACTATTGTCCAATGATCATCTTATGAATCATTCTGGTATATGCTCATAACATTTAGAGCATAGGACATTCTGGATATATACATATCATGGTATAATCGATCAAAATCTTCATGTGATTTTACTCACCATGTGTTGAAACACTTGAATTTTGATACAATCCTTTCCATGCAGCAAGAACCTTTCTTGTTGTTTCCATATTGAACCCTTTCAATATCTCATATATGTATGTCTGGCACAACCATATTAGCGCCTTAATCTATCCATATAGATATTGATGCCTAATATTCCGGGTTTGCCCAAGTCTTTCATCGAAATCTTATTTTAATGAAATTCTTAACTTGTGTCAATACAAGATACATCATTTCCAATCAACAATATGTCCTCTACATAATGTATTAGAAATATGTCTCAGCGCTCCCACTTAATTTCTTCTAAATGCAAGCATCTTCATCATCTCCGATGAATTTAAACTCTTTTAACAGTTTCATCATGGTGAAGATTCCAACTCCGCTATGCTTACTTCAACTATTGATGTTTACATTCCTTTTAGCACCCTTTGAATTAACAAAACCCTTCGGACCATGTCATGTACATGTCCTAGGTTACCATTATATTAGAAGAACCTTGTTTTGTTTATTCAACTACCATATACCAAATTATATGTAGTGGTTGCTACATTAATCCGTCAAGACTATATATCGCTATGAAAGATCAAATCTTGTCATAGTCAACTCCTTGAACATTGTCGTAAACTTCTTTCCGACATGTCGACTATTTCATAGATGTTAAACATCCATGTCTTATTTCTTTATAGATCCAAACACGATCGATAGGCTTCACGCCTTTCTGGAGGGTCTTCCAAGTTCAGAAACTTGTTTTCTCGTGTATGGATACTATCACGGATTCTATGACCTCTAGTCATTTTATGGCGTCAGGGCCCATCATCGCTTCTTTGCATGTAGTCGGTTCATCATTTTCAAAACAATAACGACTTGCTTATCAAATCTTACTATTTGATTCTTACCGACCCACACGGTTCTATAGGAACCCTAATCACGAGATCACACCTTTTGTAATCACAAGAGCCATGAGCATTATGGCCGCCATCGGGACACTTTCCAGCGCTGTGCTACTTAGCACATATAGCTAAGGTTCAACAACCTTATCAAAGTTCTATTGTCCTCCCACTTAACTTTTCACGAAAAATTCCTTCTCAAGAAACTTGACGTTCCAAGTAACAAACTCTTTTATCCTCGGTGTTATGGAGAAATTTCCAACAAATTCTTTGGGATAACCTACAAAGACGTGCTCATCCGACTTTGGTTGTAAACATTTTACTTATGCATAGCATACCAAAATTTAAGAAAAGACAATTTGGGTTTTATCCCAAACCATAACTCATATGGTGTCATTTCAATGGATCACGATGGTGCTCTTTTCAGTGTAAAAGCGGCAGTCTCTAAAGCTTCAATCCTTAAAACATAATGGCAGTTTTATAAATGACACCCTTGATCTTACAATGTCAAACATGGTTTGATTTTATCTCTCGAATATGCCATACTCCTATGGTTTATCGGGAAACACAAATCATGGAACAATTCCTCAAGTCTTAGGTGTTTTTGCTAAACATGTAACTCAAATATCTTCCTTTAGGATCGAATCATAAACTCTTTATTTTCTTGTTACAATGATTTTCCACTTCATCTTGAAAGTCTTTGAACAATTTTCAAATGTTTCATACTTCTTCCTTATTAAGTAAATATACAGATATATTCACTCAAATTTTCGGAGAAAGCATATGAAGCAAAAAGATCCATCACATATGGCTACACATAATGGACTATGCACATCAGCATGCACAATTTCCAATAAGCTAGTCATTTGTTCCTCTCTGGCCTATGGACGGAGTTTCAATTATCTCGAGGAAAGTCTCACATGCGTCAATTGATCAAAATCAAAGGCTCCAAAAATCCATCAACATGGAGTTTCTTCATGTTTTCTTTCAAATATAATTTAACATGATGTCACTTCATAAGTGATCTTTCAATCATTTGTCTTGCGACATTTTAGCAATAGTGTTTATGGATGTGATTTCTCCAACTAGACTTGTAAAAGTTCATCCATCCTTTATGGAATACGGTAATTATTTGAACAGCCATTGTTCTCATGATACCGGAACAAAATAACAATTATTTAAACAAATCTTTAAGGCTTGGTTTTATGACAACGAAAAACACAATAACACTTTATTTGTTTTCGATGAATATCATCACTCATTCTCTTGCTGGTTACTTAGGCCATTGTAGTTCATGAATTGCGTTGTCCTGTATGACACTTCATACCAACCAATTCAGTATCCAATACCGGTATCCAATACCTAAGAACCACATTGTTTAACAAGCAAGGAATATAGCCGTAACATGTATATCTTCTATATACCTAAGTTGGACATCTCCAACCTTTTATTTTCTACCAAATATTTTATAGATTCTCTTTCAGCAATTCCTTTTCTTTTAAAAGAATCTATCAACATCAATAGTGGTGTCATCAACATGACACATGGTACAAAGCGTATATAGTTAAATACTAATACCTTTGGACTTGCACTTTGAAGTGGATCACCATCATCAAATGTTTGGTGTTCTTTCAAAAATCCATTCTTTAGTAATCTATTAGTGTAGTAAACATTTTACTTACATCTTCTATTCATCCTTGTCATGACAACTTTCATGATCAAGCTACTATAGCTTATAAGGAAGAATCACGAGTATAATATCAGTTCCCAAAACCTTTTTGGTAGATTCGGATGCCTAGCATCTCCATCCTTCACAAATTCTCATACAATATGAGAACATGTATTTTGCTAAATTATACTCTATCATAATGCAACCAAAAAACATTGTTTTAGATATCACAATATCTTTCACACATGATGGTTTCTGAAACAATTTTCAGCTCCAATATAATCTTGATATTAAAACAACTTTTTGAATATCAATAATTGTGGAGGCAAACATGATACTTAGATACTAACATTGGAATTCTTACTCTCTATTTAATACTACTTATTAAACTTCATGGAGTAAATAGAGTTTGCTGAAAGTTTGCAATAGGACTTATAAACTTTAAATTGACATTCAAAACAATACGATACCAGTTCGTAAAGTAAATATCCAGAATTCTATAGTTCTATTATCTCAATCAAAACTAAGCATAAGGTAGTGAACAGATGCCAATGACTACAACAAATTATGCAAATTCACTTTGATTTAGTTTATGACAAATTGAGTTCGACTAATCCAAATTAGAAATGAACTCCCACTCAAAAACGACATCCCTCGTGCCTTTTTGGTGATTACATGAACCAAATCCACTACACCAAGTCCGATCATCACGTGAGTTGGTGTAGCTTCAAAGCGAAACATCAATATGGTCATCACATCAACTATGTGACTCATGCTTAACCTTCGGTCGTGTTTGAGGCCGTATGCGTACATGCTAGGCTGCCAAGTAAGAACCTTAGTATTCATGTGTGTAAAACTCTTACACCCGTTGCATGAAAGCGTAGAGTTGAGAACACCCGATCAT
Source organism: Avena insularis (assembly GCA_023614405.1). Classification (NCBI taxonomy): domain Eukaryota; kingdom Viridiplantae; phylum Streptophyta; class Magnoliopsida; order Poales; family Poaceae; genus Avena; species Avena insularis. Next base: position 368,101,853 of record CM042696.1, on the reverse strand, counting down.
CACGTGATGTCTCAAACACGATCCATAGAGCGGTGCATACTTAAGGAAGAACACATTTTATCTTGATATCTAAAGAGGATCATCTTACAATGCTGAAGCGCCAAACGAGCAGTATAAGATGCTAACATCTAATGTGTAAAGTGAGATGATATGGTCCATGCATTTGATCTCTATCATTTGCATCGTGGTATGATCTCTATCATTCCTTTGTGTGTAAGGCCAAGGTCTATGGAACTTACGTTGAGTGTGTTAAGAGTATCTATCATACATCTACTTACAACAATACCATATCAATACACTAGCCCAGCAACGATCTAAACTAGACGCCTCTAATTTATCAATTGCAAGTTTTACGTGGCTCAGGGCTTTTGGAGATAGAATCGTTCTTACCTACGAACATGAACCACAACGAGGATAACTAAGTTATTAGCAACTCATTGTAAATCAGATATTGACTATAGTAGGAGAGACAGACACCACTTATGCAAAACAAGTTGCATGTCAATCGTGGAACCGGTCTCATGTAATGCGATGACATGTAAGGTTGGTCCGGGCCTTCATCCCACTATGCCACCAATATCCAAAATACATGAAAGAAGCAATAACATGATCATCATCGCCCATATATAAACATATGTGTACTACCGTGCTAAGCACCTACGCATAGATCAGGCTCGATACCACTTTAGGTCCATGACATAGAAAACAAAAAAATTCTCTGGCGTGAACTACACGCCAAGATATATCTACTAGGTACAAAGCAACGGGTGGACATACATCCAACAAGAACTTACCCTCGTAGACAACGAGCTTTGTTAACGATTAGGAACTCGTGGTTGATGTAGTCGTACACTTGCCGATCTCAAGATCGTGATGAAGTCCAGCAGGTCCGGCTCCAGCACGTCCATCAGATCCAGCTCCAGCACCACCAAGTCCAGCACCGCAAAGCAGCGGTGCATCCGTGATCACACACACGTCCGGTACCCCGACAACCTCCGTCCCTCGCTCCAGCAAAAAGCGGCGAAGCGAACTCCTTTCAGATAAAGCCACGGGAACATGTATCTCGCTAATCCGAGACCATGCGGAATAATACTAGAGGAGAGAGATCCTTCACAAGGAGGTGTGTGAGAAGTGAGGATGGGGTGGCCTTTTATAGGAGGGGTGCCCCTCCTTCATGGCGCATGGAGGTGACCTTCACCTCCTCCATTCATGTGGTGGTAACCCTCACATTAAAATGCCCTTCACATTCTCTTTTAAAGTCTCCACTTTAAATGCATTAAATTTCTCCAAATTTAATGTTCTCATTAATAAAACTCTTTTATTATTTTTATTCAGAATTTTGTTAATTACTTTAATTAACAAACATTCACATAAAACCCACCAACATTTCAATATTACATGCGAACCAATTTCAGCATTTTCACCCAAAACAGTTTGGTGTCTATTGAAATAATTCAGCGCTTTCTTAAATCTATATCTGAAACATATTTGCACCAAATGGTATCAGTATCCCTTAAGTTTGTCACACAAAGGTTCGCGAATAATCCAGACATGATTGAGACCACTCACAGATCAATAATCAGCGGGGATCGGAGATCCATCTTGACTCCTACACATTCAACGATGACTTCGTGATCATGAGAACCTTTAACGCTAGTAACTAAATCCCTTTGTCCCCGATATATTACATGTTGAGATTTGATCATCGGTATATCCATACCTAGTTTGATCTCGTTAAACATGCACTCTTTTCTCGTTCCGTGATATAACATTCTAGTGATCACATCACTTGCTTGCAAGCTATTTCAATGTGATATCACCGAGAGGGCCAGTATATCTATCCGTCATCGGGATGGACAAATCCACTCTTGATCCATGAGCCTCAACATAACACCTTCAGAGCATGAACCCACCTTTATAGTCATCCTGTTACGGTGTGACGTTTGATGTTATCAAGATACTCTTCTGGTGTTAGCAATTAACATGATCTCATGGTCTAAGGATAAAGATTACTTCGTATGATGTTATAGCAATATAAACATAATGACTTTGATCGTAATGCTATACTTCGGATGAATGTTCATCACATCATTCCATCAATGGTGTGACCTTGTTATTAACAACATCCAATGTCCATGATCAGGAAACCTTGATCATCTTGTTAATCAACAAGCTAGTCTATAAGAGAGGCATAACTAGGAACCCTTTTTGTTTATTAAACACACATGTATTGATGTTTCCGATCAATACAATTCTAGCATGTAAAATAAACATTTATCATAAACATGGAATAAGATAATAACCACTTTATTATTGCCTCTCGGGCATATTCCCTTTAGAAGGCTCTCGAGCTGAAGATTGAAGAGATGGACATGGAGACACCAAGGACACCCAAACATCTTCGGTTGCTGCGACTTTATCTTGACAAACTTGATGAAGATATTAAGCAGACAACCAAAGCAGGTTTTTCTATGAGTCTTAAGGCGCTACAAACCCTTCATGATAATAATGAGTTCATTAAAGAACAAGTAAAAGTGCCAGCGAGGAATAATCTTTTCTACAAGCTGCGTGTTAAAGAATTAGAAGCTGTCAATCAATCCCTCCGTCTCAGGATGGCCCGTGAAGAGAAGATACCGCGTGCCATGGCGCCAAAGTGATCTACAATAATCACGGTATGAAATAATCGCAAGGGATTATTTGATTCCGCCTGGCTTGATTCCAAGCTTGGGGAGATCTTTAAGACCTTGTAATCTATCTTATAAGTTTTACATTACTATTTTAGTCTTGCATTAGTTCAAACTAGAAATAAAGTTTGCATCATTAGAATTCCCTTCAGGAATATTCAATCCCTTTTATAAAATTCCGAGTTTCTTATCATATATGGAGCAATATTGAGTTTGTGTTTGTTCTATTGGATATATGAATGGCTTGAGTATAATTTTACTTGCACTTGATGATACCAATAGGAGTCCTCCACACCATTGGTATTAATGGAACATACAAAGATAATTTGGTCAATATGTTGTAAGTACATGGTTTGATTTACAAAGAAAGAAAAATTATCTAATCGGTTAAGTTGAAAAAGAAACCTTGGACAAAGGAAAAAATGCTATCAAATTAGAGTGAGAACAACATGAGGTAGAATATTCAAGCTACAAGGAGTGCTTCATATACAATTGGAATTTGGTAATTGAGATCGTTAAACTTTGAATTCCTACATGAAATGGAATGTATGGCTAGCTCCTTTGCATAGAACTTAAACAAAAGTGTGAGCATATACACAAAAGAAAAGAAAAGAAAGAAGAAAAAGAGCGAATGTGCAAAGAGCAAATAGGCATACACCACTATATTGTAGTATGACAAAGAGACGCTTTGAGATTTTGAATCCCAAGTGAATATGTTAATCGTAAAACACTTGGGACTACCTTGCTAACTCATTCGGTTGAACTGAATACTTTTACATCATATTGACAGTGATCTTTTGTGAACTGTTAAATGCTAAGTTGTGGAAGCCTGCTAATATTATTCAAATGGTTCGAGTAAGGTACTATTCATGAACTTATTCTGATGTATCATATATGATAAACACATGCTGCAACTCCCTCATTTATTTTATCAACTCAGCTTCATGAATATGAGTATCAAATCCATTAAGCTAAACTTGCTTGGGACGAGCAAGAGTTTAAGCTTGGGGAAGTTAATGAGTGCATATTTGCATCATGTTTTATATTATTATTTTGCATTGTAGATGTAGGATCTTGGTATTTTACGGTGCTCGCACGCACATTTTATGTCTGTTTTCACCAGGATCAGGACAAATGATGGATACAATGGACACAATTCTTGGAGCAGTTATACTAGGAAGAAAAGGAGTAAAAAACAACGTAAATCACTTATTTGAAAAATATCGATAATACCAGAAGAAAACCCAAAGCGATCAAGGCACACAGACGGTTTAATGACCAACTATACGATGGGAATAATGTCTTTAGCTATATAGTTGGTGCCGCCACCGCCTCCTCAATTAGTTTCACCCCGTGCAACTGGATCAGAGAGATGACATACAGAACAACCAAAAATCGCCAAAACCTCACCTCCGGAAGGCATCTGGAGGGGGAACTCGTCCACCAGGGATCCATCTTCGCCCTGCGCAGATTTGGGATGCTAAGGCATCGATCTTCAACATCAACTACTCCATCACCACCATCTCCATCCATCCCATCTACGTCTTGTCTAGATCTTGTTGTAATTTCCATACTCGTTGTGGATTTATACAAGTACTATTCATCTATGATAGATTCCATTGCTATTGCCATGATGTTGATTGCCTCCATGTCTGAGTAGATCATTAGTTCTTGGGGAGATGGAGAAACCCTAGTATGAGATTGAAATAAGATAAAATTTATTATGATATTCATCATTGTGACCATGTGTTAGATTGTCTTCATCTTGATGTTGAGAGAAGTCGACCTCTCAATATTTTCCTCTTATGGGGACTTGATGCAAGGAACTACTTGTTGGTAGACTGATGTGTGTTAGCACTTATAGTGACTATAAAGCTATTGGCACCCCTTACGTATCAACTTGGGAACCGAGGAAACTCACGGGACACTATCCATGCCATGGGATACGTCCTACGGGATTATGTCCCTTAATAGCGTAGTAATTTGATTGATGTCGACTACTGACTGTTGTGGTTATGAGGATGATGTGAGCCGAGGTTGCTGCATATTTGTCCAAATACTGAGTTCCTCCCACACATACATAGTTGAGAATGTTCATGATAATAATCTTTACCTTAGCTCCTTATAATTCTAGTGGTGTATCCGCCACTCCCTAAGAACGCTTTTCCGTATTGCAGTTCCAATCTCTCTTACATACGTGATACTTACTTTCTGTGTTCACTTGTTTTACTTTACTTATTGTTGCTCTTAGACCAAAAACCCAAAAACACCTTTTTACGCAACACTCGCATTTTATCTTGTTACTTAGCATTTTATTTAGCATTTATATTATAGTATCTATTTCAAGAGTTATTAGACTTCAGACTACTGCTCCCTGTGGGATCGATATCTTTATTTTGAAACTAGCTACAAATGATCTGTGCACTTGCAGTCATCACTACCGCATCAGCGATGTGCGTCCATGCCTTCCTCCAAGGTATTTCCCCCACCGATGTAATTCTCGGGGGATTGACCGAGGTGTGACGGTACCTCGAAGAAGCGCCCGCGGTCTTCAAATGGATGGCGTGGTCTGTGTTTTGCCGTGGAGCCACAACTGCGTTCAGCCTCGGGCTCGCGTATTTCCTAGAAGACTTCGACCTCGACAACGTCACCAGCGGGTACCCTTCAGCGACTGAACAGGTGGAGATCGCTGAAGTCCTTAGGCTGAATGCCAAGGCTGCTCCATATACGGAGTGCGTGTTGGCGATGGGCGATCTGTTGCCTTACCAAGAGACACGGGTGGTGCCGAACGGCGCCAATCCGCACCGCAACTTGAAGTTGGAGCATCCCTTCCGGTCGTCACTCGCGAAGCAATTGATGACTTACCCGGTGAACCCCTAGAAGCCTTTTATCCGGGCCAAGAGTGTTGATGGTGCCTCGTCGTCAAAGCCTGCAGAATGAAGAATTGCATCAGAGCATAAGTTAGCGTGGCGAGTGGCTTTTTGTAGTTTACTTGGGTTGTGAACAATATGTTTTGCCACTCGATGAACATGTCAATCGACTCGTATGAGATTTTGTGATTTTGTTTGTTTGGACTTGGATTAGGCAAGTCCCCGAGCGCGTCCGCCATTGGGTATTGACCTTGCGTATATGTGTGTTGATATGTTTTTAGGCTGTTCGGTTAACCTAGGTCGACTCGTCGTGGATCGTGAAGCCAGTCGCTTGGTGACCCCAAGGGGGGCTCTATGCTTGGTGTTTTCCTTGGACGCAAATGAGGTCGTATAGACGATTCCCCGAGCGTGGTCCTTAACCATTCGAGTCGCATGCCCAAGGTAGGTAAGGTCGTGGTATGTTGTTTGTAACATGTCACTCCACTTGACTTGGGAAGCCAGTTGCATGGCGAGTCCAAGGCAGGCTCTCAAACTTGGTGTGTTCCCGAGCCACGTGAGGGTCGTTTTGGATGAGTCCCCAAGCGTGGTACTTAACCATACAAGTCTCTTTGCACGAGGATGGTGATGGCATGGCGTTGTGGTAAGCGTGATCGGTGGTCTTGGCTCGGGAAGCTAGTCGAGCGGCGCGACTCCGATGGTGGCTCTGTGTTGGCGTTTTCGTGGATGGTTCCATGGCCTGAATATTTTCAGTGCCCTTGAGCCGCACTTCGTAGCCGTGTCGATCGCTCGACCAAGTGACGACCGTAGTTAGCGTATTACTATGTGTACGAGTGCGATTGGCACAAGAAATGGTGAGTGAACACAATTTGTGCGAACAAGATTTTTATTCCATTGTTGGTTTAGTTGGGTATAAGTTTTAGTTCTATGTATATAACTTTCTAAGGAGATTCATGTTCCATGGCCGCTCGATGTTGAGCTGGCCATCACCTCGTATGTCAATGAGGTAGTAGGCATTGTTGCCTAGGACTCGCCCTATGGCGAATGGACCCTCCCACGGGGGAGAGAGCTTGTGCATGCCCTTCTTGTCCTGAATGAGTCGCATGACGAGGTCACCATCCTAGAAGGTGTGAGTCTGGACTTGGAGGTTGTGATAGCGGCGGAGTCTTTGCTGGTAGATGGTGGTGCGGGAGCAAGCTAGGTCACGGGCTTCATCTAGAAGGTTGACCCCATTTCGACGGGCAACCTTGATGTCCTCTTCCGCGAAGTGGACGACTCGGGGCGAGTCGTGTTCTAGGTCGGTCGGCATGATGGCTTCGGCGCCGTACACCATGAAGAAGGGGGTGAACCCTGTTGATCGGTTGATGGAGGTGCGAATGCCCCATAGAACGGAGGGGAGCTCTTCGACCCAACATCCGGGGGTCTGTTCGAGGCGAACCTGTAGTCTTGGCTTGAGGCTGTGGAGGACACTTTGATTAGCGTGCTCTACTTGGCCGTTCGACTCCGTATGGGCGATTGAGGTAAGGTCGAGTCGAATGTCGTTCTCCTCGCAGAAGTCAGCCATGGCACCCTTGGCGAAGTTGGTGTTGTTGTCCGTGATGATGTTATGTGGGTTGCCGTGCCGGTAGATTAACTCGTGGAGGAATTTGGTGTCGGTATTGCCGTCACATTTCTTAATCGGCTTTGCCTCAACCCACTTGGTGAATTTGTCGACTGCGACCAGGAGGTGGGTATAGCCTGATGGAGCGGTTTTGAACCGGCCCACCATGTTGATACCCCATACGGTGAACGACCAGGTGATGGGGATGGTCTTGAGGGCCGAACCAGGTATGTGCATATGGTTGGCATACTTCTAGTACCCTCCGCAGCGTTGGACGATCTCGGTGGCGTCGGTGTGTGCGGTGAGCCAGTAGAAGTCGTGGCGCATAGCCTTGGCGACTAGCGACCGGGCGCCAGCGTGGTGGCCGCAGTCACCAGCATGGATGTCCTGTAGGATCTTGTATCCTTCTTCTGGATGCACACAGTGTTGGAACACGCTGGTCACGCTGCACTTGTGGAGCTCTCCGTTGATGATGACGAAGGACTTGCAGCAGCGCACGATCATCCGTGCCTCGGTCTCATTGTTGGGCAAGACCTTGTGTTGAGGTAGGCAATGTAGGGTATAGTCCAATCATTGGACTCCATGATCATGGCGACTAGAGCTAGCTCGGGCTGAAGTGGTATCTCGATATTGATCTCCTTCGGGGGAGACCGATGTCTTGTCGATGATGTCGAGGAAGACGCTCGGAGGTGGCGTTTGGCGAGTTGACCGATGCGCGAGAGTGCGTCGGCCTTCTCATTCTTGCACCGATCGATCCATTCGACGGAGTAGCCAATGAAGTAGCCTCCTACCTAGTCCAATGCTTGGCGGTATGCTATCATGGCGAGGGCAACAGCGTCATAGGTGCCAGCGACTTGTGCAGCGACGAGGTCAGAGTCACTGTAACACCTGAGGTGATTGATATTCATCTCCTTGGAAGCTTGCATGCCGTGGAGGAGGGCCTTGTACTCAGCCATGTTGTTGGTGCAGGGCGTGAAGTTGATCTGCAACACGTATCGGAGCTTGTCGCCTTTGGGGGAGGTGAGTACGATCCCAGCCCCGGCGCCGTCTGAGTTCTTGGAGCAGTCGAAGTGGAGCGACTAGTAGTGGAGGTAGGGTAGCTTTTCTGGCCGATGCGCCTCTTCCCAATTGGCGAGGAAATCGGCCAGATCTTGCGACTTGATCACTTTGCGCGGCTCGTACTTGATGTTGTGGATGCCAATTTCGACGTCCCACTTGGCGACTCGCCCAGTCGCATCGTAGTTGCGGATGATGTCATGCAGCATGGCGGAGGAGATGACCATGATGGGGTGCTCCTGGAAGTAATGTGGGAGCCTCCTTTGGTCTCGGAAGACCGCGTAGACCAGCTTTTGGTACTGCGGGTAGCGTTGCCTCGACTCGGTGAGGACCTCACTAATGTAGTAGACAGGGCGCTGCACGGGGCGCTCCTTGCCCTCCTCTGGTCACTCGACCACCATCATGGCGCTGACGACTCGACTAGAGGCCGCAACATAGACGACCATTGGCTCTTTGTCCATGGGGGTAGCGAGTACTGGTGCCGTGAGTAGCACCTCCTTGAGCTCTTTGAGTGTGTTGTTTGCTTCGTCATCCCATGTGAATGTGGGGTTCTTCCACATCAATCGGTAGAGAGGCGTTATCTTCTCACCGAACCGGGGGATGAAGCGACTGAGAGCCATGACTCGCTCGGCCAGCTTATGGACGTCGCACAGGCACTTAGGTTTTCCGAGTCAAGCAATGGTGTCGATCTTGGAGGGGTTGGCCTTGATGCCTCGTTTGGAGACCACATAGCCCAGTAGCTGGCTAGTGGGCACGCTAAAGGTGCACTTCTCCAGGTTGAGTTTGATCTTGTACTTCCACAAGTTTGCGAAAGTTTTGGCCAGGTCGACGAGTAGATCGCTCTGGCGAGTCGATTTCACCACCATGTCGTCGATGTAGACGTGGATGTTCCGGCCAATTTGGCTCGCTAGGAACTCCTGCATGCACCATTGGTAGGTTGTTCCGGTGTTCTTGAGGCCGAACGTCATTATGGTGTAGCAGAAGGCTCCGAACAGCATGATGAAAGCCATTTTCTCATCGTCCTTGACCGCCATCTTGATCTAGTTGTAACCGGAGTACGCGTCCAGGAAGCATAGCGACTCTGACCCCGTGGTCGAGTCAATGATATGGTCGATGCGTAGAAGGACGAACTCCTTCTTCGGGCAGGCATGGTTGAGCTTGGTGTAATCGATGCACATCCTCCAGGTATTGTTCTTCTTCATGACCAGGACTGGGTTTTCCAGCCACTTGGAGTACTTTATTGGCCGAATGAAGCCTACAGCGAGTAGCCGTTGCACTTCTTGGATGATTGCTCGGCATCACTCTTCATTGAATGGCCACAACGACTACTTCACAGGTTGCTCTTTGGGGGTCGGTGTTTATTTTGTGCTTAGTGAGTTCCCTTAGGACACCAGGCATGTCAGATGGCTTCCATGCAAAGATGTCACGATTCTCACGGAGAAACTCGATGAGCGCGCTTTCCTATGTGGAGCTCATGTTGGTCCCCATGGTGACCTTCTGGCTCGAGTCGCCTGGGACGAGCTCGATGGTGCGGGTGTGCGTGGAGGCCTCAAAGGTTGCCTATGCAGCATTGGCCGTGGTTGGCTTCTACAAGATTGCCAGGTCATCTTTGTCGATGTTGCTCGCATATTTCACGATATCGTTTGTGTTGTTGGTTTCCTCGGCGATGACGGCATCGGCGAGCTTGGCGTCTTTGTCCTCGCAGTCCACGGCCATGTTGGGGTTGTCGCGAACAGGGATGATGATGCATGGCCTGGGGAGCTTCATCATGTTGTACCCATAGTACGTGGCCACCATGAACTTGGTGAATGCCTGTCACCTCAGGACGCAATGGTAGGGCTGTGGAAGTTCACCATCTCAAAGACGATCCGCTCGACGTGGACGTTGGCTGGTGTGCCGAAGGTGACTGGCAGCATCACCTTGCCAATCGGGTATGCCTTCCGACCGGGGACGATGCCGTGGAAGGTGGTGATGGTCGATTTGACCATCGACTGTGAGAGCTTGATGTCTACGCACTTTTATTCTTGTAGACAGTTGTTGGGCCTCCAAGTGCAGAGGTTTGTAGAATAGCAACAAGTTTCCCTTAAGTGGATTACCCAAGGTTTATCGAACTCTGGGAGGAAGTGGTCAAAGGTATCCCTCTCAAGCAACCCTGCAATCAAGATACAAGAAGTCTCTTGTGTCCCCAACACACCCAATACACTTGTCAGGTGTATAGGTGCACTAGTTCGGTGAAGAGATAGTGAAATACAAGTGGTATGGATATTTATAAGTGGTAATGGTGCCAAAAAATAGCTTTGATGGCGCGTGGTTGACGTGGGAAGAGACTAAAGGCAATCTGAAATAAAGATGGAAGCAAGCAAACCTGTAACGGATCTAGTTGCAAACGGTGTTTCAATACTTAGAAACAAGGCCTAGGGATCATACTTTCACTAGTTAACACCCTCATATAAATATCTTCTCTTCATGATACTACTCTGAAATACTCTCTGGTTGGACACTCTAATCCATGGTAGGATTATAGCAACACTCCTCAAAGTCCGCTTTCCCCATCTAGATAACCCCACACTGTCACCTTGAGCTCTAGATGGTTCCAACAAACACCACCATTTCATAGAAACATCCAACTCCAAATATAACTCATAACAAGTATTTGTAATCTCTAGCCTAAGTGCCACCATGGTGTGCATGCTGTCACTTTCACACACATGGGGAGAGCAGAGATCTATTAAAGCACTTTTGTAGCAAGGTAGATCTACTTGATTACAAAGCTCATGATCACAATATGATCATGCATAGAGAGAGAGATGAACACATAGCTACCGGTAGAACCCTTAGCCTCGAGGAAGAACTACTCCCTCCTCATCATGGGAATCAACAACGGCGATGGAGATGGTGGTGGAGATCGATGGAGATGGCTCCGGGGGCAATTCCCCGTCCCGATAGGGTGTCGGAACAGAGACTTTCTGTCCCCCGAATCTCCCCTTCGGTGGCGGCGGCGTTGCGGAACTTTTCGTGGCTAGAGGCTAGATTATTTAGGGTTTTCTCACCGGGAGGCTTCTTATAGGCGAAGGGGCGATTTCAGAGGGTGGACCAGGGGCCCAAACCACCTGGTGGCGCGGCCAGGGGGACCCACGCCACCACCTGGTGGCGCGGCCAGGGGGACCCACGCCACCACATGGTGTGGCCAGCCCCTGGCCCCTCTCCGTCTCGTCTTCTGGCTCCGTGAGTCTTCCGGTAAAATATCGACTTTGGCTTTTGTCCGGTCCAATTCCGAGAATATTTCTTTTCCAGCTTTTCTGAAACCAAAAACAGTAGAAAACATGCAACTGGCACTGTGGCATCTTGTTAATAGGTTAGTTCCAGAAAATGTGTAAAAGTACTCCAAAGTGTGGACAAAACATAAGAAAGTAGATATAAAACAAGCATGGAACATCAAAAATTATAGATACGTTTGCAACGTATCAGAGTTGCAGTCTCCTGAAGGTGTCCAGGTATAGGATGTTGATGGAGATGCCACCATCCATCAAAGTCTTGGGTGCCATTAGTCAGCAACTTTGGGCTTGACCACTAGGGCGACTCGCCCAGGGTACTCGATCCGCGGCGCGTGGTCCTCGTGGCACCATGTGATTCTTTGTTCGGACCAGTTGAGGAAGCGAGGGATGTCGACTTGAGTCACCGCATTTACGGTTACTACACGGGCGAGCACAATCTTCTCACGCTTGGTGCCGAGCCCGGTGAACATATGCAGTGATCCGGCGGTGTGGCCGAATCCGCCAACGTTGTTGTTATCCCTTGGAGGGTCATCATTGTTGCCTTCCCTCGCTCGCTTTGCCTTCTCGATCTCTTTGTGAGAGTGGCAATCAGCGGTGGTGTGGGTGGTGGGCTTTCCTTCCCTGTTGTGGTAGACCCGGGGTTGGGAGAGAAGGGTCACGGGGTCAAATTTCGGCCTCGCGGTGTTGTTGGCGCGGTAGTTGCCGCTATCGTGATAGTTGCCTTTGTCACTTGTGAAAGTTCTTGGGGTCTCTCTACCCGTAGCCGGCGTTGGTCACGAAGTCGACTCGCCCGTCACTGCGTGCTTGCCGGTGAGGAGAGTGTGGCTGTAGCACATCTCGCGCTATCTGCCGTTGTCGTGGCCGCCTGAGCGACATCTCCCACCAAACTTGTCATCGAGTCTTGGTTAGGGTCCTCCTCCACGTAGCGCTTGGTGATCTTGAGGAGGTCGGGGATGTTGTCGAGCGTTCGGTAGAACCTCTTGATCTTGGTGACCAGAGGTTCGTATCAGCACGCGTTGTTGAAGTAGTGGATCGCCCTGTCCGGGTGGATGCCAGAGGCGTTGATCCACAAGTCCTGCCACCTTTGGACCCAGTGGCGAGTCGATTCGCCTGGTCCCTAGATGCAGCGCTCCAGGTCCTCGATAGTTGTGGCGTGGGTGTAGGAGCCCTCGAAGTGCCTAATGAAGGCGTCTCGCATATCCTCCCACGAGTCGATCATGTTATCAGGGAGGGTGTTGATCCATTGTCGGGTCGCTCCCGCCATCATCAGGGGAGGTAGAGAGCAGCGAGCAGGTCGGTGTGGCCAGCGATCCCCATCACCATGAGGTACATGTCGATCCACACCACCGGATCATATGCGGGATCGTACTTCACAATGTACTTTGGCACTTTGAAGGTGGAGGGGTACTTCTCTCCTCATATCATTGGTCTGAAGCACTACAGGATGATTCGGCTAAGGGAGCCCCTTGGCTCGGGCTCACCGCGGTTGGTGAGGGTGTTCCTCAAGTCATTCGGCTGGCGAGCACGCCAGGTTTGGTTGTTGAGGATGTGGGTCCACGCGTCAATCGGACCGTTGGCAATGATTGTGTTGTTCACAGGTCACGACTTATTGGTGGAGAGTGCAGGGTTTGTCGCCTGAGGTTGGAGCTGTTGGGGCTCGATCGGGGGCAGTTGAGAGTGTTGGCGATCGTTGGACAGCCGCTTGAAGCCATGCGGATTCCGGATGAGTGGGAGTACATCCGCCCCTGTGGGTGGAGTTCCGCGACTTGCTGCTTCATGGCCCTAGCTAGTAGGGCAAGGGCGTACTTGACCTGCAGCGCGCCTTCTCCCGTGATGTTGATATTGGCGACTGCAGCTTGCCTCGTGATGACATTGTCCATCGGGGTGGAGTAGAGCGGGAGTCCGTTGGTGCCGGGGATATGAACCCGGGTACCCCGGAGTTGAGTTATCAGATATGAAGTAAAAATAGAATAAAGAAAAAGAGAAGGAGAAGGAAATTACATTTGGGCTGACTTAGTGCAAATTCGGCCTAGATGAGAATCCTCCTAGACCAAATCTGCACCGCATGGGCCGAATTCTCTATGCCTGTGCCGAATCAGGAAATAAGTCGGCCGCTCGGGCCAAATTATCCTCCTCTGGGTGGGCTGAACTCTGTTACTTCGGCCCATCGTGGGCCAAGCTCCACGCCACCTCGCTTCCACCAGTTCCCACCTCACCAATGCTCCCCTGCCGAGCTTCCTGTGCCAACGACGTACCACCTCCCTGCATAGCAGCTTCCCCCGGGTGGGCCGGATCACCTAGCCCACCACGGGCCTCCTTCCTAAGCACCACTTCTCCCAGATGCCAGCATAACCGACACTGCCTCACCAACTCCTGCGGACACCAGCTCCTCCCGCCACCGCTACGATGCTTCTCTCGGGTGGGCCGGCTTTGGCCAATTCCGGCCCACCGCGGGAACCTCCTTCACCAGGTGGCTAGAACATGGCTGGGCCGCATCCGTCCCGGCCCATCACGGGAATTAGCTCCCCATGCCAAGTAAGCCAGACCCTGGCTGGGCTTATGCAGGAAGCAGCTGGGACGCCTCTTAACCCAGCTAGGCTCTCTCATTGACTCCTTCCTGGGCCGAGTTATGCTTAATCCGGCTGAGTTGGGAATAACTCGGCTGGGCCATTATCCCTCGCCCGACTTGGCCCATTTCTCCCCTAGGCCAAGCTACTCCCCCCGGGCCGAGTAATATCGCCCCAGACGCCTCCTTATTCAACCCAAGCGCTCCTCCAACCTCTACGATGACATACCTTCAAGCCAGGCCAAGCCCCTCTAGTCACGTGCCGGTTTTGGGACGCCCCTGGCTCGGACTGGCACATGCATATGGAATATGCCCTTGGCATCTCTTGAGATGCTAGGGAATATGATGGGCATCTCAGGAAGATGCTAGGGAATATTCCCAAGGGATAAGACCGATGAATCAAGATGCCAATGACAAGGACTATGAGACAACTAAAAGATCTAACCATGACCAAGCGTGTGGGACAAGCTTTGTCCCATGGGCTCCCCTTTATAAGGAGCACTAGGGGGATCTTTCCTAGGAGAGGTCCCTAAAGGGCTCCTCTCCTCTTTGCTCGATAGCACCATATTCTTCCTCCTCTACTCTCTCCATTAGAGGCATAGGTGTTGGGTCCGCAGCATAGAAAACAAAAAATTCCTACGGTGTGAACTACACGCCAAGATCTATCTACTAGGTACAAAGCAAACGGGTGGACATACATCCATAGAGAACTTACCCTCGAAGAAAACGAGCTTTGTTAACGAGTAGGAACTCGTGGTTGATGTAGTCGTACACTTGCCGATCTCAAGATCGTGAGGAAGTCCGGCCCGCAACTCAGCGACGCATCCGCACTCGCACACACGTTCAAGCCACCAGACAACCTCCACCTCCTCGCTCCAGCAATCCAGCGAAAGCAGTAACTCCTTCCAGACGAAATGCCATCGGGAACATGTATCTCGCTAATCCGAGACCATGGGGGAATAATTCTAGAGGGGGAGAGATATCCTTCACAAGGAGGTGTGAGGATGAAGGAGGGAATGGGTGGCCTTTTATAGGGCAGGGGTGCCCCTCTCTCCATGGCCGGCGCATGGGGGTGACCCCTCACCTCCCCATTCATGTGGTGGTAACTCCTCCACATTAAAATGCCTCTTCACATTCCCTTTTAAAGTCTCCACTTTAAATGCATTAAGTTTCTCCAAATTTAATGCTCTCTCATTTAATAAAACTCTTTTATTAAATTTATTCAGAATTTTGTTAATTACTTTAATTAACAAACATTCACATATAGCCCCTTACAATATTTCAATATCACATGCGTAACCACCTTACGCAATTTCACCGAAACAATTTCTGGTTTCTATTGAAACAATTCCTGCGCTTTGCAATTCTTTCGTCTGAAACATATGTGCTCCAAAATGGTGTCCAGTAACTCTTAAGTGTGCCACCCTATGGTTCGCGAATAATGCAGACATGATCGAGACCCTTCTCCGATCAATAATCAGCAGCGGGACCTGGAGATCCGTACTGACTCCTACACATTCAACGATGACTCCTGTGATCGTGAGAACCTTTAACGCTTGTAACTAAATCCCTTTGTCTCTCGATATATTACATGTCCGAGATTCGATCATCGGTATCTCCATACCTAGTTTGATCTCGTTACCGACATGCACTCTTTTCTCGCTCCCGTGATATAACATTCTAGTGATCACATCACTTGCTTGCAAGCTATCCTAATGTGATATCACCGAGAGGGCCCAAAGTATATCTATCCGTCATCTGGATTGACAAATTCCACTCTTGATCCATGAGCCTCAACATAACACCTTCGTGTAATCGAACCCATCTTTATAGTCACCCTGTTACGGTGTGACGTTTGATGTTATCAAGATACTCTTCCGGTGTTAGCAATTAACATGATCTCATGGTCTAAGGATAAAGATTACTTCGCATGATGTTATAGCAATATAAACACAATGACTTGATCGTAATGCTATACTTCGGATGAGTGTTCATCACATCATTCCACCAATGGTGTGACCTTGTTATTAACAACATCCAATGTCCATGATCAGGAAACCTTGATCATCTTGTTAATCAACAAGCTAGTCTATAAGAGAGGCATGACTAGGAACCCTTTTTGTTTATTAAACACACATGTATTGATGTTTCCTATCAATACAATTATAGCATGTAAAATAAACATCTATCATATACAAGGAATACATAATAACAACTTTATTATTGCCTCTCAGGGCATATTTCCTTCAGTCTCCCACTTGCACTAGAGACAATAATCTAGTTCACATAGTGATAAATCTAACACCCATGGAGTTCTGGTGTTGATCATGTTTTTCCCTAGGGAGTACTTTAGTCAATGGATCTGCTACATTCAGGTCCGTGTGCACTTTACAAATCTTTATATCTCCACCCTTGACATGTTCGCGGATGGAGTGAAACCGGCGCTTAATATGCTTGGAATTCTTGTGAGACCTTGGTTCCTTGGCGTTGGCTATGGCTCCATTGTTATCACAATAGATCACCATCGGGTCCAACGCATTGGGAACCACATCCAGTTCCGTTATGAACTCCTTCATCCAAACCGCTTCCTGCGCTGCTTCTGAAGTAGCAACATATTCCGCCTCCGTTGTTGATCCAACCACCACAGGTTGTTTGGAGCTCCTCCAACTAACTGCTGCTCCGTTCAAGAGAAATACGTATCCGGATTGAGACTTAGAGTCATCCGGATCGGTGTCAAAGCTAGCATCGACATAACACTTAGCGACTAGCTCTTCTTCACCTCCGTATATAAGAAACATATCCTTAGTTCTTCTCAAGTACTTAAGGATATTCTTGACCGCTATCCAGTGTTCCGAACCTGGATCAGATTGGTACCTACTAGTCAAACTGATAGCATGTGCCACATCTGGTCTTGTACATAGCATGGCATACATTATAGAGCCTATGGCTGAGGCATAGGGGATCTTATCCATTATCTCTCTTTCTTTCGCCGTAGCCGGACTTTGAGTCTTACTCAATGTCTTGCCTTGCAACATAGGTAAGAACCCCTTCTTACTTCTGTCCATATTAAACTTCTTTAATATCTTATCAAGGTATGTACTCTGTGATAGCCCAATTAGGCGTCTTGATCTATCTCTATAGATTTTAATGCCTAATATATATGAAGCTTCACCAAGGTCCTTCATTGAAAATTTGCTGTTTAGATAACTTTTAACACGGTTTAAAAGATCTAAATCATTTCCAATCAATAATATGTCATCCACATATAATATCAGAAATACCACATTGCTCCCACTCACTTTCTTGTAAATACAATCCTCTCCATAAGTTTGGACAAATCCAAACTCTTTGATCACCTCATCAAAGCGGAGATTCCAACTCCGTGATGCTTGCTTCAGTCCATAGATGGATCGCTGAAGCTTGCACACCTTATTAGCATCCTTAGGATCGACAAAACCCTTAGGTTGTATCATATACAACTCTTCTTCAATATTACCATTGAGGAACGCAGTTTTGACATCCATCTGCCATATTTCATAATCGAAATATGCAACAATTGCTAACATAATCCTAACTGACTTAAGCATCGCTACGGGAGAGAATGTCTCATCGTAGTCAACTCCTTGAATTTGTCGAAACCCCTTTGCGACAAGTCGAGCCTTATAGATGGTCACATTACCATCAGCATTAGTTTTTCTTTTGAAAATCCATTTATTCTCAACGGCCTTTCGGTCGTGAGGTAAGTCTACCAAGTTCCAAACTTGGTTCTCGTACATGGATTCCATCTCGGATTTCATGGCTTCTAGCCATTTGTTGGAATCCGGGCTCATCATCGCTTCTTCATATGTCGCAGGGCCATCCATTTCATCAATCATGAAATTCATAACAGGATTGCCATACAGTTCAGGAGTTGCACGTGTCCTGCTTGACCTGCGAGGTTCGGTAGTGTCCTCTTTCGGAGTTTCATGATCAATATCATTAGCTCTCTCTTCATCAGGTGAAATCAACTCCGAAACAACTTCCAGTGCTACGCCACTCGCCATTCCATGAAGAGAAGGTTCAATGACCTCTTCGAGTTCTACCTTCCGACTACTCACACCTTTCGCGAGAAACTCCTTCTCAAGAAAGGATCCATTCTTGGCAACAAAGACCTTGCCCTCGGATCTGTGATAGAAGGTATACTCAATCGTTTCCTTAGGGTATCCTATGAAGACGCATTTTCCGTTTTGGGTTCGAGTTTATCCGGTTGAAGTTTCTTCACATAAACATCGCATCCCCAAACTTTAAGAAATGACAGCTTAGGTTTGTTTCCAAACCATAATTCATACGGTGTCTTTTCAATGGATTTAGATGGTGCCCTATTTAAAGTGAATGTAGCGGTTTCTAGTGCATAACCCCAAAATGACAGTGGCAAGTCAGTCAGAGACATCATAGATCGAACCATATCCAATAAAGTACGATTACGATCGACACACCATTACGTTGTGGTGTTCCGGCGTGAGTTGTGAAACTATTCCACGATCTTTCATATGTGCGCTAAACTCGTAACTAAGATACTCTCCTCCACGGTCGGACCAGAAATTTGATCTTTTACATTACGATGATTTTCCACTTCATTCTGAAATTCTTTGAACTTTTCAAAAGTTTCAGACTTGTGTTTAATCAAATAGATATACCCATATCTACTCAAATCATCCGTGAAAGTAACAAAATAAAGATATCCACCTCGCGCCGACATACTCATTGGTCCACACACATCAGTATGTATGATTTCCAATAGATCTGTCGCCTGTTCCATTGAACCGGAAAACGGCGTTCTAGTCATCTTGCCCATAAGGCATGGCTCACATGTATCAAATGATTCAAAATCAAGTGATTCCAAAAGTCCATCAGAATGGAGTTTCTTCATGCGTTTAACGCCAATATGACCTAGACGGCAGTGCCACATATATGTAGATATATCATTATCAAGTTTAATCCTTTTAGCATCAACATTATGAATATGCGTAATACTACTATCGAGATCCAATAGAACTAAACCATTCAACATAGGTGCATGACCATAAAAGATATTATTCATATAAATCAAACAACCATTGTTTTAACACTTAAATGAATAACCACTTTGCATCAAACACGATCCGGATACAATGTTCATGCTCAGTGCAGGCACCAAGTAACAATTATTTAGGTTTATAACTAATCCCGATGGCATATGGAGAGGCAGCGTTCCGACGGCGATCACATCAACTCTTGATCCATTGCCGACCCGCATCGAGACCTCATCACTTGCTAGTTGTCGCATTCCGCAGCCACGAACCGAGTTACATATATTAGCAACCGATCCTATATCAAATACCCAGGTGCTACTGCGAGTACTATTCAAGTACACATCAATAACATGTATATCACATATACCTTTGTTTGCCTTGCCAGACTTCTTGTCCGCCAAATACTTGGGCGATTCTTCAATGGCGATCCTTGCAATAGTAGCACACGGTGTCAGACTTAGGGCCAGCTCGGGGTTTCTTTTCAGGCGTGGCAACAAACTTGCCACCCTTCTTTCCCTTGTTCTTGCCTTTCTTGTCCTTCTTGAAACCGGTGGTCCTATTGATCATCAACACTTGATGTTCTTTCCTAATCTCCACTTCTGCAGTCTTAAGCATTGGCCAAGCTCGAAGAGACTTCATGCCCCCATATTATAGTTCATCACGAAGCTCTTGTAGCTAGGTGGCGGAGATTGGAGAACACGATGTATGCCTAAGTCAATGGGAATCGTTATTCCCAAGGACACAAGCTTATCGGCGTACCCAGACATTTTGAGTACATGCTCACTAACGGGCTGTTTTCCTCCATCATGCGTTAAAGAACTTTTCTGTAGCATTATAACTCTCTCTGCAGCATGGCTATCGAAAATCATTTTCAATTCTCCCATGGTATCAAAGGCATTGCCATTTTAAACGCTTTGAAGTTACGGCTCTAGCCCATACGGTATGCAATGAACTAAGTTGTGGTCCTCTGACGAGTTATCTAGACGTTCTTTTCCTCGTCGGGGGCATCGAGAGCTGGTGGGGGGCCTAGCGGCGCATCTAGCATATATTGCTTTTGTGCGGATGAGGAGAATCCTCAAATTCATAGCCAGTTGGTGAAGTTGCTACCATTCGCAGCAAGTTTCTCTTTCTCCATGAACACATTGAAATTAAAAGCAGGTGGTGCCATCTACAGCAGAATTTGTAAAGTATATTTAGACTAAGTTTATGATAGATTGAGTTCAACTAATCCAAATTACTAATGAACTCTCACTCAAAAACGACATCCCTCATGTCCTTTTGGTGATTACATGAACCAAATCCACTACACCAAGTCCGATCATCACGTGAGACGGTGTAGCTTCAAAGGCGAGCATCTATATGGGCATCGTATCAACTATATGACTCATGCTTAACCTTTCGATCCGTGTTCTGAGGCCATGTCTGTACATGCTAGGCTCATCAAGTAAGAACCTTAGTATTTGCGTGTGTAAAACTGTCTTACACCCGTTGTATGAAAGCGTAGAGTTGAAAACACCCGATCACCACGTGATGCCTCAAAACACGATCCACAAAACGGTGCATACTTAAGGAAGAACACATTTTATCTTGATATCTAAATGAGGGATCATCTTATAATGCTACCAAATGCGCTAAACTAGCAATATAAGATGCTAACATCTAATGTGTGAAGTGAGATGATATGGTCCATGCATTTGATCTCTATCATTTGCATCGTGGTATGATCTTTATCAGTCCTTTGTGTGTAAGGCCAAGGTCTATGGAACTTACACGTTAAGTGAGTTGTAAGAGTATCTATTATACATCTACTTACAACAATACCATATCAAAACACTAGCCCAGCAACGATCTAAACTAGACGCCTCTAATTTATCAATTGCAAGTTTTACGTGGCTTAGGGCTTTTGGAGATAGAACATCTAACCTCGAACATGAACCACAACGAGGATAACCAAGTTATTAGCAACTCGTTGTAAATCTGATATTGACTATAGTAGGAGATAGACACCCGCACCACTTATGCAAAACAAGTTGCATGTCGATTCGTGGAACGGTCTCATGTGCGATGACATGTAAGGTTGGTCGGCCGCTTCATCCCACTATGCCACCAATATCCAAAGTACATAGAAGATGCAATAACATGATCATCATCGCCCCATATAAACATATGTGTACTACCCGCAAAGCACCTACATAGATCAGGCTCGATACCCTTTGTTGGGTCCGCATAGAAAACAAAAAATTTCCTACGGTGTGAACTACACGCCAAGATCTATCTACTAGGTACAAAGCAAACGGGTGGACATACATCCATAGAGAACTTACCCTCAAAGACAACAAGCTTTGTTAACGAGTAGGAACTTATGGTTGATGTAGTCGTACACTTGCCGATCTCAAGATCGTGAGGAAGTCCGAGCGCCGCAACTCAGCAGCGCATCCGCACTCGCACACACGTTCAAGCCACCGGACAACCTCCACCTCCTCGCTCCAGCGATCCAGTGACAGCAACTCCTTCCGACGAAATGCCACTGGGAACATGTATCTCGCTAATCCGAGACCATGGGGAATAATTCTAGAGGAGAGAGCCTTCACAAGGAGGTGTGAGGATGAAGGAGGAATGGGTGGCCTTTTATAGGAGGGGGTGCCCCTCTCTCCATGGCCGGCGCATGGGGGGTGACCCCTCACCTCCCCCATTCATGTGGTGGTAACTCCTCCACATTAAAATGCCTCTTCATATTCCCTTTTAAAGTCTCCACTTTAAATGCATTAAGTTTCTCCAAATTTAATGCTCTCTCATTTAATAAAACTCTTTTATTAAATTTATTCAGAATTTTGTTAATTACTTTAATTAACAAACATTCACATATATCCCCTTACAATATTTCAATATCACATGCAGAACCACCTTCTGCAATTTCACCCGAAACAATTTCCGGTTTCTATTGAAACAATTCCTGCGCTTTGCAATTCTTTCGTCTGAAACATATGTGCTCCAAAATGGTGTCCGGTAACTATTAAGTGTGCCACCCTACGGTTCGCAAATAATGCAGACATGATCGAGACCCTTCTCCGATCAATAATCAGCAGCGGGACCTGGAGATCCGTACTGACTCCTACACATTCAACGATGACTCCTGTGATCGTGAGAACCTTTAACGCTTGTAACTAAATCCCTTTGTCTCTCGATATATTACATGTCCGAGATTCGATCATCGGTATCTCCATACCTAGTTTGATCTTGTTACCGACATGCACTCTTTTCTTGTTCTCGTGATATAACATTCTAGTGATCACATCACTTGCTTGCAAGCTATCCTAATGTGATATCACCGAGAGGGCCCAGAGTATATCTATCCATCATCGGGATGGACAAATCCCACTCTTGATCCATGAGCCTCAACATAACACCTTCGTAGCACTGAACCCATCTTTATAGTCACCCTGTTACGGTGTGATGTTTGATGTTATCAAGATACTCTTCCGGTGTTAGCAATTAACATGATCTCATGGTCTAAGGATAAAGATTACTTCGTATGATGTTATAGCAATATAAACACAATGACTTGATCGTAATGCTATACTTCGGATGAGTGTTCATCACATCATTCCACCAATGGTGTGACCTTGTTATTAACAACATCCAATGTCCATGATCAGGAAACCTTGATCATCTTGTTAATCAACAAGCTAGTCTATAAGAGAGGCATGACTAGGAACCCTTTTTGTTTATTAAACACACATGTGTTGATGTTTCCTATCAATACAATTATAGCATGTAAAATAAACATCTATCATATACAAGGAATACATAATAACAACTTTATTAGTGCCTCTCAGGGCATATTTCCTTCAATAGGAGCACAGCTCAAGGAGCACCATTGTAGCCACCATGTATGGCCAGATTATATGAGATCTGGATGTAGGAGTACATGTGTTATCTCACTAGGAGAGCCTCAAACCTGGGCACGTTGTGTCTCTCACTGTACTTCCGTATGAGGTCTTCACTTCATCATCCCTTCCTGGATTCCTCGAGTGTCCATCAGCCCCAACTTTAGCCTACCCATGGCATATGTCGTGACACCACCACGACATTTGGTGCCCACCTTGGGGTTGATTAGAGGCGCTGGTTGGGTTTCCATCCGGACGGGAACGTCTTAATCAACCTCTGCTTCATCATCGAGCAAGAACTTCTGCATCCTCATCCCCAACGTACAGAGAGCAAGGAAGTAGGCACACGAGCCTCCCTAGTTGACTCATCAAGCATGATTCAACCCCAACCTCTTCACCAAGGGTACTGTAAGTATCAGTTGACTCAGCAAGCATGACTCAACCTCCTCACCAAGCATATAGTAAGTATCAAGTGACTCAACCGCCAACACGCACATGAGACAACCCCGAATGTCACTCGGGGACTATCACCCTCGATCACTTAGTCACTCAACCCCGGGAAGGAGATGACTAAACCAGGGGGCTAGCCAGTATATCGATAGAATCACCCATAGATGGAAAAAGTATCTCGGGGACTTGGGTCATTACTTGACTCAGTATCCCCATGTATAGAACTATAACTTAGAGTAGACATAAGATACACCATCTGTTACGATCTCACATATGTCAACCTCTATATGTCTTTTAGCTATGCCTTCTATTACTATCGTACAACATCTATTATCTAAACCGGTTGACTAACTATGTTGTTTTGAGATGCCCAATTCTAAGGAAACTTACCACTGAATCATCACAACACATTATAGCTCGGATTACTGTTTAACTCAGCTTGCCTGGTTATCTTGTAACTCGGATTAATGTTTCACTCAGCTTACCTGGTTATCTTGTAACTCAGCTTGCCTGGTTATCTTGTAACTTGGATTACTATTTAACGCAGCTTGTGTGGTTATTTTGTAACTCAGAAATCTGTCTGCCGGAGAGATCTTTCTCTCTTGGTGTTTTCCGCCCCGCAGAGGCGGCGGAATCTTTCTGTGGTCGCTCTCTGAATCTTAGGGTTTCGGGAGGAATATATACGCCAGAGGGGAGAGCCAGAGGTAGGCCAGGGTGGCCACACCACCTGGTGGCGCAGCCTAGGCTGGCCCGTGCTAGGGGGTGGTGTGGGCTCCCTGTATCCCATCTCCACTCCCTCTTCTGGCAGCCTTCGTCTTCTGGAAAAATAGAATTTTCCATATATTTTCCCGGATTTTCTGATCTTCGCAAATTTTGCCTCCAAACAGCACCTTTTCCATCAGAATCCTGACTGCAGCGGTCCATGCTCCAAAAGTCATCAACCATGCAAAAATAGATGAAATAACATAAGCATCATCTCTTAATATGAAATATACCAATGAATAATAGTGAATCATGACATAGAATAGTGATGCAAAATGGACGTATCAACTCCCCCCAAGCTTAGACTTCGCTTGTCCCCAAGCGAAACTGAGCTCAATAAACATGACCTCAGGTTTATGGAGTGAAGAGTCGATAAAATAATACGGACAAGAAGCATCACATTCATCAATACATAGATCATAATAGAAGAAAACTCACTATTATATAACTTAACTTGCAATAAGTAAAGGAAACACAATAGAGATACATGAAGTAAATCATAATTGGTAATGGCAAACTTAGCTCTGGGTCGAAGAATAGTTGATAATTTGCTGGAGTTCACAAATAACTGGGTTTTTCAATGATAGCTTTCAAAATAGTAATCACCAAGATAAGAGCAATGTGCAAAACAAGGAACATAAGAAACATGATTGAATAAATCATCATATGAATGAATGAAACACAACAACTCAAAATACTTGCTGAGATAGAAGGGAATAGGTTTACTAACTCAACTAAAAAGTAAAAGAAAGGCCCTTCGCAGAGGGAAGCAGAGATTGCAAGTTTCATAAAGAGCTCCCAAAAATTATGATACTTATTAGCTTTCAGCTCTCATTGCCCCTATCATAGGCATCTTTAGGTGATTAAGGTTAAAGTGACACAACTAAGAGGATATGCTTGAAAAGTTATAAGTTGAAATCTCATGCCCCTTACTTACGAGTATCGAACCTCATGCTACTCAACTTCAGTCACAAGTAAGCTCTTGTCATTGTAAATACATGTGTATCATTGAGAACCGCCAACGGGGTACCCCTTGCACATGATACAGGATCTATCCCAAAATCAAAATGACAAGGCAAGCAGACAATGAGCATCTCAGTGATCTTTTTATTTGCTATTTGCATAGGTTTTTATTGAGGATGCTTCATAGAATGCTCACTATAGTTATGCTGCAAGTTTCCACCGTGATTAGGCATGGCTTAGGCTAGCGGCCCAGGCGTTTCTCTAACACACATATGAACTCCATGATCTTACAAGTTCCCCTTTTATTTCACACCGCTAGGATCCATAGGCAACAGAATCATGATATCAACTAGGTACAAAGTACCATGGCAGTGTTGAAAGCGTTCCCCATGATACATGGTTCTGCTAACTTCAACTCATAAAGCGCAAGCATATACGCAATAAAGAAGGACCCAATGGTTCAAGTTTATTAGATGCAAGAAAGTAAAGTGTGCCATCAAGTTCATCAGAGCTTTAATCACTAATTTTCACATAACAAGTTTAATTTGGAAGGTAGAGAAAACAAGAATTTACTTGGAATAGCAATAGTGCTACTAGGTAGGTATGGTGGACACAAATGGCATAGGTTGGGGTTTAAGGATTGGATGCACGAGAAGAATTCCCTCTCAGTACAGGTTTTTGGCTAGCAAGGCTTCGTAGTAGGTATAAGAGTTCAAGGAAACAAACAAACATACAAGTGATAAAAACAAACATGCAATCCTCCTTGGAAGAACAAAAGATCTTAACTAGAGAATACTAGACTTATGAGCAAATCAAGAAAGAAAGATGATGAAATTATTTTTCTTTAGAGTACTTCTATCTTTTTCATTCAACTCTCAAAAATAGTGTTGCTACTGACCGAGCCAGGTTTTCCAAAACCAACTAAATTAACTCAAAGATCCCAAAGTGATACCAATACTAACAAGAAGATCAATCATATAACCACGAATTGAAAACTAATATAAGCTATGCAAAAGAGTAAATGATAGAACTTCTCATTAATATTCCATAACGACAACTCACACCAAGGGATACATATATAACGAGAGAGGGGACACTTCCATAATGCAAACCATCCTACATGATAACTTCTCTATTCATGATATGACTCTACTAAAAAGGTAAAAATATAGAAGATAGTGATGTGATACCGTGGCACTCCCCCAAGCTTGGAACAAACCAAGGGGATGCCAAACCTGATGACGAATTACTCCTTTGGTGGTGGTGGTATCCTCTTGATGAGCTCTTTGATCAGTTTCCCCAAGTCCTCAATCTCGAAAGTGACATTACGAATAAGCTGCGAATTTTGCTCAATGCGGCTCATGATCATGTCGGGTTGAGAATCCCAGCTCTTGCGATTCTTTCCCCACTCTACCTCCTTGAAGTCTTCTTTTCCTGCATGGCTAGAATGAGGCAAATCCCAATTGGAGGGTAATTTCCCCTTGGGCATATTCTGGTATTGATGCTCATGGATAAGAGTATGGAAAGGATTCTTCGTGCATGGAGGAAGTGACCAGGGATCTGAACGGTGATGAGAAGGCTTCCCTCCAATTGAAATAGTCCGGGCAGGGTTTGCCACCACTCCAATGCTTGCAATGGTAGTGCCGGTGTGCTTTGCCTCCTCTTCATCTTCACTCTTGATCTCCTTCTCCTTCCCGGGGTCTTGGGGATCTTCCTCCATAGGCTCCTTTCCCTTATCCTTGGCGGACACCATTGTGCTTCTAAGCTTTCAAAGAGAGTTCCTGGCAGAAACAGATCAAAATGAAAACACAACGAAAACACGATATACGAACCTCGGGGGATCCGGGGGATTATATATTACGAAGTTTCATAACAAAAGGAAGGTACTCAGAGAAAATGAGTCGGAGGCGGAGTCCGGGGTGGACTCACCACCTGGTGGCGTGGCCAGGGGTGGGCCCGCATGACAGGGTGGTGTGAGCCACCCTGGCTCCGTTTCTGTCCCTTTTTCGCTTCATAACTTTCCTTATTGTCTGAAAACTGCAAAAATATAGTTGGATAGTATTTTCGCGGAACTTTTCTTACCAGAACTGTTACCTATTCGAAAACGGACTCTACAGGTCTCTGAATTTGGTATTTAGTAGATTCTTCTAGAGTCATCACTTGAATAACATCAATATCTTCATCTTCATACACTTATTACTTGAGTCATAAAACCTTTCACTTCCTTATTACACCATTATCCCCACTACCTGGAAATTTCTTTCACACAAAACTTCACACAGTTCTCATTAGCAACATTAGTATAAATGAAGTGATAAAACCTTTTGAGTCCAACTTCAACTGAAAACCATCAAAACATAAGCTACTGTAGCAACTCCTTCCGAAAACCCAAAAAGAATTCAAAAAGGAAATCGAATAAAGAGGCAAATGCAAGAGTGGCAAAATCTGTCAAAACAGACCAGCAGGTAAAGATCAATTGTTTCGAAAATCTTATGTTGCTCAAATAAAAAAGTGCAAAACTAACAAAAGTTAAATAACAACCTGGGGTAGAAGCACAAAAAATTACAGCTCAATCCGAAATACAGAGATCTCTCATGAATGTTTACGGTGAAGCACAAAAATCTGTTTCGGGATAGCAACTTCCCCAAATATTACTTCTCTCTCATTAGAGGTTGATCTTGACACAAAAACCAAACAAAACGGATAAGGAGAGGCTATTACCGAAGTAATAACTTCCAAGACTCAAAGAAACAAAAACAAACTGAAAGCAAAAATAAATTGGGTTGTCTCCCCAAAAGCTCTTTCTTTATAGCCATTAAGATGGGCATGATAATTTTGATGGTGCTCACATAAGTATATGAATTGAAGTGAAAGAGAGCATTAATAAACAAAAATACACACATTTAAGTCTAACCCACTTCCTATGCAAGGGAATTTTGTAAACAAACAAGTTGTTAAAACCAGAGGCTGCTTGCATAAGAAGGCAAAACAAATTCAACATAAAAACTTTCAGCATATAACGAGGAAACTTGATATTCTTGAGATACATAAGAACACTTTTCCCTCTCTCATAGTAACTTTCAGTATCATGCATAAACTTAACAATATAACTATCACAAGAACCATCATAGCAATGATCACTTATTCTAACAGAAAACACGGGAATACTAGCTCTCATAATACTACTTTGTGAAACAAAATTAGAGGTATCCTTACAAAGGATAGTGTGTCCCTCTTCTTCATATTTAGTAACAAAGTCTTTTACATTTGCTATAATAGGTCCATCAACCATTTGTTTATCAGGTTCAACAGCTTCATTCGTACTTTCATTAACCATACTAGATATCATAGAATGTTCCTTTACCTTAACTGGGAAAGGCATTTTCTCAATATAAGGTTCAGGTAAAACATGATTAGCAATATAAACTTCAGTATTTCTTGCGGGAACACTCTTAGCAATATCTTTATAAGGTTCATGATACTTATTCCACTTCTTTTTAGGCACTTCAATATAGGAAGCAAAAGCCTTAAAATAAGAAGCAATAGCTTGAGAGTCTAGACCATAAGCATTTTTAATATTTTGAAAGTCATCAGTTCCCATAAAAGATTCAATGCATTCATAATCATAATTTATACCTGACTTTCTACCTTTTTCATTCTTCCAAGCTTCAGCATTGTCTTGAATACGGTCCAGAAGATCCCATTTAGCTTCTTCTTCCATGCGAGTGAATGATCCAGCACAAGAAGCATCCAATAAATCCTTGTCATGTAGAGGAAGCCTTGCATAAAAGTTATTGATAATAATATTGTTGGGGAGCTCATGAATGGGACATTTGAGAATTAGTAACTTCAATCTCCCCCAAGCTTGAGCTTTACTCTCTCCATCAAGAGGCCAAAAGTTGTATATTTGATTCCGATCTTTATGAATCTCACTAGGAGGATAAAATTTTGAATAAAAGAGAGGCACTATTTCCTCCCATTCCAGAGCTTGACCATTCTTCAGCAGCTTATACCATTCCTCAGCTCTTCCTTTCAGTGATAATGAGAATAACTTCTTCTTAACTTGATCTGTAGTAATACCTACACACTTGAACAACCCGCATAATTCGTGTATAAAGAGTAAATGATCACCGGGATGGACAGTTCCATCCCCAACATAGTAGTTATCCATAACATGATCAATAATTCTTGTAGGTATTTTAAAAGCATCATTCTCAAAAGGTGGTGGTTCATCTACTACCTTATCAGTGGTAGTAGCATTACCAAATAAGAAACTCAGCGAATTATCCATAACGAAAATAAAGCAACTAACAGAAGTAAACAATACTCACAGTAGAAGTTTCCTTTACCAGTTCCACTCTCCAATAGCGCTTCACTCCCCGGCAACGGCGCCAGAAAATAGTCTTGATGACCCACAAGTATAGGGGGTGTATCGCAGTATTTTCGATAAGTAAGAGTGTCGAACCCAACGAGGAGCAGAAGGTGTTGGCCAGTGGTATGGATTAGGAATTCTTTGCAAATACTTAGCAAACAGATTTTTAGGGGTTTTTGATAAAGCAAGTAAATGAAGTACGAGTAAACAAAAGACAATAAGAATAAATGCAGCAAGTGGCCCAATCCTTTATGCAGCAAAGGACAAGCCGGTTGTATTACTTAAGATGACCAAGGACACATGGGAAGACTGTCAAGTGCTTTCGCTTCATATAGTTGATTAATCTTCTTTAGCTTGCTAAGTGTTGTGTGGGTGAACCTGTGCTAATGTACCAACCTTCCTAGGACTAATACATACTTGTGATTATACACCCTGCAAACATCCGTAAGTACAAGAAAGTAATTAAGGTAGAAACCTAACCACAACTTTAAACTCTAAGACCCTTACGTCCCTTGTGCAATGGTTTCCTAACGGGGGTTCGGGTTTCTGTCACTCCGGCAACCCCTACGATTAGTAGCCAAATACACAATGCATTCCCCTAGGCCCATATAGGTGAAGTGTCATGTAGTCGATGTTCACATGACACCACTAGAAGAAGTACACCACAACTTAAATATCAAACTACTGAATCTTTCTCAACACAACTCCACTACTAACAACATGACTTCTCCCATGTCCTCAAGAACAAAATGAACTACTCACAATACATCATATGGATCATGATTAGAGATGCAATAATGATGTATAACAATCTGAACATAAACAATAATTCAATGGTTCACTCAATAGCATCAACTATAAAGAGTAATGAACACCGGGAAAGTTTCCCCTAAGAACTAATGCAAGATCCAACCCAATTGTTACAGCAATATGGAGATGGTGATGAGGGTGCTGATGGTGATGATGGTGGTGATGATGATGATGATGATGATCCCAATGAAGTCCAGCTTGATGGTGGTGTTGATAGCGGCGATCTCCCCTCTCCGGGAAGGAATTCCCTAGGTAGAAATCTGTCTGCGAGAGAGATCTTTCTCTCTTGGTGTTTTCCGCCCCGCAGAGGTGATGGAATCTTTCTGTAGTCACTCTTCGAGTCTTAGGGTTTCGGGAGGAATATATACGCCAGAGGGGAGAGCCAGAGGTGGGCCAGGGCAGCCACACCACCTGGTGGCGTGGCCTAGGCTGGCCCGCGCCAGGGAGTGGTGTGGGCCCCCTGTGGCCCATCTCCACTCCCTCTTCTGGCAACCTTCGTCTTCTGGAAAAATAGGATTTTCCGTATATTTTCCCGGATTTTCTGATCTTCGCGAATTTTGCCTCCAAACAACACCTTTTCATCAGAATCATGACTGTAGCGGTCCATGCTCCAAAAGTCATCAACCATGCAAAAACAGATGAAATAACATAAGCATCATCTCTTAATATGAAATATATCAATGAATAATAGTGAATTATGACATAGAATAGTGATGCAAAATGGACGTACCACTCAGCTTTCCTGGTAACTCGGATTACTGTTTAACTCAGCTTGCCTAGTTATCTTATAACTTGGATTGATGTTTAACTCAGCTCGCTTGGTTATATTATAACTAGGATTGTTGTTTAACTTAGCTTGCCTGGTTATCTTGTAACTCAGATTACTGTTTAACTCATCTTGCATGGTTATCTTAGAAGTCGGATTACTGTTTAACTCATCTTGCCAGGTTATCTTTGACTCGGGTTGGTATCTAATTCAGCTTGCCAGGTTATCCTTAACTCAGGTTGATGTTTAATTCAGCTTGCCAGGTTATCTTTAACTCGGATTGGTATTTGCTTCAGCTTGCCAAGTTATCCTTAACTCGGATTGGTATCTAATTCAGCTTGCCAGATTATCCTTAACTCGGATTGATGTTTAATTCGGCTTGCTAGGTTATCTTTATCTCGGATTGGTATTTGCTCCAGCTTTCTAGGTTATCTTTAACTTGGATTGGTATTTGCTTCAGCTTGCCAGGCTATCCATATCTTGGATTGGTATCTAATTCATCTTTCTAGGTTATCTTATAACTCCGATTGATATTTAATTCAGCTTGCCAGGTTATCTTATAACTCGGATTGGTATTTAATTCAGCTTTCTAGGTTATCTTATACCTCAGATTACTATTTGAATCAGTTTGTAAGGTTATTTCTTATCTCGGATGGCGATTTGCTAGCATATCTTAGACTCATCATACTCAATCTCAGATTCATATCTTGGATCCCAATTCATGGCATTTTTCTAGCATATCATAAAGTCATATCATATCTCAACATTATATCTCGGATCTATATCTCGGATCCATATTTATGGCAAAGCATATCATAAAGTCATATCGTATCTCAACATTATATCTCGGATCCATATTTATGGCAATTTGCCAGCATATCATAAAGTCATATCTCAAAATTATATCTCGGATCCATATTTATGGCAGTTTGCCAGCATAAGGTCATATTATGTCTCAGTAGTTATAACTTGGATTTGAGACATATGTCAGATTTGAGTCATATAACTCAGATTTTGAGTTAGATAACTCGGATTTGAGACATATGTCAGATTTGAGTCATGAAACTCGGATGTGAGACATATGTCAGATTTGAGTCATATAACTCATATTTTGAGTTAGATAACTCGGATTAACATATGTCAGATTTGAGTCATGAAACTCGGATGGGATAACTCGGATTGGAACTTATATGACCAGAGCTCATGAAAGCCAGATGTCAAAACTTACTCAAAAGAGGTTATATGACCAGAGCCCATAAAGGCCAGATGTCAAGAACTTACCCAAAAGGGTTATATGACTAGAGCCAATGAAGGTCAGATGTCAAAACTTACCCAAAAGGGTTATATGACCAAAGCCAATGAAGGCCCAATGTCAATTTGCCCAAAGAGGGTTATATGACAAATGCCCATGAAGGCTATATGTCAATTTGCCCAAGAAGGGTTATATGACAAATGTCCATGAATCCCAGATGTCGAAACTTACCCAAAGAGGTTATATGATCAGTCCCCATGAAAGCCAGATATCAAAACTTGCCCAAAGAGGTTAAATGACCAGAGCCCATGAAGGCTAGATGTCGAAACTTGCCCGATGAAGGCTATATGTCCAATGACTCGGATTTGGAAGTCAATTAACTCAAACATGAGTTAGATGACTCGGATTTGGAGCATATGACTCAGATTAGAGTCAGATGACTCGGATTTGGATCATATACCTTGGATTAGAGTCAGATAACTCAGATTTGGGTCACATGACTCGGGTTCAAATCACATGACTCGGATTATGAGTCAGATAACTCGGATTTGGAGCATATGACTCGGATTTGGATCATATACCTCAGATTTGGAGCATATGAACTAGGTTGTGAGTCAAATGGTCCGGATGTGGATCCTATACCTTGGATTTGGGTCACATGACCTAGATAAGTGTGTAGACTATATGTCAAATAAGCCAATTCAGGCAGATGAATGATACCAGGGCAATCCATGCCAGGTATCTATTACTATAGAGGAAAAGGACTATCTGATAGTGTATAACTCTGGAGATCTTTTAATATGAAGCCTATGCGCGACTCTACGTGTCCCACATAGCCTCGAGGACTAATGTCGGGGATACACTACAAGAAAATTTTCCTTTTGCAACGACTTGGCCCGACGGTTGTCGTAGAAGGCGTGTCTTCCACGAAGAAATTCTCGACTCAACCGTGGCCGATGGAATTTTTATCCCGGTTTCGCGGCCCTCTACTATGACGGAACTGCTAAAAACATGGAGGAAGCTCGGTCGGCGCCTGGCAGAAGCAAGATTTCCGGTTCCTCACTCGATGTTGACTCACCGAAGTGTTTTGAGGCGTGTGGGTCCTAGACATCAGTGTCTCAACCGGACCATACTTTTTGGTTGCGTCTCCCTGATTTGAACTCTATAATGTTGCTTGATGCGTCTGTAGTTTAGTCAGGCTATTGGGTCCCATATGTCAGCCTCTCATTAGTAGAATCGTGTGTATGATGGACTTTTTTTCTTCGCTTGT
Source organism: Avena insularis (assembly GCA_023614405.1). NCBI lineage: Eukaryota > Viridiplantae > Streptophyta > Magnoliopsida > Poales > Poaceae > Avena > Avena insularis. Next base: position 368,068,222 of record CM042696.1, on the reverse strand, counting down.
GCTACCCTGTTCCAAACTTGATAGCGTTACTCGATGCATCTACCGTTTAATCAGGCTGGTGGGACCCACATGTCATCCTCTCATTAGAAGAAACGTGTGTACGATGGAATTTTTTCCCTCAGTCGCGCCTCCATGTTCCAAACTTGATAGCATCGCTTGTTGCATCAGCAGTGCTGGTGAGTTCCTTATGTCAGTCTCACATTATAAGAATCGTGGGTATGATAGAATTTTTTTCTACTCTAGCACTATCCTGTTCCTAACAAGATAGCGTTTCTTGACGAATCTGTCGTTTGGTCATGCAGCTGGGTCCCACATTTTTTGAGGTGAAACAGTAGGGAAAATCCCCACTGCAATTTTTTTTATTATATGGGTATGAGTATGTTACAAAGATAAATATAGATAGTCTATTAATCTAAGGCAGATCAAAACAAGGAAGATAAATCCACCTCTAAAGTGGGAAAAATCTATTCTATCTCTGATCTAAGTGTTGATTCAGCCAGGTTTTGAATTTCTCCTTGTATTTTCCTTTGATTCTGAACTATATCCATCTCATCTCTTGATAGAAGATTGCTTTCCATCTTTCTAGTGTGGGTCTTTTGTCATTAAAAATCTTCTCATTTCTGCAGATCCAGATACCCCAGGTAGCCGTGACAATGATCTCCATTGCAAATGGCAGGTGTAACTTTTCTTTGATGTCTGAAATAGCCTCCAACCTAGATAAATTTGCAGTTCTGTTTCTGTAAATATGGTCCCAGCATTTGTTTGCAAAAGAACATTCCTAGAATAAATGGTTGACTGATTCTTCCAAGTAACAGTTGGAAGTTACACAATTGTAGTCAGGCAGGATGAACTGTTTTCTTTTCATAAGATTCCTTGTATTCAGTCTGAAATCCAGAAGAAGAATTTGTGTTTATTCTGGTAAGAGGAAGTCCAAAGCCAAGAGAAGTGAGGTGGTGATGGGGAGTAGCCAATCATGGATGAGTAGGCCTTTTTACTTCAAATTTATCTGACCCCCAAATGTAACTCCAGTTATCATGGATGTCCTCATGAGTGGTTGGCATGATTTCCTAGCATCTTTCTTCCATGATTAAAAACTCAGAGTATGCTTGTTGAGAGAGAGGTAGGTGAAAATTATCCTCCAAGAAATCAGCTTGTAAGAAGTCATGAACACTAATATTTGAGAACTTAGCATAGGACAGAAGATGTGGGAATTTATTCTTGAAGCACTCATCTTGCCAAAGGTCAGACCAAAAATAGGCATATTTTCCTGAATTCAGATTGCACTTAGCCATGCCTTTAAAATTATCAATTAACTTGATATGAGATTTCCACCAGAATGATCCTTCCATGCTTCTTCCAGGTAATTTCCCATTTTGTAGTAGGTTTCCCAGATGACATGAACCCAAGGGATGTCATGGTGGTTGTAGAATTTGTCCAGGTTTTTTAAAAGGAGGGCAGTATTTTGAATCTGGATATTCAGGACTCCTAGACCCCCTTGATTTTTAGGACGACAAATTTTATCCCAAGATACCAGTGCTTGTCCTTTGGCTTGAACATCTTCTGTCTTTTTTCTCCAAACACAGTGTCTCATATATTTTATAATTTGATCCTTGATGGCAATTGGTACCTCCAGACAACTCATGAAAAATAGAGGGAGTGAGGAAAGTACAGATTTTACCAGTTGCGGTTTTCCTCCATAGTTCAAGAAATCAGCTATACCACAAAGTCTTCTTTCAACTCTTTGAACAATAGGCAGAAAGTGTTCCATGGATGGCTTTGATATGCTTAGTGGCAATCCAAGATAGGTGAAAGGGAGGCTGCCAGTTTGACAATTGATTGTGTGAGCAAAATGCATCAACCTATCATTACATAAATTTATTGGTATCATGCTTGACTTCAAGTAGTTGACTTTGAGTCCTGTGGAGTTTGCAAAAGTTTGAAGAAGGGCTTTCAAGCATAATAATTGGGTAGCATCTGCCTTTAGTACCACCAATGTATCATCAGCATATTGAATTACAGGGAAATCACAGTTGGGAGGTCCATCTATTGGGGGGGTCAGAAGATTCATGTGCATGGCCTTATTCATGACAGATTGTAGGAGGTCTACAGCAAGAACAAAAAGGAGTGTTGGGTCCCACATGACAGCCTCCCATTAGAAGGATTGGTTGTATGATTGACTTTTTTCTCTGCTCGCTCCTCCGTGTTTCAAACTTGATAATGTTGCTCGTTGCATCAGCTGTTTTTTTAGGCTGCTAGGTCCCCCCATGTTAGCCTCTCATTAGAATAGACGTGTGCATGATGGACTTTTTTCTCGCTCGCGCCTCCCTATTTCGAACTTGGCAATGTTGCTCGATATAGCACCTATATAAGGATGCACTGGTGGGACCCACATGTCGGTTTATCTTAAAATGAAATGTGTGTATGATATACCTTTTTCGGCCGTGTCTGTTGTTTTGAGATTTGCAATGTTGCTCCATGTGGAAGCCGTGTATGTTCTTGCTGTTGGGGCCCCCATGTCAGCTTTCTGGTATGTTCTGGCTTGTGGGTCCCGGATGCAGCCTTGTATGTTCTAGCGGGTAGGTCCCTGATGCCAGCCTCCCTATACAAGTATTTAACTTTTTTCAAACACGACCAATAAACTCGAGGGATGTCTATTATCTGGGTCTCACGTGCAGGGTACATGGAACTTACTAGTAATGCAGTAGTTTCTACAAAAAAACATAGGTAGGCAGAGCTTTTTGGAGGGGAGGGGCTGGGGAAGGGGATGACCATAAAGGCCGAATTAGAAAGATTTTGGGCTAACTGGGGGTGGACGCCCTATTCTTCATGGGCTCACTCCAAAACTGAATGTGCTATGGTCGGCGGCCACAAGACAATGAAAAGGCCGAATTGGAAGGTTTTGGGCTATGCTTGGGCCTGATAGGCTAATTCCATGGGCTCAGTAATAAAAATTCCAGACCTCAACAAGGAAGAAAAAATGAGGGAGAAAATTTTGGCTGATATTTCGCGTGAAAATTGTTGACAACTAGGACACATACCCCGCGCGCACCAAAACTTTCCCACTCACGCCTTCCAACTCGCGCCTTCCCTCCAGCAGCCAACTACCGTCTCTTTGCACCATTCTTCTAGAGACGCGTAGGCGGTCAAAACCACAGGTCGTGCACCAAAACATTCACACTCCATCTCTCAGCCGGGGTGTCCTGACACCATTGCTGACGACGTTGTTCTTTTCGAGACGCACATAGGCCGGCGGTCAGCTAGTTGATCCCCACGGTACGCTTATAATATCCATAGTTCACTCGAATCATTCCCTAGAAGTAGTTTCGTACTCGATCTGTTCATTTGATATTGTTCTGCACTTGATCTGTTTGTTCGAATTGGTTGGCATTTTGCACTCAGTCGATCTATTCTCTCAAATATGTAACATAGTTCTGCACTCAATTTATAAAATAAGCTAAAATTACATGGCATTTATAGTTCTATATTCAATCAGGTTGCTCAGATATCTTGCTTAATTAGATATGTAATCAACCTGTTTGGTGAAATATCTTGAAAGCTTCTGACCATCTCTATCCTCAACAATGGACATATATTGGATACTGAATGGAAAAAAAGCAACACCTTCATATTGGTAAGGTGTTAATGACTTCATGAAGTTTGTTAGACAGCATAACGGCGACTCGGATTTTTTTTGCCCATGCCAATAATGCCTTAATTATAAAAATCTGAGTCAAAGCATAGTCGCAAACCATACATTCGTTAATGGGATGCAACGCATATATATTAGGTGGACTAAACATGGTGAACCATATGATCAGCCTATTCTTGATCCTCTAGTTGATGCTGATCCGCCTGAAGCTCATCAGATCAAGGATGAGGACCTTTCTGGTTTATTAAGGGACCTATACCCTACTTCAAGCAAAAAAAAGGCGCTCCTTCTCTTAAAAGATCACTTTTCTCTGACCTAACAGAAGATGCCAAGTGTTGAGTGGACCCTAATTCTGGTATCTCAAGATTCGAACTGGTAATAAAATTACTAAAGGAGAAGTCATTCAACAAGATTACCAACAAAGCTTTCGATTCGGTGATTAAGGTGTACAGCCAGTCAATCCCTAGGGAAGGACTGCCAAGATCCTTTTATGAGATAAAAAAGTATATCAAGGTACTTGGACTATCATATGAGAAGATTCATTTTTGCCCAAATAACTATGTACTATTCTGGGAGGATTATGAAAACCTCGATGAATGCCCAGTATGTAATGAATCGAGATGGAAAAATGGTGATAAAAAGAAGAAAGATCCTTGTAAGGTTTTGAGATATTTTTCAATTATACATAGATTGAAGAGGTTGTTTTAGTCAGAACAAACATATAAGGAAACAAGATGGCACAAATAGATTCTCAAGCCAGATGATTACTTACTCAGACATCCAGCCGATGGCGATGAATGTAAGAACTTTGACAAGGCTCATCCAGAATTTGCAGCGGATCCAAGGAACCTGAGACTTGGCCTAGCTATAGATGGATTTAACCCATTTGGCAACATGAGTAACTCGTACAGCATGTGGCCAGTACTTGATACAATTTATAACCTACCTCCCTGGGCATGCACTGATAAGTCAAACTACTTGCTGGCTTTACCCATCCCAGGTCTAAAATCACATGTGAAGGATTTTGATCTGTTCATGCAGCCTCTTATACGAGACTTGCAGGAACTATGGAAGGGTGTCATGACTCCTGATATCCTTGCCAGCAAACCTGAAGATGCCAAGTTCCCTATGCGTGCTGATATGCTATTCTGCACCCATGATTTTCCAACTCTTGGCACTATGTCAGGCAGAGTGACAACATGTTATAACGCATGTGTTTGCTGTGAGACAAAATAGGTCACAGTGAGGCTACAAAATAAGACTGGTTTCCTTGGCCACTGGGTTTTTCTTCCTCAAGGCCACAAATTCTGAAAAAACTTAAAAAATTGTAGTTCTATGGAAAGAAGATTGAATATGGCAGTGCACCACAAAAGTTCACTCCAGCTGAGTTGCAGACGCATTTACAAAAGGTCAGAAATGTCAAACTAGGAAAACAACTAGTTGCTAGATGAGGTAAAAGAAAGAATATAGAAGATACACTACAGTAGGAGCAACATCCAAAAGGAAGAGAGCAGAAAAAGTAGCAGCAGATACCCAAGGGAAGGAAAAGGAATCGAGAATATTTCATAAGCGCAGATCCACTCTATGGGACTTGCCATATTGGGCTGATAAGACACTTTGACATAATATTGATGTCATGCACATGAAGAAAAATATATGTGACGGCACTATAGGCACATTACTCGGCATTATACGTTAACAACAACTTAAAGCTGCATCCGGAAGATACGGTTGATAAGGGCGGTGAAAAACATTACAAATTTCGAGGTGCGGAATTTACCTTGCCGATGAATAAAAGGGTACTATTTTGTGACTTCCTCTTAGGTGTGAAGTTTCCATCTGGATTTGCTTCCAACATTACAAATTGTATCAATGTAGAGGGGAACAAGCTCCAAGGGTTGAAAACTCATGATTGCCACATCCTACTACAAAGGCTTTTAGCTCTTGGCGTTAAAGGTTTAGTGAACAAGGATTTGTACAATGTGCTTGCAGAGTTGGGAAAGTTCTTTAGGGAAATCTATAGCAAAACTCTAGATAGAAGAGCTGTAGCGCGTCTTTAGACGAACATAGTAGAAATCCTGTGCAAGCTTGAGCTGATATATCCACCAGCCTTCTTTGATGTGATGGTGCATTTGGCTGTTCATCTGACTGAAGATGCACTTTATAGAGGTCCCGTACAGTATGGATGGATGTACCCTATAGAACATCGACTTTGTAGTTTCAACGATACTGTTAGGAACAAGGCTAGAGTAGAGGCTTGCATTGCAGAGGTATACAATGCTGCTGAAGCATTTGCATTTTGCTCAAGATACATTCCTGATCGTAAAATGAGATCCAATCTGGGTGGCAGAATTGAAGAAGTTGAAAAATCTGTTTTTAACCTTGGTGTTCGCCTAGTAGGAAAGAAGGAACATAGAACATTAATGCATGACGAATAGGACCAACTTACTTGGTATGTGCTGAATAATGCTGATGAGGCTATTGCCTAAGTACTATTCATACATATCCTCACATATATGAAATTAAACTTGTAGCAAGATATGTTCAGATGTCTTACTTGAGTATCGTTTTTGTAGGTTATTTAAAGCAACCAAAGGAAAATATTATGCTGCACCAGTATGTGGGGGTGGGTTTCAGGAATGGTTTAGGAATCATGTAAGATGGTCAATTGAACTTTGAATTGCATACGAATTGTGCACATGAGATGACCTCTTGATTATTTTGTATAACCGCAGATCACGAAGATGCGTGAAAAGAATCCGGGCGATGTTAGTGATGGTCTCTATGCCCTATCACTTGGTCCGGCAAAGAGGGTGCAGACAGCTTCAGCTTGCAATGATGATGGTATCCATTACATCACTTATAAGCGTGAGAAACATCTGAAGACACAAAATAGTGGCATCACGACTAGTGGAGAGCACTTGATAGCCAAAATGAAGATGTCAGATGACTATGATCATTATGGTTGCATAAAAGAGGTTATTGAGTTGAATTATAACGACAAGACTGGTGGTCAATCTGTGATTCTATTCAAGTGTTATTGGTATGACCAAGATCCGAACAAGAAATGAGGCCCCAGAAATGATGGGAATTTCACATCGATCAATACTATTGCTGAGTGGTACAAGGAGGAACCTTATATTTTGGTAACTCAAGCTTCCAAGGTAATATCTTGGATGACAGAGATAATAAGGACTGGCAATATGTGCAAAAGTTTGAGGCAAGGAGCACCTATGATGTGAATGAGTATGACGAGCCAGTCACCATAGATGTTGCCCACCAAGATGATCCCAATGGTTGTATGGTAACTGAACTGGCTGACATCGATGCAAATTTGATTGCCAGAGGCGGCTCTACGCATGATGGACAAGTAGATTTCACTGTCGAGGTTAGTGTAGTTGACAAAGACAGAAATAAACTGGTTCTACCTGATGAATCTCAGGACATGTATGATGAATGGCAAGGGGAAGAAGATCCAACCCAGTCGGAATATGTGGATCTAGAATGCAGTGGTGCTAAAAGCGATGATGGTGACGATGATTAGACTGTTGTTTCATATTATGCAGTGATATGATGAACAATGATCCGTATTGGTTTTCTCTTGTAAAATGTATGAGACATGATGACAATTTCCTGATGGATTGTAATCTTGGACTAATTGTTTTCCCTATCTAAATTGGATTAAGCTTAATTTGACAAGTGCAAACATATGTAGAACATGTTCACTTGGCGTGCAGCAGATACATTGGTTCAATACATTAATTAAAACCACAGGACCAGGTTTCATACAGAAGGGGGCATATGCACCTCGTGTTAGTAGAGATGGGCGAACACATTGTCTCAGTAGATAGGGCAGTTGGCGTTGGTCTCAAACCAAGTGAAGATGCACTTGCGGTGGTACGAATGGTTGCATCCCTGGAGTGCGCATCGATAGCGCCTGCATGCATATGCTATAGTGGCCATCCTCCTGCTCAACCAGGTACCAACTGTATTGAAGTGCCAGTAGGTTGACGATGAGCCGAAGATCCATGCTGAGGGTTAGGTCGAAGTGGAACCCGTCGACCCACATACACGCCTCATGCCAGAGCTGTGCAGAATGTCGTACGACATGATGATGTCCCACTCCTCCGCTATGAGTTGCATGTTCCCACAACCATACACAACCAAGGACCGTGCGCATAGTTCCCACGACCTTGCTCACTCTTCGCAGCTTGCTGGGAGGCAGACTGAGATTCAACACCTCCACTTTGCAGGGTGTGGTCACGACATCTTCCTCCTCTAGAGGGGCTGGGATGGAGCCAGGCATCCTCCCGAGCTCGTACGTCCTCGAGAAGAAGATATTCAGTGTCATTGTGTACGGCATCACCTCATTAACTAACTACGGCTCGACGACGGAGAAGTCGGTTGTGGCTACAGAGACACGGTAGGCACAGAAGACATGGGGGCCAGACTCGATGATGCGCTCCTGTGAGGAGCGCTTCAGTTCTGGCGGCGCCGCCATTTGGGGATTTTGGGGTAGGGGGGTGGGGGAGGGGAGGGGAGGGGACGGGGGCTAGTCGATGGTGCTGGCCTGGACGAGGGGGAAGAGGCCAGGGGAAATGGGTGAGAGTGGACGGCTCGAACAAAATGCGGGGCCGTGGTACCTCGTCACTCCCCAATGTCAGCCCTGGCTCGTCCTCTCTTCATGGTTCTATTTAGGCTGGTCATAATGCTAAATATAGTAACTTGCAGATGTTACTATCTTCATAGTGGGTGATAACATGTGTGTGGTGTCATGCAAGACCTAACTAATTAGGTTCTAGACTCATATAGTATTGGTACGTGTGATGTTATGGTAATACCTCCCTCTCTTTCATCATTAATTATCATGCCATGTCACCAATTTTCTTAGTTGGTATTACATGTACATGCAAGTTACTAGCTAGTAATAAGTTACTCCCACCTGACGAGAGGGATGGTTTTTGTCTCTGTGTTAAATAGAGGAAGGATTGTTGAGCTGGACAGGGAAGACCAATATTTTAACATATGCTGAGTTCGGGTATCAGAGCAAGTAGCTACTCCGGTACCTTGAATTTTTTATGGCATCGGCTGTGCAGCATAGGCACTGGTGCCAGATAGATGAGAAGTGGTTTGGGCACCGATATTTGCATATGCTGTGGAGGGCCACCCAAGTTCTACGGATTATCAAACTTTTTAGCTAAAAGAGAGCAACTATGTAGATGCACAGGCTGGTGGTACTTCCCCTTTCTATCAGTAAAAGAGAGAAACTATGTGAATACAATGATGATTCAATTTATTTATATAACATAACTAGTATAGGTACAACACAATCACGGCAGAAACTAAACCATACTCTAGACGGAATCAGCACACACATAGACACCTGAATATCATACGGTTCTTTTTTGTCAAGAACCTATGTCGCCATCTGCCCGTGCAGGCACGCTGTCTGGTGTTCGAGGAACTCGAGGAAGCTGTCAGCCATGTCGCAACCTTTGTTGCTGCACTAGAGCCTCATTCCCGAGGACATCTGATCCAAGGTAGTGGTTGGTTCAAAGACGCCTCCAAATTCACATCTTGGGCACTGGCTATCGGACAATTTTTCAACAAATTATGCGCATGCAATGTGCCTCGCGGCCTTGCCAAAGCACTGTTCATGCAAGAAAAAGAGATTTAACCCACAAACAAGAGTTGTATCGAACTAGTGTGGAAAACATCCCGAAGAAAGAAGTAATAACCATGTACATGGGACGATGAATAATTTGAGAACACAGCCTACAGCTAAAGACCTGCCTCATTGCACTCATGTCAATCGTAGCTTCAAACCAATCATCTTCCATAGAGCCGCCTTCTTCAACTATGGTGGATCTGAGAGGGATTTTGAGACCAAGCGAGAGAGCAGAGGGAGGAGCACAGATCTGAGAGGGTTGACGAGAGCGAGCGAGAGAGACTGATACTATAGTTAAATACTAGGAGTACTAGACTCCTCATCTCACTCTAGAAAATATCATCCGTCCATCCAAATTTAACGGCCATGAACCGATACCTTATCTCTTCGGCAAGAGACTGACGTGGAGAAAACTAGGGAAGCGTTGTGTTCCCTAAGATCGCATGCGAGGAACCTGCGGCCAGCGAGCATGCGACCGGGGCAGACAACTCGGCTGGGCGCTAGGTCGCCGTGGCCGTGGCAGACGATGCCATCCTGGGTACCCTCGAGCCTATCGATCCTATGCTGGCCCTTGCTTACCATCAGGACATGCTCGAGTTCAAGCTCGAGCTCGAGGAACCTGCGGCTGGCGAAGGTGCGACTGCGTGAATCGACTCGGTAGGGGGCAGGTCGACCTCTTCGGACCTTCACCTGACGTTAACCACGTACAACAGTGACTTCAGTCCTCGAATTAGTTTTACCAGATTCTTGGATGTGCTCCTCTACTTGTTTCGAGCAATCTCGTCCCTTCGACCATGATCAACACGCAGGAGCGCGCTATGTTTCGTGTGTGAAGCAAACAGTAGTAGGAAGAGTATGGCTCAGATGCTCGCACTACAAGAAATGTGTTGAATAGTGACCTTTTCTTAACGACCATGAATTTTTTGGTCATGGATCTATGACCCTTTCAAATCAAATGGTCATAGGCCATTTGGGATGGTCCAAACACTAAATAACTTCAAATAATTACGACCATTTTAACCAAAAAGGTCATAGTTCTCTTACACCAAAAGATCATAGTGTGGCTGATTCAATTTAATACTCTACTTTTGGTAGACTATGGCCAATTAAAATGGTCATGGCTACTAATTCGTGTTGCGATAATATGACTAGGCATCCACTTAGGCAGTTTCGGCTACGTGTCATTTCTGTGTGTCAATTTTTGCTTACATGTCATTTTTCGCAAGTACAGTAAAGTAAAATAAAAAAATGAAAACTTTCATTTGACACCCCTTTTTATCACTCAGAATAAAAAAGATTTTTGTTTTTTATTTTCTCCGACAATATTGTTCATTATTTCAAAATGAAATTTTCTTAGTTTTGTATTTTTTGAGCGGATGATAAGAGAAATAGACCTATCCAACACTCGATCAATGCACACCGTTGGCAAGCCAATCAAAACGCAGAAAAAAGATACCCACGGATCACCCACCCAAGTAGATCTTGGTCGTCCACAACTGCTCGATCCAACGCTCCGGAATTCAACCGAAAATTTAAAACTGGTCTCGGCGCTAAACTTTTGATTTTGGGCCACGGGAGACTAGTATTCTCAGCCACACTTTGCCAAGCCAAAGTTTGACAGTTTGGCAAGTGTTTGGTTTTTGCCACACTTTAAAATTGTCACACTTTATTATTCCTATGGTCCACGTGTCATAGAGTAAACTTTTTCCAATTCTTGCCACATTTTGTAGCTTTCAAATTCTAAGCCACACTTTTGTGGCTACCACACTTGCCAATCTTAGGCTTGGCAAAGTGTGGCCGGCCCCTCGGCCTGAAAATCTAGTCTAGGTCAGGCCACATCCAACCCCACCTACCCATCACGCAGACCCCTCCCTCCTCTCCTCACACCCACACGCATGCGCCGCCTCCACCTCGATACCATATCCATTTCCCCGGAGCCGCATCGCCAGCCACCCTAGACCACCGGCGCCACGGAAGGCTACCGCTCTAGCCCCGCCATCGAGCGGGTTCTCCTGTCCTCGCCGACCCGACCCTTCTCCGGATGATCCCGCACATCCGGGGCCTAGTCCACCGGCGGCCGTCCGGGAGGTGGATGTCGGCCTGCTCCTCCTGCCGCACTTCCGCTGGGTCAAGGAGGCCCGCTCCCATGCCGGCCAGTGCCACCGCCGGAGACGCAGCCAAGGCCACGCAGGGCATCCCCCTCCCGTCTACAACGGGGAGAAGCCTGACCTGCTACTAATCTGCTCCGATGGCATCCACAACGGACCGCTGATGCTGCCGGCCGACCCCCTTCCTCCACACCGGTGAGCACAACAACGCGGCCTCCATTCGCCACACGCCAGTCTTATATCAAATTCTGAACACATCTACCCAAATCTGTAGATGCTCAAAGAAACACGATGTTATTTATTTAAATATAGATGATATTTGCTCGTGTCTTAATTTTCAGTGCATATGGAGAGTTGTAATGTAAGTGTTCTCGTAATTTAGTCTAATTTGACCTGCAGCTGTTGTGCGATTAACTGAATGTGGGAGGTCTATCTATTTCTATATTAGAAGCAGCCACTCATCTCCGGCCCTTCAGTTTTTGATACTTATTTACAGCAAAATTACATATTACCGGACATATGAGATTGTCTGTACAATCTTTAACTTGACATTGATGTAAATGGACTGCTTTTCGTTTTTTCCATTTCTAATTGTCGTAAACAATTCTTGTACAAAGTCAATTTGAGCTATCATGGTTGTGTGGCTGACTTGGAAGATACTAAGTATTATGCTGTCATATCTTAGTAATAAATCATATAAATTATCTTTGTGTTATATTATAAGACTAGCATTGTCATTTGTCCTGCTATACATGCTAGATCTTAAATCTCTATTATATAATGCATACTCCACCAGCATCAATACTACATTTTCATATTATTTATGATTGTCAAGAAATGGATCTGTAGCCTCGAAATGATAATCAGGTTATTTTTTTGGTGTGTGAGGACTGGGTGGAAGTGTAGATGGTGAGCTTCAAGGGCCTTAGCTGCTGGGAACTGAAGCGGGCCTTCATGCAAAATAATCGTTCTTTGCATATCATAATATCAGCATAATTGTTTGTGCACCCTATTGTGAGATCTCTTTAACTGTTCATTTCATCCTTTCCATACAATGATCAGGATTGGCATGCGCTTGAGATGAGAGGAGGTGGACAAGTACCACTAACAGCATCAACAGAATGGAGGTAGCCCACCGCGCTGTAGTGCATCCTCTCTTTTTGCCATCTCCCCCAAGTCTTATAATCTTTTTGTTAGCACCTGTATTTTTAGCAATAAATAAGAACATCTTATTAGCTTACCTACCAGTACATTTTCCTTATATGGTTTAGGATTTGTCGATGCCCTACTTTAGATTTAACTGTACAACTTATTGTCCTTAGAGTTGTAATACCTTGGACATTTTCAATGCCGCATGTTGCCCTCTAGTAGTAGCGCCTAAGCTCTGAATGTAGTCTATAAATCAGTCGAATCATTTTAGATGCACCTTGTTCTTTGCCCTTTAGTGTAACAAGCACCCCGGTCAGACCGCCACGTTCTTGGTGCAATCACACGAGAACAAGCATGAATATGTTGACAGGTAGCAGAGCATCGTTTAACCACTGCAATTAGGCCTTAGATTAATTCTTTCATTGGAGAATTTAATGAACTCATTCCTGGCAAGATGATATCCATCTTTAACGACAAAGTGTTTGAACCGCTAATTAGTGGACTCCCAGATATTGACTATGAGTTAGAAAAATTAATTCGCTGTTGTCATGATCTGTTTAGATATTGCATGTAATTTACTAATTTTGCATTTCTGATTTTAGTGGACGACCTAAAGTCAAATTATTCTGGCTACAACATAGCTTCTCTAGTTATTCAATGGTTCTTGGAAATTGTCCAAGGTTTCAGCAAGGAGGACAAAGCTCGGTTCCTTCAGTTCGCTACTGGCACATCAAAGGTATTTGCTGAAAGTAAAACTACTACTTAATCTTTAAGCTATTGTCTTTAATTTGAAAATTGTACTGCGGATGGCATGATTCTATACCTCTATTTCAGTCAATACCTCCATTACCCAGTGACACTGTTCTGAAATTCTTGCAATCAGTAAAAGACACTAGTACGGTTATTCTATTATTCTTGGTAGCTTAATGGACCTTCACTATAACACTTGTTAATTCCAACAAAGTGTGTTACAGAAGTGACTTTCCTGTAGCTTAATGGATCTGTACGGAGTGGGTGTTCTATCCCCTTCCTGTCTTCCGTTCCCTGTTTAGTTCTTGAAGAATGTGCAAACATAACTTGCACACCGTTGCATTAAGAAGATATGTGGTCATAGTTACTAGTGGTCAGAGTTCTTGCTATGCAAGACATGGACTACTGCTACAGGTTGCCTACTATGCAACTTTTATTAGGTTTTTCTTTTTTGTTAGCTTCATGGTTGGGCTAGTGTGATGAACGGTTGCATCTCGAGCACCAGCTTTTCTCAGCCTAATGCTTCCTCATTAATTTATCAACTTTTATTTGCGCACCATTCGACTTCCACTGTATTTCACTTATAGTTTATGTAAATCAGGATCTAATGTTGTTGAGGCTGGTGTGACAGAAGATCAGAAGAAGCATGGAGATGTGCACCATTGTTTAAGTTGATATATCAACCAGGTTTTCGTGCTTGTGTATTTGTTCTTGACTGTAATGTGACTTTTTCTATTGTTAGTGCATGGACCGCTACTGCTCAAACTTGTAACTATAAATTATATTGTTGGTCCTTTCTCTTAGAAAGGCATGTAGCTGTTTAAACTTTATTATTTGAAATATTTGCAGGCTAATATGGTTGTAGATTCCTCTTAGAAAGGCATTTGGCACCAGAATGTAAATGGATCTGAAAAGGGTCATGGCCCATGTAATATTGGACCGAAACAATGTATAATTTCAAAAAGAACTGACTAAGTGGCTGAAAACAAAAAAAGAAATAGACTATAAGAGGGCCAAAGCCCCAAAATGAAGTTGACTATAAGAAGACCGAAGCCCAAATAAGAAATAGACCATAAAACTGCCAAGGCTAAAATATGCACAATGAAAGGCCGAGAAGGTGGCCAGAATTATTGGGCTAGGCCCATTTAGAAGGTTGAATTGGACTGGGCTGAATCTTACCTATGACCAATTTATTTGGTCATAGAAATCTATCACGTAGGATTGGCTGACGTGGATAAGCCAGATTTCTTCTGACCAATATTTTGGTCATAGCCGCTATGACCATTTATGTTGGTCATAATTGTCTATGACCAATTCAAAAAAAATAGTCGTTAGCTGTCTATAGTGACGCTCGCTATGTGACCTAGCGCTTTTGGTCATAGAAAAGTCATAGATAGATTACTATGACCTTTCAGTGACCAATATTTGGGGTCGCTAGTCAGCACATTTCTTATAGTATCGGTTCAAATTGAGCTGGACCCGACTGCCGTTCCAAGCTTAATTTTAGGGGCCTTTGTGCTAATTGTATGGACTTGGATGTAATTTTATATTTTTTAATGTAACCTTTAATTCCACCGACCGTGTTGATTGAAGCATGATGCACTTTTGGGTGAAATTAGCTAAAAATTAAGCTTAAAAAATATAACATGTAATTTATCCAACCAATTCATGTAGTACTATAGTAAACTTGTAAGTTGCACGTGTCCTGCACGTGAGACTCAGATAATAGACGTCTGACATATCATCACTATATAAAATTATAATAGGTAAAGCAGAAAAAAATATAAATTTGATCAACATCTATAAAGTATGGGTGTATATCTGGTTCTTATACTTTGTATATCATATAGAGTGAACGATTATTAGCTATCTAAAACTTCAAAATTTGGTAACATGGTCTAGAGAAACGAGGGAGAAGATTCTAGAATGATGGAGAAGTGTTTTGAGTTTTGTGCATAGCATTCATTGTGATAAAGACTATCAATAGAATCTTCTAGTTGCTAGAATGGACAAGACCATCCAATGGCTAGAAATGTTGGGATTCGCGAGTCTTGATGCAACGGCCAATATTCAAAGTTATTCGTACACTAAATAGTGGTAAGAGGTAAGATAAGATAAATGGCACATGCTATGAACTCTAAGCCATATTAAATGGTATTGCTTCTAAAAATAAGTTTACCTTTTTACCATGCTAACAAGCGCGCCATGTTTCCGGACATAGCGGACCATGCATGTTTTACTTAAGATTCCTAGGTTCTTTGAGTTTTCAAGGTTCGTAGATAAATTAACCCACTTAAATTACACTACTGTCTTCGATTCAAATTAATGTTCTCAGATTTTTCTAGATTCGGGTATATTTATCTAGCACAGAAACATGACTAGATATATTTGAATCTAGACGAATCTATGACCAGTAATATGGATCGTAGGGAGCCTATCAAAATTATGTCAAATTAATTCGAACCGCATGTGAGCTGCCGATTGCTCTTAAAATTTTACAAAAATCTTTTGAAGTTGCCCACCAGATAGCCAATATATCGAGAAGACGACCGAGAGTTTTGAGAGATTCAACTTCTTTATAAAATTTGCATGCCGACAAAGTTGACCCTGCTTTGAAAAAAGAGAGAGAAATAGGAAAAAACAGGGGGACTCATGCATGGCATCCTTTTGCTTGTATTACCTTCCATGAAAAATAATAAACATGAGTTTTTACAACTTCTGAAAAAACCCGCTTCATAAAAATGGCCTACCATGTATAAGTGTGAACAGGTTTCAGGCCGAGCGACCAAGCAAGGTCACAGACATATCCATGTTTATGGGAATTTGGTAATAGTACTAGAAGAAAGTAGATGCGCGCATCTTGCGTTGGTAAACAGCTTTGCTAATGAGAGTTTCCAAATACTAGGAAAAGTAACAACTTCAATTTTCTAAGCGATGGAAATATTTTTCTATAAAGCAAAGTACTCCACTTCTATACTAGCACTACTCTAAAAGGGAAGTGGCTACTTCAAAAAAAAGGAGCTAGCGTGAGAGCAGCGGGAGGAGGAGTCGAAGGCGGTTCGATGTCAGAGCAAAGCTATGATGGGCTGCTGACACGAGGTACAAGATACACTCCACTAGTAGTAAACATATGGACCTACTACTAGTAATATGCACGCAAAACAAGTTGTGTTTTCTCTCTCCTTCGCTGGTTCTCACCATCCATCCTCCATCGATCTCTTCTCTACAGTCGCGGGTGCACAGTCCGACTTCTCTTCCTCGTCCACAGCATGGCGTTGTGTACGTGTGCCTTGGTACGGCACACCGATCTACTTCCAGCAACCGCTTTTTCCCAAAATTCAAGCGATCTACTGAATTAATAATCATCTACACCAATACAAAAACTCTCAAAATTAATAATAATAATTACAAAAAGGTCCTCAGACCACATTGCGATGGCTACAAATCCTAGTGCGCTAATTGGAGTATCTCGCTCCTTCAGGACCTACGGTACCCCGGTTTCAAAAAACAAATAAAGAATGCCACCACCCCAATTTTTAGACAAAGTGTACCATGCTTGCTTACAAATCCTAAGTTTTTGGATTTTTCAAGCGGGCATAGAAATATTTTTCATTTTATTCTTGTTTAATCTTCTTGCTTTTTGATGAGATTGCTGCATGTAATGCTAGTTGTTCTATAGTTCAAATGTTAGATTTTGTACATGCTGGTATAAAGCCGACAATAGATGACATGTCACTTTGTTATACCTAACACTCGGTTATACTATTGAACTAGCTCTCACGCACTTGTAGAATATTACTTTAGACCTAATTCGACAAATCGATGGAAAGTCGTCTGAGTGGGTAAAATTAGCTAGAAAAATAAGCTTGAAAAATATAACATGTAATTTATCCAACCACTTTATGTACTATAGTAAATAAATGACACATGCTATGAACTCTAAGCCATCTTGATCGCACTTCCTTCCAAAAAATACTTTTACTTTTTTACCATGCATGCTAACATGCACCGACCTAGCTATAGCAAAATATGGGCACACCGTCATTATTTTAATGAAGACAGAGTATGTCCATGACCTTGATCATTTGGTTTAAAACCCAAGAAAGTTCATACATAGTAAATGATATAGTAGGCAATACTAGAAGTATGAGTTTTTCAAGTACTTTTACTGGTAAAAAAAGAAGAATGCCCCCACCAAATTTTAATACAAAGTGGAAAATTCATTCTTACAGTTTCCAAGTTTAAGTATTTTTAAAACTTCCAAGCTAAAGCTCCACGCGCACTTAAATGCATGACTCTATGTCGATTAAACGAAATTAGGTCAAACTTGAATACATGTGAGCGTGGTAGACTATTACTCTTGAAAATATCCAAATTTTTTTTAAAGGTACCCAGGTAGCCAATATATCATGGGCCAAGAATAGTTTTGAGAAATGCCATTACTGATTAGCATTTGCATACCGACAAATTTGACCACGTATGGAAAATATTCAAACAAAATAAAGCGTAAAACAAAAACATGAGACTTTATTACGATTGGGGTACTTTTGCTGGTATTATTAATTGCCAAGAAAAATGAGAAACATGAGATTCGACAACTTTAGGAAAAACAGATTCACATTATACCCTACCATTATGTAACATTATTCTTGGTTTTCAGCACGAACGACCAATAACGTCATGGCATTCTATATCGATGTATACCCTAGCTACACTTACATAGGGTTCTGACATCGGGTAGATGGGTCCGTCTTGTCCTAGTAAACAATGTTGCCTGTGAGAGTTTTGAACAATTAGGAAAAACATTTTTCACTTTTCCAACTGATTATGGGGATGTTTTGTACAAGCAGTAAAGAAAATCAGAAAAATGTGTCTCAGAATGCAAGAAGCGCGCCATGTTTCTGGACATAGCGAACCATCTATGTTTTACTTGCGATTCCTAGGTTCTTTGAGTTTTCAAGGTTTGTAGATAAATTAACCTAATTAAATTACACTACTATCTCTGATTCAAATTAATGTTCTCAGATTTGTCTAGATTCGGATATATGTATCTAGCACAGAAACATGACTAGATACATTTGAATCTAGGTGAATCTATGAACATTAATTTGGATCAGAAGGAGTTTGTCGAAATTAGGTCAAATTATTTCAAACCACATGTGAGCTGACAATTGCTCTTTAAATTTTACAAAAATCTTTTGAAGTTCCCACCAAACAACCAATATATCGAGAACATGACCGGGAGTTTTCAAAGATTCAACTTCTTTCTAGACTTTGCATGCCGAAAAATTAAACTTGACCCTGCTTTAAAAAAAAGAGAAATAGGCAAAAAATGCTTGCATGGCATCATTTTGTGTGTATTACCTACCATGAAAAATATAATCATGAGTTTTCACAACTTATAAAAAACCACTTCACAAAATTGGCCTGCCGTGTAAGTATGAACAAGTTTGAGGCCGAGCAACCAAGCAAGGTCATGGGCATATCCACATCATAGTTTATGATAAATTTCTCATATTTGATAGTACTACAAGAAAGTAGATGTGCACATCTTGCCATTGGTAAAAAGTGTTGCAAATGGAAGTTTCCAAATACTAGGAAAAGAAACAACTCTAATTTTCTAAGCGGTGGAAATGGTTTTCATGTAAAGTAAGTACTCCACTACTTTGTAGGAAGAATAGTGCTCGACATGAGAATAGTTTTTTACTCCATACTACTACTCCAAAAGGGAGGCAGGGCGAGAGCAGCGAAGAAGAGAAGTAGAAGGCAGTGTGATATCAGAGCAAAGCTATGATGGGCTGCTGACACGAGGTACAAGGTACACTCCACTAGCCATATTCCATCGATCTCTGCTTCTCTGTAGCCGCGGGTGCATAGTCCGTCTTGTCTATTCCTCGTCCACAGTGTGGCGTTGCGCACGTGTGCCTTGGTACGCCACACCGATCTACTTCCAGCAACCATTCTTTCCCACCGAAATTCAAGCGATCTATTACTGGATTAATAATCATCAACACCAGTACAAAACCGCTCACAAGTAATAATAATAATTACAAAAAGGTCCTCAGACCACCTTGCGATGACTACCAACTCTAGGGCGATAACTGGAGAGTCTCGCTCCTTCAGGACCTATAGTACCCCGGTTCCAAAAAATAAATAATAAATGCCATTGCCCCAATTTTCAGACAAAGTGAACCATGCTTTCTTACAATTCTCAAGTTTTAGGATTTTTCAAGCGGGCGTAGATATGTTTTTCATTTTATTCATGTTTAAACTTCTTGTTTTTTGATGAGGTTGCTTCATTGTAATGCTAGATATATTATAGTTCAATTGCTAGGTATTGTACATGCTAGTATAAGGCCGAAAATACATGGCATGTCACTTGTTATACCTAAGACTCGGTTATACTATTGAACTTGCTCACACGCACTTATAGAATATTAATTTAGACCTAACTCAACAAATCAACAGAAAGACGTCCAAGTGGGTGAAATTAGCTAGAAAATTAAGCTTGAAAAATATAACATGTAATTTATCCAATCCCTTTATGTACTATAGTAAATAAATGACACATGCTATGAACTCTAAGTCATATTAAATGTAATTCCTTCCAAAAATAATTTTACTTCTTTACCATGCTAACATATGCACCTACCATACCAGAATATGGGCACACCATCATTATCTTGATGAAGACAGAGTATGTCCATGACCTTGATCATTTGGCTTGATCATTATAATCTTACCTCTTACCACAACAAGTAAAAGGCACATGCCACACATGTATATACCGTATGAAATGTGATTTAACAAACATTAAGTTGTTATTAACCAATAGTCTTGTTAGAGAAAAAATGCATACATTAAGTCTATTAATAATAACTATCTACACATATTGAGAATACAACCTACTGTACTATGAAATTTTGGGGATGGTGACAAGATGGTTCTAAAACATGGTGGAATTTTCTCTAGGTACTATTCAACACGAATTCAGCTGCTCTGAACCATTGGATCTAACAGGCCAACGGTCACGATTGGTGCTATGGATCCAATTTAAAACTACTCCATTATCTCTAATATGATAATGGAGCAGTTTTGAATTGGATACATAGCACCAATCCTGACCGTTCGGCTATAAGATCCAATGGTTCGGAGCAGCTGGATTCGTGTTGAGCAGTACCTAGAGAAAACTCCACCATGTTCTAGAACCATCATACTTTAATTCTTGTTAGAGAAAAATGCATATATTAAGTATATTAATAATAACTATCCACACATACTGAGAATACAACCTACCGTGCTATGAAATTTTGGGGGTCGTTACATGATGGTTCTAGAACATGGTGGAGTTTGGTCTAGGTACTATTCCACACGAATCTAGCTACTCTAAACTATTGAATCTAACAGCCCAACGGTCAGGATTGGTGCTATGGATCCTATTCAAAACTGCTCCATTATAGTAGCAGAGATATAGTGTACGAATAACTTTGAATATTGACCGTTGGATCAAGACTCGCGAATCCCAACATTTCTAGCCATTGGATCTTCTTTTCCATTCTAGCATCTAGAAGATTCTATTTTTTTGAACGGTCTAGAAGATTCTATTGATAGTCTTCATCACAATTAATGCTATGCACAAAACTCAAAACACACTTCTCCATCAATCTAGAATCTTGTCCATCATTTCTCTAGACCATGTTACCAAACAATTCATGTTTTAGATAGCTAATAATCATTCACTTCTACATGATCTTACCACTATATAGTGTATGCACAACTTTGAATATTGACCGTTGGATCAAGACTCGTGTATCCCAACATTTCTAGCAGTTAGATCTTCTTTTCCATTATTCTAGCATCTAGAAGATTCTATTGATAGTCTTCAATGCAATGAATGCTATGCACAAAACACAAAACACACTTCTCCATCCTTCTAGTGAAGGGAATATGCCCGAGAGGCAATAATAAAGTGCTTATTATCTTATTCCTTTTTTATGATAAATGTTTATTTTGCATGCTATAATTGTATTAATTGGAAACGTTAATACATGTGTGTTTAATAAACAAATAAAGAATTCCTAGTTTTGCCTCTCTTATAAACTAGCTCGTTGATTAACAAGATGATCAAGGTTTCCTGATCATGGACATTGGATGTTGTTAATAATGAGGTCACAACATTGGTTGAATGGTGTGATGAACATTCATCCGAAGTATATAATTACGATCAAATTCATTGTGTTTATATTGCTATAACATCATACGAAGTAATCTTAGTCCTTAGACCATGAGATCATGTTAATTGTTAACACCTGAAGAGTACTTTGATAACATCAAACGTTACACCGTAGCAGGGTGACTATAAAGGTGGGTTTGGGTACTCTGAAAGTGTTATGTTGAGGCTCATGGATCATGAGTGTAATTTTTTCATCCCGATGATGGATAGATATACTCAGGGCCCTCTCGGTGATATCACATTGAAATAGCTTGCAAGCAAGTGATGTGATCACTAGAATGTTATATCACGGGAACGAGAAAAGAGCGCATGTCAGTAACGAGATCAAACTAGATATGGAGATACCGATGATCGAATCTAGGACATGTAATATATAGCGAGACAAAGGGATTAGTTACGACGTTAAAGATTCACACGATCACTAGAGTCATCGTTGAATGTGTGGGATTCAGTATGGATCTCCAGGTCCTACTTCTGATTATTGATCCGAGAAATGTGTCGATCATGTCTGCATTATTCATGAACCGTAGGGTGACACACTTAAGGGATACCGACACCATTTAGGAGAAAATATGTTTCAGATAAATATTATGAAAGCGCTGGAATCATTTCGATGGAAACCGGAATTGTGTGGGGTGAAATTGCTGAAACTGGTTCTACATGATATTGCATGGAGTTTTATGTGAATGTTTGTTAATTAAAGTAATTAACAAAATTCTGAATAAAATAAATAAAAGTGTTTTATTTAAATAGAAAATTGCATTTAATTTAGTGGACATTAAATGCAAGTTAGTGGAGTTGAAATTTATGTGAGTGGGCTTATGGGAAGCTCCACCCACATGAATGCGGGAGAGGTGGGGCACCCACCATGGCCGGCCAACCATGGCCATGGGGCTGCTCCCCACCCCCATAAAAGGATCCCCATGGCTCCTCTCCACTTCCCCACCTCCTCGTGAAGGTTCCCTTCTCCCTCTAGTTATTCCCCATGGTCTCGGATTAGCGAGATACATGTTCCCGGTGGCTTTATCTGGAAAGGAGTTGCTGCTTCCGCTGCATCCCTGGAGCGAGGAGGCAGAGGTTGTTTGGTGGACCGGAAGTGTGTGCAATCACGAATGCACCTATGCTTTGTGGTGCTAAACTTGATGGTGCTGGACCTGATGATGCTGGAACTGCTGGACCAGAAGGACTTCATCACAATCTTGAGATCGGCAAGTGTATGACTACATCGACCATGAAATCAGTTTCGTTAACAATGCTTTGTCGATCTTCAAGGATATGTTCTCTATTGATGTATATCCACTCGTTGCTTGTATCTAGTAGATAGATCTTGGCATAAATAGTTTCCATCATAGGAAAATTTTGTTTTCTATGTTGCAAACCAATAGTCGTACTAGAGTCTGATCTATGCATAGATGCTTTGCACGGGTAGTACACATAAGAGTATGTGGGCGATGATGATCATTTTATTTCATCTTCTATATATTTTGGATATTGGTGGCATAGTGGGATGAAGTGGCCCGGAGTAACTTTACATGTCCTCGCACATAAGACATGTTCCACACTTGACATGCAACTAGTTTTGTATAAGTGGCTAGCGGGTGTCTGTCTCTCCTACTATAGTCAATATCGGATTTACAACGAGTTGCTAATAATTTGGTTATCATCGTTGTGGTTCCATGTTCGTAGGTAAGATCGGTTCTATCTTGCGAAAGCCCTAAGCCACGTAAAACTTGCAATGGATAAATTAGAAGCATCTAGTTTAGATTGTTGCTTGGCTGATGTCATGATATGGTAATGTTGTAAGTTGATGTATAGTTGATACTCTTACAACACACCTAAACATGTAAGTTCCATAGACCTTGGCCTTACACACAAAGGAATGATAAAGATCATACCACGATGCACATGATAGTGATCAAGTGCAAGAACCATACCATTTCCTTTACACATGTGATGTTTGCATCTTATATTGTTTGTTTGGTGTTTTAGTAGCATTATAATATGATCCCTCATTTAGATATCAAGATAAAAATGTGTTCTTCCTTAAGTATGCACCGTTTTATGTTTCGTTGCTTCAAGACATCATGTGATGATCGGGTGTACTTGAATCCACATTCATACAACGGGTATAAGATAGTTTTACACACGCGAGTACTAATGTTCTTACTTGGCGAGCCTAGCATGTATAGACATTGCCTCGGAACACAGACCTAAAGGTTAAGCATGACTCACATGGTAGATATGATGCCCATATAGATGCTCGCCTTTGAAGATACACCAACTCACGTGATGATCGGACTTGGTGTAGTGGATTTGGTTCATGTAATCACCAAAACAACTCGAGGGATGTTGGTTTTGAGTGGGAGTTCATTTTTAATTTGGATTAGTCGAACTCAATTTATCATAAACTAAAATCAAAGTGAATTTGCATAATTTGTTGTAGTCATTGGCATCCGTTTACTACCTTGCGCTTAGTTTTAATTGAGATAATAGAACTATAGAATTCTGGATATCTACTTTATGAACTAGTATCGTATTGTTTTGAATGTCAATTTAAAGTTTAGAAGTCCTATTACAAACTTTTAGCAAACTCTATTACTCCATGACGTTTAATAAGTAGTATTAAACCAAGAGTAACAATTCTAGTGTTAGTATCTGAAGTACCATGTTTGCCTCCATGATTCTTGATATTCAAATATTGTTTTAATATCAAGGTTATCTGGGAGCTGAAACAATTGTTTTAGAAACCATAATGTGTGGAAGATATTGTGATATCTAAAACAATGTTTATGGTTGCATATGATAGAGTATAATTCGGCAAAATACACGTTCTCATATTGTATGAGAATTTGTGAAGGTTGAAGATGCTAGATGTCCTAATCTCCCAAAAAGGTTTTGGGAACTGACATTATACTCGCAATTCGTCCTTATAGGCTATAGTAGCTTGATCATGAAAGTTATCATGATAAGGATGAATAGAACATGTAGGTAAAATGTTTACTACACTAATAGATTACTAAAGAATGGATTTTTGAAAGAACACTAAACATTTGGTGATGGTGATCTACTTCAAAGTGCAAGTACAAAGGTATTAGTATTTGCTTATATACGCTTTGGACTATGTGTCATATGTATGGCACCACTGTTGATGTTGATAGATTCTTTTAAAAAGAAAAGGAATGTTGAAAGAGAATCTATAAAATATTTGGCAGAAAAGAAAAGACTAGAAATGTCCAGCTAAGGTATATAGATGATATACATGTTACGGTTGTATTCTTTGCTTGTTAAACAATGTGGTTCTTGGGTATTGGATACCGAGTTGGTTGGTGTGAAATGTCATACAAAACAACGCAATTCATGAACTACAATGGCCTAAGTAACTAGCAATAGAATATGTGATGATGTTCATCGAAAACAAATAAAGTGTTATTATGTTCATCGTTGACATCAAAACTTGCCTTCAAGATTTGTTTAAATAATTGTTATTTTGTTCCGATATTATGAGAACAATGGTTGTTCAAATAATTACCGTATTCCATAGAAGATGGATGAACTTTTACAAGTCTAGTTGGACAAATCACATCCATAAAACTAATGCTAAAGTGTTGCAAGACAAATGATTGAAAGATCACTTACAAAGTGACATCACCATTTAAATTATATTGGAAAGAAAACATGAAGAAACTCCATGTTGATGGATTTTTGGAGTCTTTGATTTTGATCAAATGACGCTTGTGAGAATTTCCTCGAGATAATTGAAACTCCGTTCATAGGCCAAAAGGGAACGAGTGAGTAACTTATTGGAAATTGTGAATATTGATGTATTATATGTAGCCATGTGCGGTGGATCTTTCGAATTCATATGTTTTCTTCGAAAATTTGAGTGAATATATCTATATATTTACTTAATAAGGAAGAAGTGTGAAACATTTGAAAATTGTTCAAAAATTTCAAGATGAAGTGGAAAATCATTATAACAAGAAAATGAATAATTTATGATTCGATCATAAAGGATGATATTTGAGTTACATGTTTAGAAAAACACCTAAGATTCGAGGAATTGTTCCATGGATTTGTATTTCCCAATTAACCATAGGAGTATGGTATGTTCGAGAAATCAAATCGAACCTTGTTTGACATGGTAAGATCGAAGGTGTCATTTATGGAACTGCCATTATGTTTTAAAGACTAAAAGCTTTAGAGACTACCACTTTTACACTGAAAAGAGCACCATCGTGATCCATTGAAATGACACCATAAAGGTTATGGTTTGGGATAAAACCCGAGTTGTCTTTTCTTAAATTTTGGTATGCTAGGCATAAGTAAAAGAGTGTTTACAACCAAAGTCGGATAAGCACGTCTTTGTAGGTTATCCCAAATAATTTGTTAGGTATTCCTCCATAACACCGAAGACAAAAGAGTTTGTTGCTTGGAACGTGAAGTTTCCTAAAGAAGGAAATTTTCCACAAAAGTTAAGTGGGAGGGCAATAGAACTTTGATTAGGTTGATGAACCTAAGCAACATGTGCTAAGTAGCGTAGCATCAGAAAGTGTCCCGGAGGCGGCTAAAATTCCCATGGCTCCCATGATTACAAAGGTTGTGATCTCGGAAATTAGAGTTCCTATTGAACCGTGTGGGTCGGTACGAATCAAATAGTAAGATTTGGAACAGAAGTCATTATTGTTATGACAATGATGAATCGGCTGCATGCAAAGAAGCGATGATGGGCCCTGACTCTATAAAATGACTAGAAGTCATAAAATCCGTGATAGTATCCATACACGAGAAATCAAGTTTCTAAACTTGGAAGACCCTCCGAAAAGGCATGAAACCTATCGGTCGTATTTGGATCTATAAAGAAATAGACATGGATGTTTGACATCGATGAAATAGATGACATGTCGAAAAGGAGTTTATGACAATGTTCAAGGAGTTAACTATGACAAGATTTGATCTTTCATAGTGATATTTAGTCTTGACTGATTAATGTAGCAACCACTACATATAATTTGGTATATGGTAGTTGAACAAACAAAATAATGTTCTAATAATAGAATGGTTACCTAGGACGTGTACATGACACGGTCTGAAGGGTTTTGTTAAATCAAAGGATGCTAAAAAGGCGTGCAAACTTCAGTGGTTGAAGTGAGCATAGCGGAGTTGGAATCTTCACCTTGATGAAAATGTTAAAAGAGTTTAATTTCATCGAAGACGATGAAGATGCTTGCATTTGCAAGAAATTAAGTGGGTGCACTGAGACAAATTTCCAATACATTATATAGAGGACATGTTGTTGATTGGAAATGATGTATCTTTTATTGGCACGGATTAAGAATTTCATTAAAATTGGATTTTGATGAAAGACTTGGGCAAAACAAGAATATTTGGCATCAATATCTATATGGATATATTGAAACGCTAATATGGTTGTGCCAGACGTACATATATGAGATATTGAAAAGGGTTCAATATGGAAATGACGAGAAAGGTTATTTCCGCATGGAAAGGGTTGAATCAAGATTCAAGTGTATTGACACTTGGTAAGTGAAACAAGATTCAAGTGTTTTGACACTTGGTGAGTGAAATCATAGGAATATTTTGATCAATAATATATACCATGATATGTACATATCTAGATATGTCCTATTCTCTAAATGTTATGTGCATATACCAGAATGATTCATAAGATGATCAATTGACGATAGTAAAGATATTATTGTGAGTTCTGGAAGAACTAAGAATATATCATGTATAAGTGACAAATAGTTAAAAGTAGTTCATTGGAAAGTGTTATATTGATACTAGTTTGTCACAAGATACAAATTAAATTTATCTCAAATTAAACTATGTGTAGCACAATGTAATGGAAAGGAGATTCCATGATGGATTTGGATGAGTTCCAAAGTGATACATTGTGACATATACTACAACAAAAGGCTAAGTATATAACTGCTATAGTAGCAACCAAGGAGGGAATTTGGTTAAGTAGTTTGTTATCAAACTAGGTGTGGTTCACAGTGGGCTAGTAATATAAAGATATATTGTACGAAAATACTATCAACATGTTTTAACCCAAAAGGAACTAAAGGTCTCACCAAAGGACTAAATTTATACAATGCCATCTCATTAGAGAATGAGTGATGCGTAGAGACGCAAAGACATGCAAATACACGCGAACCTGAAAATGCTAGATCTAGAGATTATGTTAACCACTAGTAAACACATATATACAACACCAGAAAGCCATAGGTGTTGAATGCGTAAGTTTATAGACTAGATTACTGACTCTAGTGCAAGTGGAATACTGAAGGGAATATGCCCGAGAGGCAATAATAAAGTGGTTATTATCTTATTCCTTGTTTATGTTAATTTTTTATTTTTCATGCTATAATTGTATTAATTGGAAACGTTAATACATGTGTGTTTAATAAACAAATAAAGGGTTCCTATTTATGCATCTCTTATAAACTAGCTCGTTGATTAACAAGATGATCAAGGTTTCCTGATCATGGACATTGGATGTTGTTAATAACGAGGTCACAACATTGGTTGAATGGTGTGATGCACATTCATCCGAAGTATAGCATTACGATAAAATTCATTGTGTTTATATTAATATAACATCATATGAAGTAATCTTAGTCCTTAGACCATGAGATCATGTTAATTGCTAACACTGGAAGAGTACTTTGATAACTTCAAACGTCACACCATAACAGGGTGACTATAAAGGTGGGTTTGGGTACTCTGAACGTGTTATGTTGAGGCTCATGGATCAAGAGTGGGATTTTTCCATCCTGATGACGAATAGATATACTCAGGGCCCTCTCGGCGATATTACATTGAGATAGCTTGCAAGCAAGTGATGTGATCACTAGAATGTTATATCACAGGAACAAGAAAAGAGTGCATGTCAGTAACGCGATCATACTAGGTATGGATATACCGATGATCGAATCTCGTACATCTAATATATCACGAGACAAAGGGATTTACTTATGACGTTAAAGGTCACACGATCACTAGAGTCATTGTTGAATGTGTGGGAGTCAGTACGGATCTCCAAGTCCGGCTGCTGATTATTGATCGGAGAAAGATATCGATCATGTCTGGATTATTCGCGAACCGTAGGGTGACACACTTAAGGGATACCAACACCATTTAAGAGAAAATATGTTTCAGATAAAGATTATGAAAGCGCTGGAATCATTTCGATGGAAACCGGAATTGTTTCAGGTGAAATTGCTGAAATTGGTTCTGCATGTGATATTGAAATGTTGTAGGGAGTTTTATGTGAATGTTTGTTAATTAAAGTAATTAACAAAATTATGAATAAAATAAATAAAAGTGTTTTACTTAAAGAGAAAATTGGATTTAATTTAGTTGATATTAAATGCAAGTGAGTGGAGTTGAAATTTATGTGAGTGGGCTTAGTGGAAGCTCCACTCACATGAATGAGGGAGAGGCAGGGGCACCCACCATGGCCGGACAGCCATGGAAATGGGGCTGCGCCCCACCCCCTATAAAAGGAGCCCCATGGCTCCTCTCCACTTGCCCCACCTCCTCGTGAAGGTTCTCTTCTCCCTCTAGTTATTCCCCATGGTCTCGGATTAGCGAGATACATGTTCCCGGTGGCTTTATCTGGAAAGGAGTTGTTGCTTCCGTTGCATCGCTGGAGCAAGGAGGTGGACGTTGTTCGGTGGACTAGACATGTGCGCGATCACTGATGCATCACTGCTTTGTGGTGCTGGACTTGATGGTGCTGGACCTGATGGTGCTAGAACTGCTGGACCTGAAGGACTTCATCACAATCTTGAGATCGGCAAGTGTACGACTACATGAACCATGAAATCAGTTTCGTTAACAATGCTTTGTCAATCTTCAATGGTATGTTCTTTATGGATGTATACCCACCTGTTGCTTGTATCTAGTAGATAGATCTGGGCATATAATAGTTCCCATCATAGGAAAATTTTGTTTTCTATGCTGCGAACCCAACATCTAGAATATTCGCCCTCGTTTCTGTAGACCATGTTACGAAAATCTTAAAGTTTTAGATAGCTAATAATCGTTGAATTCTAGATGATATACAAAGTACAAGAACCAAATATATATACCCATACTTTATAGATGTTGATGAAATTTATATTTTTTCTGCTTTACCTATTATAATCATACCAGTATATAGTGTACAAATAACTTTGAATATTGACCGTTGGATCAATACTCGCAAATCCCAACATTTCCAGTCGTTGGATCTTCCTTTCCATTCTAGCATCTAGAAGATTCTATTTTTTTGAACGGTCTAGAAGATTCTATTGATAGTCTTCATCACAATGAATGTTATGCACAAAACTCAAAACACACTTCTCCATCATTCTAGAATCTTCTCCCTCGTTTCTCTAGACCATGTTACCAAAAATTTCATGTTTTAGATCTCCACTACTATAATGGAGCAGTTTTGAATTGGATCCATAACACCAATTCTGACCGTTGGGTTGTTAGATCCAATGGTTTAGAGAAGCTGGATTTGTGTTGAATAGTACCTAGATAAAACTCCACCATGTTTTAGAACCATCATGTCACCACCCCAAAATTTCATAGCACAATAGGCTGTATTCTTAATATGTGTATATAGTTATTATTAATAGACTTAATTTATGCATTTTTCTCCAATGTATGAAATGTGATTTAACAAACATTAAGTTGTTATTAACCAATAGTCTTGTTAGAGAGAAAATGCATACATTAAGTCTATTAATAATAACTAGCTACACATATTGAGAATACAGCCTAATGTGCTATGAAATTTTGGGGGTGGTGACATGATGGTTCTAGAACAGTGGAGTTTGCTAGTAATGCGTGCTATTCAACACGAATCTAGCTGCTCGAACCATTAGATCTAACCTCTTGTGCTATTAAATTTTGGGGTGGTGATATGATGGTTCTAGAACATGCATGGTGGAGTTTTATCTAGGTACTATTCAACACGAATCCAGCTTCTCTGAACCATTGGATCTAATAGCCCAATGGTCAGGACTGGTGCTATGGATCCAATTCAAAACTATGCCATTATAGTAGTAGAGATGTGGGGGCCCCGGATTTAATCCTCCGAGAATCCCTGTTATGCATACAACCACGATCCCATGATCAGTTAGTCGTGGCACATAACCGACAAGTATCAAAGTAAACATCCAATAAATAACGAATACCTGTCATACCTTATTTGCCATTATGGCTACATCGATCAACATCAGTGGAACTTTATTAAGCGTAGAGCCCGAGCCATGCCTTAACCTACAGGCAACTGACTGGGAGAACGTCCTAGCTCGCATAGTCATCAACTTCACCTTCTTCTTGATATCTGACCAAGTTAATAGCCGGGGACAATGCCAGTGAGTACTTTGAATGTACTCACAAACCACCTTAATAGAATAATAAAACAAGAGGATATGCAATATGGCTATGTAGTAGGAGGGCTCCAAGCGGGGTTCTTTTCTAAAATAATTTCCCTTGTAGATATGGCATCTCCATATCTTTGTTAAAAACTTTTGTAAAGCCTTTTTGGAAACCTTTTGAAAAGTTTTGTAAACACTAGGATTGGGGTACCCATTTGTTCCCGTCTTTAGGTCGTCCCACGACCAAACTCCTTTCTCCTCCTTCCGACCATCCCATGGTCAAAACCTTTCTCCTTTACGACCATCCCATGGTCAAAACATTTCCAAAGCCATTTCTTTTCCGAAATCCTTTTTGAAAACAAAACCAGCACCGCTCTACATCAACCTTCCCAACCGTCCATGACCGCGGACACGGCTATTCGAATAGATTTACACTCTGAAGAGGTTGTACACTTTCCCCACATCATCCGGGTACAGTACCCTGATCTACACCGATCGTGGGTCGAGTAACCGATGAAGACTCTTCAGATGCCCACTCCAATATAAGTGCCTACCCTATCAGTGTTACTCCCCTCAAAACCGGGACATCGGGTACCGAGGACCAACCGGAGTGCATTTTATACTTTACACAGTGGGAGCTTTCAATGAGGGGCTCATAGTAATGCCTGGCTGCCCGCAGACAGTTCGTTCCTTCTCCAGGTCGATGTCCCACATGGACCTTTAAGGGAGAAGGCCCAGCCTCCGGGGATCACGATCCCCTGTAGTAGTTGCGAGGAAGCTTATACCAGAATATACAAACATCAAATCCAGCCCTGTCCCATTCCAGAGTAATGTGGATGCACGGGTTAATTGTTCTAGCAAAACTGCAAAGAACCGGGTGCGTTTTTGTAAACCTTTTTCCTCCATCTTTTGTTCAGCATTTTGTAAAACAAAAACCTTTTTCTTTCTCAACATATCTTGGGAGGTCCCACCTCACCAAGGTTTTATCATAAAAAATTTGGTAAAACTTTTTCGGGGTCTTCCCATCCTATAGCTTTGCTTCGGCTAAAACAGGGTCTCCAAAGGGTTATGGTGTTATGCACCATCTATTCTACTAGGGGCCAGTAGGCTTCATTAAGGGGGTTGTACTTAATAGTACAAAAGTGTAATAGTTTGGAAGAGCCAAACCACTACCATATATATACATCAACGTATAGTAAAACAATGCAGTTTTCATAAACAGTAGATAAAACATGCATAAGTAAAACAGTAGGACAAGGCTTATGAGCAAGAAGGTAGCTTGCCTGAGATCAGTAATATGGCAATAGGTCCATGGACTTCTTCTTTAGATAACCAAGAATACCCGTACCAATAATAATAAGTTCTCTTCTTCTCAGCGTCAATACAAGCGCAACTATCGTCGTCATCGAGCAAACATGCAAACAAAAAAATATCACAATCAGAACAAGGCATACAAGCATCAATACAATATAGCAAACCATTGAAATAAAAGTTTAAGATTCAGTAGGTTTTGAGAGGATTGGATTTAGAAGATTGAGATGGCCTTGGAGAAGGGGATGAACATCCCTTAGGTTTTATAGTCTAAAAACTACCTAAGAGATGGGTTTTGGACCAAGAACATATTCTGTATGATACCATTGTGTAAAAATGATACCAACAGATAGGAGTTGATAAAATGAAACCAACAAAAGTGGTTTCACTATTTTATCACTTTTTTTAATTTCTTATGAATATTCTAGTGCTAAAAGCCCTAGTTTAGGGAAATAATTCACCAGAAAAGTTCTGGAGCTCCAAAAATTATTTCCTTGGATGGTCAAGTATAGTTTGATGCACTGAATAGTTGAGAGTTGGAATCACTCCAAAATAATTAGCACAATGCCATCAGGAAATTCCCAAAAGAAGTTCTGGAGCTGTTTTGTCTTTTTCACTAGATTTAATCTACAGGGGCTTTTGATTTGATTCCAAGGACACATGGTAGGTATTTTGAGTACCTTTCTATACAAATTGGAATCAATATTTTTGGATATCAAGAACTACTGGAGTGGTTTATTTAGTGAAATGAGTCTACACAGAATAGTTTAATTCATTAAAATTGAACCAGAGCTCAATAAAATTTTAGCTGCTAGGGTTTGATATATGTTGATATGGAGTTTTACTGGGAGTTGGAATTGGGCCAATACCTCTGTTGGTTTGACCTAGAGAAATTACCTAAGGCAGATATGTCCTGTTTTTGTTATTTTTGCTAAGGATAAACTACTGTTCACCTTGGCATAGGGCATATGCTAATTGATTGGTATAGCAATTACCTTCCAAGAGAACTTTTATCCATCCCAAATGGATATGTACAACTCCCTAAGGAATTTATTGATGGAAAAGGACACCTCTTGGGAGATAAAATGCCATTAACTAATAAAAAATATTTTGGGAACAAGGTTGGCTCTGCATGTTACAGAAGACACCAGGAAACTTGTATAAATTTTTATATGGCCAAGTTCTATTAGTTTCCATTTTTGGAATGATTGAAACTAGAGGGTTATTTGCAGATCTGTAAAAATGGAAAAGATTTTCTGAAGGAAAAACCTTGGGGCGGGCTTGATTTGGAGGGAAAATGGGCCGCTGAGGTAGAAAACAGCCCACTCGGGCGGTTCCTGGCGGGAGGCGAAATTGAAGCTGACGGGCGGGGCCCATCTATCAGCGAGAGGAGACCCGTGAAGGGGTATTTGGCGCTATCGACCGTTGGATCAGATGACAATCGACGGCGCTGGCGCGTCTTCTTTCTTGCGAACAGAGGCGCCGGGAGGAAACCCTAGGGGTGGCGCCGATGGGTGCAGGGGCTCACCTAGGGCACGGGAGGGACGGCAAGGAGGCGGCGGGGCGGCGCGGTTGAGGACGGGGAGCTCGAGGATGGGCGGCATGGTCGGTCCCGGGGCGGGGAGGTGGTTCCCGCGTCGGTCAGAGGGCGGTGGCTCCAAGCTCGACCATAGCAGCACCTGGGAGGGACCTGGGAAGAAAAGAGGGCATGTTCAGATGCAGGGGATCAAGGGGAATCCAGCAGTGTGAGATGCAGAGGGGGAAAGAAGGGGGATGAGGGAGCCTTGCTCGAATCTATGGAGGGAGCCGAGAGATCTTTCTCTCCTTCTCTCGGGCAGGACAAGGCAGGGGAGAGGGAGTGGTGCTCGGGGGAGGTGAGTGGGAGTGGGAGGGAGCAAATTAGAGTCCGAGAGGGGGTTGGCCAGCCTCTGGCCCTTTTATCTCGAGTGGGGGAGGTCCATGATGGACAAATTCCATGGGGAGCATGGGGGAGGGTAGGACAAAGGCATTGGTCGAGGAGGGCGGCGTTGGTGGTATGTGGGGCCATTAGCTCGACCAGAGAGAGGGGAGTGGAGGTGGCTGCTGCTGCTTTTAATATACAAGATATTTTGCAAGATATGCCTCTCCTTCTCTCATACAAGCACATGAGACAAAAAGAGAGGTGAGCTACAGTGTAGCACGACCAGAGAGAGATGTGTTTGCTGTGGTGCATTGCTTTGCAGGTTTGGAGGGATTTGGAGAAGGCTTTGGATCATGTTTTGGGTTTGCACAATTTGATCAGAATGGTTCTTGTGAAGGAAGTTGAATAATTCTCATTTGTCAAGGTGGGGTAAAAGGTACTGGTGTGTAGATAGGGTCGATGCATAACCCTAGGAATTATTTGGGATTTTTCAGATAAGTCTAGATGCACTTTATATCAATTATTCAGATAGTGCAGAAATGGTTTTTAGGAAGTTATTTGATATTTTTAAATTGGACAAGTTGAGTTTTTGATGTGAGATGATACCAAATGTGAATACACACTTAGGGGAATTTTCCCAAGATTTATTTTGGCTTAAGGGTATTTAAAACAATCACTAATCCATTTTTGCCATTTAAGAAAATAGGCAAAAAGAAATAATAAAATTCTTCAAAAATATTTACTTTTGAGGTGGGAAGATAGAGTATGATATATGTATCTTAATTGAGCTAAAAGTTGGGGAAGTTCTTTTGCAAAAACCAAGCTTTCCCCTGGGAAAGGAGTTTTGGAGATTTTGTCTATTAAAGAGATTAATTTGATTTGGAGCCATAATAATTATGGATAATATTTGATAAATCTTGATGATCAAGGTAGATGATGTAGACAAGGTGTAACAAGCATTTTCATCCTTGGGATTAGGGAATCCAAGTTGATTTTGGTGAGAACTAGAGATTTAAGGATCTTGGGTAAGATTGTTTTCATACCACCAAAACCTTGTTGGATCTTGGAGCTCAGATCTCCCCTTGGGGCATGAGATATATGGATGGATATACCAAGTGATGTACATCAACATGGTATAGAGGTTTTATCTTGATGTTGCTTGAGTTCACCAAGAATTGATTTCAAACTTTGAATAAAATAAGCCTGCCAAGGCAGATTATCAACTAGCCTTCAAAACCCTGTGGATTTAAGAAGCACAAAGATCCACTTGGAACAAGTGAAGTAGATATTGATATACCAATATGAGTAGAACACAACCATGCCAATAGTTGGTCCATAGAAGGTGGGATGGTGGTGTGAGCTTCTGTCAAAGTAGGCATGTTGACTAGATTTGTAGGAATAGTTATTTTCTTGCCTGCCAAACCATCAAGAACAAGTGGGTTGGAGGATGATATAACCAAGGGAAAGAGTGGTCCTTGGTAGTCCTTAGGATGGTTAACAAGATGGTTCAAATGCATTTTCAAAAATGCACATGGGTTGAGAAAAGGAGACATTCAAAAGGTGATGTTGAAACTGATTCCAGACTTGGCCAAATTTGGTAGATTTAGGGTTTTTGACTAGAATGTGGGTGGTGATGATTTTGATGGGATGCAAGGTACCAAGGCATCATCAAGTGGATTATGTTGAAGTATAAAGGGAGTAGAAAGGATCCATGCTTGATATTGGTCTTCATTGACTTGGAAGCTTCTAGAAGGGATATCTTCAGAATTGATCTGGTTAAGGGTTTTAGATGATCACCTAGTAGTTAGAGATCAGATCCAGCTTAGGGGGGGGGGTGATTTGGAACCATCTTGATCCTTTTTTTGAGGTGAAACAGTAGGGAAAATCCCCACTGCAATTTTTTATTATATATGTGTATGTTACAATGAGAAAATGATCTAAGGTAGATCATAAACAGTTACATCTAAATTGAAACAATCTATTCTATCCCTGATCTAATTGCTGACTAAGCCAACCATCTTGATCCTAGTGATGATCTCCTAGAGTAGCTCATACTATCTCCTAAGCAGACAAATCAAGCAGCAGATCAAGGCAATTCATCAGACAACAGATCAAGGCACTTCATCTTAGCAGATCAAGGCAACTCATCTTAGAGACAAAGCAAACCTACTACTGGGATTACCATCAAGCCTAGCTCGAGGTAAGGATGGGTATTTTGAAAAGGTTGTGGTTTGGATAAGATGAGAGTCCTTGGTATCTCTACCAAGAGTAGAATTCAAAAGCTTTAAACAAAGAGGTTTTGGGAAACCTATGGATAAGAATGGTTAAAGGTTATGTCTATAAAGCATAAGCAGATTATAATAGGTTGCTCTCCATAGTTTAGGGAAATAGAAGCTACTAAAATAGTTGGTTTGCAAAGGCTTCTTGGCTCAGGTTTTGAAATGCCAGAACATTTGAGAATATGGAAATTAAGCCAAGACAGTTTTGGGAAGTAGCTTTTGTCAACTGGTGTGGAGGTAAGGAGTATATCTTCTAATACACAATCATAATCATAAACATAGTCAAACAACAGGCAAACACTTCATCACTAAACAAGAAAAAGTTTTTGTTCCCCCTGATTTTTGCATTCTGGACAACTAATCAGGATTGCTGAAATTGGGATGTTACAAGAGATATAACCACTTTATTGTGTATGAATAACTTTGAATGCTGGCCGTTGGATCAAGACTCGCGAATCCTAATATTTCCAACCGTTGGATCTTTTTTCCATTCTAGCATCTAGAAGATTCTATAGATAGTCTTCAGCATAATGAATGTTATGCACAAACCTCAAAACACACTTCTCCATCATACTAGAATCTTCTCCCCCGTAGCTAATAATCGTTGACTTCTACATGATCTTATCTTACCACTATATAGTGTACGAATAACTTTGAATGTTGACCATTGGATCAAGACTCGCGAATCCTAGCATTTCTAGCCGTTGGATCTTCTTATCCATTCTAGCATCTAGAAGATTCTATTGATAGTCTTCGGCATAATGAATGTTATGCACAAATCTCAAAACACATGTCTTCATCATACAAGCAGCTTCTCCCTTGTTTCTCTAGACCATGTTATCAAAAATTTCATGTGTTAGGTAGCTAATAATCTTTGACTTCTACATGATGATACAACGTACAAGGACCAAATATACACCCATACTTTATAGATGTTGATCAAATTTATATTTATTTATGCTTTACCAATTATAATTGTATATAGTGATGATATGACATACGTCTACTATCTGAGTCTCACGTGTAAGGCACGTGCAACTTACTAGTAGCTAATAATCGTTGACTTCTACATGATCTTACCACTATATAGTTTACGCACAACTTTGAATATTGATCGTTGGATCAAGACTCGCGTATCCCAGCATTTCTAGCCATTGGATATTCTTTTCCGTTCTAACATCTTGAAGATTATATTGATAGTCTTCATTACAAACCACTATATAGTGTACAAATAACTTTGAATATTGACCGTTGGATCAAGACTCGCGAATCCCAACATTTCTAGCTGTTGGATCTTCTTTTCCATTCTAGCATCTAGAAGATTCTATTGATAGTCTTTGACATAATGAATGCTATGCACAAACCTCAAAACACACTTCTCCATCATACTAGAATCTTCTCCCTTATTTCTCTAGACCATGTTATCAAAAATTTCATGTGTTAGGTAGCTACTAATCTTTGATTTCTACATGATGGTACAAAGTACAAGGACCAAATATACACCCATACTTTATAGATGTTGATCAAATTTATAATTTTTTGTGCTTTACCAATTATAATTGTATATAGTGATGATACGTCATACGACTACTATCTGAGTCTCACGTGCAAGGCACGTGCAACTTACTAGTAGCTAATAATCTTGACTTTTACATGCTCTTACCACTATATAGTGTACGAACAACTTTGAATATTAACCGTTGGATCAAGACTCGTGAATCCCAAAATTTCTAGCCGTTGGATCTTCTTTTCCATTGTAGCATCTTGAAGATTGTATTTAGTCTTCATTACAAGGAATGCTATGCACAAAACTCAAAACACACTTCTCCATAATTCTAGAATCTTCTCCCTCGTTTCTCTAGACCATGTTACCACAATTTTAAAGTTTTAGATAGCTAATAATCGTTGACTTCTACATGATATACAAAGTACAAGAACCAAATATATACACCCATACTTTATAGATGTTGATCAAATTTATATTTTTTCTGCTTTACTTATTATAATCTTACCACTATATAGTGTACGAATAACTTTGAATATTGACCATTGGATCAAGACTCGTGAATTCCAACATTTCCAGCCATTGGATCTTCTTTTCCATTCTAGCATCTAGAAGATTCTATTTTTTTGAAAGGTCTAGAAGATACTATTGATAGTCTTCATCACAATGAATCCTATGCACAAAACTCAAAACACACTTTCCCCATCATTCTAGAATCTTCTCCCTCGTTTATCTAGACCATATTACCAAAAATTTCATGTTTTAGATAGCTAATAATCATTGACTTCTATATAATATTACCACTATATAGTGTACGAAGAACTTTGAATATTGACCGTTGGATCAAGACACGTGAATCCCATCATTTCCAGCCATTGGATCTTCTTTTCCATTCTAGCATATAGAAGATTCTATTGATAGTCTTCATCACAATGAATGCTATGCACAAAACTCAAAACACACTTCACCATCATTCTAGAATCTTCTCCCTTGTTTCTCTAGACCATGTTACCAAAATTTTAAAGTTTTAGATAGCTAATAATCGTTGACTTCTACATGATATACAAAGTACAAGAACGAAGTATACACCCATACTTTATAGATGCTGATCAAATTTATATATTTTTTCTGCTTTACCTATTATAATATTATATGGTGATGACATGTCAGACATCTATTATCCCAGTCTCACGTGCAGGGCATGTGTAATTTACTAGTTTTACCACTATATAGTGTACGAATAACTTTGAATATTGATCGTTGGATCAAGACTCATGAATCCAAACATTTCTGGTCGTCGGATCTTCTTTTCCATTATAGCATCTAGAAGATTCTATTGATAGTCTTCATCATAATGAATGCTATGCACAAAACTCAAAACACACTTCTCCATCATTCCAGAATCCTCTCCCTCGTTTCTCTAGACCATGTTACCAAAAATTTCAAGTTTTAGATAGCTAATAATCGTTGACTTCTACATGATATACAAAGTACAAGAACCAAATATACAACCATACTTTATAGATATTGATCAAATTTATATTTTTTCCACTTTACCTATTATATAATTTTATATAGTGATGATATGTCAGACGTCTATTATCTGAGTCTCACGTGCAGGGCACGTGCAATTTAATAATAGTGGTAAGATACGAATAACTTTGAATGCTGACTAGTTGGATCAAGACTCGTGAATCCCAATATTTCCAGCCGTTGGATCTTCTTTTCCATTCTAACATTTAGAAGATTTTATAGATAGTCTTTAGCATAATGAATGCTATGCACAAACCTCAAAACACACTTTTCCATCATACTCCTAGAATCTCTCCCTCGTTTCTCTAGACCATGTCACCAAAAATTTCAAGTGTTAGGTAGCTAATAATCTTTGACTTCTACATGATGATACACAGTACAAGAACCAAATATACATCCATACTTTATATTTGTTGATCAAATTTATAATTTTTTGTGCTTTACCTATTATAATTTTATATAATGATGATATGACATATGTCTATTATCTAAGTCTCACGTGCATGGCACGTGCAATTTACTAGTAGCCTACAATGTATGAACATTCTTGGGTTTCAGTCTGAAGGAGAAATAAGGTCATGGGCATATATATGGATACCCTAGCTACACTTTATGATACGGTTCTGACATCGGGTAGATGGGTGCGTCTTGGCATAGTAAACAATGTTGACCATGGGAGTTTTAAATAATTATGAAAGACCATTTTTCACTTTTCCAAGTGATTACAGGGATGTTTCCTACTAGTAAATAAAATTAGAAGAATTTGGCTTGGAATGCGTCAAGCGCGCCATATTTCCGAACATAGCGGAGCATGCATGTTTTCCTTGTGATTCCTAGATTTTATGAGTTTTTAAGGTTCGTAGCTAAATTAAACCACTTAAATTATAGTACTATCTGCCTAAATTAGGTCAAATGAGTTGGCATATGCATATGCGCACCGTTTAGCTAAGAAACCCAAGTTCACTCAGTCGTTTTGCTCACTACAGTATATGGGCCCTATTCATACGAATAACTTTGAATGCTGACTATTGGATCAACTATTTGATGTATTTACACAAATATGAAATATTTATTTATTTTTTATGAGGGCCACGACTGGCAGGCAGCACCATCCCATTTTTTTTCATCTATCCGCCACCATACTAGACTCCAACCTTTCTTCACAAGCTGCACACGCCACCGTCCCATCGCATTCGATGCGTGCTGCTTTTCGAGGCTTCTTTTTAATACTACTTGGGAGGTGAGCCAAGCGCGATTTAGCACTAAATTTTTGTGTGATATTGGTGCGATCTTCTAGTTCAAAATTTTAGAGGATTATTGGTGGGACTCTCCCTTCTACCTTTCCTAAAATTTAACCCTTCCTTCACTTCTCGGCAAACGCTAGCTACCTCCTTACTGATAGGGCCCCTCGCTCGCTCGCCCGCCGACTCCACAATCCATCTCACATCATCCTCTATCCCATCCCTCCTTAGCCGACTTCCAGGTCGCCAAAGTCTACTGAGCGACACCGTCATCCACGCTACCATTGTTGCTTCGTCGCATTTGTTTCCCCCACTCTGAGTGTTCGCTTCCCCACCACCACAACTGAGAGATGCATACGCCACGTGGACCCCTCACTAGGGCGATGGTTAAAACTCCATACAACCGAGACAAAGTTTGCTGCAAACTTCCTATGCCCACTTTCCTTGCACTTTACTACTACTTATGAATGTAGTTCATCGCTTCCTTGTTGTGCCTTCTCGTTACCAATTATTTCTAATGCATGCTAGTTGCAGTACTGCTGGATCGGTTCAAAGAGAAAAGAAGGCAATTGCTAGTCGTCAAGCCAAATTGATTATCTCACACTAGTACGAAGCCTCGCCAGCCCAATGATAACCCCCAACAATCCTCCCCGGACAATGGTTTTCCTCCATTTTGCATATATACACGCTATCATTATGCATTTTATTTTCGAGAGTAGTTCAGCCTTTGCTTGCCCTGTCTTGTCATACTAGTATATATTTTTTGTAAGGCATGGAAGATGATGTACTGCCGAATGAGTACGCAGAGAATCGATGCCAACAAATCCTAAAGAGTTTTGGACATGTGGATCTAGCCCCGCTCGGCACAACACAACTGGTACAG
Source organism: Avena insularis (assembly GCA_023614405.1). Lineage (NCBI taxonomy): Eukaryota > Viridiplantae > Streptophyta > Magnoliopsida > Poales > Poaceae > Avena > Avena insularis. The sequence continues at coordinate 368,026,616 of CM042696.1, read as the reverse complement.
AAATATGGCCTGGTCTAGTATGCTAAACATGGCTATTTGTTACATCTTGCTTGTGTTATTTACTGATTGGTTTGCTGCATTGCAATATGCAGAAGCAAGTGCATGATCATGTCCCTGCCAAGGAGGTTCGCAGCACAGATATTCAGCGTGCTAGTGATACAACCATTTCTAGGAACCAAACCAAAGTATGGTGCATGGCCGAAGCTAAGATTAAGTTTCTCCAAAAGGATTTGGAGATAGCCACTCAGCGAATCAGAGAATTGAACCGAGGATGGATTTTTACTATTGAAGATGGCCTTGATGCTGCTGCTGATCTTCAGAAGTTAGTCATTGAAAATCGTGTTCCCAATTCGGCTAATGCAGATGTCAATAAGATCAACGTGATGGTTTTGGAACACGTGAAAGCACGAGCAGATATTTTCCATGCATCTTTGCAGAGTGTGATGCAAGAGACGCCATGCGAATAGACTATTATTTCGAATAATGAGGATGTCTTTCCTTGTGTTGTTAGCCTGATATTTTCTTTGGCACGCTGTATGAAACTATACTATACCTACTTGCTGCATCTGGAAAATGTATCCCGGTCTCGTTCTGGCCATTCGGAAAATGGAAAAACAACATTTTCCCGTGATAAACTTGATATCTTATTTTGGACTTTCGTTTAGATCTATAGAACCATGTTTTGCGGAAAATTAACACATTACCATGAAAGGTAGTTCGAGAATTACCATGTCCATGTGCCCATTATCGTGAATAAATTCGTGCACTATATACTTGTGTGGCCCTAAAGTCAAACTTTTAGACTGCAGTAGTAGATCGAGTACAAAAAAATCAACTGAGCGACAAATCACAAGCCGGAATCACCTCTTCCACCAAGCTGTGCGCCAGAAACACTTGTCGCAATGGGCTCCTGTGTCCAAAATTCAAACGGTATGAAATTTTCATCTCGCCATTCAGTCCAGAAACAACGCGCCAAAGGCCATTCCTCAAAATTGTTTCTCTTGTAAATTCCTACGCACCACACAATTCAAAGTTTCAAACATACTAGTACCACCTGTGCCCTTCGGGCTGAATCCCTCGAGATCACCTTGCACGACCACAGTCGTGCTCCTTCCGTCCCATCTCCCCTTCATAGCCTCTCCACCGTCATGCCACCATAGCCAGCGAAGACGTTTTACCAGCTCCCGACGCTGGCCTGCACCATATCAGCTCCTCTATACACGAGGTCCACAACATCGGAGTCGGCTCAGCAACGCCGTCGTAGCTTTGTTGGATCCACTTCCCCGACTCCACGACACCAGATCGGCTTCCTTGACCTTGTCCATGACGCCGGAGAGATGGGGAGGCAAATCCGCTCAAGGGCGAACGGCGAGGTCTTAGCTCACCATAAGTCCAGCAAAGGCACAAGAAGGAAATCACGTAATTGCGGTCACAAAGGTTGCTGCCATACACTTCATATGCTCTTTACGCATTTGATGTCTGAAAGTAGTGCATCGCTTGTTTCACTGTATTCTTGCACTGAGTTTTTTATCTTGTACTCCGACATTTCTTGTCGAGGCATCGTATATGCATATGTTTGTCATTGTTCCTTCAAAGCTTTGAATTGCTTGCTTGCACTGTACGAACTTGCTCTTCTACACACACCTCGCTCTTAAATCTCATAAGATATATTTTTTGCTGATGCATGTAAGGTGATTTGTGGCCAACTGATGAGGGAGAATGGAAGATTAGGGAAGATAGATTATTAAAGAATTCCCAATATGCAAGGCGCTCGGCCCGTAGAGAGTTAGATCTTTCGTAGCTACCACCACCAATCATGAAGTCTAGAATTCTGATGCAGAATTTGATCCTCAAGATCAATAAAACCCCAAGGGAGACCTGACTCAGGAAGATGGACTGGTCGAGAACCCCCTCCCTAATCCGCCTGCTTGTCCACTGCCCAAGGTGCTTGCTCTGTCTTGTCATTGCGATATTTGTTTCATCTTCCATGTTTCGTACCTCAATTCCCACCAAATAGTGTGCAATGCCATCTGCTTAGTTCATGCATCATATATGTTCAGCATATCTTGCCTTATCGTTTCTCCGCTCTATCCAAGGCGTCATTTTACATAGGACTTTGATAGATTAATGTATTGTTTATGTGTGTCAGGAATCAACTGGTTCACCTAAGACCCTTCCAGGTACCAGCATGGAGAAAAACTATGATCGGCAAGTGTCTGATTCAGAATTGCTTTCTGTTGATGAACAATGTTTCGAGGGAGACCTAACTCAGGAAGTTGGACCCGTCGAGCACCTCCCTACTAGTCCGCCCACTTGTCCACCCCCCAAGGTGCTTGCTCTATTTTTAATTGTGATATTTGTTTCATCTTCCATGTTTCGTACCTCAATTCCCACCAAATGTTGCGCAATGCCATCTGCTTAGTTCATGCATCATATATGTTCAGCATATCTTGCCTTATTGTTCTTCTGTTCTATTTGCGTCTCATTTTATATAGGACTTTGATAGACTAATGTATCGCTTATGTGTGTCAGGAATCAGCTAGTTCACCTAAGATCCTTCCAGGTACCAGTAGGGACAAAAAATATGATCGGCAAGTGTCTGATTCAGCATTGGTTTCTGTTGATGAACAATATTTCGAGGGAGACCTGACTCAGGAAGTTGGACCCGTCGAGAACCTCCCTTCTAGTCCGCCCGCTTATCCACCCCCAAGGTGCTTGCTCTATATTTTTAATTGTGATATCTGTTGCATCTTCCATGTTTTGTATCTCAATCCCACCAAATATTTTGCATTGCCCTCTGCCTCATTCATGCATCATATATATAGAGAACATTTTGTCTTACTATTCTTCTGTTCCATCTGCGTCTCATTACATATAGAACATTAATAGATTGAAGTATTGTTTTTGTGTGTTAGTAATCAGCTGGTTCATGTAAGGCACGTTCAGGTACCAAACGCGAAGCATCGACAAGTCGTCCTGCTAATGCTACCAGTGGAACACAAACACACACCGGAAAAATACAATAACGAAAATCAGGAAACTCACATATGGCTAAAAAGTGTCGTCTTGGCGGCACACCACAAGTTCCAACAGTAGTAGACGCAGAAAATACCATCCCACACATTCCACAATCACCAATTGCCAATCAAGATACCTAGCAACAATTGACAGCCGAACCAGTTTTGACCTCTACTTGCCTAACACTGCTGGCACAACACCAACAAGCTAGCAATGATTACCAACCTGTTGATCATCCCGTTGCCAAACAAGGTATGTGTTCCAAGGATTATTGATGCATGCTTCCTTATATATACCGTGCAAGCTTGATGTAACGGTTGAATTGGCAGCTACACGAAGATTTAAGAAAACGGGGCCAATGGTAGGAAAAAAGCTTGAAGCTAAAATTTGGAAGGCAATCTAGATATTGCATCAATTCTATTGTGCCTGGTAAGCGAAGGCTAGAAGATTCAGAAGAATCTGCTTTTCTAGCATCCGAAATAGGCGTTTTTGTCAGGAATGATATTCCTATCTTCGCATCGTTCAAGCTCTTATGCGGATCCTTTTGGTGGCGGGATGTACTAAAAAAAGTGGATAATTTTAGGGCTGTCGCAGCAGTGACTATTGGCAAGGGTGACACCTTTCTTTTATGGTCTGATAATTGGTCATTACAAGGTAGCATGCAACCTTTAAAATGCAGGTTTCCCCACCAGTTTTCGTATGTACTCAATGAAAATATTTCTGATGCACACGTATATGCCATGGAGGATATGCACGAGTTATTTTATTTGCCACTTTCTACTAGTGCACATCAGGAATTGTTGAGTTTGCAAGATACTATGGCACAGTACCCATGTTCTACTCAGAATGATATCTAGTCATATAAATGGGGTGACATTTACATGCCAAGTAAGTTTTACAAACAAATATTTGATCATCTGCAAGTGCCAAAGGTTTACTCTTGGATCTGGAAGTCTAGTTGCATGATGAAAGTGAAGGTGTTTTCTTGGTTATTGTTGAGAGATAGAGTGAATACGAGAGATCTTCTGCAAAGAAGGCATTGGCATGTAACTGGTGATATTCACTGTGAGCTTTGCCCTTTGCATGCATATGAGGATAGAATACACCTATTTTTTGAGTGTAATTTCAGTGTACGGATATGGAACTATCCGCAAATTTCTTGGGAACCTCTCGATGCCCTTCAACCGATTGTGGAGAAAGCCAAGAAGGAGTTTGGGCATCCATTTTTAATGGAAATCTTGATTTTAACCTGCTAGAATATCTGGCTACTACGGAATGAAAAAACTTCAATCAACAAAGGCCAACGTTTGCTCGCTAGAAAATGAGCTTTGTCCATGATATTACCTTACAGCAGTACAGGATTAAGAGGAAGCATGTAAATTCTCTCCTAGCATGGATAGCTGCTTTACCATAGCTTTCTGGAGCTTGTATGGTTTTAGAGTTAGTTTTCTAGTTGTTTGTACAGTTTCTATAGGCATGGTGGGTATTTGATATTCCTATAAACTCTTTTGTTATTTTTAATAAATTACTATGGGGCGGTTGCCTCACAGTTCCAGGTCAAAAAAAAGCTCCACCAACAGATCCCTAACCATTATAATTCATTACTTCAGAAGTTACATGTAAGTCATGGTGCTTTGTCCCATGCATTCAAGCTTGCTCTTGGTTCTATTCTAAGTCACATAACACATCAAATGTTCCATTCTTGCCGACATTAAAAATTCAATTTCGATCAGGATAATGAGGATGTAGAGTATGTTCTCATGGACATGTTCTCCTATTCTTTGCGCCAGGAGCACCATATGCTAAAGAGTAAATACTTTGATGGTAAGGCAAGCAAGGATATTCAAAGAACGACTCCTATGGAACACACTATGACTGACCAACACTGGATAGATCTTCTTGACCACTGGTTTGATCCAAAGATTACGGTATGGTTTGTGAAGACTGATACCATATCACATTCGATATTCCTATTTGCACATTTGTATCACTAGTCTCCTTTTGCAGATGCACGCTGAAAAAATAAGAGAAACCGTGCTGCACAATGCTTAACAAACTGAATTAGATCCCGCGCATTGGTTGGCCACCTGAGCACAATAGTAAGAATAATTAGTTTTTAATCTTCTACAGACTTTGTGCTTCTTATATTTTGACCATGTGTTCCGCCCACATTGCAAAAAAGTGTGGTAAGTCTGTAGCAAAAATTCCAGGCATGCCAGATGAGCAAAAAAGAAGGGCTCAATCCCTCTGCTAAGAGTGTTATTGTAAGTATTCTGTTCGATTGATATTTTGTGATGACACACCCTCAGTGATTTATATGTATAGTAAGATGTGCAACACTGCCTAAACTGTCGCCTAGTTTTCTTTTTAATTTAAGTAGATGATTTCCAACTAGTGTGAGTTTCAGTTTTCAGCTGAACAAAGAGTTGTCTTGTGTATATCATGCACCCGGTGATGAAGAAACAGACAAATACCATGTTGGCATAGTCCTGTTATTGCATGCTAGTGATAAAATTCTTAGCAGTATGATCAGATAACTAAACTTTTATTACAATATATATGATGCGTAATCAGCCATGCCAACTTATAAGATTTGTTCATAGACAGGTTAAATGTGCTGTCTTCATGTTTCTCTTTATTAGCTTTTCTTCTCTCACCCATGTCTACCAATTAATAACCTTACAGATTAAATTGAACATGGAGATGGCAAAACCTGGGAAAGATGGTCTAGAACAAACCCAAGAAGAATGTCTAGAAACATTTAAAATGGTACTAAAAGGTGAAGGTCATCGTAAAAGCACATTCCTATGTAATGTTGGGTTGTCACAGTGCAAGTCCAAGTCAACGTATTTGTCTAGTCAAGAAGAAATTATAGCACTACGGTCTGAACATGAAGTGCATAGATGAGCAATCAATCATATGAGACAGAAAGCATTAGCAACTGATGTGGAGTTGAAGATGTTACGAGATCAGTAGAATTATCGAGAGCCCATAGATGAAGAGACTCTTCTAAATTGAAGATGAACCCTGATAATGACAGGTGATTATAATGGTCCTGTGAAATGGTTCCTGCTACAGAGCCCGGGTTGTGTTTGGGGCCATGTAACAAAAACGGAGGGAGTATTTGTTTCGCATCATGCTTTTATCTATTTACCGTATGCTCGATGCACAAAAATGTTGTGCCCGAACCTCACTCTCTCAGCCTTGGATTCATGAACCTCACAAAGGTTTTTTCTTCTTTGGACAACCGCCAAATTCAAAATCTCAGTCCATCGACAAATCCTACCACCTACCCCGTTTGAATCAGAGATTATGTATCCAATTTATTTGCCAATATGGTCAGTATTATGATGATCAGTTGATGTGACTCAGCCTTAAATTCGTACTGAAGGAGTACCATTAACGAAATTAAAAAATCTCAGTCGAGCGGCAAAACCTACAGCCAACCATGTTTGAATCGGAGTTATCCAATTTTGATTATGGATGATAAGTTAATGTCACTCTCGATCTTTAATTCCTGAATAGGGAGTACACCTTTTATCCAAATATTGCTTGGACGCTAGCCAAATTCAAAATATCAGTCTGCGCAATTATTATGCTGATGGATGATTAGTTGAGACTCTAGGACTTGAATTCCTGGACAGATAGTGTACGATCTACTAGCTTTTTTCTATTATTATTTGGCTGGTACCCAAATTCAAAATCTCAATCAAGTGGCAAAATCACACACCGACCTTGAAGCATTTCCCGCCCCATCGTTTCAAAAACTTTGTGGCAAAATCTCCTACCAGGGAGTACCATTTTTCTGTTATTATTATTTGGACGGTAGCCAAATTCAAAATCTCTGTCGAGCGACAAAAGCAAACACCGACTTTGAAGCATTTCCCGCCCCACCGTTTCAAAAACTTTGAGGCCAAATCTCCCACCGGGGAGTACCATTTTTCTATTATTATTATTTGGCCGGTAGCCAAATTCAAAATCTCTATCAAGCGGCAAAATCAAACACCGACTTTGAAGCATTTCCCACCCCACCGTTTCAAAAACTTTGAGGCCAAATCTCCCATCGGGGAGTACCACTTTTTTATTAATTATTATTTGGCGCGGTAGTCAAATTCAAAATCTCTGTCGAGTGGAAAAATCAAATATCGACTTTGAAGAATTTCCCGCCCCATCGTTTCAAAAAATTTGAGGCAAAATCTCCCACCGAGGAGTACCATTTTCTATTATTATTATTTGGCTGGTAGCCAAATTCCAAATCTCTATCGAGCGGCAAAATCGAACACTGACTTTGAAGCATTTCCCGCCCCACCGTTTCAAAAACTTTGAGGCCAAATCTCCCACCGGGGAGTACCATTTTTATATTATTATTATTTGGCCGGTAGCCAAATTCAAAATCTCTATCAAACGGCAAAATCAAACACCAATTTTGAAGCATTTCCCGCCACACCGTTTTAAAAACTTTGAGACCACATCTCCCACCGTAGAATACCACTTTTCTATTAATTATTATTTGGCTGGTAGTCAAATTCAAAATCTCTATCGAGCGGCAAAATCAAAAACCGACTTTGAAGCATTTCCTGCCCCACTGTTTCAAAAAATTTGAGGCCAAATCTCCCACCGAGGAGTACCATTTTTCTATTATTATTATTTGGCCGGTAGCCAAATTCAAAATCTCTGTCGAGTGGGAAAATCAAACACGGACTTTGAAGCATTTACCACCCCACCGTTTCAAAAACTTTGAGCCCAAATCTCCCACTAGGGAGTACCACTTTTCTATTAATTATTATTTGGCCAGTATCCAAATTCAAAATCTCTGTCGGGTGGCAAAATCAAACACCGAGTTTGAAGCATTTCCCGCCCCACTATTTCAAAAACTTTGAGGCGAAATGTCCCACCGGGGAGTACCACTTTTCTATTATTATTATTTGGCCAGTAGCCAAATTTAAAATCTCTGTCGAGCGGCAAAATCACACACCGACTTTGAATTATTTCGCGCCCCTCCATTTCAAAAACTTTTGACTGTAAAATTCCCATTATACCCATTGTTCAGACGCCCTATGGGCACGCTAAAGTCGGTAGCTTGGGGGCACGATTGTAATTATTTTTCTATTTACCTCCATAGTCCCGATTCGCGCGGTTTTTCTAGCTGGCCCTCCCAAAATCCCAGGCTTCTCTCCCACACCCTCACCTACATGACCACCACGTGCACTGCCCGGCGGCAATTCCACGGCTGCTGGAGCCGCTTCATCGATGCCCACCCCATCGGATCTAGTTCATCGGGTCTCTCTGCCACTCCACCAGAGTTGTGGTCTCGCTGACCGTGCCCATGGCATCATCAACCGCCCACGCTCTGCTTCCCTGCTGCCGAAAGATACCCAACCGTAGCGGAGCAGCTTCACCGTTGCCTACTAGACGGGATATAGTTTAACAAGTTCCATGTCCACTGCTGTAGACCAGCTACACGGTCATCATCGTTGACTGCACCGGCATCGACCACCCAAGATCTGCTTCCCCGACGCCAATAGCCACTGCAACCGTAGTACCCTCGGTGACCTGGATGTCACTTGCACGGTACCGATGATGCTTAGATGCCTCTTCGACCAAGGGAACCAAATCTCCAACCTGTTTTTGTTTTGTCAGCGGTGTAGTAGGTTCAAGCCTGTCGCAGTGAACTGCATTTTTGTAGTTTTTCTAGTACATACAAGTCACGGGGCACGTCTGTTCTTCGTGCTAGTACATACAAGGTCATTAGACATGTTGGTTTGCATTCGCTGCTCTACAAATTTTAGGTTATGCACATGTCTGTTATTTTATCATGCACATGTTCTTATCTTAGCTGATCCGTAAACCAGTAATTTCCTGCTATTGTGTAGTTCTTGCAAAATGTAATGTTAGTGGAAAATATCAGTGTGGATTCCCTGCTCCACAGTTACTAACTCTATCTGGTTATTCCTGAGCTAAGTTCCTACTATTATTTCCTCCCTAGCATCATTCTGCTATCCTGTAGTACCTGTTCAAACTCTTCGTACTAGTTCGATTATAATTTTGTTGTTAACATCTGGTTCTTCAAAAGCTGCAACACTGACTATTTTCTTTTTCTTTGCGTAGAGCTCAAAAAGGCAACACTGAACATGTTGGTTTGCACAGCCTACAGGTCCACCAGTGATGCCATTATATATTTTATGTATCTGGTGCTAGTTCATCCTAACCAACAGCCTAATTATTCTTTACTATATAGTTCATTCCTGTTTTCCATTCCTGCTCAACAAGTTTTGGTATGATGCGGTTATAATTTCTATGTGGTGCATTCTTAGCTACGACAGTAATTGCATGCTATTGTGTAGCTCACCGCAAATTCCGAGTCACCCAACGTCTCTTGCATTCCAGGAGATACCACTTCTTCCATATATATTTGCTGAAATGACCTAGCTAGTTTATACTGAAATTCTAAGAAACACTTTGTTTGATTGCTCATTTCATTGTTGGTATACTCGTCTAATGCTTGTTTGTCTTGTTCTATAGGTTGACAAGCCACACCATTATATCTCATATCTGGTTCTGGTTCGTCCTAGGCAACGACATAACTATCCTTTACTATATAGTTCATTCATGGTTTGCATTCCTGCTCTACAAGTTCGTATTATGTAGTTATAATTCCTATCTGGTTCATTCTTAGCTATGAGTAGTTTGTCTTGTTTGTTGTATTAACTTGTTATTACTTAGTTTCAGACTGCAATTATTGCTATCGCCACCAAAGAGGGGACTGCAAGATCATATCTCAAGCTGGTTTTCCAATGTAGCTGTCACACTCAAACGGAGATGCAGTTGATGGATTGAGAGAGCAAACTGAGGACTCTGCTATCAACTTGATTGGCAACTGAAATGCTGAATTTTCTTTCCCTTTTGTTCATATTATGTAATATTTTTAAGAAGTTTGCAACTGATGTAATCTCTAGATAACTCGCATAGGCCATGTAGGCATTTAGTTGACGCCGTCCATGCATGGTGGTACCATAACCATGATAGCCAGGTCGATCAGGTAATAGTATAGGGTTTTCTTATTTTCCCTTCTTGTATTGCGCCTTCCATGAACAGTAAAAGATGCTCGCTAATTATACTCCTTTTATGATATTTGCATGGGCTTCAGAAAGGTCGAAACAGTAACGGTAATTGGCTAGAAAAGTAATAGGCCAAAACAGTAACAGTCCCAAATAGTAGCAGTCCAAAACAGTAACAGGCCAGAACACTAGCAGGCCAGCGGCAACCCAACATAGTAACGGGCTAGAACAGTAACATGATAGAAAAGTAACAGGCTAGAACAATAACAGGCCAGAACACCAGTAGACCAGAACAGCGGCAACCCAGCACAGTAACGGGCCAAAATAGTAACAGACCAGAAAATGGTAGGATAGAACAGTAAAGGTCCACAATAGTGATGGACCTGAATAGTAGATGGCCATAATAGTAACGAGCCAGAATAGCAAAAGGCCAGAACAGTATCAGACCTTGTCAAAGGTGGGCCGTTCGTAGGCATCCCAGGACGAGCTATGAGAATAGTGACAGGTTGACCATAGGCCTTAACAGTATCGGGCTGACATGACGCAGGCTATTAACGGGTCGCATAGTATTCGCCCAATGTGGGCTTCTATAGGCTGAAACAGTAACAGGCCCGATGTTCGCGGGTCGCTGCTGGCTGCATCTTTTGGACCCATTTCAAACAGTGCCGGACGAAACAGTAACGGGTTGTAATCTTATTGGGCTCTCTTAATGGGCCGGCCCACTTAATATTTAGCAAGCCTTGGCTGGGCCAGGCTTCTATCATGGTTTCTGTGGCTGTTAATAGTGGTAATTGGGTGTTAACAGTGTTTGCCATGTGGCATTTTGCATGACATCAGCAGTCAACGCGGCTGGCAAACAGATCTACGACGGAACAAGTTTTCGTGGCTGAAGGGTGCGATCCGCCACGGTTAGAAAAAACCGTGGTAGATTCTTTTGTGACGGGGCTTTTACCACGAAGGGCGTCTGTCGTAGTAGACTTTTTAGCCACGAAAAAGGGCCTTCAACCACGAAAATCGTCCGTTGTAAAAGCCAAATTTTCTTATAGTGATATGACCCCGGGTACCCCAGATATCAGATGATACAAACAAGATGTTGAATAGTTCAATAAAAGATATGAAGTAAAAATAGAATAAATAAAAAGAGAAGGAAATTACATCTGGGCCGACTTAGTGCAAATTCGGCCTAGGTGAGAATCCTCCTAGACCAAATCTGCACCACATGGGCCGAATTATCTATGCCTGTGCCGAATAAGGAAATAAGTCGGCCGCTCAGGCCGTATTCTTCTCCCCTGGGTGGTCTGAACTATGTTACTTCACCCCCACCCTAGGCCAAGCTCCACGCCACCTCGCTTCCACCAGTTCCCGCGTCGCCAATGCTCCCCTCCCGAGCTTCCCGCGCCAACGACGTACCACCTCCCCGCATTGCCGCTTCCCCCGGTGGGCCGGCATAGGATCACCCGGCCCACCACGGGCCTCCTTCCTCAACACCACTTTTCCCCGACGCTAGGATCACTGACACTGCCTCACCAACTCCCACGGACACCAGCTCCTCCCGCCACCGCCGCGACGCTTCTCCTAGGTGGGATGGCTTCGGCCAATCCTAGCCCACCGCGAGAACCTCCTTCACCCAGTGGCTAGAACCCGGATGGGCCGCATCCGTCCTGGCCCATCGCGGGAATTAGCTCCCCAGGCCAAGTAAGCCAGACCCCGGCTGGGCTTTTGCGGAAACCTTGGCTTGGGGCACCTCTTAACCCAGCTGGGCTCTTTCATTGACTCCTGCCTAGGCCGAGTTATGCTTAATCCGCCTGAGTTGGGAATAACTAAGTTGGGCCATTACCCCTTGCCCGGTTGGGCCCATTTCTCCCCCAGGCCGAGTTACTTTCCCCCGGGCCGAGTTTCACTTCACCGGGCCGAGTAATATCACCCCAGATGCCTTCTTATTCACCCCCAAGCGCTCCTCCAACCTCTACGACCACATACCTTCAATCTAGGTCAAGGCCCTCAAGTCACGTGCCGGTCTTGGGACACCCTGGCTTAGACTGGCACGTGCATATGGAATATGCCCTTGGAATCTCCTGAGATGCTAGGGAATATGATGGGCATCTCAGGAAGATGCTAGGGAATATTCCCAATGGATAAGACCGATGACTCAAGATGCCAATGACAAGGACTACGAGACAACTGATAGCTCTGACCATGACCAAGCGTGTGGGACAAGCTTTTCCCCCTAGGCTCCCCTTTATAAGGAGCACCAAGGGGATTGTTCCTAGGAGAGCCCCTCGAAGGGCTCCTCTCCTCTCTACTCGATAGGAGCATATTCTTCCCCCTTGCTCTCTCCATTAGAGGTATAGGAGCACATCTCAATGAGCACCATTGTAGCCACCATGTATGGCCATATTATATGAGATCAAGATGCAGGAGTAGAGGTGTTATCTAACTAGGAGAGCCTCGAACCTGCGTACATCATGTCTCTCACTATACTTCCGTATGAGGTCTTCACTTAATCATCCCTCCCCGGATTCCTCCAGTGTCCATCGACCCCAACTTTATCCTACCCATGGCATATGTCGTGACACCACCACGACAGTTAGAGTCGCGCACTTGTGGTGAGATTATGATCTGCCTCTAATCCGGACGAGGTGAGCGGCGGGGTGCTGGTGGAGCTCCAGTCGCAGGCGCCCTAGCTAGTGTGCGAATGCTGCCAGGCGGCGCGTTGTGGCAGAACTCGTGCTCGGCCGCTCGAGCAGGGTCGTGTTTGTCATTGAAGTTCACGGCGCAGCCCTGGACGTTGGAGTTCAGGCGACTTCGGATGGAGCACTGGTGATAGAGCAACAACTCCTGCGCCGTTTGCTGCTCGAGGCTAAATTTGTCGCGCTCGGCTAGTTCCCTAGCCTTGGCCACCTCCAGCTGCTGGAGTACCTCCTCGATCTCTGCCGCCTTCATGGTCGGCCAGAGGGCGTGGAGAAGGGATCTGGTGGCACGGTGATGCTACCCGCCATTTAGATGGCATCATAGCAGTTGGATCTGATCCGTGCTATGTCGAGGGACTTCGACCCGGAGTCAGAGTCGAAGAGCACGAGGATGGAGGGATCCTCGAAGTCCTCAGCATTGGAGACTTGTGTGATGGATTCTTTGCATGATGCAGCCATGATGGATCCAGCGACCGAGGCAGGGGTCACCGAGTCGGCGTCTCCGTGGAGGGCCACGTCGCTCGCAGTCATGTTGTACTCGGAGGCGATGGAGCGGATCTTCCCCTCCAAGAGTAGATCGCATGGCGGATATCCGCCGATGATCGCCATATTTGCCGGGTCGATGTCATCCGTGAACCCAACGATGAGATTGATGGTGCTGACCAGCATCACCGCATTGTGTGTGATCGGGCACAATGCCGGGATGTAGCTATTGGGCAGGATCTGAAGGATCCCGCCGCTTACGATCATGTGGCCTTTGGCGATCAGCCAATCGATTGGAGACTATGGTCTTGCCATAGAACTCGGGCTTGACCGGCCATGCCCCACTATGGGCGCCACTATCATGGGAATGACCAGTTGCTACTAGGGGTAGCGATTGATACGATTTGGGGAAAGAGTTAGTCACCATCCATGGTGCGAGATTGGAACTAGAGACAAGGGATTTACCCAGGTTCACCCCCCGTAGGGTAAAGACCAACCCCTGCTAGATTGTATTATCGGCAAGTGGATTACAAGGTGGGCGAGCTCGGAGCCTAGGCAGCGAGTCGCTTGGATGGAGTAGCTAATAGTGCGTGACTATGTAGAGTACCCTAGGGAGGTTTATATAGGGGGTACCTCGCTAGGGTTTATAGGATTACAACCGAATCAGTTAAGGTTTCGGATGATTTGACCTAATCGGACTGGTCCTATCTAAGCTCGTGGGCATCCAGCTTCCAATCGCCAGGCTTCTACTTTAGTCGCTTTCCAGTCGCTGTTCATGTAGGCCCATTCGCTATGGACTTGGGCTAGTCGAATCGTCCTTCTAGGCATACCCCGATTGGTATATCCCCATCAATGTGATATCACCGAGAGGGCCCTGAGTATATCTCTCCGTCATTTGGATGGAAAAAATACCATTATTGATCCATGAGCCTCAATAAACACTTTCCAAGTACCCGATGACACCTTTATAATCACCCAGTTATGAAGTAACATTTGATGTAATCAAAGTACCTTTCTGGTAAAAGTGATTGGTGTGATCTCATGGTCTAAGGACATTTAGTTACTATGAATGTGATAACAATATAAATTTGAGTACATGATTGTATTGTTACATCTACTTCGGGTGACTATTCATCATATCATTCTCCAATGATATGCCCCTGTTATTAACAACATCTAATGTTCATGATCAGGAAACCTATGATCATCAGTTAAGCAACAAGCTAGTATTAAGAGAGGCTTTACTAGGAACCTTTTATGTTTATAAATCACACATGTATTAATGTTTCCTATTAACACAATTATATCATGAAAAATAAACATTTGTTATAAACCTGGAATAGCATAATAACCACTTTATTATTGCCTCTCGGTCATATTCCTTTCAGTCTCCCACTTGCACTAGAGTCAATAATCTAGTTTACATATTCATGAATCTAACACCCATAGAGTTCTGGTGTTGATCATGTTTTGCCCTTGGGAGAGCTTTAGTCAACGAGTCTGCCACATTTAGATCCGTGTCTACTTTGCAAATCTCTATATCGCCATCTTGAACATGTTCCCGGAGGGAGTTAAACCAGCGCTTTATATGCTTGGAATTCTTGTGACACCTTGGTTCCCTTGCATTGGCTATGGCACAATTATTGTCACAATAGATTACCATTGGATACAAATCACTTGGAACCACACCCAGTTCAGAAATGAACTCCTTCATCCAAACTTCTTCCGCCACTACTTCTGAAGTAGAGATATTCGCCTCCATTGTAGATCTCTCTATTACTGGTTGCTTGGAGCTCCTCCAACTCACCATTGCACCATTCATTACACATATCCGGATTGCGACTTAGAGTCATCTGGATCGGTGTCGAAGCTAGCATTAACGTAACACCTTGTGACGAGCTCTTCTTCGCCGCCATATACGAGAAACATGTCTTTAGTTCTTCTTAAGTACTTAAAGACATCATTTACTGCCTTCAAGTGTTCCAAACCTGGATCAGATTGGTACCTGCTAGTCAAACTAACAGCATGTAGCACATCTGGTCTTGTACATAGCATATCATACATAAGAGAACCTATGGCTGAGGCATAGGGGACACAGTCCATCAATTATCTATCTGTTGTTATAGCCAGTCTTTGAGTCCTACTCAAAACAATGCCTTGCAACATAGGTAAGAACCCTTTCTTACTTCCGTCCATTCTGAACTTCTTCAAAATCTTTTCAAGGTATGCACTTTGTGACAATCTTATTAAGCGTCTTGATCTATCTCTATAGATCTTGATCCCTAATATGTACGCGGATTCACCAAGATCTTTCATCGAAAACTTACTATTTAAGTAATTCTTTACGCTTTTCAAGAGTTCTATATCATTTCCAATCAGCAATATGTCATCCACATATAATATTAGAAATTCTATAGAGCTCCCACTCACTTTCTTGAAAATACAAGATTCTCCAATGGTTTAGACAAATCCAAAACCTTTGATTACTTCATCAAATCGGAGATTCCAACTTTGGGATGCTTGCTTTAGTACATAAATGGATCACTGAAGTTTGCATACCTTGTTAGCATCCTTAGGATCGACAAAACCTTTAGGCTACATCATATACAACTCTTCCTCAATGTTTCCATTAAGGAACACTGTCTTGACATACATCTACCAGATTTCATAATCGAAAAATGCAGCAATTGCTAACATATTCCTAACAGACTTTAGTATCGCTACCGGTGAGAAAGTCTCATCATAGTCAATTCCTTGAATTTGTCAGAACCCCTTCACGACAAGTCGTGCTTTATAGATGGTCAAATTACCATCATTGTCTGCTTTCCTTTTGAAAATCCATTTATTTTCAACGGCCTCTAGGTCATGAGGTAAGTCCACCAAAGTACAAACTTGGTTTTTGTACATGGATTCCATCTCAGATTGCATGGCTTCAAGCCATTTGTTGGAATCCAGGCTCATCATCGCTTCATCATACGTCACAGGGCCATCGCTTCCATCAACCATGAAATTTAGGACTAGATTACCATACAGTTCAGGAGTTGTACGTATCCTCCTGACCTACAAGGTTCGGTAGTACTCTCTATCGGAGTTTCATGAGAAGGGGGAGGTACCTCATCATCATTGACTTCTTCCATTGGCGGAGTCAACACTAGAACAGATTCCAGCGCTGCACTACTCGCCACTTCCGGAAGAGAAGGTTCAATAACCTCGTCGAGTTCTACCTTCCTACTATTTACACCTTTCGAGAGAAACTATTTTTCTAGAAAACCTTGCCTTCGGATCAGTGGTAGATGGTGTACCCAATTGTTTCTTTTGGGTATCCTATGAAGACGCATTTTTCCGCTTTGGGTTCAAGCTTATCAGGCTAAAGTTTCTTTACATAAGCATCACAACCCCAAACTTTTAAAAATGACAGCTTAGGTTTGTTTCCAAACCATAATTCATACGGTGGCATTTCAACGAATTTTGATGGTGCCCTATTTAAAGGAAGACATCGGATGGCTCCCTCCTGCTCTCACCTTCCTCCCACCCGCCCCACATCCCCTCCCACTCCTCCAGATCCATCGTGCCGGCCACTCGCTCTGACGACCATCACCCACTAGCCCAAAGCTCGCGCTCATATGCTAGTCTGCTCGTCAATTGCTGCCCCGCCGTCCCCTCGCCTCCTGACTGTTCCTGTCCAGCCTCGTCAGATCTGGAAGAAGCGAAACCCGGCTGGACATGCATTATCAACCACCGTAGGTGACAAGCTTTGGCCCCATCTTCCCCTCCCTCCCCTGCCTCCCTCCCAAGATTCCTCGGTGGTTGTTGGGAAGATGCTTTAAGTGCCTCAGCCTTGGTCATCTTAAAAACGGGTGCCCTAGGAAAGTGAGGTGCTACTTGTGTTGGTACCCAGGCCATCTTGCTCGCCAGTGCACCTCCTCTCAGTGTCCCCTCCCCCCCCGCTGGTCATCGCCCCTGCTCCTACGCGCCCGTCCCGTGCGGCGTGTGCTCGCTCCCCTCCACCGCTCTCCATGGACCATTACCCGCTGCTGGCACATGTGCGCTTCCCTCAGGAGATAATGTCGCGTGGCGAGCCAGACCTACGTCCCGCGACGGGAGGTGCCTCATCTCCTGCTCGCAGGCATGGCAGCCTTGGAGGCGGATCTGCACGGCCGTACCCTGCTTGCGATGATGCAGGGGTCGCGACCCCCTGTCTCACCAGCGGCGCTTGTCCAGGCCCTTTCTTGTCAAGCCGGTGTGCCGGAGCGGCTCGTGCGTGTGGAGATCTCCTATCCGTCGGACATCCTGGTCTCCTTTGGCTCCATTGTGGACTGCCTACGGGTCTACGAAATGTCAGGCATGATTCGCTGCAATGGAGCTCGGGTGACTTTCAAGCGCTAGCATCAGACTTACCAAGCCACCGGCGGCAATCTCGAGTTCCTCACCAAGCTGAGCTTTCACGGTCTCACGGCTGATGCCTGGGACCAATATTCTATGAGGCAGGTGGTCAATAGCTTGGAAGGGCATCTTGTGGAGATCATCCCCTCTATAGATCGCTAGTGCCTGATGCTGAAGGCCTGGTTACGCAATCCCAATGTTGTTCCGAAGGAGTTTGAAGTGGAGATCCCTGAACCTGAGGGTTTGCCTAACTCTACTCGGGATCCGGAAGATCAATCCTCACTGCCGCCTCTGGAGGCTCCCTGGTTCAAGCCCACCCTCATCCACCCCTTCCTCATTCATATGACGTGGTGGACAGTTCCCCCTCTTCACAGGAGGAATGGACCTGGGATCCGATGATGACGACGAAGATATCACTCGATGCCATGTTTTCAATTGTTGGGGAGGCCGTGTGGATGGCCACGGCTTCGGAAGCGCCGCATATGGTGGCGGTCATCTCTTTTCTGCCCATAGCGGAGCTAGATCTTCGAGAAACTAGGGTAATTATCGTGAATCTGGCCTTGCGAGCGGCTGGGGCTCTCGCCGTTGCGGTGGCCTCCTTGCTCCAGCTGGTGGAGTGCAACTCGAATCCTCTAATGGTCGTCTCCATCTGGGTTTGTGGTCCTCTCCAAAGTCGGTGGCCTCTCCTCCTCGGGCTCTGGTGTGCACGTCTCCTGCGAAGAGGGCGTCTCCGGTGGAGGGAGGAGATATGTCTTTTTCCTTCACGACGGTGGGCAACTCCGCGCTGTGCTCAACTCCATAGGCGACATGGGAAATCCCAAGGCCTCTTCGTGAGCCTCCCAGCCTACGCGCCGTCCTCTTCCCGGAATGCACGGATTCCAGGCCTCCTTCCTCTCCGATTAGGGCTCACCGCCCCTCTCCACCGCACCTCCCAAGCGTGCCTCGATGACAAGTGGCAGCAATGCCTAAGCCCAAGACATGCCAACAGGCGGCTCTGTCATTGATACTTAGGCCACGGCGCTTCCAGCAATGCTCATTCAATGGAGCACCAACGATGCGCTGATCCGGGCCCACAAGAAGGTCGCCAGGAAACTTTGACCAGCATGTTGTCTTGTAGAGCCGAGAAGCTTCTCCTACTTCGAAAAGGAGGTCCAGGTTGGTCCTGGGCTCCCCGGTTTCGGCCCATCATAGCAAGTCCAGGGTTGGCAAAGCCCATCTATTTGAGGCCTCCTCCAAGGATGCAAAGCTCCCTATGACCCATGCCTGCGGCGCCCTCACAGCCTCTGCTACTCTTCTCCAGGCGATATGCTGCTCGTCGGAGCCCTCGGTTCTGGGCCCTAGGCCCCTGCCTCTGCCTCGGTTAGAAGGAAGAAGACCCTACCACCTGACTTCACCCCTCGTCATAGCGAACGTCTCCGCCTCAAGAACGATGGCACAAACAAAGTCCCAGTGGTAAAATCTCAAACTATTCTGGTCAAGCGGGTCTGGTCCGGGGCGAGGAACAAATCTCCAAGGAATTGCTCGATGAGTATGTGAACCTCTTCAATCTTCAAGAGCTTGCACCGCATCACATTGAGGCAAATGTTGCCCTCTTCGATCCTGATGGGGTAGTGTTTGATGAACTAGCTCAAGATGGTTTCGCTGCATTCTCTCTCTCGGTGGAGGTCGAGCCCAGTGGTGCCTAACGCCACTGCTACGGTCTTTTATTCAGAAGTCGTTTTTTATTTCGTTTTCTATGGCATATCTAGGCGTCCTCATCTGGAATGTAAGGGATCTTAATGATCATGCTCGAAGAAACACTATCAGGATGTTTGTTCTGTCCCTCCGTGTTTCAATGGTATGTTTACAAGAGTCTAAGCTGGCTTTGGTTGATGCGGCTATTATTGCTGAAACCTTGGGACCGGTGTTTGATGTCTTTGCTTATCTGCCTATGGATGAAACTCGTGTTGGTATCATTCTTGCCTTGGAAATCGGTTGATCTGGTTGTCTCCGCGGTTAGCTTGGGCGAATTCTCAATTTCAGCAGAGGTGCACTCTTTGGCGGACGACAAAAGATGGATGATGATGTCTGTTTATGGGCCGCAACTTTGGTCTGATAAGTTGCGTTTTCTTCAAGAGTTGTCCCAAACTGGAGCCAATATCCAGCTGTCGTGGATTATTAACGGTGATTTCAACCTGGTCTGTTCTTCGGAGGGAAGAAGCAATAGTAGAATTGACTATAGAATGGCAAACAAGTTCAGGCATACCATGAATGCTTTGGATCTTCAAGATATTCATTTGTCGGGCCATCGTTTCACCTGGAGCAATGGTCAAGACGAAGTGCTGATGGCCAGGCTGGATTGCGTCCTCTTCTCCCCTACATGGGAAGACATCTATCCGATCAGTGACCTTTTGCCGTTCAGCTCGAGTATTTCTGACCACAGTCCTATCTTGCTATCATGCGCTAAGGACAAACCGAGATCCTTCAGATTCAGATTTGAATAGTTTTGGACTAAGCTCCTGGGGTTTCAAGATGTTGTCAAGCAAGCCTGGAATCAAGAGGTTGATGTATGCGACCCCGTCTGCTCCTTCAACATTAAACAGCAGCGCACTGCCAAAGCTCTTAGATAGTGGGGACAGCAGCATCAAAGATCTCATGCCCTTCTCTTCCAGGTGGCCAATAAAGTAATTCTACGCCTGGAGCCCTGGACAACACCATGGAGATTAGGCAGCTCACCACCAAGGAGAACAGGTTGCGGTCGTTTTTGAAAGGAAGATGTTTGGCTCTCGCCTCGCTTGAATGGGTTCGGCTTAGACAGCATGCCCGCATCTGCGATCTCCAGGAGGGAGATGCTAATACCAAGTTCTTTCACATGAAGGTCAACGCCCGTAGACGCAAGCATCTGACCCCTGTTCTCAAACATGGCGAGAGAATGGCTACAATCGAGAACAAACTTGAGCTGGCTCGAGATTACTTCAACAACATCATGCGTTCGGTGCCGGATCATCGTCGCATCATGGCGTTGTCACAACTTGATATCCCTCGCCTCTCTACGGATGAGGCCTTGGCTCTTGAAGCTGCCTTCACCAAGGAGGAAGTGCGTAAGGTGATCATGAACATGCCCTCCGATCGTGCTCCTGGCCCGTATGATTTTTCAGGTCTATTCTTTAAACTCTATTGGGACACGATCGTCGATGACTTGATGCTGGCTCTTCATAATCTCTTTCTGGGCCATTGTCAGAGCTTGGGATGTATGAACTCATCTATCATGGTGCTACTCCCCAAAGTTGACAACCCGCTGGACGTTAAGGATTACAGCCTGATCAGCCTCATGCCACTAGTGAAAAACGGGCCTTTAGCCCCGGTTTGTAAGGGTCTTTAGTCCCGGTTTGCCAATCGGGACTACGAAAGGTCACCCCCTTTAGTCCCGGTTCTGCCACAAACCGGGACTAAAGGTCTTCACGAGACTGCGTTGAGCGAGCGGCGAACCGGGACTAAAGACTTATTTTTTTCAAAAAAAAATCCAATTTTTCTTTCAATTTTTTTTGAACTTTTGAATTATCTGACTCTTTAATCTCTCACATCTCTTATTTTTAATACTAACTATACTTAATCTTACTTCAGATTACACTTATGGTCAAACTTTCCGGTCGATCATCCATCCTAGCACTACTCCACTCCTAGCACGCTTAACTTCTTCATTCCATCTCTCCAACCTCGCGTGAAAGACCATTATATCTTGTTGTCAGGACTAGTGTATCAATCCTATTAACTCATATCAATATGTCAACCGTCTTTAGTTTTTGAAATTACGAACAACTATTTAAGTAAACAATAATAAATAAGTGATAATAATATTTTATTCATATGAAAATAAAAAACTAATTAAATTAATATTTTATTCATTTTTTTCCATTTATTCATTTAATATGACATAAATAATATCTTCAAATCTGTAAATCGAAATTTAACAAATAATATATCCATTATTATCAAAAAAATGTGAGAAATTCAAATATGACATACAAAATTACTAAAATTTTTTAATTTTTGAAATAATTTTTATTTCTTTTTGAATTTTAAGAATCTAAAAAAGAATCCAAAACGGCCTAAAGCTGTTGAAATCGAAGAGGAAATTGTTTTCTGCATGTTTTGATAGGTTGTACGTTTTTTCTGACATTGTATGTAAAAGTTATGGCTATTTAGAAAAAAAATTTGTCCATTTTCTTTAGTCCCGATTGGTAATACGAACCGGGACTAAAGGTCACCCCTTTAGTCCCGGTTCGTATCTTCAACCGGGACTAAAGATCCCGTTTGACCCGGGACTAAAGATTGTTGCGTTTGAATCGGGGCTAATGTGAGCATTAGTTCCGGGTCCAACCACAACCGGGACTAATGCTTTAAACTGGTGTGGACGAAAGCCTCATTTTCTACTAGTGTGGATAGCTTATCCAAAATCTTCACAAAATTGCTCGCTTTGAGGCTCGCGCCTCTGCTGTCAAAATTGATCTCCTGCGCCCAGAGCGCATTCATCTCAGGTTGCAACATACCCGAGAACTTCAAGCTGGTCAAGAATACTTCCATGTTCCTTCACAGAAGAAAAACTATGGAAACTCTGTTGAAAGTCGACATATCCAAGGCCTTTGATTCGCTCTCTTGGGAGTTCTTGCTTGATGTGCTTCGCAGCCATGGCTTTGGCAGCAAGTGGCGTCACTGGATCTGCTGTCTCTTAGCTTCTGCTAGCTCCTCCATCTGCATTAATGGTGCTAGAAGCGACTCCTTCAGGCTGGAGCGCAGTGTCCGCCAAGGCAACCCACTTTCCTTGGCCCTCTTTATCCTCGCCATGGATGCTCTCCAAGCTATGCTTCAACGGGATGATGATCGCAATTTACCTATGGACCTAGGCCTTCATCGACGTGTCCCGAGGGCCTCCATGTATGACGATGATGTCGTGGTGTTCTTCTGGCCCTACCCGACGGACTGTGAGGTTATCAGTGCCATCCTAGATCTTTTTGGGGAAGCTTAGGGACTGAATATCAATTTGCAGAAGAGCACCGCCACTTGTATCCGCTGTGACAAATCAGTGAGCCAGGATGTTGCTGCCCGCTTGCAGTGCCAGCCGGCCAACTTCCCCATCTATTACCTCGGCTTACCTCTCACCATTGGTCGTCTGCGGCGCTCTGATATCTGGCCGCTCATAGGCAGGTTCTCAGATAAACTACCTGGATGGAATCCTCGGCTCCTCAACCCAGCTGGCCGAGTGGTGCTCACTCGCGCCGTCCTTATGGCAATGCCTCTCCACTTTCTCGTAGTGCTTCAGCTTCCCCTCTGGGCTTTGCGCATCTTCAATCGACGGTGTTGAGGCTTTGTTTGGCGTGGGGAATTGGAAGTCAGCGGAGGCCACTACCTCCTCTCTTGGCCTAGAGTTTTCATGCCACTTCAATACGGCAATCTCGGCATCCTAAATCTACAATACTTCGATTGCGCGCTGAGATGCCGCTGGGCCCAAGATCCCCGACCCTGGTGCTCGGTTATTGTGGAAGACGTTCAAGATGCTGTCTCTCTCCTCGCCTCTACCTCCCATGTCCGCCTGGGGAACGGCTCCCGGGCCAGGTTCTAGTCCGATAGGTGGCTGGGAGGCCGCTCTATCGCTGAAGCTTTTCCCGCTCTGGCTTCCTATGCTCGGAACTCTAGGGTGACTGTGGCTCAGGCTGTCCACGGCAATCGCTGGGCTAGAGACATCCATGGCGGCATCTCGACCAATGCTATGGGTCAATATCTACACCTCTGGGATCTTGTCAACATGATTCAGCTCGACCAGGCGGTGGAAGACAAGCTTGTCTAGAAGTTTTTCGTAGATGGATGCTTCTCTACCAGCAGCGTGTACAATCTCTTCTTTGCTGCCAATATGCCTTTGCCTTGTACCAAGGCCAACTGGAAATCCAAGGCTCCGCCCCAATGCAAGTTTTTCATGTGGCTTGCTGTCCATCGGCGCTGTCTCACGACAGATAACCTGCAGCAGAGACTATGGCCCTGCTCATCGACCACCTGCCTGTTTTTCCTGTCCGAACCTGAAACATGCACCCATCTGTTCGTCCACTGCCATTTAATAAGTCAAGTGTGATAGCTAATCAGAGACTGGACGGCGGTGGACTTCCCCATTCCCAGCACCAGCTTTGCGAGCTCTGAAGACTAGTGGCTGCAGGTCAGGAAGCGCGCTCCCAAGGGCATTCGCCGAGACTTTGACATGGTCGTGATCCTTGTTCACTCGCGTGTCTAGAAGGAACGCAACTCTAGGGTGTTTGACAACATCCAACATCTAGCGGTGGAGATTTTTGAACTGATTAGAGAAGACAATAGGCTGTGGCATTATGCTGGCAAGGTGATCGCACTAGGAAGTTAGAGTGTAGGCACCCCCTAAGGGTTTTATCCTGAACTTTGGTTGTGATCTGGCTGTGTCCTGGGCGTGAACTGGGCATGTACAGTTCTTGCTTAACCTGTGCTCCAGCTCGGAGCTGTAAGTTGTACTCCTCCTCCTCTTCTTAAAAAAGATCGGCCTCTGGCCTTTTGATGGTGCACTATTTAAAGTGAATGCAGTTGTCTCTAATGCATGACCCCAAAATGACAGTGGCAAATCGGTAAGGGACATCATAGATCATACCATATCTAATAAAGTTCGATTACGACATTCAGATACACCATTACGTTGTGGTGTTCTGGCGAGAGTGAGTTGTGAAACTATTCCACATTGTCTCATGTGTGTGCCAAACTCGTAACTAAGATACTCTCCTCCATGATCGGATCGTAGAAACTTGATCTTTCTGTTATGATGATTTTCTACTTCACTGTCGTGGTATTGCCGATGAGTACGCCATGGAGGGGTCCTCATAGTGCGTGTTTAGAGACATGGGGTAAGGCAAAGAGTTGGCGGGTAAGAGGTAACACAACTTACCCAGATTCAAGTTCCACAACAGTGGCAGAACTCTACTCCTGCTATAAATCACTATAATGACAATACGCCGAGTTACAGAGATAGGTTTGTTGTGCGAGGTCTTGCACGTTGTACGTAGCAATCTAGGTTGTGCCCTAAAGGCTCCCACAGGTCCAGATTATAAAGGCACCAGAACCTAGGGTTTACAGGGAAAGGTCCTTGCCGAATAAGGTAAAGAGTCCTACACTAATATGAACTAGTCTTTCGTGTCTTGCACTTCAAGGCTCCGAGTATGTCGGTGACTCCTGCATAGCCTTCCCTTATCCGGCATGGGCCTCCCTTCTGGATCCGTCTAACTAGGCCGCCCAGCAGGCCATAGGCCTTGCTACCAACTATGGGTCACCCGGGTTAGGCGGATTGGTGACATGATATGAGGATACCCATTTAGCATATCCCCAATAGTAGCCCCCGGAGGACTTTGAAATCTTGCGCTGTCTTGCCCATTCATCTTTGAATATCCCATCTAAGTGATACCGGAAATTCGTCAAGCAATATCTCAAAGGTCTCCCAAAGAACCCTGCAATCCTCTCTGGCTTCGCAATGTAGCCGGAGATTCCTTGAGTCTTTGTTTCCAGAGCCGGACAATCTCCACCTTTGATGGAATCTTCAGACGTGACGCTTCACTGCAACTGTCAGAAAGATGACGTAGGGTGCAGCCTACGCTACCTCGAAACTCAAAGAAATAGAGAATTAATCATCAGCTATTTTCACGCGCGTGAAATCTGAAACGGCAAAGCGGCAAAGACGAGGGACATGGCAAAATTACCACGCACATTCATATCCACATCGGAAACGCTCCATCCATTAGATTCCTCGGCACGAATCTTTACGCGGGGTCTATATATTTTCATCGCGGTCAGTTTATTTCCTTTTTACCCGCATTCGCATCCTCGTCTTCATCTTCCTCAAGCCGCGCGCCCATTCGAGCTCTTCTCCAGAAAACCCTAGCTAGAGCCCTCTTCCTCTGCACCCACTATTTGTCGCAATGGCCTCAAGAAGCTCTGTCCCTTCGATGGTGGAGACTCCCGAGGCTATTTTGGAGCCATCCCAGGGTGTATCCGTCTCGCCGGAGGGGGTGGTTGTCCCTGTCACCGCCGTGGTGGAAACCACCGGCGATGACTAAGAACGAGCGGCGCCAGAAGCCGCCAAAGAAGACAACGATTCCCACAAGGGGATGTGGAGGGGCTCTGACCTCACCGCCGAAGATCTGCAAGAACTAGTCACTAAGGGGTATCTCCCCATGGAGAAGCACTTGGTTTGGCGGGCGGCGCCGGCCGGCAAGGTGGTTCCTTTTCCCCAAGCCGGAGAGAAAGTGTATCTCAAATCTCAGCTGGTACATGGCGTAAGCCTGCCAGTCTCCGACTTTTTCTTGGACATTCTCTGGCACTTCCGGGTACTTCCCCACAACCTCTCTCCCAATAGCATTTTAGTCCTTAGCAACTTTGTAGCTCTGTGCGAAGGATTTCTAGGTATCAAACCAAGATTAGATCTGTTCGTGTACTTTTTCACCGTTAAGAGAGAGTCTGTAGAGTCCAAGGATGAATTATGGATCTGCATAATCATTAGCTTCAAAATCCGTCCTAGTCGATTCTTCCCCGACATCGTAGGGCATGAGTCATGCAAGAATTGGCATCGCATGTACTTCTAAGGGCCAGATATTCCTCTGCTTGACCGCCTTGAGACTTATCCCGACTTTGTCGACGGAGCCGCCGCGGAGGTGCCAGCATGGCTGACCCCAGCCTCCCTTCCTTCTAACAACGAGGCCAACCGCGTCGTAAGGCGGATTGCAGGGCTCGTGTACAGAGGTCTGACTAGCTTGGACCTAGCCATGTGCTGCTTTGTTAGGCGGATCCAGCGTCTGCAGCACCGCGCCGAGTTGATGTGCAAATACACCCAAGACAAGAGGGATCCCATGTGAATTTCACGGGATAACTTTTCTACTGACTCCATCAAACTATGGCTAAAGGACATTATCAAGGTGAAGGACAAGAAGCGTGGCTTCAAGATCACCTATGACATGTTTGATTGTGGCAAATGCCCAGAGGTAGCTTTTGTTTCCTTTGTTGCTCGTTATATACTCTAAGGTTTTTCCGACTTGAAGTTGTCAATCTAACAGTCCTCTGTATCCCAGCTGGCGACCTTGGCGTCGAATCAGATGGCCTCCTAGGTCTATGATCCCAAGCTGAAGGATATCCAAGTGGTGTCCGACGATGACGCCCCCAAGGACAGCCAGCTCTGATAGTGCGAAAGTGGAAGAGCTCCACCTCTAACGCTGCTGCCGAGGCCAAGAAGAAGAAGAAATCGGAGAGTGGAGTCTCCAAACGATCCACCGCCGCCTTAGAGGCGGAGAAGAAGAAATCCAGCGGCATTCCCCTCACCAAGGCTCCTGCCATGGAGTAAGTGTAACATCCCAAAACTTCAATCCAAGGTTATTAAGATTCAAATCATCAAAAATTAGGGTTAACAAAAACTTTTCCAATTAAAATTATTAAAGCATTCATATGTGTGTGCATTTAAATTAGCAGTTGTTTTGAATTGCCATGATTAAGTGATCCATTGCTTGTAAAATGATTCTTAGGTGAAATAAACATCATCTAAATCATTCCCAAACAAATCCCAAAGAAAAACAAATCAAAATGAATAAAAGAAAGAAATGGTCATTTGTGCCATTTTAACTACCATGCCTACTTTGGCTATTCCTAGGACTCAATTCTTAATAGAAATAAATATGGATCTTTGCACCCCTTGATAGTACATGTAATGATGTACCAAGGCCCACTATGTGATCTGCCAAAAGCTTTCAAACACTAATTTTAAATGGCATTTGAAAATTGAATATAGTTCATATGGGAAGATCACACTTATTCAAAAACCACTCAAATGAGCTCCATTTTCAAAACCCAGGCAACCACAGAGGCTTAAGCATGTGTATAGCAAACCCACCAAAATTCATCCAAAAATTCCAAACTTGAGTTCATGCGGCCATTGTGTCGAACACCTGGCAGGCATGAATCACACTCTAATTCTAGCTCACTGTTTCTACAGGGTTTTGCCACCCATTTGACCTCAATTTACTCCATCTGTCCCTCCGAGCTCTAACCAAAGCCTAATCACCCCACCCCCTTGTCCCTAGCAGCAGTACCACGCCACCCCGAGGACATGCTCGCCGACCAACCTTGCCCACACAGCAGCAGACCGCCAACACCTCTCCGCCGCTCCAGGAAGCATGGCGTGACCTCACCGCCGCCCACGGTCCACCCCACGCTCACTGCCAGCCCCTGGACCACCGAGGAACCACCGTGCACTAAGTCTCTGCGTGCAGCCAGAGCACGCCAGAGCGCCCTCGTCGCCAGCACGCCACAGACCGCGCCTCGACCGCAGACCATGCGCGCTGCTCCGCCTCGACCCCAGCAACCCGCCAGACACGGCCGTGCACCACCACGTGACCCACAGTCGCCATGCGCCGCATCGAGCACCGCCTCTGTCTCCCAGAGCGCGGGATGCTCCCGACCAAACACCACCGCCCCTAGCCACGCATTTAAGCCATAGAGCATCGCCAGGAGGCAAGCCACCGTCCCCTACCTCAAGCCATGCCGCCAGCATGCTGTGCAGCCCTCGCCGGAGTCGCCAGCCCATCCCTTTCGTTCGCCTCGTCGAGCTATAAATAGAGGCCACCCCAGCACAAACTCCTCACACCATTCCACTCCCCTCTCCTCACAGGTCCTTCCCCACCTCTCGTCGGAGCCGCTCGAGCTTTAGTTTGCCGAAATTTCGCCGGAGGAGCCCGCTGCAGAGGAGGAGAAGGCGTCGTCGATTTTGTCCACCCCAGTAGCTGCCACGACCACCCCTGAGTCCGCCGTCGACAGCATGTTCGATCGCCCCCATCACCGCCGTAGCAGGAGCCCTAGTATGCCTACTGAGCACCCCCACCGAGCCGCTAGGGTTATACCTCGCCGGCGACCTATCCGTCGTCGATGACAAGCCCCAGTCGTAGATCCCCCTTCCAATCTAACGTCCCACATCGCCCCATACCGCTTCGCGTGTAAAGAACCGCTGACCGGTGGACCCCCCTGTCAGCTGTTCTCTGTGCCGTGGAACGCAACTAGGTCGGCCCATTTTATTTCCCGCGCAACCCATTTATTTCAAACTTAGATTTTTCTATTTATTTTTGAACTTACTTGTGTCCCCTAGTTTGAAAATCATTTCAGAGAGATTTACAAATCCAAATGGAGTGATTCCAATTGTGTTGGAAAGCTACTGAAAAGATCTATCCAAGCCCGTTAGATTTAATTCATTTAGAGTTAGAGATCTCTCCTAGTAAAAATAACAAGACAGAAGCATTTGCACATTCAAACATTTTTCTAAAATTAACCCTATTAGCTTTTGAGTTGATTCCAACTCTCAAAAATCACATTTAACAATACCTATCTGAATATGTAATAATATTAGGGTTTACATGACTAGTACCAAAATAATGCTATATAGGCATTTCTAGTCACTTTAAATCATTAAATAATAAACTTAAACCTAAGTAAATGTGATCCAACCCTTAAATCACATTACCACATGTTAGAATATGTGGTGATGACATGTGTCAACATGATCCCATATTTTAAGTGGTGAATATTAAATCTTAGTTATTTTTCAATGAGTAGAAATTACTTTTCTTAAATAAAAAGAAGGAAGCTAGTTAATAAAACTTGTGAAGTTTGTGATGATAATAGATCATCAAATGTGTGCCTTAGAGTGCTAATTAGACTAGTTAAGTATTGTTTGGTGATTGTGTACTCCATATGTATTTATAGACGATAGTACCGACCAAGCTTTCGAGGAGGAGGAGGTCTATCAATAGGAGGAAGAAAACTTCAACCACTGCACTGCACAAGGCAAGCCATCATTAACAATGCAAGCTAACACTTGCAAGTATAATGCTTAGCAAGCTAGAATTAAGCTAGATGAGTTGAGCAAAGATGCTTTAGGCATGCTCTGGTGATACCACTTTGACTATAACTTACCCCAAGTATTACTTTCAAGCTTTACTTCCTTTACTTTACCAAAGTCCCTTACTTGTTTTGAAGGTAGCATAAAAAGTATAAAACTTGACCTATTTAGATAACTTTAGATGTCATTCTATGGCATGAGATTGAGCCCATATTTCACCTTAGTGAACACTCTTAACTTAGTAGTTTAGAGTAGCTAAAAACTTGAGTCACTTTAGATGGGAACACTTGGTGAAAATGAATTATGAAAACCTTGGAATGAGGAGTCATTCTATTGAAATGTTTTGACATGTGTTGAGAAACACAAATGGTTTATGATGATGAAAATGTTGAGGCATGAGCCTTGACCCTTTTACAAAACTGATGGTTGGATTCGGATGCGATACCATTCCAAATTTACCGTACAACCTCAATACCTGAATTAGGTAAGGCTTAGCCTGAAGTTTATACGCATTAGCATTAGTTCCCTCGCGGGAGAGGTTTGAGCTGAGGCTGCCTCTCAATGTTGTCCACCTATGCAGTGCCCAAGATGACAGATGGTCATGGTTGGGAGGCCATGCTCATAGGAGAGGTGCTTATACTAGGGTGTGTAAAGGAAAGGTTATGTTTGATTATCTGCATACTAAGTATGACGATTTAGGGTTATCCCTGACAGATGTATCGAATCTTGTGCTGAAAGTGTACCACCTCTGCAGAGTGTCAAACTATTCGAATAGCCGTGTCCGCGGTTATGGACAGTTGGAGTGGCCATACTGTTTCGTTGTCAGATGTTTTCAAAATAACTTATGAAATAAATGATGAATCTTGACTTGACCACAACAGAGTTGTGACTATGACACTAGCTTCCCTACTTAAGTGATTCTAGAAATTTATTTTATCTTTCTTTGTTTCTGAACTCAGCTTAGGTTTCAAACTTAACTTTATAAATAAACTTAGAGTTAGCACTTCATTTTAGAACTATACCAATTGTTAGTGGTAGTTTGCCAGTACTTAAAGAGTACTCATGGCTTTTGTCCCTGGCTATTCTCATGGCAAGACTATGAAGGAGACTACCAAGATGATGGCCAGCAGGATGACTATGATAACTAGGACTATCTGCCTTCGTCAGCATTGGTTGTGCCCCTGAAGATGGACCCCACCACTACGCTTATTATTTATTCCGCTGCTTGTTGTATTAAGACTGGATCATGAGATCCTTATTTGTGTAAGACCTTATGTATGGTTTGTAATGGATGATGTACTGTGATATCCAATATGTTATGTCTCGCAAAAATGGTAATCCTGGGATTGCGATGTATGACATAACAGGCATCTGGGATTAAAAATCCGGGTGTTGACAAGTTCCTCAAAATTCTTACATTACTACTTAAAATTTGACACACTTGATCACTTTACTAACTTCCTCATCCTTAATTCTTGTAGATGGAGACTCAGTTCAGCAAGTTCTACCAGTTGGGAAACGGAGGTCAGCTGATCTTCGAGAGGGACCTAGATTCACTATCAGAGTTACTGGGACGCCCACATCTGGAGTTTTTTGGAGCTCAACTTCTAGGGCCCCCAGGAGGAGATTTGAAGTGGCTGGTCACCGCTAATCTTCGAGGAAGCATCGAAGCACCAACGTCCGGGAGAATCCAGTTCTCCATGAGAGAGAACAATTGGCTAGATGGATTAGCCAGGGCAATGCATGAAGATCTCGCACGTCTATGTGCCCTCAGCGTCAACTAAATCCAAGGAACCCGTTTTGCTCACTACGCAAGACGTGACTTCATGGAAATGCCGATGGAGATGCCAAGTCACCCAGAGCTAAAGCGTCAAGTGGAGAACCTTGACTTCCTATTGTACGATTGCCAGAAGGAATTGGACAATGCTAGGGAGTTCGCCAACCACAACCGTGCCATTGCCGCTTAGAAGGCCCAAACTTTCTCACTTCTAGTCAAGGACCGTCAGTCTCTTTGCCTCCAACGCGAGAAGAAGGATCGCACCATCGCCCGTCTTTGCAAGAAGGTGGCCAATCTTGCGAAGACCGTCAAGGAGTAGGAAGCTCAGCTTGCAGCAAATGAGGAAGAAGAGGAGGGTGAAGACATCCAGGGAGATATGGATTCTTACCTCAGCAATGATGATGACTTTCTGGAGGAGGATGCCGTGGACTTCTACACTGACGATGAGGACTCCGACTTCATCGACGATGAGTAGATGCACTAGAGCACTGTCGTAGCATGAGATGTATCGGTCCCACTGTATCGTAGCTTGCAGAATGGTTCTTCAAACCATCTGTTTTCCTTTGTTGTTGTGGTGTGTGTTTGTATCATGTGCTTGTTTGCATGAATGAAATGAAGTTAGTTGCAAAACCTGAGTCAAACTCAAAGTTTTCGTCTTGAAGCCAAAACCATGAACCTTAGAGCTTTCCCTCTTACCCCTTTATCTACCTCAATATTCAGATGACTCGTGGAAATCAAGGAGGGAGCAGCTTGTCGCAAGACCCAATGCTACAGATCTTGCAGAATTTCATCGCAGACAGAGAAGCAAGCAGGGCAGAACGACAAGCTAATCTAGCAACATTGCAACAGATCACCCAGATGGCTCTCAACAACCAAGGGCATGGAAACCAGGATCACCATGGATCCAAACTCAAAAACTTTCAGAATACCAATCCCCCAATCTTTAACCAAGCAGAAAACCCACTAGATGTTTGATGGTCATGCACAATGGAAAACAACTTAGAAGTAGCAGGAGTTGATGACAACGAGAAATTTCTCTTCGCCAACCACTATCTGGCGGGAGATGCAAGAGCTTGGTGGACTAGTATCCGTAACATGAACCATGGTCAAGTGATGACATGGGAAGCCTTCAAAACCAAGTTCAGCCACACCCACGTGCCGCAAGGTCTTGTCACCTGACTGAGGGATGGGTTTTGCGACTTGAAGCAAGGCAGAATGACTGTGGTGGAATACCATGACAGATTTCTGTCACTTGCAAGGTACGCCCCTGATGAGATCAACACAGAGGTCAAGAAGAAGGAGATATTCCTAAACGGACTGCATGATGAGATGCAGACTGTCCTCGTCAACATCCGCTTCGAGGATCTCGAAGAGCTAGTTGACTCTGCCATTCAGATGGAAGGGAAGATTAATCAGGCAAACGACAACCACAAACATCGTATGATGCAGCAATCTGGATCCAGCAGTCACCAGAAGTACCGTCCCAACCCCTCACTAGGATATGCACCAAGGAACAATTGACCCCCAATGTCTCGCCCAAGCTACCCCAACCGTAGCGGAGGCAATGTGAAGTCCGGAGGAAACAATCACAACTCCGGCAACACCAACAATTTCAATCGTGCACCTCCCAAGAGCAACAACAACAACAACACTGCACCCAGGACTGGCAGCAATGATGTGCCCATCACAGCAAAAGACAAGTCCCAGATCACCTGTTTCGAGTGTGGAGTGAAGGGTCACTATTCCAATGAGTGTCCCAAGAAGACTGCCGCCACTGCCAATGTGAATGTCCCATCTCAACAGCAGTGTCGTGTTCAACCAGGGAGAAGGTTTGCCCCAGGAAACCCTCACAACTGCAACGGTCGTCTCTTCCACATGAACGCTGAGGAAGCTCAAGAAGCACCAGATGTAGTGCTAGGTATGTTTTCTGTCAACTCAGTTTTAGCAAGAGTATTGTTTGATTCGGGAGCATCGCATTCATTTGTCACCGAAGAATTCGCATGCACTAGTAAGATCCACCCAACCAACTTGAAGCATGTCATGATAGTTCAAATCCCCGGTTCAACTACAAAAGCTACAAAAATTTGCAAAGCTGTGCCTATCAGAATACATGGGATAGATTTTTATGAAAACCTAATCGTACTCGAAACCAAATGATTGGAAGTAGTACTAGGTATGGACTGGATGTCAAGGCATAAAGGATTGATAGACTGTGCTAAGAAAGCCATCACCATGACCAGTAGCTCTGGAGTCACAGTAGAGCATATATCTGAAACCTTACCCCGTCAATTCAAGTGCAACAAGAGTCTAGCCCTACCCACCATTGACCAAGTCCGAGTAGTCTATGAATACCCCGACGTATTCCTAGATGAATTGCCAGGTATGCCCCCGGATAGGGATATTGAGTTCATTATCGAACTAATCCCTGGAACTGGACCCATAGCCCAGAGACCCTATAGCATGAACCCCTCAGAGTTAGTGGAACTGAAGAAGTAGTTGGATGCCATGTTAGCAACATGCTTGATTCAACCAAGCGCATCACCATGGAGATCACCAGTGTTATTCGTCGACAAGAAAGATGGAGGCAACCGTCTGTGCACAGATTACAGGAAACTGAATGACGTCACCATCAAGAACAAGTACCCCTTGCCAAAGATAGAGGATCTATTTGATCAGTTGACAGGAGCTCGGGTATTCTCAAATATTGATCTTAGGACTGGTTGTCACCAACTTAAGATTCGTGCAACGGATATTCCGAAGACCTCCTTTACTACTTGCTATGGTTTATACGAGTATACGGTTATGTCTTTTGGATTAACCAATGCCCCTGCTTATTTCATGAATCTCATGAATAAGATCTTTATGAATTTCCTAGATAAGTTTGTAGTTGTGTTTATCGACGATATCCTTATCTACTCCAAGTCAGAAGAAGAGCATGAGCAACATCTGAGAACCATCCTAAAAACCCTGAGAGAGCATCGGTTATATGCCAAGTTCAGCAAGTGTGAGTTTTGGCTGAAAGAGGTAGGATTCCTAGGACATATTGTGTCTGCCGGAGGAGTCTCTGTTGATCCCGCCAAGATCAAAGATGTCGAAGAATGGGAAGCCCCAACCACTCAAACCCAAGTCCGTGCATTTCTTGGATTAGCGGGATACTACCGCAAGTTCGTAGAAGGATTCTCGAACATCGCCAGACCCATGACCCAATTGTTGAAGAAGGACAAGAAGTTTGAATGGATCGACAAGTGCGAAGCCAGTTTCCAGGAGCTGAAGAAGAGATTGATATCAGCCCCAATATTGATCATGCCAGACATCAAGAAGCCGTTTGATGTATATTGTGATGCATCCAAGATTGGCCTAGGATGTGTATTAATGCAAGAAGGCAAAGTCATCGCGTATCTGTCTCGACAACTGAAGCAGCATGAGCAGAACTATCTGACCCATGATCCGGAACTAGCAGCCGTAGTTTTGGCATTGAAGACATGGCGTCATTACCTGATGGGTAATCGCTATGAGATTTACTCAGTTCACAAAAGCTTGAAGTATATTTTCACTCAGAAGGAGCTGAATATGAGGCAAAGGAGATGGATAGAGTTAATCAAGGATTATGACCTTGACATTCACTATCACCCCGGCAAAGCCAATGTGGTAGCGGATGCTCTTAGCAGATTGCCGTGTAGGCTAAACACCATGATCAAGGAGAAGCAGCCCAGTTTGTATGAGGAGTTGGAGTAGTTTAGAATTGAGCTAGTTAGCAAAGGATTCTTAGCTAGCATTGAACTTCAACCCACATTGATTAGCCAAATCAAGGAAGCCCAGAAGGGAAATGAAAGTATCGACAGAATCAAACGTCATATTGGTACATGAAAGGTACCTGGATTCACCGAAGACGAAGAAGGAGTCCTGTGGTACAAAGGCCATAT
Organism: Avena insularis; assembly: GCA_023614405.1. Classification (NCBI taxonomy): domain Eukaryota; kingdom Viridiplantae; phylum Streptophyta; class Magnoliopsida; order Poales; family Poaceae; genus Avena; species Avena insularis. The sequence goes on along the minus strand of CM042696.1, from coordinate 367,991,373 downwards.
CTGTGTGCCAGCAGATTCGGAGCTGCAGCAAGTTATCATGCAGGAAGCTCATGATACTCTATATTCTATCCACCCCGGAGGAACGAAGATGTATCAAGACCTAAAAGAGCAATTTTGGTGGCACAAGATGAAGAGAGAGATCGGAAGCTACATCGCCAAGTGTGACATATGTCAAAGAGTCAACGCAGAACATCAGAGACCCGCAGGACTGTTGCAACCATTGCAGATTCCGGAATGGAAATGGGATTCCGTCAGAATGGACTTTATCACCAGATTGCCTATTTCTAGTAGGGGAAATGACTCAATCTGGGTCATAGTTGATAGACCGTCCAAGGTAGCTCACTTCATACCTGTCAAGACTACCTACCAGAGTGCGAAGCTAGTAGAGCTGTACATTGCTAGGATTGTTAGTCTGCATGGAACCCCCAAGACCATAGTATCATATCGAGCAACCTAGTTTACCTCGAGATTTTGGCAGAAAGTCCAGGAAGGATTGGGAACCAAGTTGAATTTCAGCACCGCTTATCACCCACAAACTGATGGACAGACTGAGAGAGTCAACCAGATCCTAGAAGATATGTTAAGAACTTGTGTGTTAGAGTATGGATCAAAATGGGAAGACTGCCTTCCTTTCACAGAATTCTCATATAACAACAGTTATCAAGCTAGTTTGTAGATGGCACCATTTGAGTTCCTATACGGAATAAAGTGCCGTACCCCTTTGAATTGGTCGCAAGTAGGAGAGAGTCAGATTTTCGGACCCGACGTTCTCCGAGAAGCCGAAGAAAAGGTGCACAAAGTCCATGAGCACCTCAAGACCGCCCAATCCAGATAGAAGAGTTATGCTGACAAGATAAGGAGAGAGCTGACTTTCAATGTCAGAGATTTTGTATATCTCAAGGTTTCACCATTGAAAGGAACCCAACGCTTTAGTCTGAAAGGAAAGTTAGCCCCCAGATATATCGGGTCCTTCAAGATTCTGAATCGCCGAGGAGAAGTATCGTATCAACTAGAACTGCTAGAAGAGATGTCAGCCATCCACAATGTGTTCCATATCTCGTTACTTCGCAAATTTCTCGAAGTGCCAGAGAAGACTGAAGTTTTCAAGAACAACGATCACTGAGCTGTTGAGATCAACAATGACCTGACGCATCGTGAAGTGCCCATCCTTATCCTGGAGGAAGCTTACAGAACCTATAGGATATCTGTATTCTTGACCCATTGAGTCGTAATGTATATATATATATGTTCTGTGGGTCCCATCGAGGACTGTTGTGTAATGATATTACTTTGTTCTCCACCCGCACGAAAGTGCTCGGTGGGCGTCCTTGAATCGTTTTTATGTGGGTTTGGCGGGAAGCGCTAAAACTTGCATAGGGCCGATTTGAGGGTGTTACAGAGTGGTATCAAAGCTCAGCAGTTGCGATACCCCACAAGTCCAGCCTGTAGGATAACCTAGCTAACGGCCGAAGTAGAGTGTCAAAACTATTTTGCAAAATCGGTTGGATAGATCTGATTAGGTCTGATTTTACTCCTTACCCCTCTGCTGTTCTCCTCTTACCTCTGCGTGTTTTGAATCTGCTCTCTTATCTTTTCTTCGAGTCCAGGAATTCTCGTGGTTGGGTTTCCGTCGTACCTTTAGGGTTTTGCTTCCTCCCTTTGATAATGGTGGAGCTACAATCATCAATCTGCATCTCGTTTGTTGTACCTTCATCCAATCCTTTGTCCTTGAACTCTTTATCCGTATGTGCCCCTTGACAGATATCGGTATCATTGGAAAGCATGTGAGAAGGATGAGCATTGGTGAAGTTGGAGTATACCTTGAGCATGTGTTGTTCATGCCAATGGAACCATGGCAAAACCTGATCATTGTGTCTTTTCGTACGATGTTTCTTTGTATCTTCCGGTGGTCCCCAATACGGCGACATCATCTACGCCAGATCCGATGAAGATCCTGCATCACCCCTCTTGTTCCGAACACCGCTTGTGAAGATCTTCAGTCTAAATCCCGAGAGTTGGTTGCACGATTCTGCGATTCATTTACAGAAGGATGCTTTGAGTACGGGATGGACTGATCACCCTACCCGCCTCTCACTGTGCACTTTTGTACATCGAATCGGTGGATCAAGCAATTTCGCTCCGTCCACGGAAGTTAGAGGTGGCTTTAATTGTAGATACCTTTACCTTCGTCCTTTGTTACCGGAGTGTCCTCTCGACGATCACAGACAACGACCTCTTGTTAGTGGTGTCGCGAGGATCTACACGAAGCGAGAAGATTCAGATCGCCGACCTTCTCCCTGGTACCATGAGGCGGATCTCGAGGGCGAGATCCCTTGTTAGTGGTGTTGAATTGTGGCGCCCCGCTAAAACCACTACTAGAAAATCGTGGTGTTTTTGTGCATTGCATCATCATGACTGCATGCTCATGTCATCATGCCACATTGCATTTGAGCATCGTCATCATCCTGCATATGTTTGTCTAAAACTATTTTCTAAAAGCCTAGTTTTGTTTTCTAAATCTCTCCCGTCTGTATTCAAATAAAATCCGGGTCTCCGAAATATTTTGTTTCGTCTACCAACGGATTTCAAAAGCCCTGTTTTAAATAAACAAAATTTTATATTATTTTTTTAGGAGGCAGCCCGCCAGGCCCGAAAGCCCGGCCAGCCACCTCCACGCCCTAAAATAAAACCTAAACTAAATCCCAAACCCTTTCTACCAAATAACCTACCTAGCCCTATCCTACCCAGCCCCTCCACCTCACCTGCACCAATCGGTTCTTGCCACCTCATACCCTCCACGTCCCCTCAACCAACACCGGGTCGCCACCTCCCCCCCTCTCTCTCTCTTCTGGACCCATCCCACCCCGCGCTGACACGCACTCCTCCACCAACCGCGCGCCAGCCTGGCCGCCTTCCTCCCTTTTTCCCGCTCGCCCCGCCGTTTCCATCGTGCCAGGCCCCACCACCTGCCCGCCTGGCACCAATCCCCACGCCACACCACCTGGGCGCGTCCCCCACCATTTTTCCCGCCCACACCGTGCGACGTGCCACCAACCCCCGCTCCACCCCTGGCCCCACCTTCCCGCGGACACGCGCGCCTCCGCCCGCACGCAACCCCGCGTCCCCAGGCCCCTGGCCACGCGCCCCACCGCGCGACCCCTCCTCCTCCGTAATCCGTGCCGCGTCCCCGCCTCCAGCCTCTCCTTTTTCCCCGCCGCCAGCGCCTGGCGCTCCCGCCGCCACCTCCCTCCAGCAGGCCGCCGACGCCCTCAAGACCGGCCGCTCCTCCCGAGCTCCGCGTCGCTCACCTCTACGTCCTCCTCCATCGCCGCCTACCGCAGTGCCGGCTCCCCTTCGTCTCCCACTCCTCCTCCACCGCACGACCTCGCCGGCCGCCCTCTCCTCCGGCCGTCCGAGCCCCGCGACGGCGCCAGCAGCTCCGCCATCGACGACCCCAGCCCTGCCGCCCCTGCTTCCCCGCCACCGAAGCCCTTCCGCTGCTCGAGCCCGAGCTCGCGCTGGCCGCCCGCGAGCACCCCGGCCGCCGTCACTGCGACCCGATCCGCCTCCGTCCTCCGCCTCGGCCATGTTCTGCCGCCTCCACCGCATCAAGCTCCTCCGGCCGCCGCGCGTGACGACCTCACCGGGACCTCGCGGTCCTCTGCCGACGTCCATCCGCGCTTGCCGGCGCGCCTCGCCGGGGCCCCACCTTCCCCGCCACCCTTGGCGTCTTCCTCCGCCTCCTGCCGTCGTCACCGCCCCGTCACGCTCGCCTGAGCTCCTCCACCGGCCTTCCTCGTGCCGCCCTCGTCGCCCAGCCGCCCTCTCGCAAGCCCCTCTCCACTCGGCCGCCCTATGCCTCTGCCGCGACCATGGCCGCCTCACAGAGCAACACCGACCCGCTCCGACAGCGGGCCCGCCTCCGTCGCCCCGGCCTCCTGTTCTCCGCTCGGTGCCCACCACTAGCCGTCGTGCCGTGGACCGCCGTCGACCTCCACGTGCGTGCGAGGTGCTATTTTTGCCTGTGCGTGCCCACATGTTTGTGACCAGCCTGTTGCTGCTCAGATGTGAGCCTGCAGCGTTGTGGATTTTGGAGAGATGGGTACTGCCTTTTGGTGCCGAGTACTTTCCAAGGCTCACAAGATCTTCGCAATCGGTGGCCTCCGTGTACTGGACCTGTCAAGACCTTCGGGGCAACAAAAATCGACATCCATATGGAAAAAACCCCAGGAACCACGCCGAGACGTCAAGATCGACCACACGGAGCACCGAGAACTCCTTCCTGGACCCGAAGACCGCACCCGGTGTTCTTCTTCCTCTCGGATCTGAAGACCGATCCCGCTGACCCGTCGAACCCTGTCGAACCCTAAACCCCTGGAACCAAGATCTGCCGAACCCCGAAGTGTGATCCCCTTTCCGAGACCCCTATTTTATAATATGACATTATCAACTGTCGCATATTTAATTGTTCATGCATGCATACCTGTCTGTGGTTTGGGGGCGTTATGCCGATTCACCGCATGATTAAATATGGAGTGTTTATGCGGGCCATACTTGTATTATACCGCCTCCATTTAAACTTGCGTAGCGAACCGATGCCATGTTTTGTCCTGTTAATACAACATTTAAATTGGCGGGGGTTTTAAATAACTTGAACCAAATAATTATTTGTCGGGACCCCGGTTCCGCTTAATATTGCCTAATTGCACCGCATCTGTTCCACGCCATGCATCATATCATAAGCATGCCGGATCTTCTGCCATAGTATTAAATATTGCATCTGGTGTTTCTTCTAGTGTTTGCTTCTTTGCGGATTAGGCCGATGAGTTGATGCGAGTATCGACAAGTTCTCCGGATATGAACCTTCGACAGTGTTTCCCAGGCGAGCATCTCTCCTCCTTCTACCTATTTTGCATTTATAGTCTTTACTTCCTCCTGTTGATCTATTGCTATCCGTGTCGCGATGCTTTAGTTTCCATACCCCAGTTATTTTCTGTGCAGCCTCTATATTGCCTTGGACACCTCCTATTACCTGTGTTTGGTAGATAGCTGGCCTTGCAAGTCGTAGTTGCGTGCTCAGGTGCGATCTCGTGTTGTCGAGTACCCCAGTTGTTGGAATGCTGACAGATGCTTATGGTGGAGATGTTTATGGTGGATATGATCATGATTTTAAATACAACTATTAAAAATGCTAGCTATAACTAATGCAGAGGCATCGGTGGGCAATAGATGTTATTTGGTTCTTCCACGCTCACTTGTGTCCTGTAGGACCCCGAGTACTTGATACCTGTTCCTTGATTTTTTGCACTATCCACATCCGGGAGGCCTTATGGACCCTCCTGAGCCAGAGCTTGATTCATTTCTATTTCTTGGGGCCACAAAGTAGTTTGGGGATTTATTACTATCCTGTACTTATGCCATGCTTTACTGCTTTATTTAAGATTGTGCGTGGAGCACCTTTATTTAGGATCATGAGTGTTTTCATGGTATCGACAAGCCAGTCACACTTCGGGTTCCCAGTCATTTCTGACCATTGGCGCAAACCACAGGTCCGTTCGAGCCGCCAACTTTGTTGTGGGTAGCTTAGTGGGGTGGCCCCCTGAAATATTTCTGAATCCTGTGATCGCTTTGTCGTGAATGCCTCATTGGGTTTTGAGTTGGTTTTTCCGAGGTTGATCGAGTGTGTGTTGCTATTTGTGCACCCCTGCAGGGTAAAACTTTCTGAAATCCGTGTCCGTGGTTATGGACGACTTGGAGCACAGTATCTCGATCATAGACGAGCATAACTAAAGTAGTGCTATAAATTTGACTTAATATGTGACTAGTAATCAGCTCAAGTATAATGGAATGGATATTAAAAATGCCAATAGCTGGTGGATCTGGGTTATTTTGTGACATGCTATATGCCTAGTAAGTATTGCAACTCCAATGGAATGTGATAAAAGTGCCAACAACTGCTGGGTTTTGGGATTCCTCAGGACAATTATATCTGACTAGTAAATGTTCCAACTACCACGGAATGGTTAACTAAAACTGCCCACTACTTATGCTATCAGGATGACTCATGCTATCTATACCTGATTAGTAATTGCCGCAACTATAACGGAATGAGTAAAATTGCCAACTGTGTGAGTTCCTCGGTCCGACTTCCTCATTTGCTTTCGAGGGGGAAATACCAGGATGGGTTTGTTTGGTGTTAGCTTCAGGTTGGATCCGAAATAGGTCTTTCTTATCCCTCTCTGATAATCGCCAGTTGTTTCGAGTCTCTATAGGTTGTTTAGTGCCGCTGCGCTGCCGCTTCAGCCCACCATACCTATGTAGGCGAGAGCCACCGAATTCTAGCCTCGCCATGTAATCGGCCTCGATCTTGACGCCTCTTTTTCCTTTGCCCTTTGTCGGCACCCCTTTTGTTTTAGCAGGTTTGAGATCGGCGTCGTTAGGTGGTTACCCTTCCGGCTTGGCCTGGGCAGGGTTATGGACGCCATTGGTTATTCTTCAGGGCTCTTAGCCCCATTTGCATCTTGTCCGTAGACGGACGCTCTATCGTTTTCAAGGTGATTTGGATCTTTGTACTGTATATCTGTATTCTTGACTCATGGAGTCGTGTTGTATATATATCTGTTCTGTGGGTCCCATCGAGGACTGTTGTGTAATGATATTACTTCGTTCTCCACCCGCACGAAAGTGCTCGTTGGGCGTCCTTGAATCGTTTCTATGTGGGTTTGGCGGGAAGCGCTAAAACTTGCATAGGGCCGATTTGAGGATGTTACAACCACGCCACCCCGAGGACATGCTCGCCGGCCAACCTTGCCCATGCAGCAGCAGACCGCCAACCCCTCTCCACCGCTCCAGGAAGCACGGCGTGACCTCACCGCCGCCCACGGTACTCCCCATGCTCACTGCCAGCCCCTGGACCACCGAGGAACCGCCGCGCACTAAGTCTCTGCGTGCAGCGAGCCAGTGCCAGAGTCTCGTCGCCCGGACGCCACAGACACCGCACCCTGCCACCGACCGCGCACCGCTCCGCCTCGACCCCAGCAGCCCGCCAGACATGGTCGTGCACCGCCGCGCGACCCACAGTCGCCATGCGCCGCGTCGAGCACCGCCTCTGTCTCCCAGAGCGCAGGACGCTCCCGACCAAACGCCACCGCCCCTAGCCACGCATTTAAGCCATAGAGCACCGACAGGAGGCAGGCCACCGTCCCCTACCTCAAACCATGCCGCTAGCATGCTGTGTAGCCCTCGCTGGAGTCGCCATCCCATCCCTTTCGGTCGCCTTGTCGAGTTATAAATAGAGACCACCCTAGCACAAACTCCTCACACCATTCCACTCCCCTCTCCTCACTGGTCCTTCCCCACCTCTCGCCGGAGCCGCTCAAGCTTTGGTTCGCCGGAATTTTGCCGGAGGAGCCCGCTGCAGAGGAGGAGAAGGCGCCGTCGATTTCGTCCACCCCAGGAGCTACCGCGACCACTCCTGAGTCCGCCGTTGACAGCACGTTCGATCACCCCCATCGCCACCGTAGCTGGAGCCCTGGTATGCCCCTTGAGCACCCCCACCGAGCCACTAGGGTTAGACCTTGCCGGCGACATGTCCGTCGTCGATGACAAGCCCCAGCCATAGATCCCCCTTCTAATCTAACGGCCCACATCACCCCATACCACTTCGCGTGTAAAGAGCTACTGACCAGTGGACCCCCTGTCAGCTGTTCTCTGTGCCGCGGAACGCCATGGCCGGCCTGTTTTCTTTATCGCGCGACCCATTTATTTCAAACTTAGATTTTTCTATTTAGTTTTGAACTTAGTTTTGTCCCCTAGTTTGAAAATCATTTCAGAGAGATTTACAAATCCAAATGGAGTGATTCCAATTGTTTTGGAAAGCTACTAAAAAGATCTATCCAAGCCAGTTGGATTTAATTCATTTAGACTTAGAGATCTCTCCTAGTAAAAATAACAAGACAGAAGCATTTGCACATTCAAACATTTTTCCAAAATGAACCTTGTTAGCTTTTGAGTTGATTCCAACTCTCAAAAATCACATTTAACAATACCTATCTGAATATTTAATAATATTAGGGTTTACATGCAGTGACTTTGGACTAGTACCAAAATAATGCTATATAGGCATGTCTAGTCACTTTAAATCATTAAATAATAAACTTAAACCTAAGTAAATGTGATCCAACCCTTAAATCACATTCCCACATGTTAGAATATGTGGTGATGACATGTGTCCACATGATCCCATATTTTAAGTGGTGAATATTAAATCTTAGTTATTTTTCAATGAGTAGAAATTACTTTTCTTAAATAAAAAGAAGGAAGCTAGTCAATAAAACTTGTGATGTTTGTGATGATAATAGATGTTCAAATGTGTGACTTAGAGTGCTAATTAGACTAGTTAAGTATTGTTTGGTGATTGTGTACTCCGTATGTATTTATAGACGATAGTACCGACCAAGCTTACGAGGAGGAGGAGTTCTATCAAGAGGAGGAAGAAAACTTCAACCACTGCACTGCACAAGGCAAGCCATCATTAAAAATGCAAGCTAACACTTGCAAGTATAATGCTTAGCAAGCTAGAATTAAGCTAGATGAGTTGAGCAAAGATGCTTTAGGCATGCTTTGGTGATACCACTTTGACTATTGCTTACCCCAAGTATTACTTTCAAGCTTTACTTCCTTTACTTTACCAAAGTCCCTTACTTGTTTTGAAGGTAGCATAAAAAGTATAAAACTTGACCTATTTAGATAACTTTATATGTCATTCTATGGCATGAGATTGAGCCCATCTTTCCACCTTAGTGAACACTCTTAACTTAGTAGTTTAGAGTAGCTAAAAACTTGAGTCACTTTAGATGGGAACACTTGGTGAAAATGAATTATGAAAACCTTGGAATGAGGAGTCATTCTATTGAAATGTTTTGACATGTGCTGAGAAACACAAATGGTTTATGATGATGAAAATGTTGAGGCATGAGCCTTGACCCTTTTACAAAACTGATGGTTAGATTTGGATGTGATACCATTCCAAATTTACCGTACAACCACAATACCTGAATTGGGTAAGGCTTAGCCTGAAGTTTATATGCATTAGTATTAGTTCCCTCGCGGGAGAGGTTTGAGCTGAGGCTACCTCTCAATGTTGTCCACCTATGCAGTGCCCAAGATGACAGATGGTCATGGTTGGGAGACCATGCTCATAGGAGAGGTGCTTATACTAGGGTGTGTAAAGGAAAGGTTATGTTTGATTATCTGCATACTAAGTATGACGATTCAGGGTTATCCCTGACAGATGTATCGAATCTTGTGCTGAAAGTGTACCACCTCTGCAGAGTGTCAAACTATTCGAATAGCCGCGTCATGATTATGGGAGTTAGAGTGGCCATACTGTTTCGTTGTCAGATGTTTTCAAAATAACTTATGAAATAAATGATGAATCTTGACTTGACCACAACAGAGTTGTGACTATGACACTAGCTTCCCAACTTAAGTGATTCGAGAACTTTATTTTATCTTTCTTTGTTTCTGAACTCAGCTTAGGTTGCAAACTTAACTTTATAGTTAAACTTAGAGTTAGCACTTCATTTTAGAACTATACCAATTGTTAGTGGTAGTTTGTGAGTACTTAAAGAGTACTCATGGCTTTTGTCCCTGGCTATTCTCATGGCCAGACTATGAAGGAGACTACCAAGATGATGGCAGCGGAATGGCTATGATAACTAGGACTATATGCCTTCGTCAGCATTGCCTGTGCCCCTGAAGATGGACCCCACCGCTACGCTTATTATTTATTCTGCTGCTTGTTGTATTATGACTGGATCATGAGATCCTTATTTGTGTAAGACCTTATGTATGGTTTGTAATGGATGATGTACTGTGATATCCAATCTGTTATGTCTCGCAAACATGGTAATCCTAGGATTGCGATGTATGACATAACAGGGATCTGGGATTAAAAATCCGGGTGTTGACAGTAAGTGTATTCATTCTCCGGCTTGTACTTTTTAGCTCATACCTTTTTTCAAATCTTGTACTTATACTTTGTATGTTTCAGGAGGAAAGCCCGTGTTAGTTTGAAGCGATCCTCCAAAGATGTTGGAGGGTCAAAAAACATTCGTGACATGCTGACTAGGGATGTGGCCGCCAAGTCCTCTCCCGCTACTGCTCCCCCTACTCCTGCCACCAAGCCTTCTACTGGCCCCTCTGGTCCTTCATCTCTCGTCATCCCTGAGATCTCCGCCATGGAGACAGATGTCAATCCAATCCTTGATATCTCAGGCTCTATCGAGGCAGACGTTTCTCCCAGCAGCCAGGCGACACAGGAGAGCACTTCAACTAAAGTGGCTGAAGCTTCGGCTAAGGATGCCACCGAGAAAGGGAAGCAAGCGATGGAAGAAGCGGAGGTGGAAGCAACGGTCAAGGAGGGAGCCTTTGAGCCATCATCTGTCTTGAAGACGCAAGAGACGGCTAGGGCATCATCCATGCCTCTGGCTTCACCTTCTCCATTGGCTGTGACTCACCTGATACGGATCAAGCCGATGATCCTTAAGTTTTGTCCCGATCTTTCACAGCGAGTCAACCTGATAGATGATCTCCCAATAACGCCGATGAACGTCAGATGAAGAAGAGGAACGAATCCAGCAAGTAACGTGATGAAGATCACCATGCCTCAAACCACAGCTCGATAATCCTTGATGCACATAAGAACCTTCGCAACAATAATAATCTGATAAACGGTATCGCCGTCCCCGGAGGGATGATACACGGTGGAGCACAATATAGTTTTTAGACTAAACAACTGAACTCCCCTAAACCCTAGGTGGTTGGCTCCTTTATATAGGAGGCCTGCAACTAGTCGGTTGGATAGACCCAAACCGAACACACAAACGGACTCGAACCTAACATGGACTCGGACTCAATAACATAGCAACAATACTTGACACAACCTTAGACTTATCATTACATATCGTAGGTCGTCCTGGCGTGCCAATCATCAATGGGATGCGCCCCGCATCACCTAGCTTGGTGGAGTCCTGAAATTAGGCTTCACCTCCTCCTTCATGCCCATATCATTGTGCCTACATGACCTCATTGCGCAGGCAGATGCTGTGTACAATAATGCAGGCATCTTCCATACCGCATATGCCAATCTGGGCAACAATCTCAAGCTTATTGCCATTGTAAGTCTTTTGAACTTCACTTCTTTTACTTTGTAATGTATCCAACTGTAGCCCCGAGCTCTTAGGCAAAAAATCAATAGTTTTGGCCTTAGTGATCCAAATAACTAAGTGTAGAACTTGTCTGTGTAGCCCCCAAGCATTTAGTTGAAACTGGATAGTTCTGACTAGATGCTCTAGAGAAACTAGCTAATTTTAAAATCTTATACTATACCCCCTGAGCGTTTTAGTTGAAACTGGATAGTTCCGACTAGATGCTCTAGAGAAACTAAGCATGCTTGTTTGTTTGCAGAATGAGAATAGACAGAGGATCACGACCAATGAGAGATTTGCTGCTTTGTGGAAGGAGCTAGAGCTTGAACAAGGTAAAACAACCTTCCTGAAGCAATAGATCAAAAATAGCCAGAGTCTGTTTCTTGCAATAGCTCCTTTGCTTTTTATCATGGATTTATTTATGTCGTCTTCTCATAGTACTTTCTGATTTCTGTCTTACAGAAGCCATCGTCAAGGCCAAGAGCATCGTCGAGCAATCCAAACATATCCATGAGCTCAATGATGAGAACAAAATCTTGAAGAAAGACCTGGCTGATGCCGTCAAGGGACATGATGAGGCGATGAAGGCACTGTAAGAATCTGCTGACGCCGAGATACAGCACCTGAAGAAGAAACTTGCACAACTCAAGGAACAGAACCAAGCTGCCAAAGAGCAGAATGCAAGGAACCTTCAGGTGTACAAGACGGTTCAGAAGGAGCGGGATGTCTCAGCGGAGACATGCAAGCAGGCTGAGACGGGCATCTTTGGTAACCTTTCTCCATCTTGGTGAATTCGGTAGTTTGGATAACCATTTGATTTGTTTGTACTCATGATCCCTGTATCTTGTGCAAACCACAGCTCCCATTGGCTTGGCCAACTTGGGTGAAGGTGCTTCAAATCCCAAGGAATGCATGATTCTTGCCAGCAACTTCGTCAGCACTGCCATTGCCCAGGCCAAGGAGATAACCCAGCCTCTAGGAATCAATATCAAGGCGGCAGACTCAGCGGCCAAGTACGCGGAAATCCTGCGCCGAGCCCCCGAGAAAGTCAAGGACTGGAAAGCCTCTTGCGTCCGGGCTAGTGCTAGGATGACCCTATCCTTGGTCAAGGCACACTACGACAATGCCGACATTGATCTGGTGACTTCTGGGTTTCCCAAGCTGGACGGGGAAGGGAAGGAAATTGATAGTGGTTCTATTTGGAATTCCCTCTCCGGCTTCGACACCAAGATTGCCAGAATGGTCAACGCAGATGTCTTTGTACCTGCCAAGATCCATGATGAAGACATGGCTTCGTCTGAGTCTAGCCCATCTCCGTCCCGAGTTTGATGAGCTTTCCCGGCCTGGCTCTCCTGATGATGCCACCACGAAGCCCCCTACAGCAGATCCCTGAAAAATAATGTTTGTATTAGTATCTCTGCAAATTGAATGCGGAAAAACTTATCTGTTATTAAGGCAGAAAAACTTGTACTCAAGTTTCCTGCAACTTATCTGTTTCCACCATGTGTATATTTTTTAAGCAAGTGCTAGCATATCCATTATTCTAGTTCGTATGCTTGACCTTTCGTGAGACGGATGACTCGCAGCATAGAACTATGCTCTCAGGTGATGATGCTTAATAGCACTGTCAAGAACCTAAGAGCAAAATCGCCGGCTTTGAGTGAAGATAAGTCAGTACTCCGGAATCCACATAAAAACTTCAGAAAACCTGTAGACCAGAAAACTTAAGCTAACGCCTGTAGGCGGAATTTTCACAAGTGCAAATGCAAACTTGCGCATAAAGGGTTTATATGATCCAAAAATGAACAACTAAAGGAGGTAAAATACTCAGTGAATATGAGTGAATCAAATGCTTTATTTCATTGATCATATAAGAAACTTATTACATAATATAAATGTGCTAAGTGTAAAAGGGACGTAGTTGTGCTATGTTCCATGGACGATCTGTCTCTGGGTAATCATCATCAGAGTCACATTGCTTGCGCTTGCGATTTTTTGGCCTATCCTTCAACTCGCGAATATTGACGAGGTAATAGGTACAATTTAGCAATGCTTTTCTTATGACGAATGGTCCTTCCCAAGGCGGGGATAGTTTGTGTGATTTCTCCTGCTTGAGCGTAAGCACTAGATCCCCCTCTTTAAATGAGTAATGCTTGACACGGCGACTATGGTATCCATGCAGCTTCTGTTGGTAGATGGCGGATCTCTGGCATGCCAGCACGTGATGTTCTTCAAGTAGGTCCATAGATAGGCGTCTGGATTCTTCAGCGTCATCCTCCTTGTAGGCGGAAACTCTTGGTGCGTCATGGAGGATATCAAATGGGAGGACTGCTTCTGCTCCATAAACCATGAAGAAAGGAGTCAAGCCGGTGGATCTATTGGATGTTGTTCGTAAAATCCACAAGATAGATGGAAGTTCCTCCGCCCAGGCTCCAGCTGCTCTATGTAGCGATGCCTCTAAGCGTGGCTTGAATCCGTGCAAAATTAATCCATTGGCCCTTTCAACTTGCCCATTTGACTGTGGGTGTGCCACAGATGCTAGGTCAAGGCGGATGCCTTTTTCATGACAGTACTCCTCAACTTCTCCGAGAGATAAATTTATGCCATTATCGGTGATGATGCTGTGTGGGAGACCAAATCTCACCACTAGATCCCGGACAAACTTTAGGGATGTTGCCCCATCAAGCTTTCTAATGGGTTTAGCTTCAATCCATTTTGTGAATTTTTCCACTGCTACTAGCAAGTGTGTGAATCCACAGGGTGCTGTCTACAAAGGTCCCACCATGTCTAGCCCCCAGACTGCAAATGGCCAAGTTATTGGTATGGTTCACAATTCTTCAGGTGGAACACTTGGTTGTGTTGCATAAAACTTACACCCGAGGCATGTTTGCACCAACTTGTCAGCGTCCGCCTTGGCAGTTAACCAGTAGAATCCTTGTCAGAAGGCCTTAGCCACCAATGATCGGGGAGCGGCATGGTGCCCGCAATCTCCAAGCTGTATTTCTCTAAGGATTTCAATACCTTGCTGCTGGGAGACGCATCGAAGGAAAACTCCGGTGGTACTTCTTTTGTAAAGCTAGCCATCAATGATGACGTAGCCTTTTGCTCTGCATACTATTTGTCGGCTTTCAACTTCATCGGTGGGCAAAGTTCCGTCTTGTAGATAGTCCATGAACGGTTTCGTCCAAGCCAGAGAGGTCATTGTTACTGTGTTAACAAATGAATCCACTTTATCCGGGTTGTCGGGGTCCACTCCTTTCACGGATGGGGTCCATAAATGTTCCAGGAAAACGCCTGGCGGAATTGGTCGACGAGCCGATCAAGGATTTGACAGCAGATCTATCGCCTCATTCTCCTGCCTTTTGACGTATTTTACTTTGTAGCCATCAAAGCACATGGCTATTTTTTCTTCTTCGTCTCGATATGCCACCATCATAGGGTTCCGCGCGTTCCAGGTGCCAGCTACTTGCTGGGCAACCAAGTCAGAATCTCCACATCAAACTATGCTCTTGATGCCAATATCTTTGGTTACGCGAAGTCCATGAATGAGGGCCTCATACTCCGCCATGTTGTTGGTAGCATTGAAGTGAATCTGCAGGACGTATTGCAACTTTTCTCCTGTTGGTGATTGTAATAATACAGTAGCCCGCGAGCCATTGAGTAGCTTTGATCCGTCAAAGTTCATGACCCAATATTCTGGCTCTGGCACAGGAGTGCCTTCTGGTAGTTCTGTCCAATCTGTGAGAAAATCCACCAATGCTTGTGATTTGATAGCGTCGCGTCTCTTGTAGGCGATTTCAAAGGCGGCAAGTTCAATGCCCCAGTTTTCCACTCTCCCCTATAGCGTCGCTATTGTTGATGATGTCGGACAGTGGAGCTTTGCTTACCACTGTGATAGGGTGCTCCTGGAAATAATGCCTTAGCTTGCGCGAAGCAAGGAAAACTCCATAAGCTATCTTCTGGTAGTGCGGGTAATGCTTCTTGGATTCCGTCAAGACCTCGCTTACATAGTAAACGGGCCGCTGAACTCCGTATTCGTGTGTTGGTTCCTTGCGCTCTACCATGATGACGATGTTGATTACTCGGTTGGTTGCCGCCATGTAAACTAACATAGGCTCCCTTGACACCGGTGCTGCAAGTATTTGTGGGGAGGAGAGTATTCTCTTCAACTCCTGAAGTGTTGCGTCAGCCTCGTCCATCCATGTGAATTTATCCGCCTTCTTTAGCAACTTGTAGAGCGGCATAGCCTTCTCACCAAGTCGGCTGATGAACCAGCTTACTGCTGCAATGCAGCCTGTGAGCCTTTGTATGTCCTTCAGGCAAGTCGGGTGTTTGATGTCGAGGATGTCCTTGATTTTCCCTGGGTTCACCTCGATTCCGCGATGCGGAACGATGAAGTCCAACCCAACAGTTTGCCAAAGGGTACCCCGAAGATGCACTTCTTGGGGTTCAACATCATGTTGTATTTCCGGAGATTGTCGAAGGTTTCCTGCAAATCATCGATAAGATCATTTGATTTTTTTGACATTACCATGATGTCGTCCATGTAAGCGTGTACGTTGCGACCTATTTGGTCGTGTAGGCAATGTCGCATTGTCCATTGGTAAGTAGCACCAGTGTTTTTTAGCCAAAAGGGCATCGTGATGTAGCAATACATGCCGTAAGGTGTAGTGAACGAAGTGGCCAGTTGGTCCGACTTTCGTATCCGGATTTGGTGGTATCCTGAGTAAGCATCAACAAAACACAGAAGTTCCTAGCCAGTCGTCGAGTCAATGACTTGGTCAATGCAAGGCAAATCAAACGGATCCTTCGAACATGCTTTGTTCAAGCCGGTGTAATCAACGCACATTCTTAATTCATTGGTTCCCTTTTTTGGGACAAGTACAGGATTTGCCACCCATCGGGTGTGAATAACTTCTCAGATAAAGCCAGCCTTAAGTAACCTAGCTATTTCTTTGCCTATAGCCCTTCATCTTTCGTCACCAAAGCGTCGTAGAGGTTGCTTCACCGGTTTGGCATTGGGGTCAATATTCAAGTTGTGCTCGGCAAGTTCCCTAGGTACACCTTTCATGTCGGCAGGTTGCCAGGCAAAGATGTCCCTATTCTCACGGAGGAACTCGATAAGCGTGCTTTACTATTTGGGATCCAGGTCCATGCCAATGGCAGTGGTCTTGGAGGAATCTCCTTCGACAAGCTCCACCTGCTTGGTCTTGATGGCGGCCTTGAAGGCGGGTTTGGCAGCATTGATCTGCTTCTTCGAAGCCGGCATCTCCGAGGCATTGACCTGGTTCTGGATCTCCTTGAACTCCTCGCCGTAGAGGACTGCTTCGGTGAAGGCAGCCTCACTGAGCCCGCACTCCCGTGCCTTGGAGAAGCTTCCGTCAACGATGATGACGCTATTTGGTCCGGGAATCTTGAGTTTGTTGTAGACAAAGCATGGCCTTGCGAGGAAGGAGTGGTCGCGTCCTAAGATGATGAGGTACACACTCTTGAAAGGCGCCACTTCAAAGTTCATGCGCTCTTGACGATAATTGTTAACATCGCCAAAAGCGACCGGAAGGGTGATGCAACCCAGGGAATTTGTTTGTTGGCCGGGGACAACCCCATGGAACACGGTGTTGCTCTTCCTTAGCTGGGTCTCCGTCAAGTTCATCTTGTGCAGTGTCTCTAGGTACATGATGTTGATGTTGCTTCCACTATCCACGAGGCACTTGGTGAACTCTGTGCCATCAATCAAAGGGTTGATGACCATGGCATACTGGTTCTCTATTGGGATAAGGTCTAGGTGATCCTTCCTATCCCAAGTAATTGGAACTTCCGACCACCTAACGTATTGGGGAATCGGAGGGAGGGTAGCCATTAGTATCTTTAAAGAGGTTTTCTAGGCCCGGACGGTGGGGGTGCCAAGGAAGGTATGGTAACATGGAGCCTTCTTTTCAAAGGGATTTTTCCCTTTATCCTCTCCCTTGTAGGAAGGTTTGGGTTCCATGTCTTCATCCATATTGCTTGATTCCTTGGGTTCTTCCTCCTTCTTCTTCCCTTTGCCCTTTCCGCGGGGTCTTTTTTCCGACTTCGCTTGTAGCCGGACTCAGGGTCTTTCTTTAGGTCGTTGACAAATTTGCATTGGTGGTTGGTGTGGGTGGCCTTGCCGTTTGCGTCAAGGTGGACGAAACACGACATATCATGGTACTCTTTGTACGTTTGGGGGACGCGGGGCGCTGAGGCTGTAGAGTCACTCCTCTGCTGGCCACTGCTAGCCCCTCGACCGTGTCCACGTTGTCCGCCTCCGCCTCTGCCAGTGAACGTTGCGGCGACCATGTCGGCTGTTTTCTTTTCTTCAGGCAAATTCTCCTGCTTGTTATTGTTGTTTTTTCTAGCCTAGGTAGGGATTTCTATTGCCGGCAGTGATTCGCGCGCGTCGTCATCAGCAGCGGCGAACTCGCTAGCCATGGCGATCATTGCGTTGAGGGTGAGATCATTGTTGTCTTGCTTGCGCTTCAACTTATGGCGGAGCAAAGTTCCCTTTTCCAGACCGTCGATGAAGGTGGCCATAGTGGTCTGTTCGTGTACCCCTACGTAGGAATTTTTCATATCCAGCCAGCGAGACAGGTAGGCACGAGAGGTTTCATCCTTTTCTTGCACACACCGCTGTAAGTCTTCGACAGTGCAGGGACGTTTGTATGTACCCTCGAAATTCTTGGTGAACGCTTCATGCATGTCCAACCAATTGCATATTGATTTCTCCAGTAAGTCATCGATCCATTATCGGGCGCTGCTGGTCAACGTGAGTGGGAGGTACTTGACGGCGATATTGGGGTTTCCCCCTGCGATATGAATCGCTTAGCTGTAGTCCTGCAACCATGTTGTTGGCCTGGCAGTGCTATTGTAGGGCTTGATGGTTTTGTCTATCTAAAGGCCCTTTGGGTAGGTTGTGGCCCGTATTACTGGTCCAAAACAACATGGCCCAAGGTATGGGAGCTCCCGAACTTCTTGGATCTTATCCAGTCGTGAACGTGCGTCATACGGCTCTGGATTCTTCCCTTTTCCGTCATGGGGAGGGGAGTTGTGGCGCGATTTATGAGATCCGCCATGCCCTCCGCCATGATAGCTGCTAGGTGGCGACGGTGGTGGTGGAGGCGGTGGATTAGCCTTCTTGCTATGACCCTCCTGCAACTCTTCATGCCTGTCGCGGTTGCTTGTCGGACGTAGTGGCTTCTTATGGGACCTGCTCCTATGTCCTTCAATGCCGCTACGCTCTCTGGCATGCTAGGGATGCTCACCCTGGTCGCGTATAACGATGTCGGCCTGGGGACGCCTTGGTGGTGGCATGCTTGTACGGTGGCACAGCTCTGGTTCCTCGTGACGCCGAGATGGTGGTGGAGGTGGCGATCACCGGGTACGAGCCTTTTCTCCGTGAGCGGAGGATATGGGGATGGTGTTAGTCCTGTTGCGTGCCTCCCTCCGTCTTCGCTCTGTGGAGCCTGTGTGGGATCCCTCATCACTGGGAGATTTTGGCCTCTGCGGCTGTTCAGGGTTGACTGGCAAAGTTCCGGGTTGGACTCGAGCCTCCGCAAGGTAGCCTTTTCCTGTTGCTTGCATGCCTTAGCGACGAGGTCGTACACCTGAGCAACTGCTTTTGGCGACCTGTCCTGTTCCAGGAGGGTCTTGGCGATGGCGATGTTGAGGGTGGGTGTTTGCATGACTTGTCTCCCCTCTGAATCGATGTATGGGGTGGCTTTTGTCGGCTTAGATCCCTCATATCCCAACCTGCGCCGAATGCTGGGGTCTTCGACGACGTGAGCTGGTGCTTTCTTTGCCTTTTGCTTTAACAACAATTGCTTGTATTCAGCCTCCATAGCTCTTGCTGCCTTAATGGATTGATGCGCCCTAGCCATAACTTTGTCCAGCTTAGCGCCCTGCTCTGCAATGCACTTGGCCTCTGCTAAAATTGTCGTGCGCTTCTCATCGAGCTCCGTAACGCTCCGGATATGGGCGACGGTAATAGGCTCAATGAGGAGTGCGCCGTAAATTGCCTTGTCGGCGGGAGTAGCCAATGGGTTGCCAACTGCAGACGTTGATGGTGGAATTGGCGGCTGATTTGATTGCCAGGTAGTACTGGGGGCTGTGGTGAGTTCCTACGCCGGTTGCGGGTGGATAACCGGAGGAGGCATGGCCTTGGCCGGAGCCGGAGGCTAGACGGCTTTCTTAGCTGCTGCTGGTCTGGTAACCGCTGGCGTGGGCGGAGCTTTTTTACGTTCCGGCTCCTAGCCATCTTCTTCCATCACGCTCCCAATGGCAACTAGCACCTGGTGGGAGGCGTTGGTCTTCTCGGCGCGCTCCTCCTTCTCGATCTTCTGCTCGATCTCCTTCATAACAACATTGTATTCCTCTGAGTTAGCATCCGAACCGCCGCCATCCATATTGATGTCGGCGTATAGCGCGTCAAGGACAGAGTCGGAGTTGGCTTCGGTGTTGGTGATGGCAGATGTGGAGGGTGATGGAGGCGGGCCTTTGTTGTTGTTTCCTCCTCCCGCTAATGATTGGGGCTAAATTGTCATTCAGATCGCATGTTGTGCGTATGGGTAAGCCTTATTCTGATGTTCAGACGGCCAATATTAATCCTGATATTTGGAATATGGAGTTGGTCCAGAAGGGTGATAGAACTCCTATTCAAGCATCTCAGGTCTCAACTAGTCTTGAAGTTTCTGCACATATCGATAGAAATACTGATGCCATGTTATCTGCGCATTCTTCACTCATATTGGGGCTTGATTTTTCACATGGTATTAGTTTTGCTAAAGACGTGAGGCAGAAGTTCTACTCGTACATTCATCCGACTGATAAATCTAGGCACTTTACTATGGTGGTGTCCTTTGGCAGAGCTACTTTCAGACTAGATGATGATACTGTTGGTATTGCTCTTGAAGCTGTCTTGGGGGGTTCATGCGGTAAGTTTAAGGCCTCCCTGATTCGTGATAGGGTCTTTTCCTTCTGTGTTTCCAGCAAGGCTGTGGGGTTTCATATTACCAAGCTCAGTAAGTTCTCTTGTGAACATTTCAAGTGCTTCTTCCATTTGTGGGGAAGAGGTGGCCCAAACTGGCAGAGGGAATTCATCCTATGGCAAAAGACAATAATGCTGAATGGACTTTAGTCAATCCCACCAAGAAGAGAGTGCAAAGAGGTACGGAGGCTATGAATCGTACTCATCCTAAGTCCATAATGCATTCTGCTAATGCGTACAAGAAGAAACTTGCATTTTATGAATCTTTAAGTTACTCTGCCTGTCATGG
Source organism: Avena insularis (assembly GCA_023614405.1). Classification (NCBI taxonomy): domain Eukaryota; kingdom Viridiplantae; phylum Streptophyta; class Magnoliopsida; order Poales; family Poaceae; genus Avena; species Avena insularis. The sequence continues at coordinate 367,970,873 of CM042696.1, read as the reverse complement.
TTATTCTGACCCTAAGTTAGCTAAAACTGCTGGGGTTATTATTCCTGAAATATATATCACGAATGCCTCGCCAAGAATTAGATTTGGTGCAGTTCAGCAATACCCATTTACTCAGCAAAAATTTGTGGAAAATAAGGATCTTGAGCCGCCCGCCAACAAGGATGAACAGTATCAGTCGCCTGACGCAGACTCGGTTATTTTGAATCAGACAGACAAACATATACATGATTTACAGCCCAATAAGACAGCATATGAAGCTGGGTCGGCTACTACTGCAGAAGCCCATGATGAGGAGTTTGAGAAAATGATTGATGATATGGTATATCGTGTCTGAAATTGCGGCAGATGTTTGAGTTTGGGTCATTGCACTAAAGATTGTATCAATGATGTCAGGTGCGAGCCTGTTATAGATACGGACATATTAAAAAGTCTTGCTTTAATATGAAGTCCAAAACTGTTATGAAGTGGGTTCCGAAACTGAGTACCTCGACACCATCATTCCCTAAGCCGCCGAAAGACCCAGGCGTCACATCCTCGACACCGGTGGTCGAGTCGGCGAATCCAGTAATGGCGGTGTCTGCTGTTGATCCTACGCCATGGCTCCCTTGGGGGCATGACAGCATTGACGTTGGAGCTACTAGGTTTCCGAGGACGTACTGCTACGTGGTGTTAGCTTTGCGACAAGTAAATAACGAAGAACGAAAATAAAATCGCAGCGAGGAGGACATATATTTAACGTGAAAAACCCTCTCCAACAAAGAGAAGGGAAAAACCACGGACGTCAGCCATCGAAACTTCACTATAACGGAGAGTGTTTACACAACGCCGGGGATTTCACAGATGCAACTTATCCCAGCCGGCGGCTTATAAGAGGTATATATAACGGAGGTATATATATCGGTCCAAGCCTCCGGCGACGGGTCTCACTCCGCTCCGTCAAAAGTTGGCCTCTATTTTGTAGAATTTGGATCAACATATAACACGTGGTACATGATCCGCCTGTCCAGCACCAGCCCGACTACATCGCGGTCGTTGAGCCTCGTCCACCTCAGCAAACCGCTGGCATATGGCGTGATCAGTTTCCTGAAGTGGGATGGGATGCAGTTTAGGACAATCATAAGCAGCATCACAATGAGCAGCAGAACAAGGTTGATGTTCCGGATGTGGAATATGTTTATGAGCAAGAGTCGATGGTCTTACACCCTTCTGGCAATTCAGCTTCGTCGGTTAACCTGATGGTGGATGAGGTGCAGCAGCAGAACAATGTGCACATGGCGTTTAATATTCTTCAGGTGGACCCCGTGACAACTCTTGTTGGGCCAGTGCTGTCACCTGAGATGCAATGGACTCGTCTATTTGAACAAATGTTACCCTCATTAGCCACTACGAGTATCTCCCTATCTTTGCAGCTGCCCCCTTTCACTTTGATCAAGAGATCATGGGCGCTTGCATTTGAGTATGATGGTCTAAGTCAGACTCTGAAGCAGGTCGAACAGCTAGATGAACATAGACGCAAGATCATGGTGACGAAGAATCGTGCTGTGGTCAAAGACCTCACCTTTGGGGAAAATGTAGTTTCTACTGACCCACCTGTTTTCACTGCAGACCCTGTTACAGTCAAGAAAAGGAACACTCGTAGGGCCCGAGTGCAGTTGGTTCAGCCAGAAAAGCGCAGGTTCACAAGGAGCAGTCTGAAGAATGATGGGTGCCGTCCTGAGCCAGTGATCGCAGTGGCTAATAGGCCTAAGAAAAGGAGTCGGGCAAAGCTTCTGCTGGTTGAGGTGAATGTCGAAGAAGTGGGCAACAATCAGCAAGAATAGGTGCACGTTGAGGAGGAGCATGTCCAGATTCCGGCCACGCCAATTTCAGTGATGCAACGTGTGGGTAGAGAGCTGGGTATTGACCCATCCAAGATTACCAAGGAACAGCTTGAAGCTGGTCCTTCTTCTCCTGCTGATGCCTCGGGTTCCAATGATGAATAGATGCCCCATCATGGAGTCATGGCCAGTTCTGTCAAACGGCCATTCTCGTGTCAGTTCTCTATTTGATAGCTTTTGTTTCACAGTTACGATGATATATCATTGGTTATTTATATCTGGTGTTATGCACTGGATACCTAGCTGCCCAACCCAATTGTTCATTAATGTGTCTTATAACTAGAAGAAATTGGAGGGTGCTGTGTTGGAACGTGAGAGGCCTAAACTCAGATGAAAGATATAGAGCTGTCAGATCCAAAATAGATGAGAGTGGTTGTGATATACTATGCTTGCAAGAGACTAAATGTGAGACTTTTGACTGGAGGTTCATAAGGAAATTCGCTCCTAAAAGATTTGACAGGTTTGCTTACTCCCCTTCCAAAGGTGCTTCTGGTGGTATATTGCTTATGTGGAATTCCTCTGTTTTTTATGGTATTTTGGTTGAAACTAAACAGTTTGGGCTTGTGGTCAATTTCACATCTAAGCATAATAACGAAAAGTGGGTTTTGGTTTGTGTCTATGGTCCGTGTAAGGGCATTGAGAGGGATAATTTTGTAACCTGGCTATATAATCTCCAAATCCCAGCAACAGAGAATTGGCTCTTAGTTGGTGACTTCAACTTCATTAGATCTCAAGACAATCGGAATAAACCAGGGGGAGATGTTAATGACATGTTTCTTTTCAATGAAATTATAGGGCATCTAGGCTTACTAGAATTGCCTCTAAAGGGAAGGTCGTTTACTTGGTCGAATATGCAAAGAGTGCCGTTGCTGGAACAACTCGACTGGTTTTTCACAAGCTCCAATTGGATCTCAGATTACCCTAATTCAGTAGTGCTCCCTCTTGCAAAAACTGGGTCTGATCATCTACCGTGTGTGGTCACTATCGATACTTCCATTCCTAAGTCAAAATTATTTCGCTTTGAGAATTACTGGGTGGATATGCCAGGATTCTCTGAATGTGTTGAGAACTCATGGAAGAAAGGGTCACACAAAGCTTATAGTTCGGCCATTGTTGCTGATAAGCTGAAAATGTTGAGATATGAGCTGAGAAAATGGCAAACAAGTTTATCTAGAATAAAGATGCTGGTGAAAAAATGTAATGAGGTGATTATGATATTGGATAATATTGAGGAAATGAGGCCGCTTTTTAACACTGAATTTAACTTCAAGAAAATTGTAAAGCTACACCTTGAGGAGTTGCTACTTACTGAGAGTAGTATTGGCGTAAGCGGTGCACTATCAGGTGGATTATATAAGGAGAAGATAACACGAAATTTTTCCATGGTATGGCTTCGGAAAGGTTCCGAAGGAATTCTATTGCAATGCTTAAAGATGCTAATGGCAATGCGTCATTGATCATCAAGGTATGACTAACTTGTTGTGGGCTAGTTACAAGGATCGTATGGGACAGACTGAAGGAATTAGTATGTAGTTTGATTTGAGTACTTTATTGGCTAATGTCGGTGGACTGGATGAGCTAACACTTCCATTTACAACATCAGAAATGGATGATGTTGTGAAAGCTAGATAGGGCCCCTGGGCCAGATGGGTTTAATGGGCTTTTTCTCAAAAAATGTTGGCCCATTGTCCAAAACGAGTTCTACACTCTTGCTAAGGATTTTCAAGAAGGCAGATTAAGATTGGAAAACATAAACGGTTCTTACATTACATTGGTACCAAAAAGCAAGTGCCCATGGATGTGAATGGTTTTCGGCCTATATCTTTGACCAATGTGTGTCTAAAGTTTCTTACCAAGCTTGCTGCAAATAGATTGCAAGGAATTTTTTTAAAATGCTTGCATAAGAATCAGTATGGTTTCATGAGGACTAGATCAATCCAGGACTATTTGGCTTGGTCTCTGGAGTATATATATTTATGTCAACTCTCCAAAAAGCCAATTGTCATTATTAAGCTTGATTTTGCTAAGGCCTTCGATACAATTGAGCATGAAGCTATTCTACAAATTATGAGACACAAAGGTTTCAGTGATCTCTGGTTGATTTGGGTAAAAGAAATTTTATCTTGAGGTACCTCGTCCATCCTTTTGAATGGTATACCTAGCAAGCAGTTTGTATGTAAACGAGGGGTGCGCCAGGGCGACCCTCTTTCTCCACTTCTATACTCTTTTGGGTCAGATTTGCTTCAGATTGTGGCCAATGATTTAGTCAGACAGGACAGCATCTCTCAGGCGATTGAAACTTATGATGCGAATTTCCCCATAATCCAATATGCAGACGACACACTTCTGATCATGCCTGCAGATATGCTCCAGCTCAGAACTCTCAAGGAAGCTTTGCATAAGTTTAGTTTGTCTACTGGTCTGAAAATTAACTTTGAAAAATCTCAAATGGTTCCTATCAATGTGGCAGAGGAGTTGATGGAGTCTTTAGCTAATGACTTTGGATGTCAAACTGGGAAAATGCCGTTTACTTACCTTGGCCTACCTCTTGGTACCACTAGGCCAATAATAAGTGATCTTATACCCTTAGTTTGTAGGCTTGAAAGGAAATTAACCTCAAGCTCTAGCTTTCTATCTCATGGGGCTAGACTGCAATTGATCAACACGGCCATGTCCTCCATGTCGTTGCATTTTCTATGTACTCTGCAATTACCTATTGGGCTGACCAATCAACTGGATAGGATTTTGAGACAATGCCTTTGGAGAAAAAAACATGATGAACCTCAGCAATCCCTGGCTGCTTGGGAAATGATATGTAAACCAAAAGAAAATGGTGGTCTTGGCATCGTTAATTTTCAGAAGCAGAATGCAGCCTTGCTTATTAAGTTTCTAGACAAATTTTATAACCATAAAGATGTGCCTTGGGTCCATCTCATTTGGCATGCTCATTACTAAGGAAAGGTGCCTCATGCCGAGAATATGTGTGGATCTTATTGGTGGAGAGATGTTCCAAAACAAGTCGACAATTTTAGAGGGGTTGCTGCTGTTTCTATTGGGACAGGTGATACTTTTCTCTTTTGGCCTAATAATTGGCTTCTTGAGGGTTCTATGCGCCCAATCAAAGCTCGGTTTCCTCGACTATTTTCATATATTTAAATGATCAACTATCTGCTACTAAGGTGCTGGATACTGAGGATTTCTCGAGCTTGTTCTACCTGCCACTTTCTGTCACTGCATTCAAGGAGATGCAGGAACTGCAGAGCATACTGAATAGCAAACCAAGGACGGGTGAGAATGATGTTTGGACATACAGCTGGGGAGAAACATATACTTCGTCAAACTTTTATAAGTTAATCCACGCTCACATGAAAGTCCCAAGTGTGTACAAATGGCTTTGGAAGTCTTGATGTGTAATGAAGACCAAAGTTTTTGCTTGGCTGCTTTTATCTGATCGTTTAAATACTCGTGATCTACTGAAGCGTCGAAAATGGAAGGTTACTAATGATACACATTGTGAGCTTTGTCCTGGCAGAGTATATGAGGATCGTGCACACTTGTTTTTGGGTGTAATTTTAGTTTATGTGTGTGGAACTACCTGCAAATCACTTGGCAATCTAATGATAGTATTCATGCCGTGGTTGCATCAGCCAAGAGGAGCTTCAGTCATCCTTTCTTTATGGAGGTGGTCATCACAGCTTGCTACAATATCTGGTTACTTCGTAATGGGAGAATTTTCCGTAATGAGAGACCATCCTTTGGCAAATGGAGGGGAAAGTTCATTCATGACATCATCCTTCTTCAGTACAGAATTAAGACTAAACATAAGGATAAACTCCTAGCCTGGATCGACGGTCTCCCTTGATGTTGAGTTTCTTAGTTAGTGTTGCTTATTTTTGTACAGTAGTGGTGCTCTGTCGGTGTTGTTTTTTGGCTAGCCGTGTGTTGCTTATAGCCTGGCTTTTCTGCTGACCTGGTAGGTGTCTAGCTTGGTTGTTTTGTACATAGTTTTTTTTGTAACTTCTTGTAACTTCGTGTACTGTTCTTGAGAAAATAGAAAATTGCTATGGGGCTTTGCCTCATAGTCCTGGGTTTCAAAATAAAAGATGATTGCCATTTCAGCCTCTTCATTGACATCCACATATTCGTTGACGATGGTGACCATCTCACCAAGGGTAAGAGGTCCTGTGATCTGCCGCCTTCGGATAGTATGTCGGAGGAGTGTTCCACGTGTGATCCCTTCCATGAAGTGGTACACGAGCTCGTTGGCGCGGTCGCCCTCTAGGGTTTCCCTCACCCTCATCCATCTGGCGAGGTATTCGTGGGGAGGTTCTCCAACCCTTTGAACGCATGACTACGCCGACAAAGTGTGACCTGCGCATCTCTAATGCTCGGGGAAGCCAAGCGGATTTGCAGGGTACTTCCACCTTTATATCCTACACAGGGACGGTTTGGGTGGGCCTTAAATTTTCCTGATCTGAGCCGCCATACTCCAAGGAAAGGTATGGCCCAGATCCTTCCACGAACGTGTCCTGCTCATAGGCAGTCCGTGCGGGGCTTGACGAGTTTCCGACTTCCTGGGAGCTAGGACCCAAGTCAGTTTCGCCGATGAAGATGTGGATGTCTCCGAAGGGGATGACAGAACAACGCGTAGGGTTCGTCTTTGCCGGCACCCAGAACTCATCTGGAGGGACGATTGGGACATTTCCGGAGAAGGGAACGCGTCTGATGGCTACGGTGTTGCTGATTCCCGCGAAGAGATTGGACCTCGCCCGGTGTAGAGCTCGAAGCGCCTCTTGCCCCATGATGGGCACCAACTGTCGTGGTATTGCCGACGAGTACGCCATGGAGGGGTCCTCATAGTGCGTGTTTAGGGTAAGGCGGAGAGTTGGTGGGTACGAGGTAATACAGCTTACCCAGGTTCAAGTTCCACAACAGTGGCGGAACTCTACTCTTGCTATAAATCACTATAATGGCAATACACCGAGTTACAGATATAGGTTCGTTGTGCGAGGTGTTGCACATTGTACGTAGCAATCTAGGTTGTGCCCTAAAGGCTCCCACAGGTCCGGCTTATAAAGGCACCAGAACCTAGGGTTTACAGGGAAATGTCCTTGCCAGACAAGGTAAAGAGTCCTATACTAATACGAACTAGTCTTTCATATCTTGCACTTTAAGGCTCCGAGTACGTCGGTGACTCCTGCATAGCCTTCCTTTATTCGGCATGGGCCTCCCTTCTGGATCTGTCTAACTAGGCCGCCCAGCAGGCCATAGGCCTTGCTATCAACTATGGGCCATCCGGGTTAGGCGGATTGGTGACATGCTATGAGGATACCCATTTAGCATATCCCCAACATTCACTCTGAAATCCTTTGAACTTTTCAAATGTTTCAGACTTGTGTTTCATTAAGTAAATATACCCATATCTACTGAAATCATCCGTGAAGGTTACAAAATAACGATATCCGCTACGTGCATACACACATATTGTACCACATACATCGGTATGTATTATTTCCAATAAGTCGGTCGCTCGTTCCATTGTTCCAAAGAATGGAGTTCTAGTCATCTTTCCATAAGGCATGGCTCACATATCTCAAATGATTCATAATTAAGTGATTCTAGTAGTCCATCAGAATGGAGCTTCTTCATGTATTTAACACCAATATGACCTAAACGGCAATGGCACATATATGCAGCAATATCATCATTCAACTTGATTCTTTTGGCATTCACATTATGTATATGTGTATTACTAATATCAAGATTCAAAACAAATAAACCATTCAATATAGGTGCATGACCATAAAAGATATTATTCATATGAAAGGAACAACCATTATTCTCAGATACAAATGAATAACCGTCTTGGATTAAACATGATCAAGACATGATGTTCATGCTCAACGCAGACACATAATAACAATTATTTAGGTTTATTGTCAATTCCCGATGGTAGATGAAGTGGCATCATCCCTACCGCGATCCCATCAAACTCCGATCCATTGCCTACGTGCATCGTCAATTCATCCTTTGCTAGTGGACGACTATTCCTTAGCCCCTATTTCGAGTTACATATATTAGCAAATGAACCAGTATCAAATACCTAGGCACTACTTCGACTACTAGTTAGGTACACATCAATAACATGTATATCGCATATACCTTTGTTCACTTTCCTGGCCTTCTTATCTGCCAAGTACATCGGGTAATTTCGCTTCCAGTGAACAGCCCCTTTGTAGTAATAACACTCAGTACCGGGCTTAGGGCCTCCTTTGGTCTTCTTCTCAGGCGTAACAACATATTTGTTTTCCTTCTTGAAGTTACCTTTAAGTTTGCCTTTCTTTCCTCTTTTCTTGAAACTGGTGTTTTTATTGACCATCAACACTTGATGTTCCTTTTTGATGTCTACCTCGGTAGTCTTAAGCATAGCTGCGAGTTCAGTGAGCGACTTGTCCACACCATTCATCTTGTAATTAATTACAAACCCTTTGTAACTTGGTGGGAGCGATTGTAGAACCATGTCTATCGTGAGATCAGCTGGAATATCACATCCTAGTGTCTCAAGACATTGAGCATATCCCGTCATCTTAATGACGTGCTCGTTCAGAGAGATGTGCTCCTCCATCTTGGTGTTAAAGAACTTATCAGAGATCTCATATCTCTCAGCATGGATTTGGTCCCCAAACATAGTTTTGAGTTCCTCCACCATGACATCAGCATTGGTATGTTCAAAGCGCTTTTGGAGTTCATGCTCCAGCGACTGAAGGATCATAGAACGCATAAGAGGGTAGTCATTAAATTTCACATCATACGTGTCACGCTCTTCTTGAGTCGCGCTAGCTGCAGGGGCTTCACCTAACAGACCGTCCAGCACATAGGACTTCTTCATACCCGTGAGGATAATCCTCACATTGCGGTGCCAGTTGGTGAAGTTACACCCATTGTCTAGCAGTTTTTCTTTCCCAGGAATGCATTAAAATTGAATGCAGGGGGTGCCATGTTGTACAATGTATTTGCAAATACTATTCAGACTAGGTTTAAAATAGACAAAGTTCAAGTAAATTCTAAATTACTTATAAGAACTCTCACTCAAAATGACATCCATCTAGTCATTTTAGTGATTACACGAAACAAATTCACTATGCCATGACCGATCATCACGAGTGGTGGCGTACATCAAATGGCGAGCATCGTCTGGGCATCATATCATCCATATGACTCGTGTTTTACCTTTTGGTTCATGTTTCGAGACCATGTCTGTACATGCTAGGCTCGTCAAGTAAGAATCTTAGTACTCGCGTGTGTAAAACTATCTTACACCCGTTGTATACGAACGTATAATCTTTCACACCTGATCATCACGTGGTGCTTTGAGACGACAAACTTTCTTAACAGTGCATACTAAGAAAGAACATATTATTATCTTGATATTTAGTGGGAGGGATCATCTTATAATGCTACCGAGGTAATCAAATACTACCGAGGCGATCAAGTCAATACAAAAATAAGATGCATCAAAGGATAAACATCACATGCATATATGATGTGATATGATATGGTCCTTATCGCATTCGATATCCATCTTGTGAGTCTTGGTATGATCTCCATCATTCCAGTGACGTGCCACCAATGTCCATGGCGCCACCATCATGGTTGTTTCTCCACTAATCTAATTATATGGATTTCTATTTTCTGGCACGCAGACCATAAAATAAAATAACAACCATATGGTTCTTGCTGGTTGTTTTACAATAAAACATATTGCATACAACAATATTTGTATCATAGACCATATCACATCACATGCCCTGCAAAAATAAGTTAGATGCCTCTAATTCATTTTCGCATACTTTACGCAGATTTGGGCTTTCTAGGAGAGAACCGCTCTACCTACGAATTTCAGCCACAACGTTGGTAGTCAAGTTATTTGCAAACCGTTGTAAATTAGATCACGATTATGTTAGGAGAGACAGACACACGCTGAGACACTTATGGAATACGAGTTGCATGTCAAGCGTGGGACAAGTCTCATGTGCGAGGACATGTAAAGTTAGTCCAGGCCGCTTCATCCCAACATGCCACCATGATCAAAATTTACGCAAGTATGAAACAACGAGACTATCAACGCCCACATATCTATGTGTTCTAACCATACAAAGCATCTACACATAGACACAACTATGATACCACTAATGGGATTCGTTGCATAGAAAACGGAAAAATCCTACGGTTGCAACTACCAAGATCATATCTAGGAGATACATGTAACGGTTTTTATGGACTCACCCTTGAAGACCATAACACGGGATAACATTTCCGCAAACAAACATGGATGATGTAGAGTGCATACGACCGTCCTTAAGGACGTGCAGACGATCAACACCATAAGAGGCAGCGCCACTGTAATCGGTCACACGTATGGTGTGCCGACGACTCCCGAACCCTCGGTCCAGCCGGGAAGCGGGAGCAGCGGATCCTCAGGAACTCCAAAAGTGCTACGCCATGGTAGATATGATGGAGGGGAACATCTCGAGCAGGGCTTCACCTAAGCACCTTTTCTAGTGGCAATAGACAAGGCTAGTAAGAGGGAGAAGATGCCAATCAAAGGGCATATGAGAGAATGGGCAAGTGAGAGTGTGTGAGAGGGGGAGGTCTCCACCTCCTTTTATAGGGGGAGGGGCAAGCCCTTCCCATGGCCGGCGGCCAATAGGATGCCCCCTCCCTCCTCTTGACGAGCCTAGCATGTACAGACATGGTCTCGGAACACGGAATATCGAAAGGTAAAGCATGAGTCATATGGATGATATGATGAACATGTTGATTGTTCGCCTTTAAAGCTACATCATCTCACGTGATGATCGGACTTGGTGTAGTGGATTTGGTTCGTGTAATCACTAAAACAACTCGAGGGATGTTGTTTTGAGTGGGAGTTCATTTGTAATTTGGATTAATCAAACTCAATTTATCATAAACACAATCAAAGTGAATTTGCATAGTTTGTTGTAGTCATTGGCATCCGTTCACCACCTTACGCTTAGTTATAGTTGAGATAGTGGAACTATAAAAATTCTGGATATTTTCTTTACAAACTGGTATCGTATTGTTTTGAGTGTCAATCTAAAGTTTAAAAGTCCTGTTGCAAACTTTCAGCAAACTCCGTTTACTCTGTGAAGTTTAATAAATAGTATTAAATCAAGAGTAACAATTCTAGTGTTAGTATCTAATGTATCATGTTTGCCTCCATGATTCTTGATACTCAAAAGATTGTTTTTAATATCAAGTTTATCTAAGAGCTGAAAGCAATGTTTCAAAAACCATCATATGTGAAAGGTATTGTGATATCTAAAACAATGTGTTGGTTACAAGATGATAGAGTATATGTCCTTATATTTTATGAGAATTTGTGAAGGTTGGAGACGCTAGTCGTCCTAATCCTCCAAAAGGTTTTGGAAAAGAAACATTATACTCGCAATTCACCTTTATAAGCTATAGCAGCTTGATCATGAAAGTTATCATGATAAGGATGAATAGAAGATGTAAGTAAAATGTTTACTACACTAAAAGATTACTAAAGAATGGAATTTTGAAAGAATGCCAAACATTTGATGAAGGTGATCCACTTCAAAGTGCAAGTCCAAAGGTATTAGTATTTGACTATACACACTTTGTACTATGTGTCATGTGAATGACACCACTATTGATGTTGATAGATTCTTTTAAAAAAAAGGAATTGTTGAAAGAGAATCTATAAAATATTTGGCAGAAAAGAAAAGATTGGAGATATCCAATTTAGGTATATAGAAGATACATGTTATGGCTGTATTCCTTGGTTGTTAAACAATGTGGTTCTGCGGTATTGGATACCGAATTGGTTGGTATGAAGTGTCATACAGGACAACACAATTCATGAACTACAATGGCCTAAGTAACTAACAAGAGAATATGTGATGATGTTCATCGAAAACAAACAAAGGGTTGTTGTGTTGCTCGTTAACATCAAAGCTTGCCTTCAAGATTTGTTTCAATAATTGTTATTTTGATCAGGTATTATAACGACAAAAGGTTGTTCAAATAATTACCGCATTCCATAATAGATGGATGATATACAAGTCTGGTTGGAGAAATAACGACCATAAAACTAATGCTAAAATGTTGCAAGACAATTGATTGAAAGATCACTTGTGAAGTGACATCGCTGTTTAAATTATATTGAAAGGGATACATGAAGAAACTCCATGTTGATGGATTTTTGGAGTCTTTGATTTTGATCAAATGACGCTTGTGATACTTTCCTGGAGATAATTAAAACTTCGTTAGTAGGCCAAAAGAGGAACGGGCGACTAACTGATTGGAATTTGTACATATTGATGTATATAGTCCATTATGTGTAGTCGTGGGTGATGGATTTAAACTTCATATGCTTTCTCCGAAGATTTGAGTGAGTATATGTATATATTTACTCAATAAGGAAGAAGTATGAAACATTTTAAAATCTTCAAAGACTTTCAAGATGAAGTGGAAAATCATTGTAACAAGAAAATAAAAAGTTTATGATTGGATCATAAAGAAAGATGTTTGAGTTACAAGTTTAGCAAAACACCTAAGATTTGAGGAATCGTTCCATGGATTTGCATTTCCCAAAACACCATAGGAATATGGAGTGTTCAAGATATGTAATGAAACCTTGTTTGACATGATAAGATCAAAGGTGTCATTTATAAAACTGCCATTATATTTTAAAGATTAAAGCTTTAGTGACTACCGCTTTTACACTGAAAAGAGCTCCATCGTGATCCGTTAAAATGACACCATATAAGTCATGGTTTGGGATAAAACCCAGGTTGTCCTTTCTTAAATTTTTGGTATGCTAGGCATAAGTAAAATGTTTACAACCAAAGTCGGATGAGCATGTCTTTGTAGGTTATTTCGAATAACCATTGGGTATTCCTCCATAACACCGAAGACAAAAGTGTTTTTCACTTAGAATGTCGAGTTTCTTGAGAAGGAATTTTTGGTGAAAAGTCAAGTGGGGGGACAATAGAACTTTGACAAGGTTGTTGAACCTTGGCTAATATGTGCTGAGTTGCGCAGCATCGGTAAGTGTCCTGGAGGCAGCAACAATGCTCATGGCTCACGTGCCTCAAAGGTTGTGGTCACGGAGATCTAAGTTACTATTGAACGAAGTAGGTCGGGTAAGTAATCAAATGCCAAGATTTGAGAGTTAAATCATTGTTGTTTGACAATTATGAACCGACTACATGCAAATAATCAATGATGGGCCCTGACTTCGTTAAGTGGCTTGAAGCCATAAAATCCGTGATAATTCCATACACGAGAAATCAAGCTTTGAATTTGAAAGACCCTCTGGAAAGGTGCAAGACCTTACAGTCGTATATGGATCTATAAAGAAATAGACATGGATGTTTCACATCTATGAAATAGTCGACATGTCGGAAAGAGTTTACGACAATGTTCAAGGAATTGACTATGATAAGATTTGATCTTTCATAGCGATATTTAGTCTAGACGGATTAATGTAGCAACCACTACATATATTTTGGTATATGGTAGTTGAACAAACAAAACAAGTTCTTCTAATAGAATGGTTACCTAGGATGTGTCCATGACACGATCCAAAGGGTTTTGTTAATTCAAAGGATGCTAAGAGAGTATGCAAAACTTCAATGGTTGAAGTGAGCATCGCGGAGTTGGAATCTTCACCGTGATGAAACCGTTAAAAGGTTTAATTTCATCAGAGACAATGAAGATGTTTGCATTTTGCAAGAAATTAAGTGGGAGCGCTAAGACATATTTCTAATACATTATGTGAAAGACGTATTGTTGATTAGAAATGATGTATATTTTATTGACACGGGTTAAGAATTTCATTTCGATGAAAGACTTAGGCATAACCCAAGAATTAGGCATCAATGTCTATATGGATAGATTGAGGCGTTAATATGGTTTTGCCAAATGTACATAGATAAGATGTTGAATGAGTTCAATATGGAAACAACAAGAAAGGTTCTTGACACACGGAAAGGACTGAATCAAGATTCAAGTGTGTTGACACGAGATTCAAGTGTTTTGACACTTGGTGAAACCGCAAGAATATTTTGATCAATCGTTCTTTGAGATGTACACATCTAGATATGTCCTATGCTCTAAATGTTATGAGCATATACCAGAATGACTCATAAGATGATCATTGGACAATAGTAGGGATATTCCTATGATCTTTGGAAGAACTAAGAATATATTATTTATATAGTGGTGACAAATAGTTCATTGTAAATTGTTACATTGATACTAGTTTTGTCACAAATTAAGTTTATCTCAATTTAAACTATGGGTGGCACAATATAATAGAAAGGAAGTTCCATAACGGATTTGGTTGAGTACCAAAGTTAAAACATTGTGACAGATACTACAACAAAAGGCTAAGTATATGACTACTATTGTAGCAGCAAATGAGGGCATTTGCGTCAAGTAGTTTGTTATCAACATAGGTGTGGTTCATAGCGGGATAATACTATGAAGATACATTGTATGACAATTGTATCAACATGATTTAATCTCAAGGAACTAAAGGTCTCACCAAAGGAACAAATTTATACAATGCCATCTCATTGGAGAATGCGTAATGTGTAGAGACGCAAGGAAATGCAAATACACACGGACCTAGAAGTGTCAGATCCGAAGATTATGTTTACCACTAGCAATAGTGTCTATACAACACCAGAAAGCCATAGGTGTTGAATGCACAGATTTTTAACTAGATTATTGACTCTAGTGCAAGTGGGAGACTGTTGGAGATATGCCCAAGAGGCAATAATAAAGTGGTTATTATTATATCTTTATGTTTATGATAAATGTTTACATCCCATGCTATAATTGTATTAACCGGAAACATTAATACTTGTGTGTTTTGTAAACATAAAAGAGTCCCTAGTAAGCCTCTTATTGAACTAGCTTGTTGATTAATAGATGATCATGGTTTCCTGATCATGGACATTGGATGTCATTAATAACAAGGTTATATCATTAGGAGAATGATGTGATGGACACACACCCATAGTAAGCATAGCATAAGATCAAGTCATTAAGTTCGTTTTGCTACAAGCTTTTCAAATGCATAGTAACCTAAACCTTCGACCATGAGGTTATGTTAATCACCATCACCGGATGGGTACTTTGATGACATCAAACGCCGCTCAGAATCGGGTGGTTATAAAGGTGACATTGGGTATTCTGAAAGTATGTGTTGAAGCGCATGGACCAAGATTGGGATTTGTCCATCCATATGACGGATAGATATGCTCTGGGCCCTCTCGGTGGAATGTCATCTAGTTAGCTTGCAAGCATGTGACTAGGTCACAAGGGATGACATAACATGGAACGAGTAAAGAGTACTTATCAGTAACGAGGTAGAACTAGGTATGGAGATACCAACGATCAAACCTCGGATAAGTATAGTATCGCGTGACAAAGGAAATTGGTTTCATATGTTAAATGGTTCTATCGATCACGAAGTCATCGTTGAGTATGTGGGAACCGTTATGGATCTCCAGATCCCGCTGATGGTTATTGATCGGAGAGGTGTCTTCATCATGTCTGTATATTCACGAACCGTAGGGTGACACACTTAAGGTTCAAAGTTGTTTTAAGTAGATATGGAATATGCGTTGGAGACCGAATGTTGTTCGGAGTCTCGGATTGGATCCAGGACATCACGAGGAGATCCGGAATTGTCCGGAGAATGAGATTCATATATTGGGGATCATTTTCTAAGTTAGGAAATGTTCCAGAGTATTTGTATGGGGATTCTAGAAGGTTTCGAAATGTTCTGGAAGGTTCTAGGAGATTTCTTGGAGTTTGCTTGAAAACCAAGAAAGGATCAACGAGTCCTTGTGGGGCAAGACAAGGAGTCGTGGGGGAGGAGGACTCCTCCCCCCCTCCCAATCCGCCAGCCAAGGAAGGGAGGGGAGTCCTACTAGGACTCCCCCTCCCATGGCGCCTCCCTCCTTTAAATAGAGGGGTGGGGGCGCCACCCCCTTGCCCTCTCCCACTTCATACCCTAGCCACCGCCTCTCTCCTTCTCCTTCCCTCTGCTCAGGCTTAGGCGAAGCCCTGCAGAATTCTCTACTCCACCACCACCACCACCACACCGTCGTGCTGCTGGGATTCCGTGGAGAAGATCTACTACCTCCATTGCTTTCATTTGGAACAGGAGAGGAAGGTCTGCCGACTCGCACGCAGTGACCGATCGGAAGCGCTGCCGGAACGCGGCGCCGGAAGGATCGTCCACACGATCTTGAGATCGGCAAGTGATCGACTACATCAACCACGAGATCCAATCTCGTAACGCTTTCGGATCTACGAGGGTTAGTACAGATCTATCTCGTTGCACATGTCTAATAGATTAGATCTTGGCTTTTATCTAGATTAGATCTGGGTTTTGTTCGTTCTTGCGGTAGAAACTTTTTGTTTTCCATGTTACGAACCCATCACTTGCAAGCTATGTTAATGTGATACCACCGAGAGGGCCCTGAGTATATCTCTCCGTCATCTGAATGGAAAAATCTCATTCTTGATCAAAGAGCCTCAACTAACACTTTCAAAGTACCCGAGGACACATTTATAATCACCCAGTTACGAAGTAACGTTTGATGTAATTAAAGTATCTTTCTAGTAAAAGTGATTGACGTGATCTCATGGTCTAGGGACATTGAGTTACTACATATGTGATAACAATATAAACTTGAGGACATGATCGTATTGTTACATCTACTTCGGGTGACTGTTCATTATATCATTCTCCAATGATACGATCCTGTTATTAACAACATCTAATGTTTATGATCAGGAAACCTATGATCATCAGTTAATCAACAAGCTAGTATTAAGAGAGGCTTTACTAGGAACCTTTTCTGTTTATAAATTACACATGTATTAATGTTTCCTATTAACACAATTATAGCATGAAAAATAAACATCTGTTATAAACCTGGAATAGCATAATAACCACTTTATTATTGACTCTGGGCATATTCCTTTCAATGCACGACCGTATGGAAGAACAAGCCTCTCGAACCCTGTCTCTCTGATCCTGCACTAGGAAAGCGCCGATAAGATTTTTGAGGAGCGTCTTGGCGCACTGCTCAAGTTTGTCTTTGTCAATTATGTTTGACTTTCTCGACTCCATCACCATGTCGGATGCGTGTTGATGCCGCCGCCAATGGCGGAACACCTCATGTGTCGTCGTTGGTCATACCATCGAAAAACTCGTAAGTGTTCTTTATCCTACTGCTATTTCCTCTAGATGTGCTAGGTTTTCACTTGACTATTTGTTGCATTTGAAATTGCACAGATCGTGATTTGAACTTGGATTAAATAAATAAAAAACTGCAACTACAGTACGCAAGAATGGGGAGAGTAAATGCTGTTTAGAAAGCATGCAGTCAAACCTGTACAACTTTGACCATTTCAGAAACTGCACGTGAAATTTGTTGAATGGTTAAAGTGAGCGGTGAGATGCGTGGAGTGCTTGAAATTTCTTCCGCCCTACGCGCGTAGCCTCTGTGGTGCAGCATGCGCACGCTCCAATAATTTGAGAATGATGACCTTATGATGGTGGGCATGCAGCAGCTACAATCTGGGCGTTGCCCTAACACAGTGTGGTCAGGTCTGTGCTAGGGTCCATGCCGAGCACACAGAAGAGATGGGGCGCCTGTCTGCATTGCATGCAGCTCTAGCAAAGCTACGAGCCGGGGAGGGGAAGGAGGAGCGGAACTCTGGGTCATGGCCAGGGTAAGGCGGACACTGTTGATCCATGAGGTGACCCATCACGCATTCATTCATCGGCTAGCTGCTAGTAGTAGCTGCTATAGTTACTCTACCTCGCTTTCATCTATCTCTCTCCGTGTCGTCGTCCTGCTGCCCTTCCTGTTGTTGGTCTGTAGTCTCTGCTCCTTCCCCATGCAATGCAGTTCCACGTAAAGCTCCCTCTTGATTGCTGTCATCATTTATATCTGATCTGAGTGCATGCTACCGCCACTACCCTTCTCTTGACCATCTCTCTCCTATTCCTTCTCATGTCTTATTAGAGCAAGTACAATAAGTCTTAGTCAGCTGGCTATAAAGATTAAAATATTATTTTCTTGTCTAGTTGGAAGAGAGAGAAAAGGAGAGAGAAGAAGAGTGGGCTCTTAGAGCAAGGGCAATAATAGAGCCAACTGCTGGCTATAAGCCATGTCCATGTCATCTAGAGTCAATGTAATAGCCAACATGTATAATAGATAGAGATAAAAATATACTACTTTATTAATACATGATCCACTTTACACTCTCACATAGTGCCTAGGAGCACGTGCTGTAGCTGGCTGTTAACTAAGGGCCCACTCCTCTTCTCTCTCCTCTTCTCTCTCATCCAACTAAGCACAAATATAGTATTTTAAATAATATAGCCTGCTGACTGGACCTTATTGTACTTGCTCTTATGCAAGAGCCTGCTCTAGCACGTGCTCCTAGGCACTTTGAGAGAGTGAAAAGTGCGCCATATAGTACTAAAGTAGTATATTTTTGTAGCTCATTATTGTAAATGCTAGCTCTAAGTTGACTATAGATGACATGGCACTTGGCTTATAGCCAGCAGCTGACTATACAATTGTCCTTGCTCTTATCAGCTGTGTTGTTCTGCGCTTCACAATTTCTTTCTCTCTCTCTACATCGCTTTCCCTCTCTCGCTCTGCAGTAATAAGTCGGCACCCAAAAGGAGCTGATCGCGGTCAACCTTCAATTCTTCCTATATACTTTCTCCGGTCCATATTATTGTTCTCAACTTTATCTAGATTCGTACGTATCTAATTAAGTATTTAGTCTAAATGTATTCGTATCTAAACAAAGTTGAGAACAATATATGGATCGGAGAGAGTATTTTTTTTCTTTTGCGAAATAATTATCCCCAGAGGTAGCGATCAGCTGGCTACCCGATCTCTCCTCGCTTTGCGTACGGCACTACGGTTCCATGCATGCGCACTGTTCGTGACGCCGAATTTTCGCTTGATCCTGGAGGAGTATTTGCACACAAGTATCCAGGACGAAAATTTCAAAAACATTTCCATCTGGTATAGCGTACAGAACAGCCCTAGCCCCTAGGGCTATAGAAATAATATTTGATAATAAATAATATGCCTGGTACAAGAGTTTATATAGGCCATTACAAACCAACTAGGCTAAGTAAACTTGCGTGTCAAACAATAATCTAACGTCACCCTGCAGTGTCAACGATAGGCTCGACGACATTGAGACTAAAACGAATGTCTTGAAACAATGATATAGCCAGTCTTTTGGTGAAGATATCAATAAAATAAAGCTGTAGTTGGAACATATAAAACGCGAACTTGACTCAAGGCCACCTTCTCTCGAACAAAATGAATATCTATCTCAATATGCTTGGTATGTCGGTATTGAATATGACTTCCAGACATGTAAACGACGGAAATATTGTCACAATAAACGATGGTGGCTTGATCAATGGGGCGGTGTAGTTCCGATAATAACTGGCGTAACCAAACTGTATCAGCAACATCATGAGCCACATCACGGTACTCGGCTTCAGCAGATGAGCGAGAGACCGTAACCTGCCTTTTTGAATACCAAAAAACCAAATTATTATCAAGAAAAACACAAAATCCGGATATGGACCTACGAGTATCTAGACAACCAGCCCAATCTGCATCAGAGTATGCTGTCAAAGAGGATGGAGAAGATTTGTTTATGTGAATACCTAACTCAATTGTGCCCTTTAGATATCTAAGAATATGTTTGACATGGTTGAAGTGAGGAACACGAGGATCATGCATGTATAAACAAGCTTGTTGGACAGCAAAAGAAATTTCAGGACGAGTGAGTGCAGGATATTGAAGAGCTCCAATAAGACTATGATAAAGAGTAGGATCAAGGAAAGAGTCACCATCGGAAGAAAGTTTGGAACTAGTATCAACGGGAGTACAAGAAGATTGACAGTCAAGCATACCAACATGATAAAGAAGATCAAGAGAGTACTGGCGTTGTGAAAGAAAAAGACCAGAGGAGTCACGAATAACAGCAATGCCTAAGAAGTGATGAAGAAGTACTAAAGCAGTCATGGAAAATTCGGAGCAAAGGAGAGAAATAATGTGATCTAAAAATTGTTGGGAAGAAGCTCTGAGAATAATATCATCAACATAAAGGAGGAGATATAAAGTATCAAAATTATGTTGGAAGGTGAAGAGAGAAGTGTCAGAACAAGAAGGAACAAAACATATGGTTTGAGCATATGTGGAAAAACGTTAAAACCAAGCCTGTGGCGCTTTCTTAAGGCCATAAAGAGATTTTTGAAGAAGACAGACATGATCAGGATAGGAAGAATTTTCAAAGCCAAGAGGTTGTTGACAGTAAACAATTTCTTGAAGAGAGCCATGCAGAAAAGTATGTTTGACATCTAATTGATGAATAGGTCTGGAAGAAGACACGACAATACTTAGAACAGTGCGAATAGTGCTGGGCTTAACAACAGGAGAGAAAGTCTCATCATAATCGATGTTGTGCTATTGAGAGTAACCACGACAGACTCATCTAGCCTTGTAACATGCAAGACTCCCGTCAGAATGAAATTTGTGGCAAAAAACCCATTTTCCCGAGACTATATTTGTGTTAGGAGGACGAGGAACTAACTGCCATGTATTACTTTGTAGAAGAGCATCATATTCGTCTTGCATGGCTGCTGCCCATTTAGGATCAAGAAGAGCAGATTTGTAAGATTTGGGAAGAGAAGAAGGAGACGATGATGCATGGAGATTGAGACGTTGTTTGGCAGGAAGATAAAAACCAGATTTGCCGCGAGTACGCATTGTATTATCATTATTTGGGGCAGGAACAAGAAGAGCATGAGGTGGAGAGGACGGGATGGACGGTGAATGTGCGATCGGCACTGCGGAGGAAGCGGGCGCGGGAGATAGCGGCGATAGAAGGTCGCCCGCGACAAAGTTTTGGGTAGAATACGCTGCCACGGAAGGACTGATGGCAGGGGTCGCAAGCGCGGCAGGATCCACTGTCGCGGCAGATATTTCGAGCGTTTTGGCTACCGCGGCAGGATCCACGATAGAGGATGATGCTTTGAAAAACGGTAAGTTGGGGCGATGGGAAGAGGCAGGAGGTGGTGTGGGTGTTGGAGAGTCGTTAGATTGACGGGTGGCAAAAGGAAAAATAGATTCGACAAAAGTGACATGGCGAGACACATGGACATGACCATTGTAACACCCCATCCACCGGGCCCCGCGGTGTCACTCCTGGCAGCTTAATAAGATATCTAGGCTAGTCCCACAAACCAACACTAGTCTTTTCTACGCACTTTGTCCTCATTCGTGCGCACCCGGTACCCACTTCCCGGTCGGTTACCCATCCTAGAATTGCTCTAGGCCAAGCACGCTTAACCTTGGAGTATTTTCAGATGATTTTCCGAAAAAGAAGTTGTAACTTGTTGATATGAGTATCCTATCAATCCTATTAAGCCATGTGCCTGGATCTCACAACCACTAACGAGATCTAGGCAATGATATCCTTTGTGCTCGTTAGAAAAACCGAGAAGAACACATGTGATGGAATGAGGATAAAGTTTATTAGGAGAAGTAGAATAAGAATTTGGAAAGCAAAGGTAGCCAAAAACACGAATGTCAGAGTAGTTTGGATAACAAAGAAAAGAAAGAAGTAAAGAGTTGTGGTTGGGATAGCTTTAAATGGTCGAATATTAAACAAATAGGTGTCCATGTATAGCGCTTCAGCCCAAAATTTCGAAGGCATAGATGATTGAATGAGGAGAGTGTGAGTTATGTAGTTTAGGGTACGAAGGGATCGCTCAGCCTTGCCGTTTTAGCGAGAGGTGTAGGGGCAGGTGAAACGTAGGGAATGTCGTGTTGAAGAAAAAAGTTTTGATTTTTAAGATTGTCAAATTCACGTCCATTATCACATTGGATGAACCGTATAGGGATAAAAAAGTGTACAGAAACATAGCATTGAAAATTGAGAAAAATATTGTGAACATCAAATTTGTTGCGTAAAGAAAAGGTCCAGACATAATATGTATAATCATCAAGAATCACAAGATAGTATTTAAAACCAGAAACACTCTCAATTGGGGATGTCCAAAGATCACAATGTAATAACTCAAAAGGAAAAGCACTAGAAGTATGAGAGGAGCTAAAAAGAAGACGAACATGTTTGCCTAATTGACACGACTGACATATAGAAGAATTGTGAGAATCTTGATTTCAAGGTATAGAAAATTCACTAAGGAGTGTTGATAACACATTATTATTGGGATAGCCAAAACGTTGGTGCCACAGATCAACATAGGCCACCATGGACGTGGGAGGTACGGCGGCAGGAATACCAAGGAGGGAATACAGATCACCGGAGCTATTGAGGCGTGCAATCTCTATCTTGGTCCGGTAATCCTTCACAGATAAACCAAAGGGGTCAAATTCGATGGAAACATGATTGTCAGAGGTGAATTGGCAAACAGAAATTAGATTTTTAATAAGGACAGGAGCGACAAGAACATCACGAAGAAGTAAAGGTTTGGTTTGAGGTTGGCTTTGAGCCTAACCAACACAATAAATAGGAATAGAAGATCCACCATCAAGGCTAATGGAGGGAAAAGAAGAGGGTGTGCAAGAAGAAAGCAAATTGCTAGATGTAGACATATGACTAGTAGCACTAGAATAGAAAATCCAATCCATACCTGAGTTCCCTTGAGAAGCAAAAATGTTCATGGCCTGGAGAAAAGCATCTTGGTCTCAGCTCGGAGTCGAAGTCAAGGTTGGCGTGGGCAGGTGAGCTAGCGGTTATGGTGGCGTTGGCAGTAAAGCCAGGATCGGTGTGAAGGAGGGGCCACCATCATTGTAGTTGGGCACATAGGGGGATGGTGTAGCGCCATAGGAAGCATAGGGCATAGTGTTGTAGACCGATGGCGCATAAGTTGGAGCAGCATGATATGCAGTCGTCGGCTGTCAAGGCCCAAGAACCGGAGCACCAGTGTGAGGGCGAGCACCGGGATGCCAGGCACCGGTGTAGACAGGTGGGGCGTCGTATGGGGTCGGGGAGGACCAAGGCATGGTCCACGCCTGGACAAGCCATGCTTGTGGTGCTTCTGTCGGTGGCGCCGGCATTGGAGGCCGAGGAGCAGCGGTGAAGACCTGGGGATGCGATTCCTTGTTGGTTTGGGCGCGATCAGCCCGCTGCAGCATGGACCGAACCTCGGCAAAGGAGGGAGGCGGCCGCATCATGGGGATGAAGGAGGCCTACTTCTCGAACCGCTCACTGAATCCGACGAGAAGAACGTTGATGAGCTGGCGATCGTCGATGGGATCACCAAGTTCACAGAGTTCATCGATGATGGCTTTGAGACGTTGGCAATAGACGCTGACCGGTGCATCACCTTGTACCTTGTTCCGAAGTTCGCTATGGAGATTGTTGGCACGGGCGTCGACGTTGTATTGAAAGAGCCGACGAAGGGCCGCCCAAAGATCGGCGGCAGTAGCACCATCACGATGCACGAGGTTGAAGATTTCAGTGAAGACTCGCATGTAGATCCATTGAATAATGGCTAGATCATCCTTGACCCATCGAGGATCATGAGGCTGGGGGCGAGAGTCGGGGCGACGTGGGAGCGGAGATCGCATCGCCCCAGGTGGACGTCGAAGAGGTGACGCCAATGGTAGTAATTGTGAGCAGCGAGATCTAGGGTTACAGGGATGTAGGGGCTAATATATGAGATGGTGTCGGTGAATGAGATTGAGGGAGGTATTGGTTGAGGTATGGCTAGGGTGGAGGAGGAAGAGGTAGAGGTGGGTGTCACGGAGGCGACCTTGGCGGTGACAATGGCTGCGTGCCGCTTGAAGAAGCCGGGCGGCGGCGGTGGGGCGGGCAGGGTCGCCATACCTAAGGATCGTTTAGTCTGATACCATGTAGAATTGTATAGAAATAATATTCGATAATAACGTGGCTGGTACAAGAGTTTATATAGGCCATTATTACAAACCGACTAGGCTAATTAAAATTACGTGCCAAGCAATAATCTAACAGGCACCGAATTTCTCTCGCAGTCGTCGGCGCATCAGAGTTTCCCGTTATATATGTGGTACCGATCATCATCTGGGTTACAAATAGGATCTCCCAGCCGCTTCAAATAGTAGTATGGCCTCAACGTACTGTATATCTGCGGATCCTTTGGATTCCCCTGTCGACGATTTTTTCAATATATGCTTCGATCGGATTTTCTTTCTTTTGCTAGAGGTGGCGTGTGTCAGCAGCAGAATATGGCCTCCTTGTTGTCATTTGTCAAACACATATCGTACAGCCCCGCCACCCCGGCCGGTGGTACTACTAGTAGTATATTGAACTGAAAGCACGCAGGACTGAACTACAAGTCCACTGCCACACACATCATTCATGTCGTCTCTTCACTCTTATGGGCTGTTTGGTTCTCGGCCACACTTTGCCAAGCCAAAGTTTGACAGTTTGGCAAGTGTTTGGTTTTTGCCACATTTTAAAGTTGCCACACTTTATTATTCCTATGGTCCACGTGTCATGGAGTAAACTTTTTGCCAATTCTTGCCACACTTTGTGGCTTTCAAATTCTAAGCCACACTTTTGTGGCTACCACACTTGTCAATCTTAGGCTTGGCAAAATGTGGCCGGCAACCAAACAGTCCCAATGCACATCCATCCATCACCGTTGCTTTGCAACAAGCCAGGTTTGGTCCACCCTCCGGTCAAAAATACAGTGGCCAAGTTTAACTCCACTCGTGAACGTGCATATCTTCGCCTGGTGGCGAGGCAGCGTGTGTTCGCAGATGTATTTCTTTCACCATGGATATGCACTCTTGCGTGCTAAGAATTCTTGGAACACAAAAATGGTGAAACAGCTGCAAGCTTAACAAGCAAGCTTCCTCGTGTAGATTCCATATAAGAGACTAAAGCGCTATCTTTGCTGCACTCACGTCATAGCGCGATCAACACAGATACATCTTGCCCCTTTTTTCATGGCTACCATGAAGAGCTACAAAAGCCATATGTAGTACGCTCTGCGAAAAAAGCTCTTGCATGGCGTAGCCATAGACATGTGACGGATGCAGTAGTAGTAGAAAGCATGAAAGAACCTGCATGCATGCACACCTTTAATTCCCTTCTTCCCTAGCTAGTAGCTAGTAGTACTACCTCATTGTTGCCACTACAGAAAAGAAGAAAGAAAAAAAAGTCCTTTTCATTGTCCTAAACATCACCCACATTTTTTCACTACAAACGCTTGCTTTTAATTGGAGATCAGTCCAACGGCGTACCCTCAGCTAGCTTTACTTCCTCAGGCTTTCCCCTGCCATCCACAACACATCATTTCAACGGCCAAAGATGGTACGTACTCTAACATGCAAACTAATGAACTAAGCAGTGCTCCTCAAGATTCTTGCGGAGCATGGCCTCAGCTCCGGCGGTGGTGTGACCGGCCTAGGGTGAAGTCGAGGTTCGGCTCGCTCGCGCTTGATGTCGTCTCCGACAGGCAGGAGTTCATGTCCGATAGGATCTCTAGACTCTTGGACTGCATATGATCCTACATTTGCATTCAAAATTAATAGTTTATGTTAATCACGCATTTTTTCATCTGTTTCTACTTATTAGAACCCTGCAAACTAATGCTCCTTAGTAACAGAATCAGATTAATTAGCTGGTTGACTCGGCATGTATACCTTCAAAGATTGCATGCTTTCGTTGTTTGAGTCACAAGGGAAGCCAGGCCAGTCCTCCTCCCTACATATATGGCCCATAACACAAATGCAACTCAAGTTAGATTTTTTTTGTGTGAATTCCAAAAAACATATATAAAAGCAATAATAATACGGTATGACAGGAAAGTATAGCAAGGAGAGATATAAAAAATCGATGCCCCTTCATAATTACTACTGTACATCGATCAAAAATTCAATTTCCTGTCAGGAGGATATACAACTACTAGAACTGTTACACTAGCTAAGCTGGCATGAGTTCATAATGAGCTCATAACTGAAGCATAAATTTGTCTGGGTGATCAATGACAAAATCTTACTACTACTAGGACTTGTCTCCATGAATGGTTACTAGCTAGCTTATGATGATGCCACAATTACTTGGAACTGATTCTGATGCAAGAGTATGTGCGTAAAAGAGCTTTCTTTCCTCTTTTACTTTACTTGCCAACATAAAGTACCAAAGCTCATCCAAGTCAAAAAAGATACATGGCAGTTTGAGGTGATATCGAATCAAAATGCTAGCTAGTGTAATCCATGCAGTAAAATGCTACTTCAGTTAATCATGTACTTTTGTCCTACGGATATTATTTACTCCATCTATAAATAAGTGTCTTTTAATTGTCTAGATTTACATGTATTTAGACGCGTTTAGATATATAAGTCCAAGTCAATTATTTTCTGACGGAGGGCAAGGCCCATGCATTAGCGAGACAGTACAACATGTTACTGTATCTAGCATTCATGAAGCATGTACTCCCGCACTCCTATATACAGTATACCCGTATTTCACACACATGCAGTTAATGAAGGTAGTAGTATGATTGCGTAACTACCTTGAGGAGCTGTTCCACAGGGCACCACCATGAGCCGCACCGACGCCGGTGTTCCCGTCATGGTCGTTTGCAGCCAACCTTCCATGTCGTGCCGCCGGCGTCTCCGGCCTACCAGCGCCGCGCAGGTCGAGCAGGTTGTCGTCGCAGATCTCGCCGGCTGACCCGTTCTCAAACCCGTCGGCCTGATCTGCTCAACACGTGGTGGAACACACATTCAGAATAGAATAAAAATGGGAGGCTGGAGCAGATTTAAACTGGCATCCAATTCTAAAGGGAGCAAATAAAAGCATGTAGTAGTATCTATTTATCACACATTATTTGCTTGCATGCACTATTCACCTGACGAAGCTGCCGGCCTCTCGGTATTCTTCAGAGTCCTGTACATCTGCAGTAACGAAGATAATTTAGCTTGAGTAATGCATGTCAATACAGAAAAAAGCTTATTTAACTTTATATGTACTACTCATTATCTAGGAAAGTTTAACTTTATAGTGGTAGTATTTAATACTAGCTGCGGAGAGAGATCAAATCATGAAGTGTCTTAGTTGGCAAATCATAAGATTTGCAGGCGCATAAAAGATGTATCATGGCTGCCGGTCCTAGCTGCAAGATTTGACATGACTGCTTAAGAGAAGAGGATAAGCCAATCGAGGAGGAGGAGGAGGAGAATAATGGAACCCACACGTTCACATTGGCATTGTACAGTATATCATGTGTGAGAAGTTTGTGTGTGTGCCTGCCAGTAGTACACTACTCTAGCCAGTAGGTTAGGCTGGGTAGCTAGACAGTGTGTCATGCATCTGCCATGGATGTGAAACCCCACACCCACAGAATGGAGGACTTGACCTAGCCGTGCTAATTAGGAGGAGAAGTTTCCATGGAATTACAAGAGATGCAGAACATGACAGGGGGTGGCACTGTTGCTGCTTAACCACATCTCTCTCTCTCTCTCTCTCTCTCTCTCTCTCTCTCTCTCTCTCTCTCTCTGCCTTTATTTTCTTCCTTTCACTTTGATCTGTTGCATGCATGTGGCCTAGTGAGCAGCGTGTGGTAGTAACTAGCACTGCTAAGGCAAAGCAGACACAGGAGAGGAGAGAGGCCCAAGAGAGATGCACAGATCCATGTCCATGCATATATGTTTCCTTTCTGCAGTGTATTCACTACTCCCGCCTTTCAGTAACTTCCCACGCATCGCTCTCTACTTACACACAGCTGGAGACTCCATCTTGCTAGAGAAGTGTTTAGCAGTTCAAACGAGCTAAATAACGAAGTCAAGATACGATGATTATATGCATTAGCGGTAAGGTTAACATATATAGAGGGGTTATATTACCTGCAAGTGAGACTTGACATGAGCTAGGGTGAGATCCTTGACATCCATGAGCTCAAGAACTGCCTTGGGTGTTGCCCCTGAAATTTGTATAGAGCCACAAGAAGATTAAGCAAAGCGACGGTTATACTTTGCCAGCGAAGAATCGCTTGGTGATCGAGAGGACCGGGCAAGCTAGGCGGTAGATAGATAGTATAGTACTCCGCACGTACTCTCGTGGCCGCCGAGGAGCTCGACGGCGTGGACGAAGCGCGAGTGGAGCGTTGACGTCCAGCGCATGCGGGGCGCGCGCGCGGCGCGCTTCGGCGCCGGGAACCCGACGAGGCGCGCGCCGCATCCCCCGCCTCCGCGGCGCCATGCGCCCGCGACGTGACACGGCTCGCAGTAGCACGGCGCGGGAGAGGCACCGCCATGCCCATGCGTCGGCGGGGGCGCGAACGGCGTCGGGTACAGCGGCACGCCCCGTATGGGCCTGAGCATACCGCCGTCAGGGACGGGGACGGAGCTGTGGTTGTGGTAGTAGAGGCCGGGGTGGCCCGGCGCGGCGGCGTGGTTTGGCGGCATGGGCACCGGCAGCGGCAGATGCGGCATGGGAAACGGCAGCTGCAGCGACGGTGCCATGGACGGGTTGACGCCGCTGGTAGCCGGGGGGCCGAAGAACCTGCCGGCCATGGCGTGGCGGTGATCATGGCCGTGGGACGATGCGGTCGCGGGGAGGCCGATCTGGAGGGACAGATCCGGCTGGGAAGGGAAGAGCTCCATTGATCTCTCACTTTCCCCAAGCAGGCAGCTAGGTTGTGTCTCCTCTAACTCTTCGGCCCTCTCTCTTTTCTCGCTCTCTAGTTTCCTTGTTTGTGCAAGCTGTGAGGCTTGAGCTAGGTGGATGGATACTCTACTCCCCCTTTTAAGTGAGTGGAAGATAGAGAAAGAGACAGGCCAGGTCCAGGGTAGAAATGTAAAAAAGGGTTTGGGGAATATGTGAGGAACAGAGCTTGGTTTGTTTGGAGAGAGAGAGAGAGAAAGAGTGAATGAGTGAGAGAGAAAGGCTACTACGTTATATGTGGCCTGCCCTAGTTAATGGAGGGCAAAGTGAAGTTCCCCATGAAGAGGGTTTGGGTGATGAGTTAATGATGATGCATTCATTCATGCATGTCTGGGATTCTCACAGTTCGGGGAATTGACAAGAGATGACGATCTGGATTAACTACCCCCACTTTCATAAGTTTCTTGCATGTAAATGCATGCATGATACTAGGGCCGTAGGATATCTAAACGAAGGTAAAGCTCATTGTGTTCTTGTGCATGCTATGCAGGTATGCAAACGCCTTTTGGGTGAGAACTCCCAACCTTTTACCTTGGGGTTGTTGGCACATGTTTTTCTTGTTAGGCACCCATCCTTTCAAGCATGAATACCCCCTCCCTCCCTCTCTCTCTCTCCACACACACACACACATACACGCCCACACAGTTTCTTGATTCGGCTTAGTTCCAAGTCCACCTCTTTCAAAAAAGAAAACACAGAAGTACCTCCAAAAACTTGAACAGTATGCCAGCTTTGCATTTCAGAACAAGACAACATGTGTCTACGGGGTTTTTCTCACAAGAAACTTTTGGCACTTAATTGTCTCCAACTCTCGATGGGTACCACTCAGTGCACATGCATGACTTTTAGTTTCAGAACTTGGGATCACATCAAATCAGTGTGAAATCTTAGCCCGTTTCTCATACTGTATTAGGCAGTTCTTGGCCATCATATATTCCTCATCTACAACAGCATTGCTTTAGGCAATGCATCATGGAGTACCAAGTTTAGGGAAATCACTTTCAACGAGATTTTATAGAAATTCACGGAATATTTGTAGTTTCGGAATAACTACCTTTCAGAAAAAATCAATCATTTCAATAGTACACATGAATTTAAATAATTTCGAGACCTCATATTCTGGGATATTTGCATGAATCTCTGGGAGAAATTTGGTCCTTACGCTGAATTGCAAACTAAAATCACTAAAATTCGGTGATTTAAGTAGTGGACGAAATATTTCCTTAACTGAAATTTAAACTACTCCTATCGACTCCATTATATTAGAGCATCTCTAGCAGATTCCGAATATGCCCATACCCAAAAACTCGTTTGGGAGCTATTCTCCACGATGAACAGCGTGCAATTGAGTTGGAGAGCACCACGTTTGTGGGTGCCCTTCGACCGCACTTTCCGGCGCTATTCCTTGTCGTCAAAGGAGAGGGGGCCACGGCCGCGCAGAGGTGCAAAGGAGACCCCGCGGCCACTGGTGGACCCGTGGGCCATAGATCTGGCCGGAGGAAGAGGATACGTCGAAGGAGGATGCTGTGACCGAGCACACCACTTCATGTTATAGTACGCAAGTCGTTGACATAATATTTTTAGATGTTCATTATTATCAACCAGAAATATGAAAATGTTCATTATTATCAACCAGAAATGTACAAATGTTTATTATTCGCAAATATCACATCCTTCCGAGTCATACAACAGAAATATTGCAAGTCCGCAACTTTTACATGTTCATTATTATCAGCCAGGAATGTACAAATATATTGAAATTCAAACTCTAGCAAATTTTAATATGAATGGTACCAATAATTAAGGTACCATTTGAGTTCAGCAACTTTATTTAGAATAATCTATTATTCTTGGCTCATCTATTCCATATTATCCTATCTACACTTCGACTTCCTCCTCCATGTTTTCGTCTTCAGTTTCATAGACCATACCGTAGTCTACTCCTTCTATGCTAGATCTAGTTCCTCATACTAAATATCTCCTTCGTCTTCACATTTCTCAGTGGTCTCGATGTCATAAATCTCAAAGTCTAAGCAATGATTTAAGAAGATAGATTAAGTACTATTGTACTCACCAAATTCTATATAGGTGGTTGTTTCGTGCTCTATCTACAGCCATGATAAGAATCATAGGCTAATGCATGCTTTCGAAATCGTTTTTTGAAAAGGTAAGTTTTATTATTAGAAAAAACTATGGTTGTTAGTGTTCACGGGTTGTTAGAACTTCGTGGAATTCCTATCCCTGCTCCATTCGTAATTCTTTCCCAATATAGGGAGTAAAACCTTACGTTTTATATACTTTGCATATGTGCGTTACTTTTCCACAAACATCATTGGTCGTATTGCTCACATTCACACTTTCTTAGGTACGAGGCTAGTTACCAAGTATAGCCAAGTTATGGCGAGCACGACTTCACCCCGCAATCTACTCTTCACAATGAATCCATTGAACGACCAATATTAATTGCCATCTCATTCTGAGACACTAAAGTTGGCACCCTACAACACAGGATGGAAACATTACAGGCTCCCACCTGCTGCCATGTTTTGCTGGAAATACAACCTGACCTAGCCATCCAATGATATTCAAATAAAGATGATACTTTTGACTTGCTTGACCCATACCAATATCTGTGGTTAGCTCGTTTTATACGGCATCTTGGAGTGACTAACTACAATAGTTGTTTAATTCTGAGGGTAACTTTTCTGGTACAATGGAATCTCCATCCACATGATTTACCATGATTCCATGGTCCTCTATTCTATAGTTAATTTCATTCATAAAATGGTATTTTTCTATTGAATGCAAGTGATAGTACTTTTGAAAAGTAGTTTGGAAAACATATTTCAATGGACATGTAAGATTGAACTTGTCTGTTGGCCGCAAGATAATACAGTTTCAAGGTTCTACTTGATCATGGACCTCGGGTTCTGAAAATAGCACCATTCTCTATTAGGAACAATGTTTATAGATCCAATTTGATGATATAATGTCTATATGCAATGCTCTAAGGTGTTAGATTAATTTTACCAACTTGTATATTGGTGATTCTTATTTTAAACTTGATTTTAACACTACTAGAAAAAGGCTTATAAAAAATCTATCAATGATGCACTAAATTCGGAGTCCGCTAGTGCTAACTACCATTGGCACCCTGCTACACCCACGTGCCGGTGCTAACGAT
The DNA here is from genome assembly GCA_023614405.1 of Avena insularis. NCBI lineage: Eukaryota > Viridiplantae > Streptophyta > Magnoliopsida > Poales > Poaceae > Avena > Avena insularis. Next base: position 367,939,004 of record CM042696.1, on the reverse strand, counting down.
CTACCGCCAGCAGAGGTCGTACCTCGCACGCCGGTGCTAACGAGGGACCACCCTAGCCCCATCCCGTAGCTACCCCTAGCACCCTCTGGTCCCATGCGTCGGTGCTAACGTCACTATCGCCGATACACGCCATAGTCCACACCCTGGTGCTATAGGGATTGATACCGTCGGCGCACGGGAATATTGGGGTGTCGGCGGTAAGTGTGGCCTCACCTCCCCCTAGATCGCCTTTTTCAGTTTTCAGGAAAAAATAATAAAAACATAAAATTTAAAAATCCTTTTAGATATGGTTATGTTATGCGATTTAGTTGTTAGGGAAAATAAAAACACGAATTTTGACATTTTTTGAAAAAAAACTTTATGTACCAGTAAACCGGCCATAACTTTCGTATACGACCTCGGGTCAAAAAGTTTTTTATATGAAAATTGATCTACGAGGAAAGTTACATCCGATTTCAAATACCTGTGGTCATTTACCTTTTTTAGGATCCTCGTATTCAAGGGGGATTTTTTGAAGATTTGGACACTTATAAATAAATTTTATTTGGAAAATCTTGCAGTACACTGTTAAAAAGACATGATGCATGATTCAAAAGATGATATGGTTGGTATATTTAGATACTATCATTTTCTGATCGATTTAGATATATTATTTGTCGAGTTCTGATTTATAGATATATATGAATTATTCCATATTAAATGGAAAAAGGCAAAAAAAAACTAAAATTCATTTTATTGTTATTTGAATTCTAGATTATTTATAATTATTCATTTTTTATTTAAATAATTATTTGGAATTCAAAAAATAAAGACGTGTGACATCGTGGCCCAACGGTTAATAGGACTGATTGGATATTATTATCAACAAGGTATAACTTCTTTCTTGGAAGCTCATTCAGAAAGTACAAAAAAGTTAAGTGTGCTGGGACTAGGGTAGTCTAAGGATGGGTGACTGACCGGAAAGTATGACCCCGAGTGAGTAATTTGACTTGAGATTAAGCCTGTTTAGAGATAAATATGTCCCCTTTACGATTAAATGGTCAAACAATTCAAATATTGCAAATTTTCGAACAAAAAATGGGAAACAAATTCTGGCACTTGCCGCCGGTGCACACCCCCGGCGCAGAGGGCTGTGTGCCGGCGCTAAGCCGTTACCCCTGGTGTGAGCATCACCAGTGTGGCCCCGTGCATTGGCGGTAAGCTATTTTGGTATGTTGACGGTAGGTCTTTTGCTAGTAGTATAACTTTTAGGTAATTCTATGAACTTCACTTTAAAATTTCCATACGATTTATATGAATTTCACTCTAGAATTTCCATATACCGCAAGTAAATTATGTTGAATAATCTAAAAGTTTCAGTTTGTGAGAATATTCCTATATTTAAGAAATGTTATTTGGGCTTAAAGTATTTTTAGAGTATTTTTACTCACTTAAAGGTATTTCTTTGAGTCAAACAAATAACTTGGAATGTTTATTCACAAAAAATTATAATCGAAAAAATAGGATCTGGAATCCTTATATTTTTTTCATATTTGGAACTATTATTATTTTATTTTACTAAAATGTTTTAAGGGTATTTTTTAATTGGTATTTTTCGGTAATTATGAAAATACCGAAATGCCCCCAGAGACTGGAACAACTTAGCGCGGGAAGTCCCATATCTTGTCTTAGCCTCGCCTCACCTATTTCCTCATAACGAGATCAAAATGAAATAGAATGGAATCTAAAGTCTTAGCTAGATCAGGGCTACCACCTTCCCTAATATGAAAAAAAAGAATACTAGAACTGAAAGGGGTCTGGGTTCTATTTCTGGGCCGGGCAGGAGGTGAAGGCCAGAAGAAGAAGAGAAGTGTGCCTTCCCAATAAGGAAGAGGATAAAAAGGTGTTGTCATCTATCTCGACCGAGGCGTTGGAAATGAAGACCGGCTTAGAGAATCACTGGCATGCTTTCTCTCCCCCATCGTTTCGCCAATAAAGAAGTCATCCTTGACTTGATGATTGACCATTCCATCCCTATCGAGCCGCCTCTTCGAAGTATTTACCTCTGCCTTTCTTTTTTTAGAACATACCCTTCCAATCCAAAATCAAAAAAGAAAGAAAAGTTCCTTGTATGTGATTTAATCGGCCCTAAGGGAGTTTACTCGACCCATTCTCCAGTCTCCCGCACTGCTCAAGTGTGCGACTCCGTATGAGGACCTCCTTCCCTTTTGCTCTGCCCACTCTCCGTTCACACGGTTATCAAAGCGGAGGAAGGGCGGGCAGCAGGTACCACGAGCCCTCTATCCCACACATCTATCAAGAAGCTCGGACCCAGTGGTCATACCCAAAGGGTCAAAACAGCCGAATCAGATCATTTCGGTTGAACCGAACCAACTCCCCGCTCTCTCTCACGCACCTACTCGCTCTCGCACCCACACTGGCAACTGCCTATTGCCGCCGCTTTGATGCCTGATTATGGACGGATCCACTACCACCATAGCCCTCCAAAGCTTCCCCTCGCTCCGCTCTACCTTCCTACCCTAGGAATTTGATTCTTCTCATCTCTCGTGGTCTTGCATAACCATTCCTAAACTAGGGTTTTGGGGAAGATGGTGTTGCCGTGTTTAGTGCTACTGCGACGCTCATCCATCGCCAAGATGGTGTTGGAGCACATCTCAGACGTCTCCCCTCGTTGACTTGGCAGGTGTAGAACAATGTGTCCCTCCAGGATGCTATCTTTGTCGTTGTTGTTGTGGTCTCCATCTATCTCTACTCCAGCCGTTGGTGATCCCGACTTCCGTTAACCAAGGTTAGTATCCTCTCTCCCTTCTCTCTTCTCTCTTTAGTTTAGTTTCTACTAGTGGCTCTACCCTAACTCTATT